>VHKM01000227.1:3320000-3920000 GCA_007210695.1 Neogobius melanostomus | reverse complement strand
AAATATATATATATATATATATATATATAAGTTTTTATTTATTGGCCAAATTGCCCAACCCTAATTTGTTTTTGTAACGCAGGTTAACAAGTACCAGACAAGAAAGGAAATTGTAGCAGAAAATAAAGGTGAGACCGTACACTTACTGATTATATGATCCTATTTTACACTTTTTGTTAATTGGTTTATTGCGTTTTTTGTTGTGTTTTTTTATCCTGGATTTTGTGCTAGCCAGACAACACACTTTTCCAATTCTTTACAAAAATGTATTGTACAGCTCTCTGGATCAGAGAAACGCTTAAACCTAGAAAATGCCGATCCACCCCACTACAAAAACACAAATATTGCACTCTGTCAAATCAAAAGGCAAATCACTTGACTATTGTAATTACAGGTAACAGAAATGATAAAGTTTGTTCTGAATGAGATGTGATTTGAGACTCTTCTTCATTTACAAATATGTATCTGTGATTGGAACTATATGAAATGTGATGAATGATTGGCTGTGAGAAAAGTCCCCGACGCTCCTGTCTTTGGGCAGAAAGTAGGCGTAGCTGTTTAGTGTGCATTTGCTACATTTGTGTGAGACATTTATGTTGGACTTTTTTTTAATGAGAAAACAAAGTTTAATTAAACAGAAAGAACAGTTTCTTTTGGTGTTTGATTTGTCACTATCACAACTGGGAATTGGGGCAATTCTTTACTGTGTCCTTTTCACTTAGATGATCCCAGCTCACAGGTGCATGCTGCTGTTGTGCCCTTGAGCAAGACACTTCCCCCACCTTGTCTCCGTGTCGTCTGCACACGCTGGAGTATGAATCAGAGTGTAAATGAGTGCCTCAGGTAGGTTGAACAGCGCAATCAAGACCATTTACCATGGTTTATGATAAATCTTTTAATTCTGTCATGGATACCTATAGAGTACTAACAAATGTTTCTTTTTATCTAGAGAATCAACTCTACAAATTCCGTCTTACTAACTTGGAATTCTTTGATATGCACAAAGAAGAAGGTAAAGTCAGTAACTATTGCCATTGTTGTGTTAAGGTGAAGTGTCCTGACTTCAGTATCCTGTTTGTCCATTTTACAAATACAGCAGGAGGTGCTGTGACCTAGAGGCCTGTGAGGATGAAGACATGAAGGCTTTCCAGTGTCCACCAGTATGTCGTACAGTATGTGGAAATGAAGAATGCAGGGAAAAGAGGCACACACAAGGACTCGGCTAATCAGCCAGAATGTAAGTAGATTTGAGTCAGGTTTCACTTTGTACCGCTCATCTATTACTGAAGTATTTACAAATGTTTATGTTCTTAAATGTTTTTGTTTCAGTAGACCTGAGGCCGATGGGATCTCGTGCACTGACATTAGAAGCTCCGCGCGAATTAGGATGAGAAGCACTCGCTGAAAGACTCTCAGCTCTTCGCTTTAAAAGTGAGTAAATATAATACACTTGCGAAAGTAAATTTTTCATCTTTACTGAAGCATTTACAGGTGAAACTCGGGGAAATTAGAATATCGTTCAAAGCTAATTTATTTCTGTAATTCAACTTAAATTGTGAAACAAATATATGATATAGGCTCATCATGCAAAGTGACATATGTCAAGCCTTTGTTATAATTTTGATGATTATGGCTTACAGTCCATTTTCAAAATATTCCAATTTTCTGAGATTTTTAATTTAGTTACATTAGTTTTTATAAGCTGAGCCATAATAATCAAAATTATAACAAACAAAGGCTATACATATCTATCTTTGAATGATGAGTCTATCATATATTAGTTTCAGTTTAAGTTGAATTACAGAAATAAATGCACATTGAACGATATTCTAATTTTCTGAGTTTCACTTGTAAAATTTAAATTGTTTTTTTGGGGGGTCATAGTGGGGCAACCTTTTTTCTGTGTGTCTTTTTTTCTCTCTATGTGGTCGCATTTCCATGCACATTTATACAAATTTGTTTCAGAAAATGTTTGAGTGTGCAACTAGACAAGCTTAATTAAATGTAGGAAGCACAAACTGTCGCCTAAAGCAGTGATTCCCGAGTGGGAGTGCCTGGGATTGCAGGGGGGGCCCTGGGTCAGATCATAAATTATATTATTTGAGCAAATGATATGGTAAAAATCATCAAATATGATGAGAACGGACTACAGGTGCAACACTCCAATTCCAGTTTATTTGTTTGAAACTTACTTGCTTATTAGCAACTTACAGCTTTAAGGCATACAAGTGTATTTATTATTATTTGGATGTTTTGATAACATTTGTACACATAATGCTACCATTAAAAAAACGTCGCTTTTACTCTGTTAATGTAAAAGTCTAGAGCTTTGTGTTCATTGTTCATCTGTTTGCTCATATCATTTTACAGAATGGCTTAGAAAGTGTTTCTGACATTTGATGTTTGTTCTATTATTATTCTTACAGACTTGTACAAGCCAAGTGGTACTGTATATCGCAGAATGTGAAGAGGAGAAAGAGTGTGCTCTAGAAGACAAACAGTAAGTTTAAACACAGTCACATGACATTGAACTTGGTTTGATTTCTTGCTTTGTAATGACAGACTTTCTCCATATTTTTCAGATGTTGGTGCCAGTTGAGCCAGGAAGCAATGTCCAGTGAATCTGCTTGAATCAATAAGGACTAACACACAAATATTGTGCATCTTTACTACATTCTGAATTCTGTTGTGAATAACTCAGCCTACATGTTACAACATAAGGTATGTAAACTATTATTTTATGAAATAAAATAAAAACTGTAATTTGCCATTTTGTAATTGTTTTTTGGGTTTGCTTGTAATGTTTGAAATATTTGTTAAAAGAAGCCGATTGGACTTACAAGTTTTGATGTAATCTGAAAACTTTAAAGTTGAACTTGGCTTAAAACTATCAGGAGTTTTTAAGCTATGTTGAACTTTAAAGTTTTCAGTTTATGTTGGCAAACATTTTTTAAGTTAAGTTGAACTTGAGATTTTTCAGTTCATAAAAACTTAAAAAACGTTTGCCAAGATAAACTGAAAACTTTAAAGTTCAACTTAGCTTAAAAACTCCTGATAGTTTTAAGCCAAGTTCAACTTTAAAGTTTTTAGTTCATCAACTTAAAAGTTTTGTTGAAACAGATTACATCAAAAATGTTAAGTCCAATCGGCATGTTAGGGTTTACAGTGTAGATCCAGGTAAAAGCGACACTAAAAAAGAATGGGAACCCCGAGGTTTAAGATAATTTTTTGTAAAAATCAGCTAAAACTAGATTTGTGAAAGAGCATGTCTGAGCTGGCAACGAAAACGCACAGACAGATGTTTGCAATAATCCAAGCTGATCTGACTAATATTTATCCATATACTATATTAAACTGTCACTTCAGGTTGGTCAGTCTTTATCACAGAAATGCATTGTTTGCAATTTATTTGAGCAAACCTTACTGTAGATGTAGTACAATTTGGACATGATGCTCGCTAGTTTGTCCATGTCACAGCAGGTCACACAATAACCCAAACAAAGCTGGTGGCTGCTTGTCCGAAATAGCAGTCTGATGAAGGGCTGGTTTGTGGCCCGAAACGTCACTTTCGTGGTGTGCGAAATAAATTGACTGGGAGCATTCAAACTGTGCGGATCTTTTTGTCTTTTTTCAAACTAGTTTTTTGGATCCCGCACGCTTTTCAGGTCTCCGTGATGTGCGTGTCTGCTTAACCTTCATGCTTGTCCGAAATAACCAACAGAATGAGTGGGATATACTGTATAGTCTACTATATACTGCGACACTGTTTAACTTTTGTAGGTTGGACTTTTGGACACATCTTAAGTCTGCTAAAATGACAGCTCCTAAGTGTTTTTTATCATGATGTTCAACTTTATTTAACTTCTACGATCAGATAGTGAACACCAGAAAGGCAAGGCAAGGCAAGTTTATTTGTAGAGCACAATTCATACACAAGGCAGTTCAAAGTGCTTCACAGTTGTATAAAATTACAAGAAAACAGATACAATCAATCAATAAAACATCAACATGAAGTTAATCAATTACAGTAAAAGGCAAGAGTGCAGATAAAATACTTTCAGTTTTCATGTGCACGGGTAAAAAGAGCTGTTTTCAACCTGGATTTGAACATTGTCAGAGTTGAGGCCTGTCTCACATCCTCATGAAGACTCTTACAGATTTTAGCTGCATGAAACATAAAAAGCGTCACACACCCTTAAAGTAAGCTATAGCTGCACTGATCACCCTTTAGGCATGACATAATGATCATCGGCAGAGGTATTTCATCATTTGTGTGGGGTATTTTTGCCCACGAGTCAAAGATTGTCAGTTGCAAAAAACTGTATTGATTTGTGAGCTTCAGCAATACCTCCCCAGCCCTTGGTCCATCTTTCAATCTCCAATTGTTTTCCTCTCTCGTCAGATCCAACCCTACAGCTCGTCTTCACCTCAGCAACAACTCAGTAACTGTCCTTATCATGCCAAGCACTGACGGGCGGATATTGATCTTTCTGTCCAGGTGGTACAGTTACGTGGATTGAAATTATATATATATATATATATATATATATATATATATATATATATATATATACACATATATATTAGGGCCGGGACTCGATTAAAAAAATTAATCTAATTAATTCGAGGCTTTGTAACTAATTAATCGAAATTAATCGCATATAAATATGGAATAAGGATTTTTACTAAAAATCCTTATGAAAAAGCATTGAGGTGATACTTGAGGCTCGATGTACTGCGGTGATATGCGAATTCCTTGTTGCATAGCTTGCACACAACCATGTTCTTATCGACGCTTCCATCCATTTGTTTTTTATAACAACATTTCCCATTCACGGGGCCAACCAAAGAGGTCTCATCAGCTTCTTTATCCATGTTCACTGTGGTTTGTTGTTGTCTGAACGCTAGTTGGTGCTCCAGTATAATCGGTTCGCCTAAACTCATCCAGTGAGAAACGTTCCGCGTTTCTCACTGGATGAACATTTTTTATTTTTTGTGTAATTAATTAATCTAAATTAACGCGTTAATGTCCCGGCCCTATATATATATATACACACAGTGCCTCTCGAAAATACTAATACACCTTGAACCTTTGCACATTTTGTCATGTTTACAACCATAAAGATTTTATTTTGAATTTTTTACTGAAAGTTCACACACAAGTAACAGACAACTGTGAAGTGAAAGCTAAATGATGCATGATTCTGTTATTTTTCAAAACATAGAAAATCAAAAAGTGGGGCGTGCACAAGTATTCATAAAGCATGACTTAACACTTTGTGGAACCCCCTTTTTCTGCAATAACAGCAGCAAGTCTTCTGGGGTATGACTCTACACATCTAGAGACTGACATTTTAGCCCATTCCTCTTTACAAAACAACTCAAGCTCTGTCAAATTAGAAGGAGAGTGTTTGTGAACAGCAGTTTTCAGGTCTTTCCACAGATTTTCAATAGGATTTAGGTCAGGACTTTGACTGGGCCATTCTAACACATTAATATGTTTGTTTTTAAACCATTCCATTGTAGATTTAGCTTTGTGTTTAGGGTCATTATCCTGCAGGTTCTCCCCCAAAATGTCCCTGTATTTGGCTCCATCCATCTTCCCAACTATTCTTACAATGTTCCCAGTCCCTGCTGAGGAAAGGCAGCCCCATAGCATGATACTCCCTCCCACCATATTTGACACTGGGGATGGGGACGATGAGCAGTGTTAGGTTTGCGCTACACATAACGTTTTGCATTTGGGCCAAAAAGTTAAATTTTTGTCTCATCTGACCAAAGCACCTTCTTCCACATGGTAGCTGTGTCCTCCATATGACTTCTAGCAAACTTCAAACGGGATTTCTTATGGCCTCCTTTCAATAATGGCTTTCTTCTTGCCACTCGACCATGAAGGGCAGATCTGTGTAGAGTACGACTTATAGTTGTTCCATGTACAGCTTCCCCCAGCTCAGCGGCAGTACGTCGCAGCTCCTCCAGAGTTATCTTGGGGCACTTGGTTGCATTTCTTACCAGTGCTCTCCTTGTTCGGTCTGTTAGTTTAGGTGGACGCCCGTGTCTTGGTAAGTTCGCAGTGGTGCTATACTCTTTCCATTTCCGAATGATGGATTGAACAGTGCTCCGTGAGATGTTCAAATCTTGGGAAATCTTTGTATAACTTAACACTGCTTTAAACTTCTCCACAGCTTTATCCCTGACCTCTCTGGTGTGCTCCTTGGCCTTCATGATGTTGCTTAGTGGCCAATACACTCCGACCATAGCTCTGAGGCCCTCACAGAACAGCTGTAATTATACTGAGA
This sequence comes from Neogobius melanostomus, assembly GCA_007210695.1. Classification (NCBI taxonomy): domain Eukaryota; kingdom Metazoa; phylum Chordata; class Actinopteri; order Gobiiformes; family Gobiidae; genus Neogobius; species Neogobius melanostomus. Next base: position 3,913,701 of record VHKM01000227.1, on the reverse strand, counting down.
GTAGATTACAGACAGGTGGCCTCTATTTAATGGTTAGGTCAAGGTTTGAACATTCTGCAGTCCTTAGGAATGTTAAAAAGGCAATTTAATGCACTCAGAAAAATTCTGTATCAATACTTATGCATGCCCCACTTTTCACATTTCTATTTTTGGAAAATAACAGAATCATGTATCATTTTGCTTTCACTTCACAGTTGTCTGTTACTTGTGTGTGAACTTTCAGTAAAAAATTCAAAATAAAATCTTTATTTTATGGTTGTAAACATGACAAAATGTGCAAAAGTTCAAGGTGTATTTGTACTTTCAAGAGGAACTGTATCAAACTTATGTTTTTTAATCGCTATGTGACTAGCCTTACAATTGGGTATGAGATTAAATCAATGGAAGAATGGTGTCTCATGGAACATTCAACACTCGTCCATTCTACCAAGAAAGAAACATACTGTCTTTTCCAGATTATAAGTATAAGACGCACTAGTCAAAAATTGCTTAATGAAGAATAAAATAACAGGCTGAACAGGCGTACGCACGGTATGCTAACTAGGGTTTCCGTTAGCCGGCTGTAGCCGGCTTTTGGAAAGCAAATGGCCGGTAAAAATATTTTCCATCGGCCAAATTGGCTGACAGTAAAAAATATAGAATATAGAAAAATATATTAAATACAACTTTTAGAAAAAATCTAAAGGGTAGCACATCGATGTAATTCATATATCCAGACAGAGGTACTCACATAGTTTTTTATTTGGTTACAGCATTAAAATAAACGCTAACGCGTTTCCCTTCTCAGTGGAATGTATCTAAAATCATCCCTATACCAAAAAATAAAAACAGTATCTTTAATGGACCTAACAGCAGACCCATAAGCATATTACCTGTTTTAGGAAAAATGTTTGAGACAATAGTGTGTGAGCAGATTCAAAAATATTTAATTGACAATCATCTGCTAACAAAATTTCAGCATGCATACAAACCAGGGCATTCAACAGCGCTTGTCCATATGGTGGACAACTGGTACCATGAATTAGATCATGGCAGCCTGGTCGGTGTTCTTTTCCTGGACTTCAGTGCTGCTTTTGACCTGATAAATCATGATTCACTTATTGCAAAACTGAAATGTTATAAGCTAGATCCTTGTATTTTCTCAGAGATTATTTAACTAATAGAAGCCAACAGGTCTTCTATAATGGATCCTTGTCTGTATGCTCTGATGTCCGCTGTGGTCTACCTCAGGGCAGCTGTCTCGGCCCGCTCCTTTATTCAATTTACACAAATGATTTGCCCTATGTCTTAGATAAGTCATCAGTCGTCATGTACGCTGATGATTCTACAATGTTCTATTCTAATTCAGATGTTAATGAAATATCTAATGTACTGAATAAGGAGATGGACATTATTGCAAAGTGGGTTGTAAACAACAACATGATTTTAAATGTTTCTAAAACTAGATCAATGTTAATCAGTGGCAAGCAGCGACGGCATAACATTCCTCAACTGGCATTAAGAACGAGAAACTCTGATCTGGAGCAAACGGATCAAATGAAACTTCTCGGTGTTGTGCTGGATCATAATTTATCATGGACCCCACATATTAATCAAATAATTAGCAAAATGGGCAAAGGCATAGCAGTGATCAGAAGGGGTTCCTCCTTTATGACCTCGGCTGTGAGGAAAATGGTGGTACAATCCCTGGTTTTATCCCACCTTGAATATTGTTCCATCGTGTGGTCTGCTACGACCGAAACTAACTTGTCTCGACTCCAGGTCATGCAAAATAAAGCTGCCCGCCTTGTGCTGGGATGTCCATATAGAACAAGGATCACGGATATGCACCAAACGCTGTCGTGGCCTTTGCTCCAAATTAAAATACGATCCAGCCTTTTGTTGTTTTTAAAGAAAACCATTCTGACTAGTCAACCTCAATGTGTATTTGAAAAATTACTATATATATATCAAATTCACTCACATGGCACGCGTCGGGCTTGTGGAGCTGACTTGGTCCTACCTCGTCCTAGGACAAATTTTTTAAAGAAATCTGTTTTATACAGAGCCAATGCATTATGGAATGAGTTGCCAAAAGAGCTCAGGGAGCTCCCTACGGCACAATCTTTTAAGAAAAAACTAAAATGCTTAATGAAATAATGCAACTCTCAATATGCTCTCTGAATGTTTATTGCATTTTAAATTGAATTTGTTGTATTTAATGGTACAATGTATCGATATAATTACTTTATAATTCTATTGATATAATTGATGAACTATCTTCCTGATTGTACATTTTTGATATTTTTATTTTTGCTGTGAAGACACTGTATATTTATTCATTGTAATGTCTCACTTGCATTTTTTAAATCGGAACCCCAGGAAGATTAGCAACCACCATGGTGGAAGCTAATGGGGATTCCAAAATAAATAAACATAAATAAACAATAAATAAACAATAAACAAACGCGTTTTGGCATTCGCCTTCATCAGATGAAGGCGAATGCCAAAATTTATACTTTTTTTGGGTTTAGCACTCGCACATTTGAAGACACGCAACTCCCCTTCCTGGATATTAAATACAACATTTGACTTCACAGCGGCTCACAGCGGCTCTTGAGTGGCCGGGTTTAGAGGCGCTTCCCTGGGTCAGTCTGCGCAGACCGCCTCGGTTTAGTTACTGTTGTTCGGAGCCACTCTTGAGTGTGTCAGAGCTGGTTCCGTGGTGAATCACTTGAGACTGACTTTTGATGACTTTAGCATTGTCGATTTGTCCCTCCATAATATTTCAGTGGTGAGAGACATCACTAATTTTACACCTGAAGCCACGTTAAAGTGCGCAAGGGCATCTACAGCCCAACCCTCGCTGTGCAGCTGATGCGGTCAGATCTAGACAGCAGGGTCATAGATTCCTTCTGTCGGAGTTATAGTGCAGATGAGTGGGGTACGTCCGCGTGGCACCTGCTGCCTCTATCGTCTTCATGCGCACAACTTTGTTTGGATTTGAGCTGTTGTTGCATTTTTCTCACGTCATTCTTTCATTAGAAATAGCCGTGTTTTGGACCCACTAAAGCACTTGTGTAGCGCTCAGTCTAAATGTAGATTGTTACTAATAAGCCACACTCATTATATATACAGTGGTCCCTCGCTATAACGCGGTTCACCTTTCCTCACTCTTTCGCGGATTTTTTTTAGCACAATATTGTATGCTTTATTTACAGCATATGAACGCCATACGCGCATTGTGTTCTGCGTCCTGATTGGCTAGTCGCGGAGTGAGCAATCCTTGTGTGTCCCGTCAACACATCAGCGCACACACCGCATGTCGCAGAGTCACTGCAGCCCAGGCCTGGCATGAGCAGGTCTGACTCCGCGTTCACTTTCTTTAAACTTTTTCGTGAAAATAAACACCGCTAGCATGTGGCGCTCGCCTGAGCTAAACACTCGCCTTCAGAAGCCTGAAACTGCTACTGGTCGTAGCTACAATTGTCTCAGACGAGAGCAGCTCATGATGTTACCATCCCCAGGTGTGTAAGGCACGTTGAGTTGCCTTGTGTACGAAATGCGCGGTATAAATAAACATGCCTTGCCTTGCCTTGTAATGTGATATCTAAAAATCTTATGAGACAAAAAAAAAATGACATAGTGTACACCAGGCATAAGGGAGAACCCATGAATTAGTGACAAAAGTGTATAAAGTATGTGGTGAGGGGTTTTACAGCCTTAAAACATATATAATAATTGTAAAAAATAAAGGCAAGGCAAGTTTATTTGTAGAGCACAATTCATACACGAGGCAATTCAAAGTGCTTCACAGTTGCAGAAAATTACAAGAAAACAGATAAAATCAATCAATAAAACATCAACATAAAATGAATCAATTACAGTAAAAGACAAGAGTGCAGATAAAATACTTTCAGTTTTCATATGCACGGGTAAAAAGAGTTGTTTTCAGTCTGGATTTGAACATTGTCAGAGTTGAGGCCTGTCTCACATCCTCATGAAGACTGTTCCAGATTTTAGCTGCATTAAACTGAAACGCAGCCTCACCGTGTTTATTATTGACTCTGGGAACCACCAGGAGACCCCTCCCTGAAGTTCTCAGGGCCATGAAAACCATGAAAAGACTTGTACACAAGCAGAGCTGTTTTAAATTCTATTCTCTGAATGACAGGAAGCCAGTGCAGAGACTGGAGCACTGGACTAATGTGGTCGTATTTCCTGGTTCTTGTCAGGACTCGAGCAGCAGCGTTCTGGATGTTCTGCAGCTCTAACAGCTCGTTTAGAAAGGCCAGTGAGCAGGCTGTTACAGTAGTCTAACCTGCTGGAGACAAATGCATGGATGAGTCTCTCTAAGTCTGGTTTTGACACTATTCCTCTGATCTTAGCAATGTTCTTCAGATGGTTAAAAGCTGATGATGTTATTGCTTTGATGTGGCTGTTCAGGTCTGAGTCCATGATTACTCCTGTCTACTTCATGGATTTCGTTTAGTGCGGGTTATTTTTAGAACGTAACCCCCGCGATAAACGAGGGACCACTGTATTTTTAATGGCCGGTAATTCTTGTGAATGGCCGACATTGTACGACCCAGCCGGCCAAAGTGGCTGACAAAAAAAAGTCTAACGGAACCTCTGATGCTAATGTAACACATTGATGGTCAGCTACATGAAGAATAAACAATGAACTACATAGGTGTCTGGTATGTTAACATCACATACACAGTTCAGATAACTACAGTATAGCTTAAGAACAAACCAAACTCTCAATCTCACTTCAAATCACTAAATCCACTGAAATCTTCATCCTCGGTGTCACTTCTGAACAATCGCCTTGGCTACTACTGTACCTGGGCACGGAGGCGTAACTGCACTCTCGACAAGCCTCTCCCAGCAGCATGTTTTTGAAGCTCTCATTTGCGAACTCGTTCTTGTAGCTGTGGCCATCTAGCTTTTAGCCCGTTATTAGCTTTTTTTAGTTTTCTTCATTGCGGTAAGAGTAACCTCTGCTTCTCGCTCACTCCAAACATTCTTTCTGCTCCTCGATTAGCCTGCAGTGCCATCTAGTGGCATGTGAAATTATATATTTGAATTAAAATATCACTTATTCGGAGTATAAAAAAACTCTTAGTCCAGAAAATACGGTATAGCATAGACATAAAGCATAAACACATGTAAAATGTAGGAAAAGAACAACATTGTTATGGCGAGAATTGTGTTAATTTTTTCTTCTACTTTTTAGAGGTTTATTGTATTTTAAAGTGGATTGCATGCCGCGAAGTTTACACAACGTCAACATGGGTTGAAACACGGCACGGCGGATCTGGCAACGTTAAAGTTGTTGTGCTAAGTAGCAGTGTTAATTTTGACAACATATTTTTATTTAGTTTTAGTCTTAGTCTTTTGACTAAAATGTAATTCAATTTTAGTCGAGATTTAGTCAAAAAAATATCTTCAATTTTAGTCTAGTTTTAATTGCAAGTCAATTTAGTCGACTAGATTTAAGACAAATTTAGTCGACTTTGCATGTATAATATTCATTATAATCATATTTAATCAGGTCCTCTGCTTCATGGAGCTGCTCCCACATGAACAAAGCTCAGAGCTGTTCCTTTGGTAGAGAATTTACATGATAAGAGGCTCTTTCAGACTGTCAATAGAAGTTTGGATGATTTTAGTCTCTCCTTTTCATTTTTATTTAGTCTTATTTTAGTCGACTAAAATATCTGGACATTTTAGTCCTAGTTTTAGTCTCATGAAAAACGTTTAATTTAGTTTTAGTCCAATTTTAGTCGTCAAAAATATCACTTTGACTAAAATTAAGACTAAATATTTTAGTCGGCGAAATTAACACTAAGTAGGGCTGAACAATATGGAAAAAATTTCATATCTCGATATTCATGCCAGATATCTTGATGTCGATACGATATAACTATGGGTTAGGTGAAAACCACAAAAGAGTGCAGTTTTATTGATGAAAATCTATATTGTTCATATTTTGCTTTACGTTCATATCTCGATATCGATACGATAATGATATCTTTCAGCCCTAGTGCTAAGTCAACGGAGCAATTCATCTTCAGAAGGAATAGTTTTAAATAGATAATAGTTCTATGTGTTGAAAATGTAAGTTTATGTTTTCAATTTCCACTCCATGGAAATTGACACGCTTCAGGCCACACTTGCAGAATGATTAGCGAGCTGCCATTCATGAAGTGCAGTGGAATGGGCGGCTGAAGGGACGGAACAGTGGAAGTCCAATCATACAAGCTGTCAAAGTGCAAGTACCTGTCTCTAGGTTTGACAAGGATACAAAAAAGAAAGTAATTTTACACTAGAGACACTCTTGAAGACATAATTGCGACACATTCTGTGGGACACTTCCCGGACTCTAAGATGAAACGTGCAAATCAAGCCTTTTCAGTTCCATTACGGATAATTGGGGTTTGAGTAATTGCTCATACAACCCAGTCTCACACGAAACTGTGACAATGTGACAGTGGTCCACACACCAAAATGTGAACTATTTAAGCTTTTTATTTGTGGAATAGTTGCAATTATCTCCTCCATCAATTTATATTGGAGTCACGTGACTAACAAAAACTTCCGTCGTTTGGAAATAAAAAATGGCCGACTTTTAGAATTTTTTAGGGGACATAATGCAATATTATAGCCAGTAATGCACGATAATGCCAATTTGACCCGATAACCGATAACAGATAATTTCCCATGTGCTGATACTGATAACCGATAATGACACCGATAATTATGTATATATTTGCATTTTATTTTGTGACAAGAACCCAATGTAACAGGTCACATTTCGGCCCAAAATGTATAAACTCTAGGAAAAAATATACAAGTGTATATAGATCAAATAAATAAATACATATATATATATATGCGGGAGGTTGAGAGATACCGGCTAGATATAGTCGGGCTCACCTCCACGCACAGCCTGGGTTCCGGATCCCAACTCCTGGAGAGAGGCTGGACTCTCCATTTTTCTGGAGTTGCCCGCGGGGAGAGACGGCGGGCTGGGGTGGGTTTGCGTGTTGGAGTTCACCCCGGTGAACGAGAGGGTCGCGTCCCTACGCCTTCGGGTTGGGGACAGGTCTCTCACCGTTGTCTCGGCCTACGGGCCCAACATCGGTGCAGAGTACCCGGCCTTCTTGGAGTCCCTGGGAGGGGTACTAGATAGTGCTCCGACTGGGGACTCCATTGTTCTACTGGGGGACTTCAACGCCCACGTGGGTAACGACAGTGAGACCTGGACGGGGGTGATGGGGAAGAACGGCCTCCCCGATCTGAACCCGAGTGGTGTTCTGTTATTGGACTTCTGTGCTAGTTACAGTTTGTCCATAACGAACACCATGTTCGAGCACAAGGGTGTCCATAAGTGCACGTGGCACCAGGACACTCTAGGCAGGTCGATGATCGACTTTGTAGTTGTGTCATCTGATCTCCGGCCGCGTGTCTCGGACACTTGGGTGAAGAGAGGGGCTGAGCTGTCAACCGATCACCACCTGGTGGTGAGCTGGATCCGCTGGCAGGGGGGGAGGAAGCCGGTCAGACCTGGCAGGCCCAAACGTGTTGTGAGGGTCTGTTGGGAACGTTTGGTGGATCCCTCTGTCAGTAGGGTCTTCAACTCCCACCTCCGGAAGAGCTTCACCCAGATTCCGAGGGAGGTTGGAGACATGGAGTCCGAGTGGACCATGTTCTCCTCCTCCATTGTCGATGCGGCTGCTCGCAGTTGTGGCCGTAAGGTCTCTGGTGCCTGTCGCGGCGGCAATCCCCGAACCCGGTGGTGGCGCCCGGAAGTAAAGGATGCCGTCAAGCTGAAGAAGGAGTCCTACCTGGCCTTGTTGGCTTGTGGGACTCCGGAGGCAGCTGAGAGGTACCGGCAGGCCAAGCGTGCTGCAGCTCGTGCAGTCACAGAGGCAAAAACTCGGGTCTGGGAGGAGTTCGGAGAAGCCATGGAGGAGGACTATCGGTCGGCCTCGAAGAGATTCTGGCAAACCATCCGGCGCCTCAGGAGGGGGAAGCAGTGCTTCACCAACACTGTTTACAGTGCGGGCGGGGAGCTGTTGACCTCGACTGGGGATGTGGTCGGGCGGTGGAAGGAGTACTTCGAGGATCTCCTCAATCCCACTGTCACGTCTTCCGATGAGGAGGCAGAGGCTGGGGACTCGGAAGGGGGTTCGTCCATCACCCAGGCTGAAGTCACCGAGGTGGTTAGAAAGCTCCTCGGTGGCAAGGCCCCGAGGATGAGATGTGTGGATGAGATTCGTCCCGAGTACCTTAAGTCTCTGGATGTTGTAGGGCTGTCTTGGCTGACACGTCTCTGCAACATCGCGTGGCGGTTGGGGACAGTGCCTCTGGATTGGCAGACCGGGGTGGTGGTCCCTCTCTTTAAGAAGGGGGATCGGAGGGTGTGCTCCAATTACAGAGGGATCACACTTCTCAGCCTCCCCGGTAAGGTCTACTCCAGAGTGCTGGAGAGGAGGATCCGGCCGATAGTCGAACCTCGGATTCAGGAGGAACAATGCGGTTTTCGTCCCGGTCGTGGCACACTGGACCAGCTCTATACCCTTCATCGGGTGCTCGAGGGTTCGTGGGAGTTCGCCCAACCAGTCCACATGTGTTTTGTGGATCTGGAGAAAGCGTTCGACCGTGTCCCTCGTGGTGCCCTGTGGGGGGTGCTCCAGGAGTATGGGGTCCGGGGCCCTCTGCTAAGGGCTGTCCGTTCCCTGTATGACCGCAGCAGGAGCTTGGTTCGCATTGCCGGCAGTAAGTCAGACCTGTTCCCGGTGCGTGTTGGTCTCCGCCAGGGCTGCCCTATGTCACCGGTTCTGTTCATTACCTTTATGGACAGAATTTCTAGGCGCAGCCAGGGGCCGGAGGGTGTCCGGTTTGGGAACCTCAGGATCTCATCTCTGCTGTTTGCAGACGATGTTGTTCTGTTGGCTTCATCAAATCAGGACCTTCAGCGCGCACTGGGGCGGTTTGCAGCCGAGTGTGAAGCGGCCGGAATGAGGATCAGCACCTCCAAATCTGAGGCCATGGTTCTCCACCGGAAAAAGGTGGCTTCCCCGCTTCAGGTCGGTGGGGAGTCCTTACCTCAAGTGGAGGAGTTCAAGTATCTCGGGGTCTTGTTCACGAGTGAGGGACGGATGGAGCGTGAGATCGATAGACGGATCGGTGCAGCGTCAGCAGTGATGCGGTCGCTGTATCGGACTGTTGTGGTGAAGAGGGAGCTGAGTCAGGGGGCAAAGCTCTCGATTTACCGATCGATCTACGTTCCCACCCTCACCTATGGTCATGAGATCTGGGTAATGACCGAAAGGACAAGATCGCGAATACAAGCGGCCAAAATGAGTTTCCTTCGCAGGGTGGCTGGGCGCACCCTCCGAGATCGGGTGAGGAGCTCAGTTACCCGGGAGGAGCTCGGGGTAGAGTCGCTGCTCCTTCACGTCGAAAGGAGCCAGCTGAGGTGGCTAGGGCATCTGTTCCGGATGCCTCCTGGTCGCCTCCCTTGGGAGGTGTTCCAGTCATGTCCTATTGGGAGGAGGCCTCGTGGAAGGCCCAGGACACGCTGGTGGGACTATGTCTCCGAGCTGGCCTGGTGTCGCCTCGGGGTCCCCCAGAACAGCTGGAGGAGGTGTGCGCAGATCGGGAAGTCTGGGCATCTCTGCTGAGACTGCTGCCTCCGCGACCCGGCCCCGGATAAAGCGGAAGAAAATGGATGGATGGATGGATATATATATATATATATATATAACACATACAGTAGATGCACATACACATACACATAATATACAATGTATAATTAGGACTAAATAAATGGATGTCAGTTAAAAGCTAAGCTAAAAAGGTGGGTCTTGAGCCTGCTCTTAAATACATGAACGTTCTCTGCAGTCCTGAGCTCCTCCGGCAGGTCGTTCCAGAGGCGAGGGCCATAATATTGGAAAGACGCCTCGCCGTGAGTCTTTCTGTTGACTTTAGGGATAACTAGGAGACCCCTGCCGGAGGAGCGCAGGGGCAGTTCTGAAAGATAAGAAGGGCCAAGACCATTAAGACATTTAAAAACATTAAAAGAACTTTAAAATCGATCTTGAAACACACGGGAGCCACTGCAGCGACTCTAAAACCGGTGTAATGTGGTCCCGTCTCCTGATCTTCATCAGGACACGAGCTGCTGAATTTTGTAATAGTTGTAAACCTGAGATACTCTTTTTGGGAAGACCAGAAAGCAGGGCATTACAGTAGTCGATATGACTGGTGATAAAAGCATGCATCAGCGTCTCCGTGTTGGCCCGAGAGAGAATGGGGCGGACTCTGGCTATGTTCTTTAGATGGTAAAAACCTATCTTTGTGATATTCTTAATGTGTGGAATAAAAGTCAACTCAGAGTCAAAAATCACACCCAGGTTCTTCACCTGTGAGGAAGGATTAAAAGACAATGACTGAAAAAAAAAAATAAATAAAAAAAACCCGAATCCCTTGTAACACACATCATTAAGATTATTCTTGTTATCATGAGCATCATTGTACATTACTGTACCTTTCATGAATAAATGTGGAGTATTTTATGTATCATCAAACACTTTGATACAGAGTAATGTTATATGGGTTGTAATGGTGATGATGAATAACGATAATGCCAACATGGTAATGAATTCGGTATGGGAAACAGAAATAATACACTGGTTGTAGCGTGTGAGATACTGTGAATGTTGACCTGGTATAATGCAGTATGGCATCTGTTGATATGTAACCAACTCGGTTGATAGTTGTCTTGTAAGATGGTAAGAAATATGCAGTGTTGTTAGTTATTGTTATTTAAGTTTATGAACAGGGGTGGGAGTTAATAAGCTTGTCTTCTTCCCACTCCTTTTCGAGCTAAAATGTATATTATTTTTCTTTTTTGTTTTTTCTTTTATTGTGTATATATATTTTTCTGTTTTTTTCTTGGCTTTTGTGCCTTAGCTCGAAATAAAAACTCAAACAACTGTAGTTTGGGTAAAAGTTTCTCTCTCTGGGCCTCAGGACCGAAGACTAAAACTCCAGTTTTGTCCTGGTTAAGCTGGAGAAAGTTTTCTGCCATCCAGGATTTTATATCTAAAATGCAGTTAAAAAGTGCATCCATTTTCCTGACAATCCTCTCCAGACTGCGGTCATCCCTGCAGCTTGTGCATCTTTTTCTTCCACACTTTTCCCTTCCACTTAACTTTATATTAATGTTCTTTGATACAACACTTTGAGAACATTCAACTTCTTTTGCTATTTCCTTTTGAGCCTTTCCCTCCTTATGGAGGGTGTCAATGATGGTTTTCTGCACAACTGTCAGGTCAGCCGTCTTCCCCATGATGGTGAATTCTACTGAACCACTGAGAGACCATTTAAAGTCTCAGGGACCCTTTGCAGGTGTTTTGGATTCATTAGCTAAAGACAGGGTGACACTTTGAGCCGACAATATAGTCCCTTTTCACAGTATTCTAATCTTCTGAAATTTAGATTTTTGTGTTTTTACAAGTGAGCCAAAATCATCAACAATAAAACAAACAAAGGCTTGATTATGTCACTTTGCATGCCATAAGTCTATATCATATATTAGTTTCCAGTGTTTGGAATAACGCCGTTTAAAATAACGGCGTTAGGTAACAACGTTATTTTTTCAGTAATGGAGTAATCTAATTCATTACTCTCCCCGTTGTTACAACACCGTTATCGTTACTGGGTAAACAAACTGGCACGTTACAATTCGACTGAATGAGCGCCGCAGTGTCAGCTCACGCAGCAGGAGCAGGGTAGAGGGTGGACGGAGTCTCATGGAGTACTCGCGCTGTCTGTGCAGAGTGTTCGTGCTTTCTGCTCCAAAAACAACGTGTGTCCCCGAACCGTGGCTCATCATCCCCAGAATCGATCAGTAGTGTTGGAACTTATTTTTAACCCAAAGACCCATCTTTCCCCCCCTCTCCCCCCTCTCTCTCAGCGCCTTTTCTTCTTCCTCTCTCCCCGTTCTCCACTCCAGAGAGAGAGAGCAGGCCGCTGAACGGAGAGACTTGCACAATGCCTGTGCGTAAAGTCTGCCCTGATCGTTGGCTGTGTTGGCAGTGCACATGTTTCTTTTATTCCTGTTCCTCCTCATTCTCTTTGAAATGTAGGAATTAATGTATTCCTACATTAATAAAACAGCGGCGCAAATACAATACCATTCAGTCACAGAGGATTCCCCCCCCCCCACTCAGTTCATTCAGTTACTATGAACATCTTTTACATGATAGTACAAACACCTGTCTGTTCTACTCATTTCAACTGACTTTTGAAAACTGAAGAAAGAAAATATATGATATAAAGCTAATTGATGATGAAAGGTCTATTTATTTTTCCCACATTATTGTTAGGATTTGCAGTACAGTCTTCACGGCATTCAGAAATGATGGTTTTCTTATTGTTCGAGTCACAAACAATAGGCCAGGATGAATGAGAGTGTGTTTGAAAGTGCGCATGGGGGATGACGGATGGAAATTAGCTACAAGGCTACAGTCCGGTGTGGCTTGTTCATTAACATGCACTGTACCTACCAAATAAACCAATAAACAAACAATCATAGGCACTTAAAATGTATGAACTTTACTGGATTTGTTCAATTGTAATGCGTATTCAACTTTTCTTTGTAAATGATTGTGCATATTTATGAGAAAGCTATGTGGATAGATACCCATTGCATATTCTGGGAAAAGAGTAAATTCATATATCACCCTGTATCCCTCTATACGAGGACAGAGGGAGGCAAATGTTCTTTTTGGGCTGAAGCCTTTTAATGAATCTGCTGTGGGTGTTTTCAGTCCTCTCTTGTATAATTGAAATATTTGTATTCCCTGCGGTCACCATGTTGTCAAGGCCTATTTGTGTTTGGCCTAATTAAGCATGGCATTTTCCTGCTTTTTATTTTGTAACCATCCTTACGCTGAATATATAGATACATTTAATAACATAACGGTTTTGGTTTCCTGATTAACACGAGTATGTAGTTAAGATGGATCATTTCATGAGGTTTGTGTGGGAATAAGTGAGGCTACCATTGAGAGCATCATTTGAGGATTTTGAGGATTCTGCATGAACATACATTTTATTAAGTTATTGATCTTAGGATGCGGTTTGAGAAATCAGTGCTACCATTCATTTGCTGTGTTAGCGCTGACAGTTTCAGATGGAAAACATTGTCACTGCCCCATATTTACTTATTCTAGTGCGCTATTTTACATTGTATCACATTCTCTCAGTTTCATGTCAGTCTTTTTAGAATTTATAGTTTCATTTGTAGAATATCTCCACATAGACCTGATGAGAGCTTATTTTTAATGGAGTATGCAGAGTTGAGGCTTTACAACAGTCTTTTGGGTGGCTCAGCATTGATATTACACTGCGTTCCAAATTATTATGCAAATTGTAGTGAATTTGTGCTTAGAGCAAATACAAGAGACTATCAGAGGAGGGGACAGATTAAAAAAAACTCCTTCAAAGGAATCCTTTTGGATTTATACCCTCAAAGCCATGGAGTTCCCAGGCCTCAATGAAGAATTAGATTTGTCAGTACTTTTGTAAAATGTATGGGTCTAATCTTGTACAAATAATTATTCACATTTCTGTGTTTAGGCTTGTTAAGAATGTACAGAACAGTGTTTTATATTGTATATATTTTAATGTTTTGTATTCTACGTACCAGGTGACAAAGAACACACCCACCTTTGACCAACCCACTTGGGACATGTGACCAATGCTGTAAGCTTATAGCTGTACAGAGGCAGCCATCTCAAGCTTGCCTGAAGAAGGCCTAGAGCCGAAACGCGTTGGCTATGATTTTATCTCATCTAGCCATGTATTAATAAAGGCTTTTTAATATTTCTCCTTTTGGAGTGCCTCAGTTTATTAGATTTTTTTGCTGAAACTGATCCCTGCACTGAAGAGCACCCAAAGGACACAGTTTCATACCCTTTTACATCCAAGTAGCACTCCAGCCTCCCAATTTTTTCAACTATTTGTATTTTCTTGTTTGTATTTATCAAAAGCCCTGTCTTCTTCATAAAAAAAAAAAAAATCTAGAGAAAAATTGTTTATAATGATTATTATTAACAATAATAAGGCGTTTCCAAATGAAAGTAGTATCAACAACATTGTATGGCTTTTCCCCTGTGACGTACAGCATTAGAGTGTGGGTTATTTGCTTTGGATGGAGATATAAGATTGAGAAATGTTGAAAAGCTCGTAATAGAATAGAAGACGGCGGAACATATGGCACAATACAAAGAGAGGTACTTGCAGTGACCTACTGGGTAACCTACTTTGTGGACAACAAGAACGAAGTAGGTCAGTGCCATTGTTTTGGATAATTCTCTGTGTTACTTTTTCACATTTTCAATACTTCCATCAAATGGACTTGCGTGCAGTTGATGTCTCATTTATGTAAGATTGCAACAGATGGTCAGATAATGGAAAAACCTTTCATGTGCATGAAAAGAAAAATGATTGGAGAGAGCAAATAAAAGGTTTGGTTTGAAGTACAATTTGGGTTGGCACTAAACAGTTTCATTGCTTTTGCTTTTGTGCTGGCAATTTAGGCACTTTATATTGACAAATGCATTGATAATTGGCCAAAAATTAATCTGCCTTTGAAGGAAAGTTCTAAGGGGCTGTGCAAAATTCTCATTTCACTGTTACGCTGGAATCTTTGATGATGTGCATTCGAATTGATTGGCGTCTTTATAGCAACTATTGCGTTGTGACTTAAACAACTGTCTCTTGGCGCCAATGTTCAACTGTTCATTTTCATGCACGGACCACGATCCATTGGTCTGATACCATTCATATTCCTGTGGCTCTGTTCTATGGTTTGCTTCTTCTTTAAGAAAAAAAATCTACTAAAATGGAGTCTAATGAGCGCAACATCTATTCAAAATATTTTTTTTCGGAAGAACGACTCCACTGTCATGACTATGTTTGACCAAGCAACATGGAGGCTCTTTGGAAAAATGGGGAAAAAAATGTGATGGTTTTGGAGCAAAGTTTGCAAATAGAGCTATAGTCTCTAGTTATTAAAAGCCCGTTCTGTTCTCTTATCACCTTCTGCATGTCGTCAGGACAGTGGTAAACTGTTGTAGCTGAGTAATGTGAGATGTGGTCCGTGTTCTTACTGGCACTGGACTGGTGTGGCTGTGGATATCAAGGTCAAGGTAACTTAATTTGTACCAAAAGGTACATTTGGTTGGCAAAGAGTGAGACAGTGCCACACAGATACAGACCAACATACAGTAGAACAGATAGAAGTGTCATCTGTGCACAGCTATAAGGGCTCGAAGCCAGTTTCAAGCACATCCACTAAAGACAATATGTCAAATACAGTAATATGATATGGTATGGCATGTTTTTTATTTGTTTTGACATTAACATTTTTTTTTTTGCCATCAATAAAAATATTTTTAATTTATGCATTTACCTCTATTTGTAAAGTACTGTACATTGCGACTGTTTTGTCAGTATTTGATGTCAGACAGTTCTGAATAGAACAACAGTTGTCATGTGATACATCAGATGCAGATGTTAGAAAAAGGTCACTTGTTCAGAGCACCTACAGTATGGCTGCTGGAACAAAACAATTTCTGCAACGATTCCTTTTGCCGACTGGGACTTTTAACCTTTTCCCTGATGGGAGCAACTGAAACTCACCATTCAGGGGATGGAGGACGTCTTTAGATATGGAAGAGGCCAACATGAAAAGTTGCTCAGTGCAGTGATGTGAAAAGGTGCATTTCACTCATTATCGTGCAGTATTTTTAGTGTGTTTGTCAAAGCAGTTGTACCCTGTTTTGGGCAGGGTTGGCACAAGCAGCTTTGCTTTCAGCTCCTCCGGGTCATCCTTTAATTCAGTGTTTCCCAACCAGGGGTACAGGGACGCCAGGGGTTACGTGAGTACTAAGCAGGGGTAGGGGAGAGTGGGGTAAGATGAGCCACTTTTTGCTTTGGTGGTTATTGTGTAAAAACAGTATAAAATAGATACAAAATGTTTCTATTTACATACATTTGGGGACACTTTCTAGTTGTATGGTTTTAGAGACAAAAAAAGTTGTTTTGAGGCTCATTTTACCCCAGGAGTGGGGTAAATTGAACCAGGTCTTGGGTAATTAACCAGGTCTTGGGGTAAATTGAACCACCAGATTTAAAAGTAATAGTTTGTTATTCATTGTGTCTTATGGAGCAGAGCCTCTGGGTTAATTAACCACATTATTTCATCTTTGAAAACACCAAGATAGTTGTGTTTTTTAAGATGATATCTGCTTATTAATCTACTTTTATACCTAACAAAATTACCAACCAACATGAGGGGGGAAATGACCTACGTGTATTTGTTTTTCTGTGATGATCGTTTTTTGTGATCAGGCCAAAAATTCACTTTAAGTCTTCAGATAAAGTGGGGTTATTATACGGCCAATTTCTAAAAAAAATTCCCTGGCAAGTTCAAATAATGTAAAGATCAAATTTAGAATCTTACATAAGGCCATACCGCCTTTGCGATGCCCAATCCCGTCAGACCTTGGAAGCTAAGCAGGGAAGGTCCTGGTCGGTACTTGGATGGGAGACCGTTTGGGAACACCAGGAAGCCTAGCGAATGTAGTGAGTGAGTGAGTGGTTGGTGGTGGTCGGAGGGTCTGTGGCAACAATAGTAGCTTACCACCACCAAGTATGGAGTGAATGAATAGTGCAATGTAAAGTGTCTATGAGTGTCCAGAAAAGCGCTATTAAAAACCGATGCATTATTATTATTATTATTATAAAATAAAAAATACAATATTTTCAAAATGTAAGGGTGGTTCAACTTACCCACTGGCTTAACTTACCCCACTCTCCCCTACTTTTATATTTTAGATCTACAAAGGAGGTGAAACTGAGCTGTATTTCAATATCATTTTAAAAGAAAACCTATTTTTTAAATAATTACTTTCAGTAAAAGGTTTGAATTTCAGAGCGTTGTTGCTTTATTTCTAACACAGTGCAAGTTTAATGGACCATTTTCTAAATAATTGGCTGCACCTAAGATTTTATTGGGTAATTTGAGTAGAAATGAAGGACTCAAGGGGTACATGAGACTAAATAAATAAATACATTGAAATCAGTGCTCTAATTCACTGGGGGGTAATAGAATCGTCTTACCAATAACAATCTTGCTATCTATCGTTCCTTACTTGCAGACAACTTGAAAATAAAACATAACCTCAAGTAAAATGTCTGCAAACTGCAAAGTAAGTACAAACACATGACATGAATATAGTTGCTTATGGTAAAGACTGGCGGTTCTATAAAGGAGCCCTGAGGCACCCCTTTTAATACAACCGGTCAGGAAAATGATCAAACCCCCTCAAGTTCAGAAGGATGAAGGTATTTGGGTGTTTGAAGTTAGCTCGTATTTGCATAGCGTATAGCATTGATAGTAGCAATACATTAATCTAAGCATTTCTACCGAATACGAAATGGCTCTTTTGAACTTTGGCGATGCCACTTTAGATTGCATCATCAAAGAAGGTGTTTGTCATGTCTGCTTTTTGCTTGAAGTACAGACCTGTAACCACAAGAAGCAAAGTGCTGCTAGAGGATGATGCCACACAGCATATTTGATCTATCTGCTTATTTGCTTTTATATACTCCTTTGTTAAAGTGATAGTCTGGAAGTCTAAATGTTTTACAAATATTATAACCATCCACTTGGTCTTGCATTTTGATATAAAGTAAGTAATAATATATATTATATTTTTGTAAAGTCCCTTCTTCCCGCATCTCAGCAACTAATCAGAGTCTAGTATCCTCCCGCATTGACCAATGAGACGAGCTTTTCCTGTGAACCAGCCTGTCAAGTCCAAGCAGGAGGGCAGGGGGAGGAGCTTGATCATTTATTTTGAAAATTCTGTTCCTGGTCTCCTCATTGTGCAAACTAAGGGGGACTTTCTGGTTAAAGAGGGGTGGAATTTGATTGTTTACTTTCTCTCTCTGTTTAATTTCTCTCTATCTCTCCTCACTTTGCAAACATACAGACTCACTTTAATTAACATGGATAGCACCAATCAATGTCAGCACTGACGCATTTTCAGTGAGCTCTCATGATCAAACAAGATTTGCTTCAAAGCCATTATTGATATTGTCATTACATATTTGCTTTCAATTAGATTTAAATATTTTTGAACTCATATATGATCAAAGAGCAGCCTCTTTGTAAAGGGCCGGAAGGGGAAATAAATAACCATTTACCATCCGAGATGGTGCACAAGCTCAATGATGACCTCAAACGTATATTAACTTCTGTTTAGCATCGCATTTGAATGGTTGACAGATGAATACAGTACAGCAGGGCATTATCTGGACTGGAGCTCTATAGTGTCCTCTCAACTCAAAACCCACTCTCTTTCCAGATGTAAAATTCTCATTTAGGACACAGGAAACAGGGTCATGAGCAATATTAGCCATTGTTCTCTAGTTGTTGTTTTTTTGTCCCGTGGCACTACAGCTGATCGCGATATACAGTAGCTGTCACTTTAAAGGAATGGCAATCTTGATATGCATATCTCTATGGTGTATCTAACGTTTAATTACAAACTCTTTATCGAAATACATGCACGGTTACGTCAGTTGATTTAAATATTCATCCAGCCTTAGGATCGATACAAAGTGATCCAGATTCCAGCTCATGGCTCATCAGGTTTCTCATCTGTGCAATACGCTCTGGACAGCAGGGTTAATGTTGTCCTGTGGGATATCCTGTCAGACCGGTTCATGGCCCACATAACCCTGGACGGATAGCGCTAGAAGTAACACAGAAGCCTTGAAATGATGGGTGCAACAGTATTTGCAGTAGTAGTGTCGTATCATTTCAATACAGCACATTTGGTTAATTTAGAATCAAACACGATTGAAAGGCAAGAAGAAGCTGAGACACTTGGTATTTGCAGGAACTCACTGGGTTACAATAAATGTTCCTTGTAAATACAGAGTCCCTCAGCTTCATGCCTTTTCAATAGATTTTCCCCCTCCAAATCTGAATAGCACCTGCGTTTGTAAGTTACAAAGATCACGTCTTTTCCTTTTTTTTTAAATTGGTTTATTTGGTCGGGACAGTGCATGTTAATGAACATACATGGGTCTCATGCATGTAAACAAGCCACACCGGATTGTAGCCTTGGGCTACTGTAATTTCCATCCGTCATCCCCCATGCGCACTCTCAAACACACTCACATTCATCCTGGCCTATTGTACATGTTTTTAGTGGTAGGGGAAACCTAAGCAGACAAGGGGAGAACATGCAAACTCCACACAGAAAGGCCCCGTCCAGGTGGGAATTGAACCCGGGACCTTCTAGCTGTGAAGCATGAGCACTAACTGCTGTGCTACCGTGCCGCCCAGTGATCCAGTGGAGCACTCTCCGCCATTCCTGTTTGCGAAACTGTATTTATAATCAGTAACGCTTTATAATAAAAGCACATGAACTGATGCATATTTCACCTTCATCTTGAATTAATGCATGAATTCATTAGGTTTTAAAGGTTAATACTTATGCATTAACACAGTCAATTAAGGCCATGAACTCATGAATAATTGTAAATAATTAATCATAATCCTGATAATGATTTCTTTGCGCAGATGATACAGACGAGGGCATCGGCCAAGCTTGGTTTAAACATACTGGTGTTGCATCTTTGATAACTTTAAATGTATAAAGCTGTTTCAAAAGAGCAACTAAAGAAAAGCAGCAACATTTGGCTGTGCCTCATCAAAAGTGTTATAATCACAAACAGCAAACACAGAATTACTGATGAATTAAATATTGTGATGTTTATATAATTAACAAAGAAAGGTGAGTAACTCTGCAGGCATGTCTCACTGAACATTTGAAAAGTGACACGTGAGAATGTTCCTCAAGCAGGAAAAACTCCCTTTGAACACCTTAGTACAGGCAGTATAGGCAGTAAGGCAGTATGAATTAAATATACAGATATTGAGAAAAGTCCTTGGACTGAGTTGAGTGTGTTAATGCAAACCCCAGCAAAGGAATAGATTTTTTTAAAGTGTTGAATGTCAATTTTAGCTCTCTTCTGTTTGTAATTTCTCTCTTAAAACACAGCGTCATATCTTCATCATGAAGTCTTCATGAATCATGCATTCATTCATGTGCCCATATTATAAAGCGTTGAATAGGACAGCACAGAATGTCTTTTGTACGAAATGCCGGTATAAATAAGCAAAAGTTTGCACTTTACACAGTGAAAGCTACATTCTGACTAAACTTTCTTAATCATGTAAAGCATTAAACAAATGATGTACAAATGATTATTAAATTAACAGGATTCAAAGCTAAGTGTTACTCTCAGAGGAACAGGAAACATAGATTTCTTGGAATAAAATGCTCCTTTGACTAAATTGGCTGGCTGTGCTCAGCATAGTGTTGTTCTCCAAGTCTACACATACGCACACAGTGGTATGTGTAGGGTCTGAATACACAAAGAAAAAGTGAGTAAAAATAAGACAATAAAGACAAGTCATGCCACTCACTGAAGTAACAAGTATAATTTGGGTCAATAGCGATTCAATTTCCTTCACACTGTGCCAGACTCTTTTCAAAGTCACGCCTATTGCTTATAGCTGTCTGTTCTCGTTAGCCCTGCCTTCATCCCACTCAGAACCTCAGAACAGTCGGCGATGGATTCTCGTGCTGTTTGAAGTAATGTCGCTGCCTCCTGCTCATTCATCTAAACGACATGGCGTTGGAGGGGTTTCCTACTATAGCTGCTTTGATCATAAAAATGTGCAAATGCTATTGGTGGCAGCGAACTTTAAAGCTGGGGTACCTGACTTTTTGTTGTTGAAAAAATGAGTGGTATTTATTTAGGGGTGGTCACCCCTTTTCCACTTTTCCACTGCTCTAAGCGTGTGTGGCGTGACATGTGCATATAAACAATTTGCTTGAACAATTCGGACACGCAGGAGGGATTGTGTGTGCTAGAAACAGGCATGTTCTGACCGCTGTGGCCCGCTCCAGTTGTGACTGTTGTGGGGCAGACACCGCATGTCCATTTCAGGTCCAGTAATGGTTATACTGCCTGTTCACTGACACTCGATTTATTGCGTATGGCTCGTTACTGAGCTAGATAGGAACAGTCAGGTCGCCAGTCAGTCAGCAGTGCCACAAGAAAGCCAGAACTGGCTCAGACACGACTGCTATCATGAAATAACCTGATATTTTTTAGCATGAAATTTCATGATAAAATCATGAAATAACATGATCTGTATAGTGTACGAACATGAAATTATCTTGAAATAACGTGAAACCAGCGAAAAAATACACATACGCAAGTGAGACGCTTCCGTAAATTATCCTTTGAATTTTCATGATAACTGCATTGCATAGATACAGACAGCATCCCATCATACAAGTGGGTGTGGCCTTGCCAGGCCAGGAAGTATGTTTTGGGAAACACAATTTTTCACAACTTTTTGCCGTATTCTATAGAACTATAAACTTACAATATAAAGTCAAAATCGGGTCCATATGGATGGTTTTTCACAGCAGATTGTTGAGTAAAAGCGAAAAACCTGCAGTTGTGTTGGCATGTAGCATGATGCTAACATGGTGCATTATGTTAGCATTCTCCGGTATTTATGTATTAATGAGCTGTTGAATCACTTTGCTCCTCTTCGTGCCTTTGTATCTTTATTTAGTGGAAACTTCATAATTCTGCATTTGTTATAGTTTTGGAGTAATTGGAGAAGATTTTTCTCTTCTTTGTTTTCCCTCTCATAACATAACCACATATGGGTGATTCCAGAGATAATGTCTTTATTTATTGCCAAAGGAAGAGTCCCAAAAGAACCATGTGCAGCTGTGTTCGTTACTTCGTGGCAAAAACGAGAGTGGAACTGTGCGAACAAATGGAAGTAAGCTGATTGGTTGATTTAATAAGGAGCTCTTTTGTAATTATAGTGAATTCATGAGACATAAATCAGAGGAATATCTTAGGATAGAAGATATGTTGTAAACATATGGAAAAGCAGGAAATAGCTACAGAAACGCTCTGCTCCCTCATCTTTCCCACGCTTATTCATTTACAAATATTGACATATTTGGTATCCACATGTAGTACGAAAGTAGCCTGGCTAACACCAGACTGCTGTGTGCGCTCGAATCCTTTTGAACTTCACAACAGCCTGGGGACCATGGCCGACATTTTTGCATGGATTTGGGCACCAATCACAGAACGAGGAGGGACGGTAAGACGATGATGCGCTATTTGACATACAGAAGCTTGTAGTTTGTTTAGGGATAAAAAAAATAAAAAATATTTATGGATCCAACATGACAGCAGCAGACGCGATGCCATCTTTCGATCAAGCTTTAGAACGTGTTCTAAATAGTTTAGCTCAAAAGTTTACAGCAGGTACGTCATACGTCATCTGATACCATGATATGATTGGCTATGGCTACGTGCAGACGCATGAGAGACATTCGTAGCGCCCAATAAACGGCTATGGACAATCGTAAACCACACCTCTCCTACGAGAAAATGAATTGATGGTCCCCAGACTAAATATCACTTGTGATTTTAGTCTGGCGTTAGCCAGGCTAGTACGAAAGGTGACCGAGTTGAAACCGTAATCCAAATATGGTAATTTATTTTCTGGGAGAAAGCCACCGCTAAAAACGAGAGAAATACAAAACTTAAGGGCCTGTTTTCTGAACATTAGGTTTTCATGCAACTCTTACAACAACATTCCTATTGAATAGCTCCTACAGACTCCACATTTTCCAGTATTGTACTTAAAAATACCATGAATCTAAAATTAAGAATAAAGGACTTTTATTCAGTCAGTGTACCTCGGACTAATTTGCATATCTTTTAATATTTTTCATCAAGGCATACTTTTATATTCATGGTATCTCTTTTCGTCCTGGAAGGGCAGCTGTCTTTTTTTCCTGAGAGATTTTTTAATATCTAGTTCCTAGTGTAATTTTGTGTGTTTTGAAGTAAGCCCTTGCACCACTTCTCTGCGCCATCTCTGCAAAATGCAACATACATGTTGATTACGACCAAAGTATTGATAAGACTGTCACACGGTAAAAAAAGACCCATCTGAAACATTGTAGGATGGAATTGTTGTCAAACTCTTGGGTATTTTCCGCGCAGGCAGGCGGGAGGCTACTTTTGGAGTCTGGAGTTGTTTACGTGTGTAGCGGGTGCTGGCTGAGGACAAAAGCTCTACAAAATAGATTTGGTGAGATTTCTTCAAACGCGGCAAACAATTGAACCACAGAACTTTGTCAACGTCTAGGCAGCTTATTTTCAAGCTCGGAAGCTGTTACTTTCTGAAGGGAAATGCAATGACTCTGCCCTTGAGTTCAGATAGGATCAAATATTCAGCACTGAGAGGAAGGTGCAGCATGAAGTCTGCACATGGGCTACGGGATACAACATCCATGGACTTAAAAAGGATTAGCTTTAGAACATTTCATTAGTAATTTCCACTTTTTTATTTTCTAATTAGGCCTAGATTTGAGACGCCAAAGTGACGATGCAAGTTTTTGTATATTTTTACTTGTTGATTTCTTTTTTATAAGCTCTACAGTGTGTTATCTTGCTTACTGCTAAACTGAAGGCTTCTAGAAACAATATGTCAGCGTCTGGGTTTGGTTTGGGCAGATGAAGATGAACAGGCTGCGGTGAATGATAGATCAAAGAGCGCACTGTGAGAGATTCGGACAAAGGCTGTACATATAAGATCAAATCTTTCAAGTATTCATCTCCAAATGTCCAAGTCATTGTTAAAGCTTTTGTTTTTAATAGCTTTTTGAAAATAAGAACGCAGAAACAGAAAGATAAGATAAGATAAGATAAGATAGCCTTTATTGATGTCACAATAGAGAAATTCCCTTGAAAGAGCAGTCAGTCTAGCATTATGAATCATCTGACCAACCTGTTCTGATGCAGCTGAAATCCTCATGAAACGTCCATGTTTGCTTGTTTAATAATCCAATATCTCAGGTCATTTTGCCTCTGTATCAGGTGCTAAAGCCGGAGGCTATAAGGCGTTTATGGGATATACATAAAATAAGAGACGCTTTTATTGATCTCACTATGGAGAAATTCACGTGTTACATCAGCTCTCAAGAAACATTCAGGGGGTGCAAATATTCAGGAATATATGCAATCAAGGAATGGGATAATGTGCAAACTTTTAAAGAGCAAAAATATAAATAATAAAAACAAAATGACAGAATACAAAATATCAGAATATCAAAATGTCTGCATTGGCAGAGCAAGTGTACAGTCAGAGTGCAGGTGGTTGATAAAGTGACCCTGACAAAGGGCTTATTGCACGTGGTTTTGCATAGACGTTATTGCACATGAGTTACTTCACAGTAGTGTTGTACAGTCTGACAACAGTGGGAATGAAGGACCTGCGGTAACACTCCAGTCTGAAAGAGCTGCAGGAGCGAAGTGGCCGTGAAGGTTCATAAGGTAAAAGCAGTTCTAAAAGATAAGAAGGACCAGGACCATTAAGACATTTAAAAACCATTAAAAGAACTTTAAAATCGATCCTAAAACACACAGGGAGCCAATGCAGCGAATCTAAAACCGGTGTAATGTGGTCCCGCCTCCTGGTCTTCGTCAGGACATGGGCTGCTGAATTTTGTAAAAGTTGTAAACCTGAGATACTCTTTTTGGGAAGACTAGAAAGCTGGGCATTACGGTAGTCGATACAACTGGTGATAAAAGCATGCATTAGCGTCTCCCAGGCTCCTACTGTAGCACAGTTAAAGCCTTTAGGCTTGCAATAGAACAATTTCCAAAAGTACTACGCCCCACCGAGAAAATGTCTCCAATCCAACTTTACTTCTATAGGACATTTTATAAACAAAAGATTCCAAAGTGCTGCACAAGAAAGTCAAATATTGTTAAACCAGAAGCAATAAATAGTTAAAAACATTAAAGTGGTAATGGTAAATGGTCTCAACTTATATAGCGCTTTTCTACCTACATTAGGCACTCAATGCGCTTTACAGCAAGGATCCACTCACCCATTCACACTCTCATACACCAATGTACACAGACACTGGAGGCAAGGTGGGGGAAGTTTCTTGCCCAAAGACACGTCCCACTGATAAGAATGTCTTTTCAGGGGGTCCTGGTCCCAGAGTGGAACCTATTGTACATGTTTTAGTGGTGGGGGAAACCGGAGTAGAGATGGAAAGAACATGCAAACTCCACACAGAAAGGCCAGGTGCAAATCGAACCGGGACCTTTTTGCTGTGAAGCACGAGCACTAACCGCTGCGCCACCGTGCCACCCTTTAAGTGCAACTCTAAGTGCCCATCTCTGTCCGTAACTAAGTGCCCATCTCTGTCTGTAACACTTTTATTTTACACTACCCTTGAGCCATTGTACCTACCTATTAGTACGCTTAATGAACCTGACTCCCACCTGTTCCTGTTATAGTATATTTTGTGTCTTGTCTTATTATGCTGTTGTGTGGCAGCTGTACAATGTGCACATTACATTGTAGGTACAAACGTGTACTACAATGTAATGTGATATTTGTACGTTAGGTACAAAATATCACTACTTTTGATATTTTGTACCTAACGTGTTAGGTACAAAATATCAAAAGTAGTGTAAAATAAAATGTTGCCAAACGTTTTGTTTTTTTTTCTTTTTTTTTAGACAGGTTTCAAAGAGAGAAAATGTTCATGGTGTGCAAAGGTATGATAATCGTCCAAAAGTCCAGCGTCTTTAAAAGTTGCAGGTGCCCTCTGAACTTAGCTCCAGAGGAGAAATCTGTCTGAGCCAGACTGCAATACAATACCAAACAGTGACTTCTTGGGCAATTTGCCATGCGTTCAAGGACACACAATCCTGGAACAGAGCAATGGAGCAAAACGACTGCAGTGTGAGTCATAAAATGTCAAATTTACAATAGTTGTTCACTAGGGTTTTTTTTTTTTCTGCAAAGGATTTTCATCTGCCTTAATAGGGGGCACTCTTTCCGATATTCTAATTGCAACCGTACGAATCGTAACGACGCTTCAATTACAATTGAATGTCATTCCTCTGATGTAAGGGTGTTTTTTGTTCTCTTCTTTTCCAGGAGACAATAATGGATGGCCCCATTTGTTTGACAAGTACTTTGGGATGCCGAGCAACACAGAGGGCACCAGGTCGAGCATGTGCTGTAAGTATGACTGGAAATTATATTACCAGCATGACCTGATTTCATCCTAAGCCTTGAAGCAGTTTCTGACCTTGTTTCAATGTGTGTAGAAACATATTTACTCACCCTTTGCAATTCATATTTTAATACGTTTTGCCTGCTAGTGATATTTCCAGGAAGTATCTGCAACAGCACGATGTATCGGCCAGTTTCCTGGTCTTTATCAAAATCACAAAAATTAGTTAACAGTGTCTGCTTAAACGAATACCACCCAAACAATTACATATTGTCGTATTTTTATTAGTCATAACATGTAAACATTCAAAGGAGAAATTCAAAAGGGTTCTCTTTCGTTTTCCTCCCACTGTATCTCCTACCTTCCAGTGTTAGACTCTGAGGGACTGTTTGATCTCTAATTGCCTGATTTATTGAGCTTCGAACTGCAAAAAACAAGGCTTTCTTTTAATTTGTTTCCCACTCATTTAGCTCATTCAAAAGCTATATCCATTATCAACAAAATAAAACCATGAATTTTAACCGGGCGTTACCCTTTATTTAGATTTTTGCGTTGAAAATATTGTCAATTCTGGCCATTTTCATGCATAAAATGCCTTATTTCTTTATATGAATACATAAAATGACAATCGGTAATCAACAGCAAAGGTTTCAAATTGATTGATTGAAGTGTTCCCTACCTCACCTGCAAAGTCCCGATTTAATTGAAAAGATTGATTTTGGTATGAAGTATGAAGCAGCATACCTTGCCATCATCATGTTGTTGACAAAGTAACGATTTAAGAGTGTGTTGTGGAGGACATACTGGCTCTCATTTATCAACATTGCGTAAATGGTGTATGTGCAGGTGTATTTGCGATATACGCCAGAGGGCGCGTGGCATTTATGAACCTGTGCTTTCTGCTCCAATCATGCAAGCAGCTGATGGTAAATGCCACGGAGAAATTCTTGCGTCATTTGAATGAAACGACCAAAAATATTAATGTGTTAAGAGGCCTCACCGCGGGTTTTACGCACGAAACATGGCAAAAACTTTCTCTAACCAGGAAATGATAAATAATTATTTTTAACACAACAAAAGTGAGATGTTTTGCGCATTAGGAAGATTATAGAGTCTGTCAGTAACCCACATTAGCCAATCCAAGATCACATAATAAAAAACACGTTTGCACTATATGGTCGTACTAAGTAACTCGTGCACCCTAGAGGTAGTGTTGCCACCTTTACAAATTTTCTGTCCTCTTTCCACCACTGGACATAAACCATTAAGTAAGTACTTAAAGCAAAACTAATATAGCTCCATCACAAGGTTATGTTAAATTTTGCTGTAGAAGGGCAGTTTGTGTCTTGGGTTAGATGTGTGAAGGGCGCCACTGCATATAAGCAAAAGGGCTGATTGGGTTGCCGAAATGTCCAGGTTTTTGTCAGACATAGGTGGCAACCCTACCTAGAGGCCATAAGCACCACTGCAGGTGTCGTAGCATGTTGCGTTTCTTTACTTATTAATTGTCCGTGAGAGTAAATACTACCCTGACAGAAAAGACAAAGGGAGAGAGGAATATTGTACATCCAATTACACAATGGAGATAATTTTTTTCACTCAAGCTTGGGTGTAAATACTGTTTAAGTGGCGCTAGCCCGCAGTTACTGTAGCTTTGCCCGTTAGCCTGTTAGCTTCTTCTTTGTGATTCTATTATGTGTGTGTATTGCTGCTCCCGGTGGCAGTCAAGTTGCAATTGTGGTTTTCTGGCCAGAAAAAGAGGAAGTGCCTGACGCGTCCACGCTGCCCCTGCAGGGAAAACAAACGCACCCCCTGAGCGTCTGAACAGATGTCATGTTTGCACCGAAAGTTGTGAAGAAGGAGCTTTTTCTAACCTACTCTGGAGTAGGGGTGTCACGATTTCAGTTTTTTGAGTCACGATTATTCACGATTATTGACCGAATGAAAAGGAAAGAACTGATATTTTTAGATTTTGACTTTAAAAAGCTTTTTAATACTTACACTTGTAAACTGTTTCTAAAAATGAAAAATGCTTTAAGATTGTTTTGCATTAAAATAAATAGGCCTGCATTGAATAATACAAAACAATCAAAACGTCAACTTTACTTCTTTATAATGACCCTAATTATCATAATTGTTTTACTATTATTAGGCCACAAGCTAGGCTGGGTTTCATGTTCTCAAAAGTTATGCTGTTGCTTAATTATTTGTCAGA
The DNA here is from genome assembly GCA_007210695.1 of Neogobius melanostomus. Taxonomy (NCBI): domain Eukaryota; kingdom Metazoa; phylum Chordata; class Actinopteri; order Gobiiformes; family Gobiidae; genus Neogobius; species Neogobius melanostomus. Next base: position 3,885,246 of record VHKM01000227.1, on the reverse strand, counting down.
TGTTTTGATGAACAGAGAATGAAACAAAATGACTAAGGAGACTCTTTTGAACAGCTGATTTCCACCTGTGCGCGGTTTCACTTTCCTTTCTGTTACGCTGAAGCAGAGCGGAGCGCGTTAGTTTTTATTTACATCCTGAGCCAGTTGTGGCGGCTATTGCTCAACATTTGGACAACTTTTTGGGGAATTATGCAGTTCGTTACCTTGACCTGGACATTCACAGCGACGGATTATCTCCAAGATGTTGTTCATATTTGACCTAGCCTATATCAGCGCCTTTAGCTGCAACTTTCTGACGACAGGATTTGCATGACGAATGTCCATCGACAACAACAACGCCTTGGTCATCTTTTGGATCCTTCTGCCTTGTTCAACTACCAGTGAGTTTACGCGCTGTTTATGGCGTGCAGTGGCTCGTGCGTCAGCGTGAACAATTTCCGCGGTAAACCGTGACTTTTGAAATTCTTACGGATAACCTACCGCGTCATTTTATAATCGTGGTAATCGTAAAACCGGTTAATCTTGACATCCCTACTCTGGAGTCTGGACACCTGTTCTTTTTTTCTTACCTCACAATAATGTCACGGAGAAAAGCGCGTTTGGCTGCGAGGACAGGACTTTATTCAACCTTCATAAAGAAGAGGCCACTCCCAGAAGTTGGAATTTCCCTCCGGGATTCAGGGACTATCAGCCAAATAGTGTTTGTCTGTGACTGTCACTGATGGATGCTTAGTGAACCTTGGCCAGAATCAAAGTGGATTAACTTTTATAACCAGCGCGAGTCCCATAATGGAAACACCAGAGCGGTTAGTCAATCAAAATGCGTGTTAGCGTGTGTGTGTGTTAGCGTGTGTGTGTTAGCCATTTATGAAGTTGTGTTGCACATGTCAACCCCTTATAACTGCATCGTGAAGTAACTTCACTTTTTGCTGAGATATTTATATTTCTACTACTGCTAAAGTTGTATGAGCGGAGAGAGGGGGTGGAGTTAACTGAATCCAAGTGTTTTGTCTTCCGGGTTTGAAAAATACCTCCAGAAATATTTATCACAAAAATTAGTGCTCAATAGTGGTAGAGGTACTTTACTTTGGAATGGCTAAAATAGCTTAATACAGGTCCTTTAAGGTTAGGGTTTGGGTTAGGCTTAAATCCTGTAAAATTATGTAATAAAAAGTTTAAACGCATTTTACACGCGAAACTAGCATTTGGAGCATACGCAGTGGAACTTGTATTCACAAAGCAGTGCATGTCGACGTTACACCAGCATAAACGCTTGTCCCCGCCACCACCCACCTGCTGATGTCATGAGGTGGTTGTTGTTCTCACAGGTAACATGTGTAAAACAAGTAACAAACATCAAATAGGCACAAGTTCATAAAAACGATTTACAATCAGTTCAAGAATGACATATACACTCGTGGGTTAGGCTCTCAGAAAGTACAGATTGAAAGGAGCTCATGGGAATGTGTTCCTGAAGCTGGAGAGAGTTTTGAAGTAGCGGAGGAGAAAGCTGTTCTGCCCAGTTCAGTGTGGATCCTCAGAACAGAGAGAAGTTGCTGTGAGTAGCGGAACTTGCACAAAGGATGGCCTTATAGATGAAGATCCTTCATTCACACAGCACCCTGTTTCACTCCCGCTCTCAGACAACTCAAAACAAAAGGCCGCCAACTTGAAAGACTCTACAGAAAAACTGGACTCACTATTCACAAAAACATGTACATAACCCACATTCTCCACTACAAGGACTCTATCTCCAAAGCCAAATCCATATATTACTCCGGTTTAATCAGCTCAAATGAAGGTAACTCCAAAGTGCTCTTCTCACTCATCTCAACCATCACAAAACCTCCTGACTCTCTTCCATCTCATCTCTATTCTTCTGATTTCTGCAATACCTTGGCCTCATTTTTCACCTCTAAAATTCAGCACATCCACCAGCAACTCACTCCCTCATCTTCTCCTAACGATCCTGCTCAATACTTCCCAGCTCCAACCCACCTGTTTTCTGCCTTCACCTTACCACGTGTCTTCCAAATCTCCACCCTTATCCAGAAATCCAAAATCTCCTCCTGTCAACTTGACCCCCTCCCCACTGCCCTTGTTAAAGCCTCCACTCCTTTTTCCCCTATCATAACTAACATAATTCAAGCCTCCCTTACTACTGGTACTGTACCCTTTCCACTTAAAACTGCCGCTGTCACTCCCATTCTCAAGAAACCTGGTTCTGATCCTTCTGACCTCAATAATTTCCGCCCCATTTCAAACCTTCCCTTCATCTCCAAACTTCTTGAAAAAACTGTTGCTGCCCAACTCCACACCCACCTCTCCTCCAATAACCTGTATGAACAATTTCAATCTGGCTTCCGTTCCCTCCATAGTACTGAAACGGCCCTCCTGAAAATCACCAATGACCTTCTCCTCTCTGCTGACTCCGGTTCACTCTCCATCCTCCTCCTGCTTGATCTCAGACACTATCTCCCACTCCATCCTTCTGGACAGACTCTCCTCCATTGGCATCACAAACACTCCCCTCTCCTGGTTCCGCTCCTACCTTTCTGACCGCACCCAGTTCATCCAGCTCAAATCTTTTACTTCCCGTCCCTTCCCTGTCACTTCAGGCGTTCCCCAGGGTTCTGTCCTCGGCCCCTTACTGTTCCTAATCTACCTTCTCCCTCTTGGTTACATCTTCAGAAAACACCACATTCACTTTCACTGCTACGCGGATGACACCCAGCTCTACATCTCCAGTAAACCAAATTCTACACTCCCACCGTCCTCTCTCACCAACTGCCTCCATGAAACTTTCTCAAACTCAATAGCAATAAAACTGAACTCCTCCTCATTGGCACCAAATCCACCCTCAATAAAATCAGCAATTTCTCCATTCCCATTGACGGCTCCTCCATTTCCCCCTCCCCTCAGGTAAAGAGTCTGGGTGTCATCCTCGATAGCACCCTCTCCTTCACCGCACACATCAATAGCATCACCCGCATTGCCTACTTCCACCTCAGAAACATCCGCATTCTCTCTCCCCTCACATCACTGCCATACTTGTACATAGCCTCGTCACCTCCCGTCTTGACTACTGTAATTCCCTGCTGTTTGGTCTCCCTCAAAAAACTCTCCATAAACTCCAACTGGTCCAAAATGCAGCCGCCCGCATCATCACACACACCACCTCCATAAACCACATCACTCCTGTCCTGCAACAGCTCCACTGGCTCCCCATCACCCACCGCATCCAATACAAAATCCTGCTTCTCACATTCAAAGCAATCCACAAGCTCGCCCCTCCATACCTGCCTGACCTCCTCCATGTCTCCACACCTGCCCGCTCTCTCCGCTCCTCCTCCTCTCTCCGGCTCACTGTCCCCCCTCCCACCCATCTCGTCACCATGGGGAATAGAGCCTTCAGTCGCTCTGCTCCCCAGCTCTGGAACACTCTCCCTCCTGACCTCCGTAACACCGACTCACTCCCACACTTCAAATCCATCTGTTTAGACAAGCCTACTCACTGTGACCACAACTGTATCGTCCTTTTTATTCATGCTGTTTTAACATTGTATTTTAACTGTTTATAATTGTTAATTTACTAGATGTGAGGCGACCTTGAATGTCTTGAAAGGCGCCTAATAAATAAAATGCATTATTATTATTATTATTATCAGCCAGCGCTTCTGGAAGGTGGAAGGAGGAAGGTGGTCTGTTCACGTTCTTTCCTCCCAGTGGGGTTCAGACGAGGTTCAGACAGGGTTCATTTCTGTAATAAAAGCCCAGCAGAGTTTTCAGCTTTTTCAGCAGATGTTCGATGCGAGTTGTGAAGGACAGTTTATCATCAATCCTTCCACACACCCAGATATTATTAAACGTTAAGCTGTCTCACTCCACTATGTGCCAGTAGAGTATGGCTTCAGATCTTTAGTATGCTTTAGTAAGTTTCTCTTTCAATGACGTATAGTAAGTCTGGAAAACTGGTGATCAATCAATCAATCAATCAATCAATCAATCAATCAATCAATCAATCAATCAATCAATCAATCAATCAATCAATCAAACTTTATTTATAAAGCGCTTTTCATACCAAAGGCATCACAAAGTGCTTTACAGATTACAACATTTAAATCAAGTATCCAGGCAAACATAATGTCCAAATAAGCGTCAGCAGTAGGTGGCGACGAGCGGCGCGGGTGTCCCCTGTCCTTAGACTCTCCAGCACGGCAAGGAAAAACTCAAAAACCCGGTGGGAGAAACGAGAAACCTCGGGGAGAACCACAGAAGCTGGAAAGATCCACTCCCATGGACGGACAGGCTATAGAGACCCAGGCCGATGGGATCCCCTCAGCAGAAGGGCCAGGATCGAGACCATCCAGTCCTTGTTGTCAATCCAGTAGGCAGGCTTCCTCCATTCAGCCGGGTTCCTCCGTTCAGCCGGGTTCCTCCATTCGATCTAGACAGGCACTCCCAAGGGGAGTGGGACAGGAGACACCATGTGAATAGTAATGAACAGACTACAGATAAAATAAATATTGTATCATAATAAGACAAAGTTTGCAGTAAGTGATGAATGCACAAAACGTATTGACAGAATGAAACTCTGTCTTACTCCAAGTTTTCTGTTTAGAATTCTGAGCATGGATGAGGGTCATTGTTATATATTTCCACTTCTCAATCATGTCATAATGGGTTTTATATCCATCTGTCGACCTCCTGGCATAATTTGTATATATAAAAAAGTGAAGCCGTATGAACCCAGTTTATTTGTATTCCACCTTATCCTCACAGATCCCTATAGCACTCTTTGACAAGGTGCTTGGGGCAGAGCGAAGCAAATAAAATGATTAGTATTGCACACGTTTAGTGACCATACTGCTTTATATCAATTTGCTTTTGGCAAATGAGATTAGCCAATTAACAGACATCGACATGTCAAAAGCCCATTTCTCCATATAAATCTTTATGTAGAGTTATAGGGCTCCAGATACCACTTAAACTGCACTCGTGTACGGTGTGCAGTTGTTTTGAAGGCCACGCAAGGAGGTTATATCGCCTTTGCTGCATTCTAATAACACTGAGATGCACTCGAAAGGTGGTGCAATTCGAGTTTGTAAATTCCTCCATATAGCGCCACCAATTGTACAAACCAGTTAGCCTGGCTAACGCCAGACTAAAATCACAAGTGATATTTAGTCTGGGGACCATCAATTCATTTTCTCGTAGGAGAGGTGTGGTTCACAATTGTCCATATCCGTTTATTGGGCGCTACGAATGTCTATCATGCGTCTGCACGTAGCCATAGCCAATCGTATCATGGTATCAGATGACGTATGACGTACCCGCTGTAAACTTTTGAGCTGAACTATTTAGAACACGTTCTAAAGCTTGATCGAACGATGGCATCACGTCTGCTGCTGTCATGTTGGATCCGTAAATATTTTTATATTTTTTTATCCTTAAACAAACTACAAGCTTCCGTATGTCAAATAGCACGTCATCGTCTTACCGTCCCTCCTCGTTCTGTGATTGGTCCCCAAATCCATGCAAAAATTTCGCCCATGGTCCCCAGGCTGTTGTGAAGTTCGAAAAGATTCGAGCACACACAGCAGTCTGGTGTTAGCCAGGCTACAAACCAGTAACACTGAGTAAAAAGGTATTTACAGAGGTGTGCATTTGTCTTTGGTTTCACATTCAAATTACATAATGTATCAACATAAATGCCAAATCATAAATCAGTCTGTTGTTCTAAGTGGAGTCTTGATGTAAAGTGCCTAAGGTACAGTATGTGTAAAAGCATTAGATGAATGTGACCTTTGAACATTTTTATCATTTAAAATAAATTAGGCTTTTCCATGTCTTCGTCCATGTCTTTGTTGGAGCTACAATCATTAGACACATACAGTACCTGTATATGATTCTTAGTTTTTGAGCTTTGAACTGAAGAAGAAAAAAAGGGGAGATTTGAATTTTCACAGTTTCTTATAAATAATCATAATAAACGAGATCCAAAATCCACTACAATTTTAGCGCCAAAATGTCAGTTCATTTATTTTTTCCTATATATGCCAACTGGCACAAACGAAAAATTAAAGTTTGTTTTCGGCAGCCACTTACGAAATAGCTTCTGGCCCAGCAGAATCACACCACTGAGCGGTTATGTACGACGCCCTTCAAATGGAATGCTTTTTCTGCAGGGTCCAATTCCTCGGGTCCGACAGAATTCCAATAACTGCAGAGGTAAAAGGGGACCTCCAAAGGCTATGAAAATAAATATAAAAGAGTATAAGTATAAATCTCAAAGTTGCCAGCTTCCAATTCTCGCCAGGGACTGTGTGTGTTGAACTGATATCTGTCCGTGTGTTCCCAAAGGCGTAGAAAAAAAAAACATGTTGCCCAATGTTCACACACAAGTTAAGGTCTTCTTTGACATTTCAATTACTGCTGGGTGCTGCATCACTGCTCCGAATGAGGTTTTTAAAACTAGCTTCACCAGAAAAACATATGATTGAATATAATGTAAATTACACAAAATCAACAAACACATTAGTTTAGTTTAGTTTATTGTTTATTGAAACAGGGACAGTGTACAAAACCATTAGTCTTTACAAAAGAAGAGATGATTTGTACCAGATTTAGCAAAGTAGCTATTTTCCATCTGCAGTCCCTGGACAGGTGAGTACAAAATACATTACAATCTATAAATCTAATCTACAATAAAATCACTATATAAAATACATTAGTTTTCTGCACAATTCTAGAAAAACATATAAACAATCCCTACAATTTACAATACATTCATCAATGCTGACACGATTGATGATCTAAAATATACTTTTTCAAATTTCGAGTAAAACTATTAAGATCTACAGACTCATTCCACTGTTTAATGGAGTCATAACACCACGAAAACTTCTGACTTTTATCACCCATCCACAGGAAAAAGGTACCCCATCCGCAGCGTGATCACGTGTGCACCACGTATGTGGTTTACATGTTGCGCTGCCCGTGTGGTCTTGCTTATGTGGGAAAAACTCAACGGAAATTAAAAATACGCATAAGTGAGCACAAAAGCGCTATCAGACGTCAAGACACTGACTCTCCAGTCGCAATACATTTTAACGAACTCAAACATGACGTGGCATCTCTTCGTTTTTGTGGGATAGAGCAGGTGCCGGTCCCACCCAGGGGGGCGACCACAATCTCATTCTGAAGAGACGCGAGGCCTTCTGGATCTCTACATTACAAACTCTGAGCCCTAAGGGACTTAATGACGAACTATTGTTGAGTGTAATGTTGTAATTGTGCCGCCGTATGTTTGACCGCACCGTAAAACCTTTTTAATCATCTCTGACATTTAGAATTGTCAGATTTTGAAGTTCTTGGTTTTAAAATAATCTGCATAATTGTGTAATTATTATGGAAGTGAATTGCCTAATTATATGTGCTGTGAAGGCATGATTTTTTGTGATATTGGTGATTATTGGATGCTATGATCAGGTACTATGTCATTGGTCCTGATTGGATATTGCCTGTTGGGGGCAGTCCCTGAGCTATAAATGATCAAGCGGAAGGGGCTGTCTTCAAGTTTGATGAAGGTCAGAGTGACCGAAACGTTGCTGCAATAAAAGCCAAGTAAAAGAGTGAGACAGTGTGCGGGAGCCTTTTTTCCAAGTACTGTTTAATGGAGCGAAATGAGAAGGCACATTGTGCAAAGGCCGAGGATCTTTTTGGGATTACACAGTTTTTATTTGCAGTGGACCGAGTGGCTCTCGTATTTTGCTCAGAACAAAGTCTGACAAAGTTCTTCAGTGGTGGTGGAGCTGTATTATTAGTGATTTTGAATATAGTTCTTAGATTATTGTATAGAATTATATTGTCAAAACTGAGCAGTTTGAACTTAAGATATTGCAATGATGATAACGAAGTGTTTTTTTGTCAAGTGCCTTTAAAGCCTGATTATACACAGATCTGAGTGGTTTGAGCATGGCCTCCTTTGCCTGCGACCAGCTAGATAAACAGTAAGTAAAGTGAGGAATTATGATGGCGTTGAAATAAGTGAAAGCCGCCTCGACTGTCAGGCTGTTCCTCATATGCTTTAGAGAGGAAATGTTATATTTAATTGTGTTGGTTACTTTTTTAACATGCTTTTTGAATGTCAGTGTTTGGTCTAAATAGAGCCCTAAGTATTTTGTTTCCATAACACACAAAAATGCTGAGATTGGACTCAACATCAAAATAATAATGCAGGCTTAATGCTGGACAAGAGGCACGGTAGTACAGCGGTAATGACGACAGACAACAGACTCCCTCATTGAATTAACAGTCTACCAACCGCTGCGCTCCTCTGAGCACACTACGCTGGTCGCTCCCAAGTTCAATTATTAAAGACAAGAAGGCCGGTCATTTTCCGTCCAAAGTTTATTTATAAAGCACATTTAAAATACAGTTGACACTGCCCAAAGTGCTGTACATGTTTCAGTGAGAGACAAATATACAGTATATATATATATATATATATATATATACACACACACACGGTACAAAGTAACAACGTAGCATGCTCAACTCAGCTCGTGTTGAAAGCCAATGCATAGAGGCGTGTTTTTAAGAGTGACTTAAAACTCTCAATGGAAGAGGCTGATCGAATGCTCAAAGGGAGCTCGTTCCAAAGTTCGGGTCCGGCGACCGCAAATGCCCTGTCACCTCGGGTTTTTTTCTTAAAAGCTGTTGGTCGCATGACCGCAGGGCTCTCACAGGAGAATATAAAGTCAACATTTCAGACAAATACTCTGGAGCCAGGCCATTCACTGATTTAAAAACCACCAGTAGGATTTTAAATTGTATCCTGAAGGGAACCGGGAGCCAATGAAGAGACTGTAGCACAGGAGTAATGTGGTCATAGCCCCTGATGCCTGTTAGGAGGCATGCAGCTGCATTCTGTACTAGTTGCAAACGACGAATGGATGCAGCATCAAGACCGTGGTACTGTGAATTACAATAGTCCAGACGTGTAGAGATGAATATGTGGACTAATTTTTCCAGCTGATTAGAAGGCAGATATGGTTTTACTTTAGCAATCAATCGAAGCTGAAAGAAGCTTGTTTTAACCACATAGCTGATTTGTTTGTCAAATTTAAAAGAGCTGTGAATCATGACTCCAAGATTTTTTACATGGGAGCTGAAGGGAACTAGCCTGGCTAACACCAGACTGCTGTGTGCGCTCGAATCTTTTCGAACTTCACAACAGCCTGGGGACCATGGCCGACATTTTTCCATGGATTTGGGCACCAATCACAGAACGAGGAGGGACGGTAAGACGATGACGCGCTATTTGACATACGGAAGCTTGTAGTTTGTTTAGGGATAAAAAAAATAAAAAAATATTTACGGATCCAACATGACAGCAGCAGACGCGATGCCATCTTTCGATCAAGCTTTAGAACGTGTTCTAAATAGTTTAGCTCAAAAGTTTACAGCAGGTACGTCATACGTCATACGTCATCTGATACCATGATACGATTGGCTATGGCTACGTGCAGACGCATGAGAGACATTCGTAGCGCCCAATAAAAGGCTATGGACAATCGTAAACCACACCTCTCCTACAAGAAAATTAATTGGTGGTCCCCAGACTAAATATCACTTGTGATTTTAGTCTGGCGTTAGCCAGGCTAGAAGGGAACACCGAGATCAAGGGTCTGTTCAGTACTGCCGAACATAACAATTTCAGTCTTGAAGCATCACGGAGTGTTTTGAAATTACAGTTCTATTTAGACCAGCTTTCAACACGTATACCCACTGACTCGACTGTTTGTGGTCAGTTCTCTTTCCTGGACAGACCAGTATATTTCCTGGTAGCTATAATTGTTCTTCTCTTTCTTTCATTTTCTTCTGCTGGCATATGATATGATTTTAAGACTTGGGGTATTTACACTGAACAAAAATACTGTATAAGCAAAACACTTTTTTCATGCGCTGAAATCAATGAAATTGTATGTACATCTCCAAAATACCCAAGTCTTTCAAATATTGTTCACAAATCTGTCCATCAGTGTTAGAGAGCACATCTCCTTTGCCAAGTTAATCCATCCCTCACAGGTGCAGCCCACTGAAGCCACTGGTCTATTACATTCTGTGATTCAAATGCGGCCGTCAGACCAATTTATGATGGCCTTCCGGCTTCTTGATGAATTGGCACACATCGCCAGAGATGGTACTGTTTACTACAAGTTTAATATTTCCACATGATACATACTTTTTTAAATAGAACTGGCATTAAGGTTCAACTCTTAAAAAAGGTGTGGGGAATGGTTCAACAACTGACATAACAACTGACATTTTATTGCGAGGCAGAGCTTGCATTAAGGTTTTAAGCATAAACAAAGGTACGGGGCACGGCTTATACACCTCTGCTTAATCTACCCGGTCGAATGTTTACTCCACTGACCACCTTCAACCTGTGCATGCTTCAATATGCGACCCCCCTTGAAAGAAGTTTGGTCATCCCTGGTCTACAGTCACCAAACTCTATTTTCCCGATAGCCTTTGAACAGTTTACAATGCAACACAAATCATTTAGGCCAGGGTTGTCAATCTCATTTGGAGCAGGGGCTAAAAATGTAAAGCTGGGGTTTGTCGGGGGCCGAAACAAACTAAGCCTTTTTTAATAGAATAAACATTAATTTCAGTACTTTAAAATAGACTGTACCAATACACATATTAAAGCTACCAGGGGGTGTTGTTATTCTGTAACTTGGAAATAATAATTCAAAGGCTACAAACGCAGACAATTTTGTAATAAGCTCATGTTAGCTAATAATTCATGTATAACTAAATAACGGCACAGTGACCTGCACCCAATGGCCGCTAGCTGCTCTGCTTTATGACCGCAACACTGGAGGCCGCCATTGCTCCGCCATTGCTGTAGTACCTCCATATCATCGCTAGGCCCCCATTGAAAAGCATTGGATTTTAGACACGTTAAAAACAACTTTAATGCCTGGTTTCAATTTTTTAACGCTTTCTATGGCTACATATTCCTCCTGACATAACGCTGGGTTACTCACAAAAAAATAAACCAGGCTGGTTTTCGAAAAAAAAAATTTTTTAATCTCCTACTTAATGGAGGTCTGACTGTTGGCATTGGAGCTGCGCGAGCTACACGTCACGCAAGGGCCGAGTCTACAGTGAAGATCCCGCCCTTATGCCCTTATTAGGAACATGCTTCGTCAGAGCTGGGGAGGAGGAGTCTGTAAATCCGCCATGATTTCCCCCTCGAACGTGGTCATTATGGTAAACTGGGAGGAGTGAGGAGGAGCTGTCTATTCTTTTTAAAGGATCTGTATCATGCTATTTTGGCCATTCCAAAGTAAAGTATAGTAAAGTATTTTGGGGGGGTATTTTCCCTACAGGGAAGACAAAACGCTTCGATTCAGTTAACTTCGCCCCTCTTTCCGCTCATTCCACATTTGCAGTATTATAAATATAAATATCGCTGCAAAAAGTGAAGTTACTTCACATAATGCAGTTATAAGGAGTTGACATGTGCAAAGCAGTTTCATAAATGGCTAACACACACGCTAACACGCATTTTGATTAACTCACTGCTCAGTCTGGCCTCCCCATGGACATGCGTTGGTTATAAAAGTTATAAAAGTTTTAAAAGTTAATCCACTTTGATTCTGGCCCAGGTTCACCAAGCATCCATCAGGTTGGTTGATAAAGTCGCTGAATCCCGGAAAGAAATTCCAACTTCTGGCGAGTGCACTCTTCTTCAGGAAGGTTGAATAGACCTGTTGCTCTCGTAGCCAAACGCGCATCCGTGGCATTATCGTTCGGTTAGAAAAAAAGAACAGGCGGTGTCCAGAGTAGGTTAGAAAGAGCTAAGTCTTCAAAACAACACTTCTGCTCCGATCCATGGATTCTCCGGCCGTGGGTGCGTTTGATTAGCGTCGTCTGACAGCACAGACGCATCGGAGACTCCCGAGCCCCAGCCTACGCTGGCTGCCCACTGCTCCCACAGGTTGCCCCAGCGGCATTGAGGATGGGTCAAATGCAGAGAACGAATTTCGGGGATCAATAAAGTATTCTGCAGCTCCTTCAAAACTCAGCACGAATCATCACACGGATCCCTACCGCTCATCACATCACCCCGTCCTACAACAGCTCCACTGGCTTCCCATAAAACAAAGAATCGAATCAACTTCAAAATACTACTCATCACATTCAGATCACTTCCTAACCTGGCCCCTCCGTACATATCTGACATCCTCCACACTCCTGCCTGTACACTCCGCTTCACCTCCACTCTCAAGCTCTCTGTCCCACTGGCCAAGCTCGTCACCATGGGGCACAGAGCCTTCAGCCACTCTGCTGTCTCCCCCAGACCTCCGTACCATAGCCTCCCTGCCATTCTTCAAATCCTGACTCAAAACTCACCTGTTCAGACAGTCTTACGCCACCGAGTTACGCACTCACCATCTCTTTTTAATGTGTCCATTGTACAGTGTCCTTGGGTGTTTTGAAAGGCACTTTTAAATAAAATGTGTTATTATTATTATTATTATTATTATTACAGTGTCCTGTTCCTGAACATGTAGTTCTAACGTCTTTAATATAATTAATATTGAAGTAATAATAATAATAATAATAATAATAATAATAATTAAAGTTGGTAATCATCCTTGGGGGGATTAAGGACCTTGCAATCATAGAAAAAGGTGGAATAAAGAGTCAATTAAAAGCCCTATTACAAATAGTTTTTCCTTGTTGTCAAGCAAAGTTACTTTCTCATATACGTAGCAGCACATACCACCTTGAAAATGTCCAATTTTGTCTGATCTCAGGGGCTAAGTAAGTTTGGGCCTGGTTGTGTAGAAACGTAGTGACTGCATGCGCTACTGCATGGGGAGTCTCTAAAGTATGATTGAAATGCAGTATCAATTTCCTGGACAAATCTCTGGAGGAATGCCAGTGAAAAAATAGTGAAATAATAAACAAATCTCTGTCGAGATTAGACCCTTTCCTAGTTTTCAGGTGGGTGCAAACTGGCCCAAAACCTGAAAATTTTACTTCATTATTCATGTTCACTTTGGTTGTTGTTTCTTCGATCTGTATTTCCAGGATTGTTTTATAGGAGGGAACATAAAACTCCACATGTTTATATACATTTAGAGCCAAAATGTTCTCAAATTCCTCCTGAAAGTTTATCCGCCGTGTGCAGCTGTCTGCGTGCTAATGGCAGGACATGAGCTTATCCAACATGAAAGCCGCTAATTGCTATTTAAAACCAAACTGTAACCTTCTGTATTTGGCCCTGATAAAGTGAAGCTAATTGTTTCGGATCGCTCAACTCCTTGGTGATTGCTAACTGTTCACTTCGTTTGCAGAGTCGAAAGGAGCCCGGTCATATTGGTTTAATTGAAACACTGCAATCATAGATTGCTAAAGGCATCTCTTCTGTTCAATTATGATAATAGCTATCATGTCATTAGAAGCCCATGTTTATCAATTAGGCCAAGAATTATTTCAAGAAATTAAGATGGGCATTGAATTTGCAAAGTCATATCTCAGTAATATATTTTGTTAGTGGTTTTCAGAAACTTTCCGGCATTTAACACGTGATGACATCACTTGGCAAAATGCGGCAGGTAAGACATAGATCATTTTCTGTGCTATAATTTCCTGTCTCCTTCTCCCCAATTTTGAGGCTTAGGGAAATACTTTGAGACCCCTTAGCACGGCTATTTGTAGGACTTCAACAGTCTAGTCTGACTAGGTTAAAGATTTGACTCAGATATTTTTTTCTGATAGAACTAGTCAAGCCAGTCTCATCCCATCATGACTACTGATCCTATTTTCCTATTGGAGCTGCAGGGGCGCAGTGCAACTCCCGGCCAGCAGGGGGTAGAGGTTGATGACTGCCCCTTTTCTGTTTGACCTTTGCCTGCTAATGTTTGTTGTTCTGACCAAACTGCTGTTTTGGGGTAAACTGCGACGTTCTATGGTCTATGCCAGGGTTTATTCCAGTATTTAAACAGGGGGTATTATGCTTTTTTCAATCACATAGCACCAGTCTATAGCATACTACAATAATAACGTAACCTTCTGTTGGTCTGTATATGCAGTAAATTAAAATAACTGCCTTGAATAAAATTGCTCTCTCAAAATGGCTGTACTGAACGTCTTGAAATAGGCCTCTGTCTCTTTAAGAAGAAGACAACGGCATGATCAACGGCATCTCTGAAGTAGCTAACACAATGTTGAGCCAATTCAACGTGCTTTAATTTGGACTAGTAATTCGAACTGGTTTTGACAATCGTGTTCTAGTCAGACTTGGCGTGAGATCTGGCTTTCCCCTTGTGCATGTAACAGCAGTGACTGAATTGTCTTCTGTTACTTGACCAATAGCCCTTTTCACATCTCTGCCCAACAGGCTCCTCACTCCTTGCACATGGGATTCATTTGTTTTCTTGTAAGGAACATACTGCATTTGTAAATAATGTTTGAGAGAGAAAAATCACACTCACGCACTGTCCTACAGCACGTCTACAAAGAGCGCTTATGCTTGAACCTTTTCTTCTCCATCTTTAGGCAAATTAACCATGAGACGCTCAGTGTTCTCTGCGCTGGTATGCTTGTGACGCCACAAACAAATCAAATTGCCCTTGAAGTAGTTTGTAATATTAAAAACACTCTCTGGTGGTAATGGTCAATATGTGTGTATTCACACATATTTCTCTATCTTCAATTTTCTATTGATTTTATTTTTAATGTATACATACGGTATAATATTATCATGTAAAATGTTACTGCTGAAGTGTTTTTAGGATGCCTTGGGGCAGTTATTTTAAATGGAAAAAGGAAAACACGTCCAGGTGAACCCAAAATGAAAATAAAAAACTAATCTGAAGTCTAGCAGGTGATGCATGTACTGCCTCATAGCAATAGCGTGCTGTATGCTACAAGCTGGGTCATCAATAACAGAAATACCCGCAGGTGAATAGGGATAAACATTACTTATAGAAGTATGAGAAAACAATGTATCATAAGTTTTCTGTCATTTAATTTTTCTAATATAAAAATATGGCAATTTGTGCATTAAAATGGCCAAAATTGCCTATATTATCACCAACAAAATCTAATAATGGATAGATTCAGATTTAAATATATGGTTTTATTTTGTTGACATATTTTTTTTTTCTTCAGAGGGGATTTTGGATATCTTGAGTTTTGTGAGAAAATCTATAAAAAATAAAAGTTTGGCTTGTTTTTTGGGTTCAAAGCTGAATAAATCAGGCTGGAAACTAGATATTAAAAAATCCCTCTGAAAAAAACACTTGTTGCATGAGTGGAACAAAATCCTAATTTTGAGAAAACCAGCCCTAAAGTTTTGTACATTTCTCTGCTCTTCCTTACCGAGTGTCTCGCAGGGGGAAAAAACAAAAAAAACCTGATTTGGATTATAGTGTCATCTCCGGGACATTTACAGGACAAGTGGATGTAAAATATGTCAATATTTGTGAATGAATGGGATGGGAAATAAGCATCGTACGGGGTAAATTTTATATACTCCGACATGAAAATGTTTAAGGGAGGAAACTAGCTAAAATATCCACATCGACCACTACACAAAAAATCAATACTTTCACCTGCCGTGTCTCGCCTTAAAAGTGGTTCATAAAAGAAGAAGATCTTTATTTATATAACGCCTTTCACAGACATGGTCACAAAGCGCTTTACATGAGACAATTGTCAACAAAAAGTTGATTTTGCATGAATCTGTGTGTTGTAAGATCATCCGTTCCTGACTTGGTCTTTACCAGGGTTCTGTTGCTCCTAATCCCAGAACTCTCCGCAGACTTGAGCTTGGCCTTCTCCATGATTAGCCTTCAAAGGTCATGAAAACCCTATTGGCCACAGGTGACTACAGCGGTCTGTCATTCCCTTCTTAACCACACCAAAGAATCGCATTGCCTCTGTACCCAGTGTTGAAATACTTTTGCCGTGTTGTTGACAGTGTTGTTCTGTCGCGCATGTTAGAAAGACTAAATTGGTTTCTGCAGCAGGTTCTCTACTCCGAAATGAGGCAAACATCTCTATCCAGGAACTAATGTGTTTCACATGGGACCAAAACAAGGATGTATGGCGTTGAGGTTTCTATTCCGGTGCTTCCCAGTGGTGTCCTTTAAGTACATTGTAAAAGTAGATAGTGGAGCACGCCAGGCCAACGCTGTTGGTACGAGTGCTCTGTGGGTCCTACTGTTTAAAAGCCCCTAAAATAATCAATATGACCAAGTTTTTATGGTTATTTTTTCTTTTTGTTAACTGTTTTGCTGCTAAAGCTTGAAAACATAAAACTCCCCAGACTCAAAAATCTATTTAATTTGGATCCATCACTTGTCCGTTGCCGGTTCGTGGGGTCAGCTGTTGGAGCTGCCCAAATCACATTGCACCAGCCCCTATGGCTCCTCCTGCAGGTGGTGTGTCCACAAAACGTTAATTTGGATCCACAGCATGTAATTAATTCGGTGACAACATATGATGCATGTATGATTGACCATAGTTCTTCAAATGAAGCAGATAGATACACTGCTTCACACAAAAAAAGCCACAAATGTTAAAAGATCGAATGTTGCATTAATGTTTCACCTTGTTTTGACGATGGGAGAATGTGACCACTGCGCAAAGCCTTCTCCAGCACGTCCCAAAGATTCTCTATGGGGTTAAGAACTCTGTGGTGGCCAACCCATGTGTAAAAATTATCTCTCATGAACCATTCTTTCACAACATGAGCCAAATTAATCCTGGCATTGTCATCTTAGAATATGCCTGTGCCGTCAGGGAAGAAAGAAGAAGAAATCCATTGATGGAATAACCTGGTCATTCAGGATGTCTAGCAATCGGCTGAATAATCAATCAACGGTTTTGTATAGCCCAATATCACAACAGGAGTTGCCTCACAGGGCTGCACCGAACATTAAGGCAATAAAACAGTAAATAAGAAGACAATGTAAATTTCAGGCAAATTAAGTATCCAGGCAAACATAATGTCCAAATAAGCATCGGCAGCTGGTGGTGACGAGCTGCGTGGGTGTCCCCTGTCCAGCACAGCGAGGAAAAACTCAAAAACCCAGTGAGAGAAAAGAGAAACCTCGAGGTGAACCACAGAAGGAGAGATCCACTCCCATGGACGGACAGGCTATAGAGATCCAGGGCCGATGGGAGTCCCTAAGAAGACAGGCCAAGATCGCAGACCGTCCAGTCCTTGTTGGAGCTTCAGTTCTTCTTGTCCAATCCTTGTAGGCGGGGTTCCTCCGTTAAGCCAGGTCCCTCCGTTTGATCTGAGACAGGCACTGTTGACTTAAACAACCCTTAAATGTTTCATGGTTTGTAGTACAAAGGAATGACTTTGTACTACAATTAACAACTAAAAAGCACTACTAAAAAAAAAGTTAAATTTTAAAATGCAGGGGGCCTCTAATCCTTTCATTATATCAGCTCTTAAATCATGGCAAACCGTGTATTTCATGAGTGTATATGAAAATCCATGGAAACATGACAAATGTGTTTAATAATGTTATCATCAAATCTCATGACTTTAGCAGATGGAGATTTAATGAGGGATGATCACACTCCGCTCTGTGGGAATGAGAGATAAGCAGTTCTGCTGAGATCACAGTCTGCTGACAGTTTATGCAAAGCTGTGTCTATCCTTGAAGCCAATCCAAACCAAACAACGTTTCTCCGCTTATGCCCTCATCAAAACATAGCCTCCCTGGAGTGCTAAATAAAGTTACAGGAATAAAAAATAGGGAGAAAGATAAAGTGGAAAAAAAATATCAATTTGAAACTTTTGCTGTATAGATTACTGACATAATAAGAACAATGTGTTGTTCTTTCATCTAATAGTTGTGTATGGAATAAAGTAAAATGAACCCAAATTGACAATATTTATAGAAGCATCATCTTAATAATGGATGCTCAATCCATTATTATTAAGATGATGCTTCTATAAATTTAGGTTAATAGGTTTCTATTCATGGCTTTATTTTGTCGATACGTCAGAGCAGGGTTCACTACTGACACCTACTGACGAAAAAACAAATCCAGTAGAGTAACTGAGGGCAGCGTTAAGATATATAGGGAACAATGCATATTCATGCAAATGTGCCTCATTTTCCATAAAAATATAGATTATTTTTGGCATTATCCGCGCCACTTTTACTGTGCTTCTGCGGCGCATTCCCTCAGCTTTGCGCAGCTGTGTGTCTGACGCTTCGTGACCCGTAACCTGCCAGAGCGGGCTCAAATGAAAACATGGTTCAATCAAAGGGACTTTTAACTAAGAAAACAGGAGGCTTATCGTTGGACGGACTGACAGATTTCACAGAACTGCAGCACGAGGACCATCGTGTTTTTGGAGTTTTGCTCGGATGTTGCCATGCAGAAGCAGGACTCCTCGCTGTCCGCGGCATATGGACAGCGTGTTTCCCTGTCTTCATCCTTACAAGCAACAGCAACTTCAAGGTAAGAGACAGCGGTAATACTTTATTTTTCACTACTCTTGATACATTGTACTTGCCAAATTTAGTACAATGTAATGTGCTATGCAACAATGTGTAATAACTTGTACCTATAGGTAATCAATCAATCAATCAATCAATCAATTGTTTTGTATAGCCCAATATCACAACAGGAGTTGCCTCATAGGGCTGCACCGAACATTAAGGCAATAAAAGAGAGCAGTAAATAAGACAATGCAAAGTTCAGGCGAATTAAGTATCCAGGCAAACATAATGTCCAAATAAGTGTCAGCAGTAGGTGGCGACGAGCGGCACGGGTGTCCCCTGTCCTTAGACTCTCCAGCACAGCAAGGAAAAACTCAGAAACCCAGTGGGAGAAACGGGAAACCTTGGGGAGGACCACAGAATTAGAGATCCACTCCCATGGACAGACAAGCTATAGAGACCCAGGGCCGATGGAGTCCCTTAAGCAGACGGGCCAAGATCGCAGACCGTCCAGTCCTTGTTGTCAATCCAGTAGGCAGGGTTCCTCCGTTCAGCCGGGTTCCTCCATTCGATCTAGACAGGCACTCCCGAGGGGAGTGGGACAGGAGACACCATGTGAATAGTACTGAACAGACTACAGATAAAATAAATATTGTATCATAATAAGACAAAGTTGCAGTCAGAAGAAGAAGAGGATAGCGCTCAGTTACCGTACTTCCCACAGCAGTGTTTCTTCTAAGGCAGCTTTACTTCAGGCTGTGGGTTAGAGCTTTACCTAACTGACCTGATCATAAGCTAATTGGAAGAGGTACGTTTTGAGCCTAGTCTTAAATATAGGGACTGTGTCTGCTTCTTTAACGTGAGCGGGGAGTTTATTCCATAAAACCGGAGCTTGCTAACATACATAACATACATGGAATAATGTAATATGTTATATAATTGCACTGATCCCTATTGCACTGATCCCTATTGTATGTCTTTATTTTTGCCTTATTGCACTGATCCCTATTGCACTGATCCCTATTGCACTGATCCTATTGCACTGATCCCTATTGCACTGATCCCTATTGCACGATCCTATTGCAGATCCTATTGCACTGATCCCTATTGCACTGATCCCTATTGCACTGATCCTTTGACTGATCCCTATTGCAGATCTATTGCATCCTATTGCACTGATCCCTATTGCACTGATCCCTATTGCACTGATCCTATTGCACATTTTGCAGATCCCTATTGCACTGATCCTATTGCACAGATCCCTATTGCACAGATCCCTATTGCACTTTTTTGTGCTTGGGACAGAGTGAACATACTAAATTGTGGTTATGCGCATGCGTTGCCCTATACTTTGTCACATATTCTCACATGTTTGCGACTCTCTCAGCCGCAGTTTTAATTGTTTCTTAAAAGTGGTTGAGTTTTCTTGAGGTTCAAAACTCAACAAGGCTCAGGCTGGGAATTTGATATGAGCAAACCCTTCTGAAAATGTTGTCGCCTGAATGGGAGAAAATTGCTACAAGGTAAAAATTAAAACCGCAACATTTTAAAAACAAAGAAAAGATTTCGCTTGGAGTGTCTCTCCTCAACCACTTTTATGTGCACTCGTAACATACTGTAAGACTAATCCTCTCCCTCTTCCCCCTCTCTGTCAGTGTTGGGTGCTGTTCCAGAGCGATGCCAGTGTCGGGACCTGGAGTTGGATTGTGACAGCACTCAGCTTCAGGACGTCCCGTGGTGCCTCCAACGTCACCGTGATGTGAGTAAATCAATGAAGAAGAAAAGAACGATAAGACTAATGATAAGACTGAAACAACACAGAAAATGAGTTTGACTTCCCCAAAAGGTGTGGTGTACATCTGTTGTTTTAACAACCAACTTGATTGTCTTTAATGTGTGCGGAGACCGTATGTGAGAGAAGAGTCCTCAACGCAAAAGCATTCCCACATCCATCTGACATGGTTAAGCTTATAATAAGGCCATAGGTGCTGAGAGCTGTAGAAACTAATTTCTTAGCAGGACTGCAGTTTTCATAGCTGTGGTTTCTGCATGTATCCAAATATAGACTCAAAAGTACAGGAAAAGAAAATAAAGTTAACCTTTAGATTATAATATGAACAGGAAATGTACTTCTGGTGATTAGTCACCCCAGTGTTAAAATTGAAATCTTCTCAGGGGGTTCATAAAGCCACTGCCTCAACCTGCCCCAACCCAAAGACTCTACCTGAGCTTCTGGCTAAGAACTCGGGCCATTAACATATTAACAGGCACAATGCAATCAGATGTAGTTAGTAGCTAGTGCTGATTCTCAACTCTGTCCCTGACTGGGCCTTTATACAGTACAGGTATGGATCAGACTCGACAAGACGCTGTCCTCAACACAGCCTAATTCCGTAAATGAGCTTAGAAAAGACAGTTTATATAGGAGAATTATATAAAAGGTCCATTGAGGAAAAAAACTGTACAAAATAAGGAAACTTTTAGACCTTCATTTCATTTCACTCAGTGCTTGTTAGTCCCGCCTCTAGTCTATGCAGCTCAAACCAAAGGGGTCCAGACTGACTTCCCATGTATCTAATACATGAAGGAAGACAGAGTGGCGTGCCAGGCAAACTTAATTATTAAAGTAGATTACATCATGACCTAGATTTGGTCAGGAATACCTTGTACTGTAGTTTTTCCTCACCCTATGTGTTTAAAGTTTCAGATTGATTAAGCCGATTTTGCCATAACACCTCATGCAATACCATTTCAAAACGTAATCAGATTTTCAGTGATAAAAGTTATGAAAATATAATAACATATAACCAATATGACGTAATCATGTGGCACATTTTTAGCAAGCTCTCATCGCATTTTGCAATAAATGTGGCACGAACTACACACTATTAAATGGTTTAGAAAATATTTATTTGGTTTACAATAACAATGACCAGGGGTGTTCGGCCTTGTTGTTTATAGCAGTGGGTGCAAGCCAGTTGATTGTACTGGTCTGGTTCAGATTATAAGATCATACCTTTTCTTAGAATTTTAGAAATTCTTCACTGTTTGCAATTATTCTAAAGTCTTACCATTAATTTTGCCACAGTAAGTTAAGGCAAAATGAGAAAAGAATTATAAATACTAAATGAATTTATTCATGAATGTATTATTTCATCATGCGGTGTTTCTACAAAATGTGGCAATCAATCAGTTTGTCTTGAATGCCCATCAATCGTTTTTTGGCGATGTCTAAACACCACGATTGACAAAATGAAATACTCCAGCATTCTTCTTTCTAAACTAATAAGGAGGATTTGGGTTTTCAGGTTTGGTGTCCCCCACACTGCCTGTACCTACTTGGGATATTTCTCCTCAAATAATCCTATAAATGAGCCAAAATCTTCAGTTGTACAGGTTATTTGCCACGCATGGACCTAGAATGGACCTAAAGCTTTTTCACTAATGTAGAAGCATAATTTCAAAACACACTTCGACTTCTGAGATGAAGGTTGAAAGGGTTGTACTAACCTTTTAATAATAAATAATAATAATAATATTGGATTTATATAGTTTTGACAAACAGATTACATCACAATAGGCACTGGCAGAAGTCATTGTGAACTAGCCTGGAATTCAGATCACCTGTACCGATTGAGTCTGGTCACCGCTGCATCAAATTCATTTCCCACAGCGGCAGATACGCAAGCAAACAGGAAGCGGAGTAAACCAATCAGCGAAGGGCGGGCGTCTGCCATTGATGCGGTGTTATTAGCGGTTTTGCGTTAATATTTGCGCAGGATTATGAATCACGAAACTCACCTACTGTTGATGTGTTTTTGGTCATTTACTCCGATTGGAGACACGCTTTCTCTTTCGTGCGTCGTTCGTAGATTGTTATTGAGGGGACTTCCGCGTCCCGTGAGTGACGTTGCTCGCTAACAACACGTCACGGCAAATAAACAAATCTGATTGCACGGGAACGGTTTGATTTTGCGGATACAGCCAACGGGGCGGGGTGACCGGACTGATTCCCCGCTGTCAACAAAAATACAGAGGGGAATCATTCTGTTCCCACCAGGCTAATTGTGAACATGACTTTCCCAAAAGCAACCACTCTCCTTGTCCTTTGATCATCGCTTTGAGATTTTTTTATCAGCATCGCCGTCTGCAAATTCGTTCATCCACAGCTTTCAGTATTTAAAACTGTCTTGAAAAATATAAATGTCATGTGTAGCGGTTGTGTTCTCCCTCTTTGCACACAAGCTCCGTTTACGAACTACTTTCTCCCTTTTTCGCCTCGTCAACGTAAACACAAAAGCGTCTCGTCATGTTTTAGTCCCCAAAGAGCTATTTTTTAGCTCATCATCGTTACATTATCATATTTAAAAAGGGTACGTCAACAAAATGATGTCATAGTCTTGACGAAAACAACACTGGTATTGGCCAATTTAAACAATGGTTGTTGGTGCATTGCATTTAGCAGTATCATGTAGCAGATGCCAGTATTGTCAACAAAGACTATAACGATCATTATGTTGATGCACCTTTATTTAATGACAATAACGTAACGATGATGAGCTAAAAAATAGATCTTTGTAACTAAAATATGACGAGACGTTTATCAGTTTATGTGACGAGACGAGTTGAAAATGGAAAAAAGTAGTTTGTCAGGTTGTTCGCCAGAGCGGTGTCTCTCTCTCTCTCTCTCTCTCTCTGTCCCTCTCCCCATGCACTAAATCTATGCTGATAGTTCTATGGTCTGAGAGTGACTGACAGTCACAAGGACCTTATCTTTTCTCAGGACAGTTTTTTCCCCCCCAATTAAATACAGTAGCGTATGTACGCAGAAAGCATGTTCATGAACGAATCTACAGACGGCACGGTTAATAAAAACAAAATCTTGAAGCAAAAAATAGCGGCAAAAAGTGATGAAAAAGCAACAAAATGTTTGAAAAAAACTAGGTTAAAGTGAGGATAAAACCGCAGTAAAAAAACAAACATAATAAAGCAACAAAACGCAGCAAACAGGCGTCAAAAGAAGCAACACAAAGCAACAAAAATGCAACAACGTGACGACAACGCGAGGAATAATCTTAGATCAGTTTTGAAGGTCTTAGCTTTCAAATGAGGCGTTACACTGGCCAATAGGCTGTAAGCTCCAGTCGAGAAGTTTTTTGATTTGGGTAAAGTTGAAGTGGAGAAATTCCCTCGGTTCAGGCGGGGGGTAAGAGGTTAAACATCGAGAACATCCAGCAAAACATGACACGAAGGTTCAGGGTTTCAGCTCATTCTGATCAAAATATGTTTTTAGATATTTTTTAATTGCGACATTTATCGGCCATTATTCATGTAAAATGGATTTGGTGTTATTCTTCGAACGCATTTCCATTCAACGCTTTTGTCCTCATTGAAAGGAGTAAATACGTAGAGTGATGTGGGTTAACGCACTTAGCTGATAGTGTCAACATCGCAAAAAGGTTTGGGCAGAAAAACTGACCTCTTGGGCTTCACATGGTGCTTGAGAAAATAATAAAATAAATGTCCCATCTTCTAAAAGCTTTCTAATCTACACACTGACCACCTGGATAATCCTCAGTCCCCACGTACCTATGAGCGACGAGGATTATGGGCAAAACAAAACAATCACTTTATAGAAATGTCCACATTTGTAAACCGGGAATTTTCTCACAATGTGATGAAATTTGATAGCATTTTATGAGATAGCATTTTATATGAGAGAGATTTAAATGGGCAACAGCAGGAAGTGGTTCATTGAGTGAATTGTTACGGCCCTGCAGCAGAAAGAGTGGAGCGGACTCACCAAAAAGGGTTTAGCTCTAACATAGAGCATTTATTGTATGTGGTCATACCGCCTTTGCTATGCCCAATCCCATCAAGCCTGGCGAATGTAGTGAGTGAGTGAGTGGTTGGTGGTGGTCGGAGGGGCCGATGGCACGGACTGGTTGCCTCGCTTCCGTCAGTCTACCCAGGGCAGCTGTGGCTACAACAGTAGCTTACCACTACCAAGTATGGAGTGAATGAATAATGACGACAATGTAGCGCTTTGAGAAACTTGGTAATACAGGCTTGTAAAGCGCAATACAAGTGTAAGGCATTATTACAAAGTATACATATGGAAATGTGCAACACGGTGTGGCATCTCGGAGGCCAGGTGGAGAGGACCAGAGGAGCAGCCCAGGAGTGGGAAAGGGGTGGTCCTTTTGTAGACGGCCTACAGGATGCACCAGGCCCTGGCAGATCCGGAGTCACCTCAAAATAGCATTAGTGGGCAACACAAGCAGAGCAAATAATGACTTTTCCCCTCCATTTTATCGCTCCTTCGTGTCGGCTGTTTTTGTACATGTCCATATTGTCTACTTTGTAAATAAATGCTCTGTTAGAGCTTTAACTCTTTCCACTGTGTCAGCTCTTTCTGCTGCGACCCTTGAGCCAGGGCCGTAACATGAGGGCTCGTCCAAAACAATTTGTCGTATTTGGTTAAGTATTCATCCTCTAGATGTATTTTTGCAAAAGTTGTGCGTAATGCATTTGTGTAGGTTCTGTTCGTGTTTGTTACCTATCCTTTTTGCGCTAAAACAGCAGTAGGTGTTTTACCTATACTTTTGGAGCGAGGCAGGCGGCGACGTTCCCAGCTGTTTGGTGTCAGTTGTGCATTTTGGTATGTGTTTTTCAGTATACAGGTGAGTGAAGTGTTTTATGCATTGTGTGCATCAGGTTATTGGGTTCTGTTTTGCGACCGTGTCTCCTGTCAGGTAAGAGGTGTTGCTGCTTCATGCTTCGCCTGTTTGTTATTTTTGTAGTGTCGTGGGGGTTATGCAGTTAGCGTTCAATCCAGGAGCATTGATCTCGGGGGGACTCCGTGGCCAAGTCCTGACCGCTGGTTTTGTCCTTAATTCACCCACCGCCGAACCACGTGAAGATCTAGGTAAGTTATGCAGGTAAGAATTGTGTTAGGCAGGGAAAGCATAGAGGGGACACTGGTTGTTTGGACCCATCATGGCTGTGCACTGGCATCGTTTATATCATTTCACCACAGTGTATTTTTCCATGTTTTGGTACCATGTTGTAGCTGTTTAGTACGTGAAAATCACACGTTTTTGGCCATGGTGGTAGGAGTGAAAAGGAGGCGTGTTGGCGTGCGCGCGACAGTTACGTGCGTGGCGCATTTTTCAGTCAGTGTTTGTGCGTGTTTGCGTGTTATGGTTTTTTCTGTGTCCTGTATGTATGTTTCAGCTCTGCGCACCTGTCCAGGCGGCCTGACCACTATCAGCTGTACGTGGATCTCAGCTGCATGGTGCTAGTGCTGTTTGTCGGTGGGGCACCAGTGTATGCGCAGTGTGAGTGACTTTTAGTAAAGTGCTAGGAAATGTTTTGCTAGAATGACTAGTGTTGATGGGCTTTTGTTTTCGGGGCTTTCCACACTTGTTGCCCATTTGTTTGTTTCATGCTGTTCCTACTCTTCGTGGTCTCTCGTTGCGCTTCTAAAATATGCTTCATTGGCCCGGGACCTACCTGTTGCAGGAGAAGCAGAGAGGGGATTAGAGGTGGAGCGCTGAGCATGAAGTTTGGTACAACCACGGTCTGTGCCCATGTTCAGGTAAAAGGGAAAATTAGGTGGCTGGGACAGCGTAATTCCTTGGTGTGTAGTTAATTTTGGCACTTGTTTGAAGTTAAGTCACTCTTTAAATCAGTGCAGTATTTGTAGCTACTGAATAAGACGTAGGTAGGCTACTTTGGAGTTTGTCTCTTGTGTTTGTCTTCCTGGCCAGCCTCTGGTGTGGCACACAAGTGGCTGAGGACTGAGTAGGAGGACGGCATGGTCTGGACCATGGACCATGGATGTGGCCCATCGTCTCTGCGGTCGGTAATTTTATACTAAAAAAAATGTTTCATAAAAAATAGAAAAGTTTTAAAGAAAAAAAAAAAGAGTAATTTCAGGAAAAAGTAACTTATTAATGTGGTTGTTTGATGTGGCCTTGAGGGTTTAAAGAAAAGAGGTTGTAGTTTTGCTCGGGTTCTACGGGAGAACCTGCGCTTTAAGGGAGGGTGTGTGACGGCCCCTAGCATGGGGTGCCGTCTGTGTTTACTAATCATGTTTTGTCTTGTGAGGTGACCCGCTCCGGATGTGCCAGGGCCCGGTGCGTCCTGTAGGCCACCTACAAAAGGACCCCCCTTTCCCACTCTGGGGCTGCTCCTCTGGTCCTCTCCACTTGGCCTCCGAGATGCCACATCGCGTCGGCTGTTTTTGTACATGTCCATATTGTCTACTTTAACATAGAGCATTTATTTACAGAGCTTTAACTCTTTCCGCTGCGTCCGCTCCGCTCTTTCTGCTGCGACCCTGGAGCCAGGGCCGTAACAGAATGGTGAAGTTTAATCTGGTAGTAACTTTAGTTTTTGAAACCCTGAGAATGTATTCTCTATTGAGTGCAGTTTAAATCAGGCACACTAACCTATTACGATACCTAACCTTGACGCACCAACCTGGGGTTTTGTACAATTACTAAAGATATTGGGCCTCATTCACCACACCTTACACAAAAATTTGTTCTTAACAACTTCTTAAGAAGGTTTTGGGCATTCACAGAATTTGTTCTTAGATGAAAACACTCCTCTGTAAGAACAAATCCTAAGAACAGTCCAGAGGACTCTAAGAAATAAAAACATCTCCAGTTCTGTTTACAATTATGCTCCTGATGGAACCCAACATTCTGAGTCATATATATTTGTACATACCAAATCTCGTATTAGATTATCAAATATCATTTGATAGAAAAGGTGCACTGTCTTGATTACTGTAATTCCAGGACATGTAATATAACATGTAACATGTACATATAATTATAGTAAATTACATTTGCCCA
Source organism: Neogobius melanostomus (assembly GCA_007210695.1). NCBI lineage: Eukaryota > Metazoa > Chordata > Actinopteri > Gobiiformes > Gobiidae > Neogobius > Neogobius melanostomus. The sequence goes on along the minus strand of VHKM01000227.1, from coordinate 3,857,876 downwards.
ATGTCTATTCAGAAATAAATTTGTAATAGCCCATCACTTGTAGTGTTGTGTGCCTGGCGCAGTCCGTGCGCAATCTTAACGCAACGCGGTACATGCGCGATCTTGCATGTGGCGCAGGTTTTGCGCTAAAGGCTGCGCTACTAGGGACACGGCGTTATTTAAGAAAAAGAGGCCGACTGAGGCGTGGTTCATTACAAGCAGTACTCGGAGCGCTGCTCTTCTGTGGCAACCTTCCCATTATGTTCCTCTTTACATCCCGCTGCCTTGTATTCTTCCTTAGAATCGATGTCAAATTGACAACAAAAGCAAAATTACCTTGAAAAGTCTGCTTGAGTGTACACACGGGCTTTCTTTGGTACAGTAGATCAACGCGCACACCCCTAAAACCAAAACAAGTTTCCATAAATAGCATAGCAAACTTTTTTTTTTTCTTCAATTCAGCCGCTCCAAAAATCCAAGATTTGGCCCAATATGCTTGCAGTTAATGCCACTGTTTATGAATAGCACTAAATGTGCATTGCATTGAGGTTATTTGATAAAGACAAACTTCAGCCTCAATCTCGCAAACTTCAGGCGCTCAAGTCAGATGTTCCTCATTGAGCTACACGAGCAGAACTTTACTGCCACCTGACCTAGTGTACAGGGCGTACCCGCCCTCGCATGTGAGAAAAGGAAAAAGCTATTGTGATTTACAAGTTATATCCCGGACACGCTGGAGCTGGCTTGCTGTTGTCTTGGGATCCCTCCAGAACAGCTGGAGGAAGTATGCGTGGACAGGAGAGTCTGGAAATCTCTGCTCAGAAAACTGCCTCCACAACCCGGCCCTGGATAAAGCGGAAGAAGAAAATGGATGGTTTTATATACCTATATGGTTTTCTTGGTTTGTGTTTTGCCATTCGTGTCCTCCTCTGGCTGCCTTTTGCACGCGCCACTTCTTGCCCTTTTATGGTGAATGTTTGGTGGTGGCATATGCTAATTAGTCCTCACACACACACCTCAAAACACGGGTGCAAAGGATTTTCCTACTTAAAGGTACACTGCGTAACATTTTGGACTATACTGTTGCCATCAGTACAAAACATGCTCCTAATGAAAAGCTCAACACAGAAAATGCTATTACTGCACTGGATAATCAAGTGGATTTGGATGAGAACCTAACCTATTCAAATCTCAAACTCTGTCGACATCTCCATGGAAATGAGCTGGAGACGTACCCACTCCCGGTAAAGTTACAGTCATGTCTTAGGAGAGGTGAGCCGCTCACAGCAAAATCACATGTTTGTTTGTGCATTTATGAGGCATTTTTCAATCTGTCATAAAATAAAAGCTTGTATTTCAATTTTATTTTGGGGGTAAAATTCTAGGCAGTGTGGCTTTAAGAATGTGACGTGAATCTGGCACCGTTTTCTGCAGCGCCTTCTTAAATACGAATTTAAAGACATTTTTTAAGAGCATGTTCATGAATGTGCTCTCTACAGTAGTATGGTTGTTTTTGTGGTTTGCTTGTTTGTTTGTATACTTGTCTCCGTAGGGAAATTTGTCCTCTGCATTTCACCCATCCTTCTATGCCGTTGGGGCAACCCGTAAGAAACAGTGGGCGACGGCGGATTCACCTATTAAATGTTTTTAGTAATAGGAAAACCAGAGAAAACCTACGCAGACACGTACAAACTCCACAAAGAAGGGCCCATCCAGGTGGGAATCGAACCCGGGACCTTCTAGCTGTGAAGCATGCGGCTAACTACTGTGCTACTGTGAAGTGGCACGGTAGCATGCCATTGCTGTCATACTTTAGCAGCTTTTACAAGACCTTAAAAGTTCTACTTTATGTCTCCACTCTGATAATTGTATTAATAAACATACTAAACTTAGTGAAGGTGTCCTCTGTATGGCTGGCCAGGCTAGTTCTTTATTGTCCCTGTAGATACAATGCTGTAGAGTATCAGCTCTACATGTATGTTGTGGCTTAATTGGGGGGAATCAGAACACCAGGAGGGAAACTACACGAGTAGAACATGCAAACTCGATGTGTATTTTGATGTTTACAAAGTGCTGTTAGACGTAGAATGTAGTCAATTATGTGTTCCAGGGAGCGACCACGTCGCTGTATTTTGAATCAGCAGGAGGCATTCATAGAACTGGTAGGTTACTCAGCCGGCAGAGGATTACAGTGGTCCATTCTTGATGTCATGGATTAGCTTCGTAGCATCGGATCTTGTTCCTTATTTTAGAAATATTGCGCAAGTGAAAAATGCCCATTTGCAAACCTAATAAATGTGTGCTTAAAAAGATCCTTTGGTCCTGATCCAGGATAACTCCAAGGCTTTTCAAGGTTGCATCACTTAAGGAGACCCTGATAAAGTGTCCCTGAGAACTCAACACACAAAGGGTGTCACAGTTTGAGCATTTAATCCGGGCCCATGTTTACTTGTCTGTGTCAATGTTAAAGAGTGATGTTGTCGGCATACCACGACTTGCCTTTCAACCAAAACAGTGGAGCAATAAGTTTAATCGAAGTCAGTTGTTTTGGGCTGTTTTGCCAGATTGCTGTTGTCAGAATTGGAGCACACGTCCCTGACCCGAACTCCCATCTTCACTTCAAACTGACAGACTGAGTGTTACTTTTCTGAGTTCTGCTGTGTTGTGTAGTCTAATTTTAAACCTCTCTTTATTTATTTCTTTTTCTCCCCTCCCTCCCTCTCTCAGGTCACTCCAAAGGAACAAACTTCAAAGACTGAAAGCCAACTCTTTTGTGAAGTTTCAGAACCTGCGCAAACTGTAAGTGCATTTTAAAATAGGGACAAAGCACTGTAATCAGTGTGCCAGTTTTAGCTATTAGTTTTCCACCACAAGTCCCTGAACAAGATGTAAACTGCTGGCAGCGAACAATACACAATAATGACGACAACCTTTTGTACTTAAGAATAGTAAAACAATTCATTAGTTTGAACTTACAGACGACCACACAGCAACATTCAGCACAAGCATTAAACAGTGCGTCATCAACATCATGTACAATTAAACTAACGGTATAATTACATTGGCAGCAGGCAGGTACCACAAAGGTAGCAGTAGAATATGTCTCAAGTGTAGGACTCATGTTGTAACCGATGTAGTCAAAAAGACCCCACTGTTCTCTACAGGACCGCTATGACAAAAGCATTCAGCTACAGGGCAATAAACAGCCAGGGATCTTTTTGAACAAGTTTCAAGGCGACATATTTGAGATCCACAAAGAAAGAAATAAGGGGCTAAAAGTGAAACTGAAGACTGCGTAACCAGAAGTCCCAGTTTACCCAGGCCAGTCCCAATTTTGAGCCCTCTGTCCCATGTCCCCTTGAATTTCTCCAAACCACGTATTGTTTCCTGTTTTACACAGGATGTGTCCTGGTTTTTCATTTGTGCTATACCCAATGTAGCTTTTTTTTTACATGAAGCTTAATGACTTTTGGCTATGTGTGCACCAAACAAAGAGTTTCTATAACAACTAAGCTCCAAAAGTATAAAGCTCCAAAAGTCTATCGCCTCATTGCCTACTGGTCCATTTAGTAGATTTTACAAACAGTTTTACCATTCATGGTGGGGAATAAAACCTCTCGATTTGGCAAGCACCACACATTGTGTCTCAGTTTTTTTATATTGAGAATGAGGAGTCACGTGCCGAGTTGGGGTGATACGGGGGGGGTCTCTGAGCCTGTCAGCCATGTTGGTAGCTAATTAGGGGCACACCCCCAGAATTTCACGCATTCCTCATATTCCAGAGCACTTGTTTTGCACATTTACGTTTTCGGCGAGACAGAGACGGATCCACGAATACGACAACGAAAAGGAAGAAAGTAAAGCAATGCAAAGGGATAAGGCGAAAGAAAAGAGACCTTACAGGAACAAGCTCATACCAAGCGCAAAACAGCGGTATTTGGAGAAGCTTGCGGACATCCAAAACATCGACCCATATGAACTCCCTGCAGCGGAATGGCACAGAGACCTGGACCATTTACCTACATGCACATACTTAAAACTACCTTATAAACTACCTTATTTTTGGTGTAAGTTACTACACGATGCAGGAGTTTAAAAGCCACAAGTCTTTGGAAAGTTACGAGACTTTCTGCTGTGGCTGGGTCCAGGACTTGGCACTACAAGCCTCCAGCTGGTGAAAACAGCGTTGTACTGGCAAAAGTACGTTTCTTTACATATGCGTTTTTGTGTTTTGTAATTACATTGCATTTAGCGGACACTTCTTGATCAAAATGACAAAGTAATAAAGTGCGTGTTTCGTAAACACTACATTGTTACGACAATGTGTAAACAATGTGTATTGCCGCCGGACTGCTTCCATCATGGTGGCGAGGGGGGGATCAGCGGGGGGCTCTGTGCCGTGACGACAACTCCTCATTCTCAATAGGAAATCTGGTCACCTTATTTCGATTACACATGAACAGATATTTCAAATTTTAACAGGACTTTTTTTTTTTTGCTTGCATCTGTGTCTCTGAAAGTCTCTGGAATAACAAAAAATCAATTTTGTGACACAGTTTCACACGTCCATGTAAAAAACGAGAACTTTCATACAGATTACATTCCCCACAGTGTATGAATGTGTCAGTGTGGTTGGTGGCCATAGGGGTTGATGATTGGCAGCTATGCTTACGTCGGTCTGTGCCAGAAGTAGCTTACCACCAGTGAGTAATGACATTTCCTCGGTCCAAATCCCTTCCCTCTATTGTGCTCTTTGGCTAATATGTTCAACAAACACGCAAAGCATAGATAATGCAATCAGACCTAAGCAAACAGCATGTGGTAGGCATAAAACAACTCAGTGTTGACTTGAGTGATTGTGGTTTTGTTGCGTATGGATCTATTCTCTCACACGTGGCGCCTTTGCAGAATCTGCGTGCCCCGTGAGCCTTTGATCCTACGCCAGGCTCCAAACCAAGGACAACAAACCACCGCTGTTTACTACACGCACGCTATGCATCCATACAAAGGACCCGAGGAGGATTCGAACACAACGCGATTGTTTGCCAGCGGTCTCACCCAGCGTTATTCAGACATTGTTTGTGGATAAACAGATTTGAGCCCGCTTTATGCTCTGTGCGTCCTGATAGTAAGCGTGCTAAATCAGTAAACGGATGCATTTCTCATGGCGCAGTTGCTTTTTGTCTCTGCAGATATCTTCAACACAACAGGATCCAAGACGTGAGCCCGGATGCATTCAGGGGCTCTACAATCTGACAAGGCTGTGAGTAAAGTTAATGGAAAGTTGAATATCATTGAGAAGAAACGATGCGTGATGAGGGACGGCTCGCTTAAAGCATTTTATTGCTCGCTTGAATGTCCCTCCACTAAAATAACCACGGTGAACAGTGATGCGCAGGTCAATGTGTAAACAACCCACACCTGTGACCTGACCGACGTTTTCAACTAACCCGCCCGCAACTCGGACTGCAAAAAAAAATTGTACCCAACCCGCTTCCTGACCGCATTTTTAAAAGTAGTAAATGCTCATCGTAGCGTCATTGGACCATAGCCTTTATTCAGCCAGTAAAGTGTAGGCCCATGTATTTCATAAAAAATTGTGTCTAGTATTATATAAATTACAAAGGTTTAATTGGCATCTTTATTTCAAACGACCAAACCGACCGCAACCCGAATATCATTAAAAATATTTTTACATATAGGTGGCACCTTAGTAAATGCAGTTTGCGTGCAGAGCGGCCCTGAATGGGTCCATTTGTTAGCGTTAAATTAATGGTTAGCTTTTAGCTTCAAGGATAAAATAGCTACAGTTAAAAACACAGAAGTCTCCTCCAGTGAAGTATTTGTTTGTTTGTATACTTTATTGTCCCCATAGGGAAATTTGTCCTCTGTATTTGACCCATCCTTAGATGTTGTAAGTGTATGTCCAATTGCTGCATAATACATTTATTTCAGCTCTGTAGCAGCCATTCCCAAAATGCGGGACATCGCGGCCCCTCATCAATTTGAAAATCTCTTGAAGTGAAAATCTGCATAGGTCAATCTGTGGACCTCCACAATGTATACACTTTCATATTTGGCCCCCAATGAAAAAAACATTTAGACATCCGTGCTGTAGGCTAAATGTTGATTTAAAGTTCACAATAATTTTTTATAGGAATAAAACACAGACATGTGTCAGTCATTCCCTATTATATTGTCTCATGTTGCTGTCCAACATTTACATGCACAGAGCCTGGTGATCCATTGTAAAACATATTTATTTATTGGTTTATTTGGTCGGGACAGTGCATGTTAATGAACATACATGGGTCTCATGCATGTAAACAAGCCACACCGGATTGTAGCCTTGGCTAATTTGCATCCGTCGTCCCCCATGCGCACTCTCAAACACACTCTCATTCATCCTGGCCTATTGTACATGTTTTTAGTGGTAGGGGAAACCGGAGTACCCGGAGGAAACCTACGCAGACACGGGGAGAACATGCAAACTCCACACAGAAAGGCCCCGTCCAGGTGGGAATCGAACCAGGGACCTTCTAGCTGTGAAGCACAAGCGCTAACCGCTGTGCTACCGTGCCGCACATGAAACTACATTTGTTACTACAATGTTATTTAGTGCAAAGAGTCCAATACGCGAGTGACATTATGGGAAAAATTTAATTCTTTACCATTCTTTAGCAAATAAATGTTGTAAAGTAAATTCTCTTTACTTTACTTTATTTGTTTATTTGGAGAGGACAGTGCACATTAATCAACACTCGGTACAGTTACTTTGTGTAAATGCGCCAGATTTAGCCATGGCTACTTTCCCTTTGTAGTCCTCGTATATATAAAATATACTATGGGATATTTTTAGCTAATGATAAAAACAATTGGCTTTGTGGATTTTTGTGTGCATTCAGCTGCTGCACAATTCTACTCACCAAGTGGGGAGTCCAGTCTGCGTAACTTATACACTATGCAATAAGTAATAAAGCAACATGGTGACATAGAGGTCAGGAGTCTTGCCTCCCCGCATTACGATCTCGAGTTCAAATCTCAGATTGTGTTTCTGTGCACATGGGTCATATACATTTGCTATGACCCTGTCTTTTAGCCATCCATCCATCCATCCATCCATCCATCCATCCATCCATCCAGCCATCCATCCATTCATCCATCCATCCATCCATCCATCCATCCATCCATCCATCCATCCAGCCATCCAGCCATCTATCCATTTCTTCCGCTTTATCCGGGGCCGGGTCGCGGGGGCAGCAGTCTCAGCCGAGATGCCCAGACTTCCCGATCCACGCACACCTCCTCCAGCTGTTCTGGGGGACCCCGAGGCGACACCAGGCCAGCTCGGAGACATAGTCCCACCAGCGTGTCCTGGGCCTTCCACGAGGCCGCCTCCCAATAGGACATGCCTGGAGCACCTCCCGAGGGAGGCTTCTTTTAGCCATCACCTTTTTTATTTACCACATCTATCTATACACCAAGCAAGTCAACTCATTATCGAGCTATGTTGCAATGTTTTGACCAGAGATTAATAGACTAATATTATTTGAATGAGAATTCAGCGGTTGTGGTTAGCTGCACTGTGCAGATAAAATGTAATACTTCTAAAGAAACAGAGGAAGTAATTTAAAACCGTATCGCATAATCATTGGCGAGGCTAAGTAATCAGATGCTTTTAATGGCTTTGAGATTGAGGCCACCTGTTCGATATGAGATGACTCACTTCTTGATTATTTCTCATCAAAAAGCTCATTTGGAATAGTTAGAAATCAAATGATATTTAATGCTTTCCAGGAATCAAATAACTGTCTGATCTTCTAATCTGTGGAAAATGTCTAGAAACCTAATGTGATTTTACATTTAGATATTGGGCCGATTGAGTTTTTCCAGTTGTGCAATGATAGAATTCAATGATATTCTTTTGTGTTTGTTTCCATTGAACAATATGTAACTGGATGAAATGTTTTTCTATTTCCTCAGATACCTCAGTCACAACAGGATTTCTGTGCTGATGCCCGGAGTGTTTCGGGATTTGCATAAGCTGGAGTGGCTGTAAGTGTTCTGCATTATTTTAAATGAATGAAAGACGAATAGGTGCAAACGACCTACAGTACAGTGCAGTGGGTTCAGAAAGTATTCAAAACCTATTCTTACCCAAATCCATTACCCAACTCTAAGCGTTTCTTGAACAAAGCATCAAATGAGCAATGAAAATAAGGATAAAAACACAATAAACAAGCGATAAATACACAATTAAAAAGGCAAAAAAAGAGCCACAAAAAGTGACAAAGAAGCAACAAAAACCTGCCGCAAAAGCAATAAAAAGCATTTAAAAGCAAGGAAAAGAACAATGAAAAATGACAAAAATATGATAACATACTACAAAAACCAGACAAGAAAGAGACAAACACACGACAAAAATGTGACAAAAACGCGGTGACAACGCAACAAAAAAGTCAACATCAGTTTTGTATGACATATTGCCACGTTTGCACCAACAAGTCAGCACTGCACCGTTTCTCTGCGCGGCCTAAAAACAGCTTTGTGTCCGTGTAGAACAGATTTTCTCTTGACTTTTACAGTCCCTATGCCCTCAGTCTGTTTTTGTTTTGTTTTTTTTTATAGTAGAAGCCTGTATAAACTGTCAAACTCGCCTTCTAGCTTCTGTAGCATGGCCCCAATGATTGCCCACTCAATTACCCACCCAGGATTTGAAACTCCATATCAAGTAATTAAATCCATTATTAATTAACAGCTTAGTTTACACCATCCTAAATTCAAGGGGTGGAAATTATTGGCAGAAAGTAGTGACCGCATTATCATACACAAAAAACAACCTCGCAATATTAAGACATTCAATATAAAACTCATTATAAATTCACCCCACACCCAAACATATTGATTGCCTTTTTTATTTATGTTTTAACAAAACATCTCCATTTATTTGCAGCATACTGGAAAATAACAATATCCATCAAATCTCTGCACCGACCTTCACCGGCCTGCACTCCCTGGTTCTGCTGTGAGTTCATGCTTCATTTCCTACGTACTTTCCTATGTATTAGGTCCACGAGTTCACTTCAGTTCACCAGAAAGACCTTCTAATCCTTTCTGTATAAACTTGTTCTCCTCTGCCTGCCAGAGTTATGCTGAACAACTCTCTTGCCCAACTCGATGACATCTGTCGGGAAATGCCGCTCCTCAACTGGCTGTGAGTCTGTCAATTTACTATGTGTTTTGGTGAATTTGAATTTAGTTTCACATGATCTTATCATTCTTGCAGGATTTAGAAGGAAATCTCATTGAAACTATTGGCAACGTCTCCTTTCAGTCCTGCCACATGCTGACAGTTCTGTGAGTGCTTTCAGCTTTTTCAGCAGGATATGTATACACTACCACTCACTTAAAATGTCCTTATTTTTGAAAGAAAAGCACTGCTATTTCAATGAGGATAACATTAACTTAATCACAATACAGTCTAGACATTGTTAATGTTGTGAATGCCTATTCTAATTGGAAATGGGTGATTTTTAATGGAATACCTACATACAGGGTAGCCGAAGCGCGAAGAACATGTCCTGGTAACTTTTAGGTATATATCTTAAAATAATGTGTTTTGCAATTCAAATGAAGGCAGGTTATTTAAACGGCGCTGCATAAACGCTATCTCTGTTGCACAGTGTTCACCTGCCAGGGACCCACCTCGTTGTGGGAGCGAGAAGTGCGCTAGAAACATGTCCCGAGTCCTGACGTTTCAACTGCGGGCTTCGCCCAGCAGCACAACTTTAACCGCGGATCTTCGTTGTGTGACTGAAACGCTCCTCCAGAGTCCCGTATGCACACGGCTGCTCCCGGTGACTGAGTGCAGAACCATAATCGTTTATAGCCAGTTTAGACCTGGTTCTGTCCAGGACATGGTTAGACCTGAAGTCCTAGCTCTACAGGACTGATTTACCAGGATTTAGTATTCTGAGACAGACAGATATACTGCCCACTAAATGGGTATAAATTACTTCATCCAACCAATTTGGTCTAAAAATGCTGGAAATAAATTTGTCAAACTGTCCAACTAACATCCTTCTGCTTTACCAACTTTATTTTGACTAGCAGCTAATTACATCCCTATTTATTAGCCTATCATTTATATATATTTTTTAGTTAAAGTGTAATTTATTTAATACAATGAGAACGAATTGCATTTTTTGACCCACAATAGTGGCATTAACTTTCACCATGATGGTATTAAAAGTTTCTTAATTTCACTATGCCAAGCTGGAGCTACCCTCTACATAGGTGTACAGAGACGCATTTCCAGCAACCATCTAATGGTACATTGTGTTAGCTACGCGTGTTAGAGGGTCATTGACCCTCGTGCAATTTTGCTAGCATTGCTGAAAACTGTTGTGCTGATTAGAGAAGCTATAGAACTGGCCTGGGTGACCCCAAACGTTTGAACGGTAGTGTGTATGTATATGTATGTGTATATATATATATATATATATATATATATATATATATATTTGCTTCCCTGACATGAAGTCAATACTGTATGTGTAATAAATGTAACTTTTAATTTACTGCTCATAATTGTTTCTTGCAAATCATGTCAAAAACTCAACTGACCGCCATAGGTGGCAGGTGAAAGAGAACATCTCTTTCATCTACAGTATTACTCCACCGCTACTTTTTTTTTTACAATTGCTGAATTATGGGTTTATTTTGTACCAGATAAGATACAGAGACATAGAGAGGAGCAAAGTGGTTCAAATGGGAACATAAATACTCAAATAACTGAGAATGCTAACGATAATGCTAAGGTTAGCTACATGCTACATGCGGACGACTAGCTTCAACTGCTTGATTCTCTAAGGTCAGAATGAGATAAAACATTCACAAGGATCTGATTTTGACTCAACTTTATTTGTGTGCGCTAAATATGCTTATAGTCTGCTAGAAAACAAAAAATATGAAAAAGTGTGACGCCCATTGCAAGCTTCCTTCCCCCTCGGTTATTTATTATTTATTTTATCTTTATTTATACAGGGAAGGCCCAATGAGATTACAAGACTCTCTTTTTCATGAGCGCCCTGTTTCATAACAGTGAATAACAATACAATATTTACAACAGACATTTTTACAAGTATCAATTAAAGCAAGTACAATTTTCTTTATACATATCGAATATTAACCGTTTTAGATGCGAAAGAGGCACTAAAGAGTTCAATTGTAAAAGCCTTTGTAGTTCGTTCCATTTGTGGGCAGCGTAATAAGAAAACCTCTTTTTCCCGTGTCACTCTTTACAAGTCCATTTTTCAGAACTAAACAGTCATGTGACCTGGTGTTGTAGCTACTTGAGCTGTAGTTGAGTTCACATGCGAGATAATCAGGAATAAATAAATAAATAAATAAAATGCAGTGTTGCTCTCTTCGATTTGTCAGGGAAGACCAGCCGACTTTGTCATACAGTAAACAATGATGAGTTCTGTATTTGTCTCCAGTTATAAACCGAATAGCAGAATGATAAACTGCATCGAGAGGTTTAAGAACGGAAAGTGAAGTGTGCATATAAACTGTGTCGCCATAATCAAGGACTGATAAAAACGTAGCTTGAACGATTTCTTTCTATAATTCAATGGAATACAAGATTTGTTTCTATAGTAAAATGATAATTTCGATTTAAGACTACGGCATAGTTTTGAAACATGTGTTTTAAAAGTCAATTTCTCATCCAGCCAGAAACCCAAGTACTTATAAGAGGACACTCTTTCTATAACTGTGCCATCAAATGTATGGATATTTAAAGGTTGAACTTCTTGCCTCTTGGAAAACAACATATACTTAGTTTTTCGTGTATTTAGTGAAAGTTTAAGTTTTATTAATGAATTTTGAATTTCATCAAAATCTTCCTGTAGGAACTGGGCAACTTGACCAGCAGAGGGAGCACTGGTGTACAAAATTGCATCATCTGCATATAAGTGTATACAGCTATGTTTGATATTGCACCCAATAGAATTTATGAAGATCGTGAACAACAATGGACCCAAAATAGAGCCCTGGGGACTCCTTTATCTGTGATTAAAAACTCAGATTTAAAACCATCAGCTACAACTGCTTGTGTTCTGTTTGAAAGATAGTTTGAGAACCAATTATAGGCTTTTTTATCAAATCCAATATGTTGTAGCTGCTTTAACAGTATTTGATGATTCACAGAATCAAAAGCCTTTGATAAATCAATGAATAGGGCCAAACACTCTTGCCTACTATCAAGTTGCCGCCTGTATCCATAAAAATCAGAGAAATGCCCTCCTTCCCTTCCTACAAATGTGTACATTAATGCGAATCATGGACCCAATTAAATGTTCCATCCCCATACAAATAAATAGGAAAGACAGGTGGAATTTTTTTGGTCCTTTTTATGGCATTTATGTAATTTCTGTAGTTTATTTTACATTAACATATTATAAGATGATGTTTAATAGCCACTAGATGTACTATATATCCGACCCCGCCAAAAGCAAAAACTTACTGAATTTGAGTTAGCCTTTAGCTCAGAGGATACTTCTATATGCTAATTTATATCTAAAGTAAAATCTCAAAAGGTCTGTACGTCGACTCATAATTCATAACTGAGCTTTAACCTCAACTAAATCTGGTGGATGGGTTGACAACAGCTGAAAGCATCTGGATCGTTTAGTGGCCAATGCTAATGTGAAAAATACATTGAGTAGGCTAACGGACTCTGAAAAGTCTCGGACTAGCTGACTTGCTAACTGTCCGCAAACTGTCCGCAAACGTTAGGATCGAACGCCGCTGTTTGAATGTTTTCCAGTTTCCCGCCATGTTTCTGGCACAAAGTTACATTCTTTATTAATTAACATTAGACAACTAACATTAAAAACAGCTTAAAAAGAGCCGTGGAACAACTCTGTTTGTTGTGGAGTCGCGACATCTAATAATACACTGAAGTATTTTACGTTTTAAATCTGCATTAATTTATCATGGGGTATGGTATAGATGACTGTGTTGCCGCATCATCCCTGTGTCTGATTATTAGGAAAAGGTTGGGTTTTGGTTAAGGATCTAAACACGGTTTGTACAAAGACTTGGATCACTATTTCTTAACCTGTAAATGATAAGCAACTGACAAGGAATTCTTTGTAAAATGCTTTAGAAAATTGATTAAGGAAGGATTTACCAATGCTTTACAAGTGCTTCACTAATGTGTAGCATGTAGTTATTATAAAGTGTTGATGTTAATTCTTAAACCAACAACAGTCACATACCCTGCCTTTAAACCCTCTTATTTCCCCAGCAGCGTACAGTTGATGAAATGAGACGTGAAAGGAGTCAAAATAATTACCTTGTCGAATAACTGTGCGTCTCCGCAGGGTGCTGCAGCGAAATCGGATCAGCCACATCAACGACCAAGCCTTCACTGTGCTACAGAAGCTCGGCGAACTGTAAGTAAAACTCTCCCCATAGTTGTTGTTTTGCAAGGGAATTTCACAAATAATATATGCAAATAATTAGTAAAGTTCACCTTTCGAGTTGCATTGATCATTTTGTGTGCAAGCTAAATCATGCTCTTCCAGCTCACAGGCTAAATCTATTTTTACTCTCAGTCTCAATGTTGCCAAAAAAGGATGTTTCAACTGAAACTGAATTGTTAGTTGTTGTTAGTTGTTAGTTGTTGTTGTTTTTTTAACAGCTTGTGTTATATATTTTAGACATAAATGTTTGATGAAACATAATAAACCTCGGAAAAAAAACACAAGGCAAAGTGACTTGAGATTAGTATTTCATTTGTTTGGAGTTTACAGCAGGATTAATCTTATCTACTTTCATACTAAGAAAAACAAAAAAAACACAATGAAACAGGCTTCACAAACTTTATTAAACTTGCATGGATGGCAAAATAAAAGTTGAGGTCCGACCGGTATTACTATGGTGGACCGTCATTCCTCACTCCCCCTCATTTACATTCATTACTCAAGTCGAGAGAGAATTCATGATGCCAGGTCAGTCTCCTCCTACAGAAATGTTCTATAAAACTCCACCCGTGCAGCGTGGGCAGAGCAACAGCAAGCCTCCAGGGCCTGTCAATCAAAGCCGAAAGTTCAAATCCACAGAACACAAACCAGTGTGGTCAAAATATGGTATGGTATGTTTTTTATTTAGACAGGGACAGGGCACAATTAACACTGACCAAAAAGGAAAGATCAATGTACCAGGTTATTGCAAAATTGTTAATTTCCACCTTGTAGTCCCTGGGCAGGTTGATGTTACAGTGCCAATGGATTCTAAATGTAGATGAGTATGTGACCAGGGATTTATACAGTTTAACATCATCATTGACATACATTTAATTTAAATAACTTCATCATCATTATCGTTCAATATCAAACAATACGATTTTCCACAAATCCTTATATGGTACTCTATTTTTTAGAAACAATAAAAGTCTTTGGAGCCAGGCTTTAAGTTGTTTTGACACGTGCAAAGTCCCCATAGGATTGCTTATTACAATGAACCTTTCAGAGTCACCACTAGGGGGTGGTATCGCAGCAATGTCAGCACCCCGCCAGGAAAACCAACAAGAAGTGCTTTCCTCACCCATTAGGTCTGGCAGTCTGCAGCCATATCCATCAGGTTTTTACGAGTGACGTTATTCTTACATAATTTGTTATTAGCTCAATGCAAGCTAGGCAAGGCAAGGCAAGGCAAGTTTATTTGTAGAGCACAATTCATACACGAGGCAATTCAAAGTGCTTCACAGTTGCAGAAAAAATTACAAGAAAACAGAAAACATCAACATAAAGTTAATCAATGACAGTAAAAGGCAAGAGTGCAGATAAAATACTTTCAGTTTTCATATGCACGGGTAAAAAGAGCTGTTTTCAGCCTGGATTTGAACATTGTCAGAATTGAGGCCTGTCTCACATCCTCATGAAGACTGTTCCAGATTTTAGCTGCATGAAACTGAAACGCAGCCTCACCGTGTTTATTATTGACTCTGGGAACCACCAGGAGACCCCTCCCTGAAGTTCTCAGGGCCCGAGATGGTTCATACGGCTCTAACATGTCAGAGATGTACTTTGGTGCTAAACCATGAAAAGACTTGTACACAAGCAGAGCTGTTTTAAATTCTATTCTCTGAGTGACAGGAAGCCAGTGCAGAGACCGGAGCACTGGACTAATGTGGTGGTATTTCCTGGTTTTGTCAGGACTCGAGCAGCAGCGTTCTGGATGTACTGCAGCTGTCTAACAGCTCGTTTAGAAAGGCCAGTGAGCAGGCCGTTACAGTAGTCTAACCTGCTGGAGACAAATGCATGGATGAGTCTCTCTAAGTCTGGTTTTGACACTATTCCTCTGATCTTAGCAATGTTCTTCAGATGGTAAAAAGCTGATGTTATTGCTTTGATGTGGCTGTTTAAGTTCAGGTCTGAGTCCATGATTACTCCTAGATTTCTAACCTGATTTTTTGGTTTCAGAGCGAGAGACTCAAGGTGACTGATAACACTTTGTCTTTGTGTCTGTGGGCCAAAGACAATGATCTCAGTTTTGTCTGAATTTAGTTGGAGAAAGTTGTTTTGCATCCACAAACTGATCTGTTCGATGCAGTGACAGAGAGTATCTACAGGCCCATGTTCACCTGCCGTCAGTGACACGTAGATCTGAGTGTCATCTGCGTAGTTGTGGTACGACACATTGTTGCTGTTTATTAGCTGACCCAATGGAAGCATGTACAGGTTGAATAAAGGGGGTCCCAAGATTGACCCCTGGGGGACTCCACAGGTCATGGAAATATTGTCTGAGACACAGTTGCCAATTTCGACAAAGTACGTCCTATCCTCGAGATAGGACTTGTTGTCCTAGCTAGATATTTGAGATCTGCTTCAGTTTGAGCGTGTTGCTACGAGGCAACATAAAGTGGTTCATTGCTTCATGAGGACACTTAAGCCTCATTTTTGCTCCCATTGAGTGCAGATCAAAGCGTAGTTAGTGTCAATGCATTTATGCTTCAACACGTTTATAATGTCCAGCATGCGTTATCAGAGGGCGCTGGAAAATGTACCCAAACGGGAGATGAAGAGCTGGGACCAAAACAATATGGCGCCACCTGCACACTGCCTGAAGATTAGTCAAGAAAATGAGGAAACTCAGTGGTGGTTTGTTTGCAAATGGTTTAAATCACTTTTTAGAAATGTAAAAGTTGTGTCCCCAGCAGTACATAATAGCTCATGTACTGCTCCGTTGCTATGACTCTGGATAACATAAATGGGGTGTTTCCACTGCCAGGCCCTACCCAGCCCACTGCCTGGTCAACCCGGTTGGGCGAGCTTTTTCACAGCTGAGGCCAGGGCCAAACCGGTCTGACCAGGCACAAGTTTTGGGACCGGCCTTGGGCAGTGGCCAAAGCGCTGAACCAAGAATAACGTGACGTGAACAGATGCTGGCCTCTGGTTGGCAAACGAGAGAGAGGACAGCCCTCACTATTAACATGCAGGTAAACGGATTTTATATTTCAGAACATCATACTGCTGTTGAAAAAGGATATTTTGCCAATAATAGCATTTAGCTGCTGTTTCTATAAACCCCACCAAAAGGCAGTATTTGTCCACATTGTTCTCATCGCTGCTTACAAACAGGCCATTCTGTAGTTGCTTCAGTACAGCGTGCGCATCTGTGGGAGCGCCGCCCATGACAACTGTGGGCCTTGTGTCGAGTGGAAACCCCCTTGTGTATTGGGTAGAATAGACACGTGACAAGGCGAGTACATAGACAGAGGCGTGCGGGATACAAGCGTGTTGTGTGGAACCGCGGCTAAAGCGTCTGACGGAGCGCACGGACCTAATCAAGCAGGAGAGAAAGCTACATGCGTATCGGAATGTGTTTCAAATGGAGAGCATAAATGAGCCTTAATTCCATATCACTCGTTTTACCAACAGGTAAAATTAGATTTTTTTATCATAAAATAAATTAATAATCATCACATTTTGCAACACTCTCCCAAGACACATCTTACACATCAATGGCTATTGGATTAGCATGTCAAATAGGAAGATAAAATTAAGAATAATTGCCTCTTTCTCCAAACACTGATTGCTTCAGGCGTCATTCAGAAAATCCACAGCTTTGAACTTCGATTAAGTTATGCCATTAGAACAACTTCAAACATGGCCGGGGGCAGCCACTGACACACTTTCTACAGCACATGCCACAAAGCTGTATCGAGCAAATGTGTGTGCTGCGGTTAATGTCGTTCATTTCAGTTCAAGTCAGGGGGTATTGTGTATGCACTGCTTCACAAAGTTGCTTTCCTACTTTCAGATTGCCGTTGAGTGGCATGATTGTAAAGACTTATAAGTACTTTGTAAAATAATTCAAATTCAAATAGCAAACAAAAACGTATACACCAGAGCTAACAGCCTCTCTCTTTCTCTGGCATGGAAAGTTTGACTGTGAAGGAAATCAACAAGCTTTGAGGTGACCATTGTTTGGAACGGTTGGCGAAAGATATGCAACTTGAAATTAGTAAGAAAATTAAAAAGCAAAATCAAAGCCCTGTTGGTGAGCAGACCTTCTACACTCATTTTCTTTTGATATCACTATTAATAATATAAAATGAATGCCTAAATTAAACAAAACACCACTCCAGGCATGGTTTTGTTGGCTGAACAACATCATTACGCGGTGAAAAGCTCAATTATATGACTCAGTCAGGCATACAGAAAGCATATTGCAAACGTAGAACAATATAATAGCAATTTAAAATGACATTTCTTCATTATAATCCTCTCAACCTAGTTTGAAACTTCTTTTCTTGGAAAACCTGGGGACCCACTGTGAAACTTTAGGTTGTTTTTCATCACATTATTGTATGTAATGTGTATGTTGAAAGTTCAGCGCCTGTCTTGATTGATTCCATTTGGATTGATCCAATGTGACACAATTTTTAATTCCTGCTTTGTTAGTTCGTTTTATTTCGGTTAAAAGTATACACAAATGATTTACATTCTGTTAAATATACAGTACGTCTTTGACATAACTTATACAAACCATAGTGTTCATCAGGTCTTTTAGCCTTGTCCATTCTTACTGTCTGTTTCATGCTCGGTTCGCACATGCGTTACGAATGGCATGTTTCTGTCATGTTTTAGCTGCTAGTTAATCCATACCTTTTTGCCAATAAAATGGTAAAATCTCCAGATCCATTTGATTATCACCCTCATCATGTCAGTATATTATTTATTTCATAGTCTTGTGAATGAATTCAGGCAAAGGAGTATGAACTTGTAGTGGGCTAACTCCAATTAAAAGTATACAAAATACATCTACAGCAGACATATCCTCGGGCCTGTTTACATGGACCAAAGGAAACCCTTGAGGAAAATAACATGCATATTGAATATTTTGGGCGGCTTACGGGCTTTTTCTGAAACACAAGGTCCTCAAGTTTGCGCTCGACCCGTCATCAACCTCTATTTCGAAAACACGTCACATTTCTTCACTCTGCGATCAATATACCAGTGTACAGTGCCTTGTTCTACCGTACTGTATGTCCACTTGTTTTGATGAATTATTTAATTAGTAATCAACGTTCCCCAATACGATCCATTAGCGAGGTAAGACAGGCGGAACTTGCACACAGAGGGGCACTTTGAGCTGCCTCTCTCCTTCCACTGCTTTTGATGTCATTGTGGCTCTTGGGAGGATTGCGGTCTGCAAGAAATATTGTTTTTTGAACACTTGAGAACTCTGTTTGATCTTCGCTCGCTTTATAGCAGTGAAAGCAACATAAGCTCTAACACCTGCTCTCTTGGATAAACTATTGATGTCAACGTTTTCTGTCTGTAAAAGAGCAAGTTTTTAAATTGGTTTCGTTCAATATATTAGCGGGTAGCAACAAATATGGTTAGTTCCCAGCAGTGGCTTGAATGGTTAACTAACTTAGTGTAGTTTGATCCCTGTCTCCAGTACTTCGTGTCGTTGTGTCCTCCGGCAAGACGCTTGACACACCTTGCATGTACGAATGTGATCAATGACTTCTGAAATACATGCTATAGGCTCAATGTTGAGTCGTGTTGCGCATGCACATACGGTAGAGAGGCCAACAAAAAACAAGTATTTCCCAGCATTTTAAGCCCCTTTAAACGCCACAGCAGCGGCAGCAGATGCTGTATTACAACTCTCACTGTGACAAACACATTCTATTTTACGTTCAAGGCCTGAGTCGCATCCGGAGCACATGGCTACTTAATATCGCAGCAGCACAGGACTAACATTATTTAGTTGTATGGTTGTACAATGACAAATAAAAAACTTACTTACCTACTCTTTCTTACAAAAAATATGTCTTTAGTGCAGAGCCTCCGCAGAGAGAGTGTGGGAGTGTTCCTCAGGCTTGATCAATGTTTCTCTTTTCCGATTCAATTCTACTTTACTTTGCTTTTCAACTGTGATTCCCTTATTAATATTTCTATACTTCTGGCACATTTACACTGGTGTTTGTGTCCCAACATCTAGTCTATCTCCTGTGTTTGCGTATGCGCAGCTCGCCTCAACATTGACCTGCCACGTACTTTGGAAGTGAGGAATTAAACTCCCAACTATCACATGTTAGTCATGTTTCCGCTAGTCTAGTCTTACAACCATGATACAGTGTCTTGAAAGGTTTGATGGGCTGAAGGTGCACATTGGCAGCCTTTCTTCTTTTTAGACTGCCCCAGGATAGAATGTTTAGAAAGGCTGTATCTATTCCAAAATTAAAAGGCGTTTTTTGCATCGTAAGGAATTGACATTGTGCTTGGATCACTATTGGGTGTAACCATATTTCTCAAACTCATCTTGGGGCCAGAAGATTTGGCTCCCACTCTAAACTTTACCCCTAGCAGATTTCGTACTGGCCACCCTCTTGACGTGCTTGCAGACAGGAGTGCATCAAAAGGGAGAGCTGTTTTGCGGCAAGTCATTTGCAGTCAGACTGGGAACGCTTTGCCAACATTAAACTCCCTCGCTTTCATAAATATGCAGACCTCAATAAATCTAAGCAGAAAACCTGCTCTTGAACCTGGTGCAAAAGTATTTTGTATTTCAATCACATTCGTCCATAGCTGGCATGACTATCCACTGAAATGTCATTTAAGTCTTTGGAATTTGGTAGTATTTTTATTCTGTCCACCTGCAGTGTTGCCATGACCTGTGCAGAGACAGCTATTCTTTCTGTTATTACTCACCCACAGATCAGCCCAAAATGTCAGCGATAAAAAGTCACTGTGAAATTGAGGTAGTTTGAGAAAAGTTGTTGAGAAAGGTTTTGGCCTTGTTTTATATTCAATGCCCAAACAGAGCATTCTTCTCAAGCTCTGTAGCAATTTATTTGGCAGAGGTTCATAACCACTGGCAGGAAGGAGTGCATTGTGGTATTTAACTATTGTTGCCTTCTTGCGCCATAAAGTAATCTTTTTTTGACGTAACTGAAAAGCTATCGGAATTTCGTAGGCGACTTTTCGATGTGCAGCCTGCATCACTTCAGCTATGACTCAGCCAAAAATCGTATCTAGGTGATAATCTTGGGAGATTTATATTCAGCTCAGACACTTGTGAATCCAGACAATCAGCAGCAGACAATGAAGAGGCTGAGGAGCACATGCAGGTTATATATGTTTACCACCCACTTGTCGAAGCCTGGGCAGCAGCGAACAAAGAGACTGCTGCTGTTCTTTGGTTACAGCTAATGGCGAATAGAGAATAAATAAACACAAACCAGTGCCACTGGAGTAATGGTGCAGTAGGACGAGCTAACGGGTCTTTCTTTCAGTTATGTTGCCTTTGTTTTAGCAGCTCTTTTGATGGAAACGGTTTGGAATGTCTGTTTTTTAGAGCTGAAACAAGACACAGGGCAGAAGCCACGTGTGAAAGAGTCTGCCATGACTACGCCCCCTAAATTGCACCTCTTATCTGCCATCTTAAGAATTAAGATGGTTTAGGGTTAGCAATTATGCATATCCAAATCTCGAAGCGCATTGACTGGAGAGCTTACTATATGCCAGTGTGATACCTCATTTTAAAGCCAAGACCTTCTAGTTTCTAAAACTATGTGTGAGATCTGTGTAAGTGAAACACAACTTACATGGCCGTTCCTAACCCTAATCATAACCCTAATGCTGCGTCCACACCAAACGCTTTTCCGGCGTCAAAAACGCGCCCAACAGCCCTAGTTCGAGCTTGTGCTTATTGAAGTCAAACGCTTGTCACAATGTCACTGAGCAACAAGACACTCTGGCCGCACTGCAGCTCAGAGTGTGTTCATAGCCATCTTGGAATGAGCTCTTGCCTGAAAAATAACTGCTGTTTTGGGGTTAACTAGTCTCTCATTGCTACTGGCATTTCCTATGGGTCTTTAACTATACCCCATGGTCTACGCCAGGGTCCCCCCAGTATTTAAGCCTGTATCCAGCCCATACGCTGGACATTTGTGCTGGTGGCAAGTGGCTGGGCTAGGTTAGCCCGGTCAGCTCATTGTTGATTAAAAGTCTGCAATAAACCACAAATGCGTCAAGCCCTTATCATAAAGGCCCAAACACATTCCCAGCGTAGATCCAGCCACTCAAATAAGTTTCCTTGTCGCCACTTTTAATCCTGGGTGTTTAGGTAAAAGAAACACTGAAGTGTGTCTTTGTAAAAGTCCCAGAGCAGCTGTAACTCTGGTTCACAACACGGTGAAGCTAACCTCCATGACTCTGACTGTTTACATCTGCGGGCCGGCATATAATCTGCCCAGTGGCTCCACTCCAACGCACGTCACTGTTGGGGAAAGCTCCTGATTGTTCGACGGTCACGAATTTCCCTAAAAAGTTCAACAATTCCAACTCTAGCGTCGGCCGACGTCAGAAACTTGCCACGCGCGAAAGCTTAAAAACGCGGTGCACAGGAGGCGCAGGACGCACTGCGGTATCTCTTGACGCTCCCCGAGGCGCATCCCCCATGTATTTTCAATGTAAACTTGACGCTCAAAGCACAGCGTAGGACGTGCGAAGTGACGTAAAGGACAAAAAAGTGCAGAAGAAACTGTTAGTGCCAAGTTAAAGTTCAGTATCAGAGTATTAGAAAATTGCAACAATGAAGTAGAGATTCTCGAGAAGTTGCAATTTAAAAATAATGTTATTTTTACACTGAAATAATGTGATTTATAGACGTATTTGCAAAGGCACAATTTTGTGAACTTGTTAACATATAGGCTTTTGTGTAGCTGCTAACTATCTCCAGGGCATCAGGGACAGACAATAAAGCAGGGGTGCCTAAAATGCAGCCCGGCGGCCAAATGGGCCCTTAGACCAATTTTTCATGACCCTCAAGCGTTTGTGAATTGGCTACCATTGCCAGAGGTGGTACCTTTTTACTGCAAATGTAATAATTATTCACATTTGTAGACTCAAAAGTAATCTGAGCTGCATTATCTTCCAAGTCTAATTAAAGGTGTGACACAGTTAAAATAAATGCACCCAGTTGAATATTTCTTTGCATTGACCACCGATTTGTGGCCCTTAACGCCGTATAAACTTCAAAAGGCGACCCTCGATGATAAAGGTTTGGACACCCCTGAACCACTGTTCTCTTTAAGCTGCGCACGTGTGCAGTCAATGCAGCGCACAAAATCAAATCCAACCTGAGAATAGCTTATTAACAGTCCTCACAGCGCGGGAGGTGTCTTAAGGTCAGCTCAGCGACGCATGCATCCCCTGTTCCTCACTCACCCTGAGAGTTCGACTCATCTAAGTGCATTTCTCCCTCCCTCTGCAGCTTTTTGCAACTTTAGGCAGTGACATGTGCGGGCTGGTAACGTGCAAACTGCATTTCACTACAACGCGCTCAAGTCCTCGGAAAGACTGGTCTAACGTGGATGCGCTCTGCCCTCAGCCACACGCTCTCGTCTTCATTCAAAACATTGTCCAAAAGTATGTCCCCTTCTCCACGGAGCAGAACACGGTGTGCACGCGGTGCTGTGTGGGCGCTCACTCGACTGCAGGAGAGTGCCTCTAAACATCAGCTGATTTGATCAGTGTGTGTGAGGAGTTGGTGATAAAAGACTGGGCTTTATTCATTGAGCAGCAATAAGTTTGGTTTCTGTCCCCACACTGTAAAGTCTCATTCTGCTATAGCCTGTGAACTACATGAAAATAATTAGGATTATTCCTATTTTGCTTATTTCAATAACATTTACTGCACAGTTTGGTTTATATGTATTATATTTTACCTGTGATAGACTATTATTAATAACATCTTCAATGAAGGTACTTGATTCATCTTCTGTACTCAGTAGTTGAAGTCTTCGAACGTTTCGCCTCTCATCCAAAAGGCTTCATCAGCAAAGAAGAAGAATGCAAAGAACATTATATTGGAGACATCTCTGTGGCTATAGCGGCGACTCTGTATACAGGCTGTAATTACTTATTTTTCTAAAGCAATTGATTCTCTTTGTTGAAGATGAGATTCGTAAAATACTTCATAGAAGATTTTGATCCAACTGATTAAAAGGTACTAATTGGCATTTGTAATTGTTGCAGAAACATCTTCTTAGAGGACAGGAGAAAGCCTGCTGATCTCGAAGAGTATTCAGCTCTGAACTTCTCAGTCCTGACAAGAACATTTGCAGACTTCACTGAAATAAGAGACTTGCACAGTTGCCCATGCAGTATTGGCATGATTTCTAGGGCTAATCTTGGTCATCAGTTTAGTGGCGAAATCAAGCAAGGGTCTTTTCCTCTTGGATGACCTTAGATGAAAGCTAGCAATGCCTAAATCAGTCATAATCTGCAAGCACTGTAGCATTTCTGATAGCCGGAATGCTTGATCTTCAAGCATATCATCAAGATGTAAGGCTTGAAGATCCAAGGGGTGCAGCAATGGCTGCTTCTGCACATTAGGCAAAACGTAGATGCTTTGTCTTTTAATCCTCTGATGCTCAACTTTAACTTGGCACTAACAGTTTCTTCTGCACTTTTTTTCTCTTCACCTCACTTCGCAAGACCTGTGACAGATATCTCACTCTGAATATTGAAAAAGAAAAAAAAATGCTGCTATTACATGATTTAAACTGTCATCTCGAAGCTGCACAAATGTACATGCCCGCTTTACTTATCCCCCCCGCCGCGACAGCAGAACCGTCAGTCGCCTCAACCTCTCCATCTTCCCTTCACCACCACCACCAGTGTCCATGCTTCCTTGGTTTACGCCAAATCAATAAACTATTCATTGTACCTCACTTATTTGTCTCTCCTGACTGAAATGCAATTTCAGTTACCTGAGCTTATTTGATTGCGTCACATCTGAACAAGCTGTCCTTCATTATATGTTCATACCTCTCAGCACGACATTGCCCTTTCCTCGTCACACCATGTAATTCCAGTAGAACAAGACAGACTTAATGAGATAGATAGATGATGGCATATGGACATTAGCTTCACGGAATTGGCCTTTGAACTGTGAGTTATGCAACAGTGGTTATTTTTGCTCAGTCTAAGCATTTTTCCTTCATTAATAGAGCTGAAAATAACATGGCTGTTCATTGCACAGCAATATGTCGTGAAGGGGGGTTCATAATAGAGGTGAAATGAAGGTATTGAATAATGTATGAAAATGTAATAAAGTACACTAGGTCTCTGGGGTTGAGTCAACTATCTCTCCCATGCAATAGGATGCAGCCCATAAAGAACAAAAGAAGAAGAATAAAATCCCCACAGACGACAAATCGTGCCAAAACAAACTGCTCGTGTTCAGCTACAGGATCATAAAAATTAAGCTTTATTTTACAGTACCCTTGATAAATTGTACCAAAAACAAAATATAATAAGACATAACATACGACCTTAAACCCTAACCATAAGTCTTATTACATTATGTACCTCCAAAGTACTAATATACATTATTCCATTGTTTATGTACTACATAGGTACAAGTTATTACAGATGGTTACAAAGCAGATTACATTTTGTTCGGTACAATGTATCAAGGTAGTGTAAAATAAAGTGGAACAATAAATGCTTATTTTGAATCATTCTGTTGCCTGGTCCCAGCTACTCTTATCAGCGTTCGTTAGCCTGCTCAATGTATTTTTTCCACTGTCGTTAGCATGTAGCCATCAAACATCCCAAATTATGAACAATCCAGATGTTTTCAGCTATTGTCAACCCATCGACCACCTTTAGGTGAAGTCAAAGCCTAGTTATAAATGGTAAATGGTCTCAACTCGTATAGCACTTTGACCCAAGGCGCTTTACATCAAGGAACCACCAATGTGTGCAGACACTGGAGGCAAGGTGGGAGAAGTGCCTTGCCCAAGGACACAACAACAGTGTGCACCTGCAGGAGTCAGGACCTTCCGATCATGAGACGACCCACTCTACCATCTACACCTCCAATGACCACTAAACATGATGGAGAAACCACAGAAATAATATAAATCCTATGAAACGGACATGTCGTACCTCGCCATACTTTAATACAGGGCCTGGCTTCACCATTTATTTGTATGGGGACAGAACACTTGATTCAAACAGATTTGCTTATAGAAGTACAATCTTGTAGGAACAGGCTCAGATAGCCAGAAAGCCGTTTCTGTGATTTCTATGGAGGGAAAAACTGCATAGAAATATTATGAGTTAGGCTTTTATTTGGAAAAAAGAAAAAAAGTAAGAAATCCTCTTCATGATGGCACACATTTAAAACATATTCCATCGTTTTCAAAGGAAGCAGCATTTCTAAAACTCTGCCCATAAATCTTATGTCCTCATCTTGAGACATCTTTTGAGATCACAAAATGCGGATCAAATATCAACTTTTTTCCTCATGTCACACAGTCCAAATTAACAAACGTTCACTGAAACGGCAAACATTAGAATGGGAACACTGTATATTTAAATGCTATTTATGCTGTAAAGTTGGACATTATGAAAAATGTTGTTTATGCTTTTGAAGACCTCCCATATTCCTGCTCTTCCACACAGGGACTTATCCAGCAACAAGCTGCTGTCCATCCCTCCTAACCTCTTCATCTTACTGGGAGACCTGCTTCAGCTGTGAGTATGCGTTTCAATAATACATGCGTTTCATGAATACATAATGGGGCATCATGCTGAGAGGAGGACAATCAAATCCACTGCGCCGCTTAGCCTATATATGATTCAGAACAATCGCATTAGTTTTACATGAGTGGTAGTTACATCTGCTAAATGCCTGTGAAATTGCACTTTCATGTTAAAGCAGACTGGATTTAAATTGGAGTAATGCGGTTGTATCTCCAGGGTAGATTTTTCACGACTGGAAATTGTTGGTGGAATTGCTTCAGCTAAACACTGTAATTAAAGCTTCATACGCTGTAGACTTATGAAGGATTTAGTTCCATGGCATGTATACAGCCACTCAGTAGAACTTTTATTATCTTCAAATTTTCCTCTATACCTCTGAGTTCAATTAACTTCTGGGTCAGGACCGTAATAAGTACGTAAAAGCACTTTTGTGCGCCCAATCGTCTCAAAGTGCTCTCAAGTTGCAATTAAGCTGGAACCTTATGCTTATCTTTCAAGAGTCCCTTTCTTATTAGATAACTTATTTCATTTGTTGTATAACTTGCCCTTGTTATCATTACGATCATAGCTTAAGGACCTATCTCACCGGCCATGTTGCAGAAACTGCAGAGACGGGCAGTCTCTACAACATCAACATCTCACCGGCCTAGAGACTATTTGGAGACTAGAGTCGCCGCTATAGCCACAGAGATGTCTCCAATACGTCCCTTGGCAATAAGGCGAGTCTCCAGCTAGTCTCAGTGAAAACGAACGGGTTCAACTTCAGTAGAGTCTCTGCATGGTCTCCGAGAGGTCTACGTGGTCTCAAGCAGCTGTGACAACATTGCGAACACTATTTGTTGTACTCAACCTGTAAGACGTTTCTGTGACTCAGAGACCTGTAGGATACCAAGGAGATCTCAAAGAGTTGTATGGTGTCTCTTTGAGATCTCCTCAAGATCTCCTGTGAGACGTCACAGAAACGTCACAGAAAGAGACCATATGGAGACTCCACTGAAATCGAACCGGTTCGTTTTCACCGAGGCTACCTGGAGACTCGCCTTATTTCCAGGGGACGTCTCTTCTCCGTGACCAGCGGCAACTTGAGTCTCCAACTAGTCTCCAGGCCGGTGAGATAGGCCCTTTAGCGAACTCTTGTTAACTCACAATAATCATAGAATTTTATTTATAAAGACCAACAAAATGGTGTATTATCGAAAAAGGATATGCATAGTTGATCTTAAGGTCTTAAAGGCTTATCTAATCCCCAGACTTGCTTTGTTCTTTTATCCTGAAAGATTAGTTGGATGGTCTTTTTTGTTCTATAGCCTACATCAATATTTTGCCAAAGTGGAGCCACTGCAGAGATTGTCTACACTCCATAGCACAATAATATTTAAAAGTCCATCAGATCCATGCTATCTCTGTACACTTCAAAGAACTTTACCGTGCTTTGATAGTGGGTGGCCTTGGCCTTCATAACTAGATGCTGACCACATAGTTTCAATAATGCAAGACATATTTGTTCTTTCTTTTTGTACATTGCAAAATCAAACCATGTGTCTGTTTTTAGGAATATCTCCTACAATCCAATTCTGGAGCTGAAGTACAACCACTTTGACAAACTGCACAAGCTCAAGTCATTGTAAGTACATTTCAGTAGACCTATGTTTCAGTCCTGTGACTTTTGTTCTCATGGCCATCTTGGGAACCGGCCCGCTGACTAAATTAGTGTTCATCATATCAGACTATGTGTCTCTGCTATTGAAGTCAATGCTATTGGTACATTCAAAAGTAGTGCACCTCACTGCAGATGAGCAGAGTCGATATTTAAAAAAAAAAACACCTTAGAATTTAATCCTTATCAACTGCCTGGTGAATTGCTTACGCCACTCAAAGCAGCAAAAGCCAACAGCTCCCGAGTGACAGGTTGTAGATCCCTGTCCTAGAGGATTGAACCACACTCGAAACATGTTGATCGAGGTAAGCAACAACTTTGTCTAAAATATTTGGCATCACAACTTGACTCGCATTTGAATTGTGTAGAAAGGCAGTAAGACGCGCAGTAAATAAAACATGTTTGAATGTTTTTTTCACAAAAGAAGTGTGGGAGGATTTACCAACCCAAAGGTGAACACACGAATATAGAGCAAAAATACAGAAAATACGGTAGCTAGCTTTTTTGCCAGAACAGCAGCACAAACATCAAAACAAAATGTTATCACCAAAAGCTCACAAGAACCACTTGTCACCCAAATAGACATTTGCGGCACTCACCTCACGTTTTTTGAATAATGCGGTTTTTTTCTCCGCCGCAGAACTACAAACAAGCTCAGGAAATCTCATACTTGCGACACCAAACAGTGTATGGCAGCTGACAGTGATCACATGACATTGTTGTTTATCTCGGTCACATACAGTGACAGTGTTTACTGATCTTGAGTCATTTTTTCAGGGTATTGTCATTCAGATTTGTTCCCCGGTGCAGAGCCTTTGGTCCATTTTCCGCATGGTGTGGCTGGAACAGTCCACTTCTCAAGACTAAATCAATGTCTTTTTTCCCCACAGGAGCATAGAGGGTATAGAGATCGATAACATTCAGCGTAGGATGTTCGAGCCGCTCAAGTACCTGACTCACATGTACGTCCACTTCACTCTTCATTTTTCTGAGGTTTTATGTTTTGCCAAGTCAATGTTTTGATTATCTGTATTCTATAATAGAATACAGACCTCAAAGTTGTTACATTTGAAGTACCTTTTAAAGAGGGGGTAGTATGCTTTTTTACAATATGTTGCAATATTGACCTTAGGCTATATAGTGCAGCAGAAGCAGTGCAGAAGTAGAAAAATACAAGGCAGGACTAAATCACATCTAAACCAGGCCAAACGACTAATACAGAATAAGAGAGAGTTATAAGAGAGTTACCAAGACCAGTGCTTATCAAACAACATGACTAAGTCCTGCTGAGCCACTGCTCCTAACAGCTGAGGGCAGAGACAGACAGAGGGCTGACCTAACACTTGAGCCGCTGTTCTGTCCAGACCTCGCGCTTTATGAAAAAACTCAATGAAAGGAGATGGTGCGCTCATCCACATATTCAGCCTCTCTCTTTTACCTGTAAACTTTGCAAAGAGCATCTCTGCGCTTGTACACTTCCCACAAAGACGTATCGAATTAAGTCAGGGGAGAAAGGAAGCAAAAATGCACCTGTCAAATTAATGATTTCATTGTTATTAGGCTAAGTTAGAGCCCAGATAGCGAGGTTTAGCTTGTTGACTGGTTAAATACGAGTGCAGTGCAGTTTTCCAAAATTCACGCACCATCAGCTTCATCGCCTGCTTTAAGGGCCTGTCACAATTGGCACACGGGCACTATGCGATCGTGTGCAGCCTCAAAATATGAAGGTCATGCGAACACTCTCTTTTGGCGCACAGGCATCTGCACGAGCGACCGCTATTGCATGAAAAGGTGTGAATCGCAGTTGGATCATCAGTCACAGCTGAATGTCATGCATGCACAAAATTCAGTGGAGGTCGACTGAATATAGCCGCAACAGGTTGCAACAATGGTGAAAGATAAATCTTTTCATTCGCACAGATGGTGAGCGCCACTATCAGTCTTGTGTGAGTCCTGCTGTAGGTATATACAGTGAGGAAAATAAGTATTTGAACACCCTGCTATTTTGCAAGTTCTCCCACTTAGAAATCATGGAGGGATCTGAAATTGTCATCGTAGGTGCATGTCCACTGTGAGAGACATAATCTAAAAAAAAAATCCAGAAATCACAATGTATGATTTTTTAACTATTTATTTGTATGATACAGCTGCAAATAAGTATTTGAACACCTGTCTATCAGCTAGAATTCTGACCCTCAAAGACCTGTTAGTCTGCCTTTAAAATGTCCACCTCCACTCCATTTATTATCCTAAATTTAGATGCACCTGTTTGAGGTCGTTAGCTGCATAAAGACACCTGTCCACCCCATACAATCAGTAAGAATCCAACTACTAACATGGCCAAGACCAAAGAGCTGTCCAAAGACACTAGAGACAAAATTGTACACCTCCACAAGGTTGGAAAGGGCTACGGGGAAATTGCCAAGCAGCTTGGTGAAAAAAGGTCCACTGTTGGAGCAATCATTAGAAAATGGAAGAAGCTAAACATGACTGTCAATCTCCCTCGGACTGGGGCTCCATGCAAGATCTCACCTCGTGGGG
This sequence comes from Neogobius melanostomus, assembly GCA_007210695.1. NCBI lineage: Eukaryota > Metazoa > Chordata > Actinopteri > Gobiiformes > Gobiidae > Neogobius > Neogobius melanostomus. The sequence continues at coordinate 3,827,609 of VHKM01000227.1, read as the reverse complement.
TCTCAATGATCCTAAGACAGGTGAGAAATCAGCCCAGAACTACACGGGGGGAGCTGATCAATAACCTGAAAAGAGCTGGGACCACCGTTTCCAAGGTTACTGTTGGTAATACACTAAGACGTCATGGTTTGAAATCATGCATGGCACGGAAGGTTCCCCTGCTTAAACCGGCACATGTCAAGGCCGGTCTTAAGTTTGCCAATGACCATTTGGATGATCCAGAGGAGTCATGGGAGAAAGTCATGTGGTCAGATGAGACCAAAATGGAACGTTTGTCATAATTCCACTAAACGTGTTTGGAGGAAGAAGAATGATGAGTACCATCCCAAGAACACCATCCCTACTGTGAAGCATGGGGGTGGTAGCATCATGCTTTGGGGGTGTTTTTCTGCACACGGGACAGGGCGAGTGCACTGTATTAAGGAGAGGATGACCGGGGCCATGTATTGCGAGATTTTGGGGAACAACCTCCTTCCCTCAGTTAGAGCATTGAAGATGGGTCGAGGCTGGGTCTTCCAACATGACAATGACCCGAAGTACACAGCCAGGATAACCAAGGAGTGGCTCTGTAAGAAGCATATCAAGGTTCTGGCGTGGCCTAGCCAGTCTCCAGACCTAAACCCAATAGAGAATCTTTGGAGGGAGCTCAAACTCCGTGTTTCTCAGCGACAGCCCAGAAACCTGACTGATCTAGAGAAGATCTGTGTGGAGGAGTGGGCCAAAATCCCTCCTGCAGTGTGTGCAAACCTGGTGAAAAACTACAGGAAACGTTTGACCTCCGTAATTGCAAACAAAGGCTACTGTACCAAATATTAACATTGATTTTCTCAGGTGTTCAAATACTTATTTGCAGTTGTATCATACAAATAAATAGTTAAAAAATCATACATTGTGATTTCTGGATTTTTTTTTTTAGATTATGTCTCTCACAGTGGACATGCACCTACGATGACAATTTCAGATCCCTCCATGATTTCTAAGTGGGAGAACTTGAAAATAGCAGGGTGTTCAAATACTTATTTTCCTCACTGTAGAAGATGCATATCATTTGGGACTCAGGCACAGCAACATGGCAGAAGGGGGGCCACCACAATGTTTGAGATTGACGCGAATCCGACAACAACAATGCCAACTACAGCAACAAGAAGCAGTCATTATTGCCCTACTGCTTCGGGAGAGAAACCGGCCAATCAGGAACCAACAACAAAGTCGTTGGTGGGTCCGGCCGTGAAACACTCGCTCGCCGTGAAACACCAGCTACTCACCTGCTGCTCACCAGCTGCTCATGGTCCTTGTGCTTCGGTTTGGAAAAACTGTCAGTCCGTTCAACGATAAGCCTCCTGTTTTACAGTAGCCTGGTGGGACCAGAATGATTCCCCTCTGTATTTTTGTATACAGCGGGGGATCAGTCTGGTCGCCCCGCCCCCGCTGGCTGTATCCGCAAAATCAAACCGATCCCGTGCAATCAGATTTGTTTATTTGCCGTGACGTGTTGTTAGCGAGCAACGTCACTAACGGGACGCGGAAGTCCCCTCAATAACAATCTACGAACGACGCACAAAAGAGAGAAAGCGTGTCTCAATTGGAGTAAATGACCAAAAACACATCAACAGTAGGAGAGTTTCGTGATTCAAATCCATTTCAGTGGGAAATGGATTTGACGCAGCGGTGACCGGACTCAATCGCTGGTACAGCGGTGAGTCTGGATTTTTCCAGGCTAGTTTTACAGAGCCATGTTTTCATTTGAGCCAGCGCTACTGGAGATGATGCAAGCAAAGCTGCAGGGACACTGCTACGCAAAGCGGTGCGATTTATTTATTTATTGGTTTATTTGGTTGGGACAGTGCATGTTAATGAACATACATGCATGTAAACAAGCCGGATTGTAGCCTTGGGCTAATTTCCATCCGTTGTCCCCCATGCGCACTCTCAAACACACTCGCATTCATCCTGGCCTATTGTACATGTTTTTAGTGGTAGGGGAAACTGGAGTACCCGGATGAACTACGCAGACACGGAGAGAACCTGCAAATTCCACACAGAAAGGCCCCGTCCCTGGTGGGAATCGAACCCGGACCTTCTAGCTGTGAAGCACAAGCGGTAACCGCTGTACTACCGTGCCTCCCATTCTGGCGCGAACGCATTATTCCGCGAATAATAGCAAAAACTATATATGTTATATCTGTTTCTGTTGTAAGGAGAGGCGCCAATTGTGAAAAAAGTACATTGTAAATGGCTGCAATAAAATTGGCTTCAATGACTTAAAAGAGACACTTTCTTAAATTTGACTTTATGAAAAGTCATTCAATCAACTGCCAAAGAGATGTACAGATCTGGACTGATCTGACCTTCTCTTTAGTACAGAAAGACTGTCAGATTTTTAGTGAAACTTACAAAACCTTTTTCTCTCTTTAACGCTGTAGATACTTCAAGAAGTTCCAGTACTGCGGCTACGCCCCACATGTTCGTAGTTGTAAGCCTAACACCGACGGCATCTCTTCCTTCGAGGACCTGTTGGCTAACATCGTGCTGCGGGTGTTCGTTTGGGTAGTGTCCGCCACAACATGCTTCGGGAATATTTTTGTGATCTGCATGAGATCCTACATCCGCTCTGAGAACAAGCTCCACGCCATGTGTATCATCTCCCTCTGTTGTGAGTATCTTTTCGACTTTCAATCAGCTTCATTTGGTCTTCTTAAACACATATATTATACTGAACAAGAATTTAAATACCCCATGTTCAATATTAATGATACATGAAGATACCCAACCTAAGTGAGCATTTGTGTAGAGTTTGTATGTTCTCCCCATGTCTGGATGGGTTTCCTCTGGCTGCTCAAGTTTCCCACATCAACCCAAAATACACACAAAAGATGATTGTGACCATGACCTGCTTAAGGATCTACAGAGCCCATTGATCCTCATGGGATTGCCCCAGTGGGGCAGCGGACAAATTTCTCTATGGGGACAATAAAGTACAGTGTGGGCTGTGGGTACTTCTGTTATTGGAACGTTATAAAACTCTTTATTCTTGTATTTTGCCTGTCACACAACATTAGAGATTTAATTTTACACAGTTTTGAAAATAATGTATTTTAAATGTCAGCCTCCATTGTCAAATAATGTATTCAGACATTTAGAACAGGAGTGGCCACATAAGAAGCCTGAATTGACTCGGAGGGCCGCACCAACAATAACTCAGACTTATTCTGTTCATCTTTAACCTATTGTACATGCATTAATTGTTATTTTAGCTGTACTGTATATATGACTATATTTTAGCCACATCAAATCAAGGGCTAAACCACATATAAAAACCAGGAGTCAGGACTAAAACCAACTCAGGCCTAAACCATGTAAACCAGGTCAAAAACAGGTCTACTGCAGAAATTGACAAGACAAAGGCTGCAGAGGAGGAATAAGGTCTTAACCAAGAGTCCAGTGATCCTCAAACAGCCTCGAGTCTCGGCCCTACAGCTGTGCGGACAGAGGCTGGGCAGGCACTTCAGCAGTAAATGACCGCGGAGAAGTGTGCACATGTGTGCATTGTTAATTATTCAAAATTCCTTGTGACCTTCTACCATCGCATAGAAAGCACCTCTGCGCTTCCCTTTGCGTTTATTTCAGCCACTTTGTAGACACATCCGCAACGTCGTGTATTACCTTGAAGTCGCTGCATGTAAACTGGCAGAGAGACATGCTGTCCACATGTCCCGTGAGGAGTCCTGAATCTGCGATATAGCAAACCCTCCACGCAGACTTAAAAGAGACGATGCACGTGGTCCTTATGCTACTGTTTTGTCATATTCATCTATCCAACGATACACCTCCTGTTTTCTTAGTTTAGCCCCGTACTCCGTTTGACAGAGGCAGAGCCATGTTGAGGCCGCTCAGTCAGGTAGGTGCTGGACACGGCGCTAACACATTGCGACTCAAAGGGGACATGCCAAGGGCAACTGCATGTTTACGAGCAGAACAGCATAGGCATGTTCAGGTGTTGTAACTGTCATGGTTGGAGGTGGAGTGAAGAAAATAAAACCCAAAATGCAGGACTGCAACAAAACTGGTGATGTTTAATGAATGCCGAAAACCAAAATAACAAAATCCAGAGATAACAAAAACTCAAACAAACCGGGGCTTACATAGACAATGACACGACAAAGGACCAGGGAAACACAGGGGTATAAATACATGAGGAAACAGTGAACAGGTGAAACACATCAGGGCGGGGCAGACAATCAACACAAGGGAAGCAAAGCAAAAATCACACAGACCAAAAAGACATGTCAAAATAAAACACCAAGGACAGATAAAACAAAAAGCAAACCACTCGAAGGCATCCACCCACACTGAAATCGATTTGCGATCAGGAACATTTTAAAGTGACGACGAAAGGAACGTTGACAGAGTAGCCGTTAGAAAATACAGCTCCACAGCACTGCTCCCTCAATCGCAGCATGTTAGTGACTAAAACAGGTGTGGACACAAAACTTCCCATCCAGCCCCTTCCATTGAGCCCACTGCAACCCTCCTTAACATCACCACATGCTTTTCAATTAAGGAAGTTCCCTAGCCCCACGTTATACATCTTAAGCTTAACTCAAAATGAAAATAATAAAATAAAAACAGATGTGAGCCAAAGCAGTATGTTTCCGGATGTTGTTATTTACCAAACCTGCGCGTTCAAGAACTGAAAACATTCCAGTCAGCACTCTTTCCAACATCAGGGGAATAAATTACTTTAAAGTGAACTAAATGTGCTCTGAATCTGCCTGAAATAGAAATCGTTTATCTCGCCCAAACACACTTTCAGCAGGAAACTCCCAGTGGCCACGAATCTTCATGAATCACTGTCAGCACGTTAGCTGCGAAACAAAAGTCGGCAAGATTCCAGGACAGTGATACCAACATCACTACAAAATGTCAAACATCAACATCGCAAAAGGAAAAGACATACAGTAAACACAGTCACTTTCCGTGACTGAGACGGACCTTTGCACCGTGGAAATGAACGGTAGAGAGCGATCAAGGGAAGAAATATGAACTCTTGAGTTTATGACTAAGAGGGGAAACACTTTAACTACTGTTCAATTTTTTTAACCCATCGGGGCCTTTTTGCTTCGCAGATGTTTGCCCTGATCTGATCTATATGCATATGAGTCCAGTCGAAATATTTTACCTTGTTCTGTCTTTCATCTGCTACAGGTGGGAAATGTCAATGTGTATATATGCATATCTATAATTTTACATCAAACTCACCATGAAACCTGTGCACCATTGTGAATGTGTGAATCGGCTTCTGGCCAAAAGCCCAGTCCACTTGGTACAGGTATAACTATGCAAACTCTCTGCAAGAAACATACATGCTATATTTGATTCATGCCATTTATAAATCCAAGTGGAGACAGATTGTTTTGTTGTTTTCAAAGCACATACTTAAAGCCGGAGAAGTAAGGCTTCATTCACGTGCAAGTTTGAGCAGTCCCATTTCATTTGGTTTGATTTTGGTTGAAGGGCTTCTATTTGTATGTCCTGTATTTCTTGGTCTTCTATGTGTCCTTGTATTTGTCTTGATATGGAGCTGCTGATCTATCTATCTGATTAGAAAACAACATTGTAACATGTTTAAAAAAAAAAAAGCCAATTTTGCTACACCTCTAAAAATGTAACTTTGAATTTGGTGTTTATTTAAAGATAAGATAGATAAGATCGGACTTTATTTATCTCACAATGGAAAAATTCACTGAATATGCACATTCAAATGCAAAGGGCACTCCAACCAGTCGTAGTCGAGTCAGAATCATTGTTTGATTCACTTCGGACTAGTCTGAGTCAAGTTAAAATCTTCAATTTGGAAGCCTGAGTCCAAGTCAAGTCATTGAAAATAAAGTCAGAAGTCACCACCTAAAACCGAGTCTAAGTCCGTCCAGCCCGTTTAAAAAGAGTTTCATTTCCTAGCAGTGCCCACTCAATGGACCCTCTGATGGAGAGCATTTACTACATTTGAACTGAAAACCGTAATTCACAATCCTGGTTAAAAAGAGGTCCATAGTGTAAAACTTGAGAGCTTTAATCTGACAAGTCTGAGTCGTTGTTCCACAAGTTGAAAGGTTCTCACCTGAACCTCAAGGCAAGTCATGAGTCACTGGTCCTCAGAAATTCAGTCCGAGGTGAGTCCCAACTCATGACAACCAGTCATGTCACAAGTCCTGCAAAGTAGTTGGAAAATGAGTCACAAGTCCTCCAAACTCATACACAGTTGGGATTTCCATTCTGTTGTAGTTAGCTGCACACCTTACAAAAAGTAGAGTCTGATGCAACTGTTACTTTTATTGAATTTTATGCAGGCGCAGACGGACTAATGGGCATCTATCTGTTCATGATTGGCGCGTACGACTTGAAGTTTCGCGGCGAGTACAACCGGCACGCCCAGGCCTGGATGGACAGCAGCCAGTGCCAGTTCATCGGCTCCTTGGCCATGCTGTCCACGGAAGTGTCGGTCCTCCTGCTCACCTACCTCACCCTGGAGAAGTACATCTGCATTGTGTACCCATTCCACTACCTCACACCGGGCTGGAGGCGTACAGTCACCATACTCCTAGGAATATGGGTCTTTGGGTTCGTCATCGCCTTCCTCCCATTGGTTTGCAAAGGACTGTTCAGGAACTTCTATGGAACCAATGGGGTGTGTTTCCCGCTACATGCAGAGCAGCCCGAGACACTGTGGGCTCACGTGTACTCCATTGTGATATTTCTCGGTAAGAAATAGAGTTACATTTTGTGGATTTGTCGTCTTTGGGTGTGGTTGTGGTTGTATTCATGTTTCAGACGCTCCAAGTCACTTTACGATTCCATGCATGATACATTCACTCCTGACACTCAATGGTGGTAAACTTTGTATGTAGCCACAGACGGCCCAGGGTAGACTGGCGGAGGCAAGATTGACAATCTGTAACATCGGCCAGTCCAACCACCTGCCACTCACTCAAGAATCACAGATCAATATCATCAGAATATCCACAAATGTTGAACCTAACATCATAGTCTTGCGGTCTGTGCGCCACAACTTTGACACTATTGTGCAAGAACATTTGAGTGGAACAAATAGAGAAAATGTTGAAGGTATGCACTGTTTCTTGCGGATATTGTAGAGAACGGGTCATGGTTGTTTAGAGCAGTTCTCAGGTTATAGCAAGTAAGTTTTAGTGAGCTTCAAAGATGTTATATTTGTGTATAGTAGCAGGCTGCAAGATGAACCTTTATCGCATCGATGTTGAGGTTTTAGTTATTGCGGTAACATAATTACAAAAGGCTTTTTGTTTATTTATTTTTTTCTTGGCTTGCGCTTCCAAAGTTTAAGTGATAGACAGGCTGAATCATGGAATTATCATTTAATCGCGGAACGGGTTTGGGTGGTGAGATAAAGCGGATTGCCTTCACTCATCATCACTGTACGCGCGTTTCTTTGTATTAGCTTATTAGTCCCTGTGTCCATGTCTCTCTGTGCATGAGTTTTACCTGACGTCGTCTCCCTGAGCAAAGCGTCACAAGTCAGAGCACATTATTTGAGAATAACTAAGGATGTTGTTCTGTCAACTCCTTAATTCACGTCTTGTTGCTACAAGTTGAAATGTAATTAATAACTACTACAATGTTTAACAGCAGTTTTAGAAGTAGGCTGTATGAAGCTCAATGCTCAAATGCATGAACATAAAACACACTGTAAATAGGTTATTATATAAAATATTAAAATTGCAATTGCACGCGTGATATCTGTCAGAAAAATCACAATTAGTTTTTGTGGTTAACATCGTGCAGCCCTAGTATAGTCAGACTTACTGATTAATACCTTTGCGAGAAAAGGCCGTATTTTCATATTACATTTACTGCAAAGTGACACAAATGGTCAAATATTTGGGTCGCGTGATTGAAGGTGGGTCTCGAAGCAGATGACGACTTGAACAATCCTTCTTTACGATGGAAAACTCATGTACAACTGGGAACTTACACAAGCAATTTATGTGGATTGATGATTTCTACTATTAATTTTTTAGCTGTCCTTATTTATCGGTAAAGTGCATGTTAATGAACATACATGGGTCTCATGCATGTAAACACACCTTGGGCTCATTTCCATCCGCCATCCCCATTCGCAGGAAACCTACACAGACACAGGGAGAACATGCAAACTCCACACAGAAAGGCCCCATCCAGGTGGGAATCGAACCCAGGACCTTCGAGCTGTGAAGCACGAGCGCTAACCACTGCGCTACCGTTCCTCCCTAATTGATTTTAAACTTTCATTAAAGTTTCATTGCTCTAAAATATTGAAACAGCAAATCTGTAGAAATTGTCTTTTATAGATGAGTACGATAATTTAAACGACTGTAAAGAGGAGCACATCAGGGATGATTTATTCTTCACAAGATACAGTATTAATGAAGATTTTGCTGTTTTCTCCTTGAACTAGAAAATCTTCAATATTCACTTTACAGCTAATTCTGCAAAAGTGACGATTGATGGTCAAATTTGTCTTTGTTCTATGTTCTACAAACTTCAGGCTCGGCGCTGTGGTAGTAAAAAGCCATCTCTTTTTCTCAGGTCTGAACTTGGTTGCGTTCCTCATCATTGTGCTCTCCTATGCCAGTATGTTCTACAACATCCAGAGGACAGGCACGCAGACCACCATGTACAGCAACCACATCAAGAAGGAGGTGACCATCGCCAAGCGCTTCTTCTCCATCGTCATCACCGACTCGCTCTGCTGGATCCCCATCTTCATCCTCAAGATCCTGTCACTGCTCCACGTGGACATTCCTGGTACTGCACAGATTCATTTAACACGGCAAAAAAAAAAAAAGCCCAGCCCAATCGTTCCTGTTCTGTCATTTGCATGGCATAAAGAAACCTTATAAGATTGTGAATGGGACTTACAGAATTTACAACAAACTTATACACACAAAAAGCAACCGAACATGTGTCATCGGTATCGGTGCTGGTATATCACACTTATTCAGGGACATTACGTACACACACCAAATGCCACGATTTACCAGTAGCACATCTTTCAGCAGTGATAGATCTCCCATGTTACTGTGAACTAACTGGGGCATAGGTTTTGTGTAGGATGTTGGTATGGACACTATGGCTAATTCCTTCCATCCATCCATTTTCTTCCGCTTTATCCGGGGCCGGGTCGCGGGGGCAGCAGACTTCCCGATCCACGCACACCTCCTCCAGCTGTTCTGGGGGGACCCCGAGGCGACCCCAAGCCAGCTCGGAGACATAGTCCCACCAGTGTGTCCTGGGCCTTCCCATTAAAAAAATTAAAATTAAAAAAATAATATTTTTTTTTATTATTTTTTTTTTAAATACAAAACGCAATATGTGGCGGGAGGTGTTGATTCTGTGGCGGTGCGCCACAGAATAGTCTATGTGTGGGAAACACTGGACATGCCTGGAACACCTCCCGAGGGAGGTGGCCAGGAGGCATCCGGAACAGATGCCCTAGCCAATGGCTAATTCATTAATTTTAATAGTTGGAAATAACAAGAAACTTAGGCTTTCATACCTGTCACACTTGTTTAAAGCCACACCGCGTACAATTTTACCCAATAAATCAAAATGAAATACAGGCATTTATTTTATGACAGATATTTTCATCATTGAAAAATACCTCATAAATGCAGAAACAAACATGTGCTTTTGCTGTGAGCGGTTCACCTCTCCTAAGACATGGCTGTAACTTTACTGGGAGTGGGTACGTCTCCAGCTCGTCTCCTTGGAGATGTTGACTAAAGTCAGCAGAATTTGATTTTTAAATAGGTTAAGTTCTCATCTAAATCCATTCTTTGATTACCCACTGCAGTAATGTGTCGAGCTGGTCATTAAGAGCATGTTTTTTACTGATGGCAACAGTATAGTCCAAAATGTTACGCAGTGTCCCTTTAAGGAAAACATTTTATATGACTAAAATTCAGTCTCTTCTAATCCAGTCTTCTCGCCTCTCACAGAGCAAATATTTTCGGATTGTTTCTTTGGTAAAACATCTGATCTAATTCAGACATTGCGTGTTTCCGCATACTTTGCATCAGAACTTACCTTAGAAATTGACCTTTCATAAAAGCTAGTTTGCTTGCTAAACGAACAGGAGCCGATCTGCTCACAGTTCTCTGCTATTGACTGTCTCCTCCGTGTCCTATTCAGCTAGGTAACATATTTCTCTGTGTGCTATCACAGTGCAGTGGCCAAACAAAACCACCAGCTTCAGCTTGCTATGGCAGGAGATCCGGAGAATTACCGATCTAGTTAGTTGGTTTCCTTTATTAATCTGCCAAAGAAGAAATTTGTTTTGGAACAGGGCAGCAGCTCAAAGTTACACATACACAGTCACCAGACAACACCACTGTCACAGTGCACATTAGTGAAAAGCACAGAAAGTCATTTCCTGTGCCTGTTCTTCAAATCACTATTTAGGAGTTTCACAGTGGTAGGAATGAAAGAATTCTTATACCTGTAATGCTTACACAGAAATGTCCTGTACCTTCTTCCCGAGTGCATAAGTACAAACTCAGAGTTTAGGATGTGCGTAGAGTCAGATATAATCCTGTGGATTATAAAAGGGTTTTTATAAATTAATGTTGTTTGATTGTTGAAATAAAATGTGTAGGGTGCAGACCCTCATCTCTCGGAGCCTAAAGCAACCACATGTGTCCAGAGTTTTTGCAATGTTTGCACAATGAGAGCTGATAAGACAGGGAACTGTCAAGAAGTGTAGTAGTTCGTCTGGAATGTAAAGTGGCTTGCAAGCTATTACGGGTCAACAACTTTGTCCCATTTCTGTATATTTAAAGCAATGCCTGCAGTGAGAGCAAATAAATTAAATATAGCCGCAAGCAGCGATTATCGGCCCTCGCCGACCGCCCTGCCTAAAGCAAGGGGGCGCTTCGCGCCCTTTTGTCTCCCTCAATCTAAAATTATGGTATTGCTACTGCCTTTATGTTTGTTTTTAACTTTTTTCCCAAGGGTCTTAGTTTTAGGTGTTTAACGCGCACTCCGCGCTCAATTTTGACATTATACAGAGAAAAATTAGTATGAATTTGTATCACACTATATCTGCAAACTGAAGCATATTTTTACATTTTACTTAGGGCTGCGGCTGCGCCGCAGATCATCCACAAAGGTTATCCAAGTACTTTGGATAACCTTTGGTTCCTCACTTCTCGCTGAATTATGGTGTTTAACATTTTTCCATCAGAATAAAATGGGACGTTCTGGTCATCGCTACGGCAACACCGTGAAAAATATGGCATGGGTGTGATTGACTTTTCTGATCGGAACGACCAAATAGAATTTTGTGCCAAATTATTTTAATTTTCGTAAAACTAAAATTTGTACTCTCCATATAATTCCTATAGGGGGCGCTATCGCGCCCAATTTGAATTTTGCCAAAGTGTTTAGGACTGTGACTTTAACAACTGATAACACAATGAGCGAAATCGGGCTTCATATGTGCGAATGGGAGCCATTTTTTGTTTGCGAAAATCAAAAATACTTCGTACAGTTTGCGGCTTCGCCGCATAAAAACCGTAATTTTCGTAGAAACGTAATTTGGAAACTTTTAAAGTTCTACTTCTCAAGATTATTTTCCACTTAAAATTAGCTCGTTCCGATAAACGCTCTAGGAGGAGATTGTACAAGATTTTGTACAAAGTGAAAAATAAAGGCGGATTCCCGCTTCGCGGGCTTTCATCCAAATGGCCAACACCCAATATGGCGGACGGCGTTGCCGTAATAATATTTTTTGCTCAACTTGTCATGATGCACGGCTGTACCGATTTTTATGATTCTATGACAAACTTCATTTTTGGCCAAGTCCTATCTCGCAATGTTAAAAAAAACTGAGGTGGCGCTATCGCGCCACTATTTTGAAATTCAAAATTTGAAAATAGTCAAAAGTTACGTCGGATCGGGTTTGAATTTTGGGCCAAAATCTGTGACTTTTCGTCGATGTTCACTGGGTGAAAATTGCGACGGTGCGAAAGAAAGAAAGAAAGAATAATATTCCCATACGAAAACAATGTTCCCGCTTACGTGGGTACCATAAACTATATATTTTCGGAAAGCACTCGCACATTCCTACCTCATGGTAGAGGTCCTGGGTCACTGACGGCCACAAAGTGCCCGTCAGGCTCTCAGTCGCCCATTGACTTTTATGGGCTCTGTACAATTACAATGTTGATTTTTGCATTATATATGTATGTGCACGGGACGTGCACGACAAGAGGAGTGTGTTAGTGAGTGTTTGAGAGGAGGAGAGCGCTTCGCGCTCGTTTTGTGCATTTTGTTCGCACTTTGGGGGAGTGCGCTCCTCTTCGCTCCGCGCACCATCCAATTACAATGTTCGTTTTCTGATACATGTGCACGTGCACGGAACGTGCACGAGGAGAGGAGTGCATTAGTGCATGTTTGAGAGGAGGCGAGCGCTTTGCGCTCGTTTTGTGCGCTCCGCGCACTTTGGGGGAGTGCGCTCCGCTTCACTCCGCGCACTCTATACGATTACAAGAGCCCCTTCGCCAGCCCTGATGGCGCTCGGGCCTAATAAAACAAACATATTATTTGTTGCAGTGGTCGCTAATTAGTGTCTGCACTTTTGCAACGTGGTTGATTTCTTTTGAAATGCTTTGATTAGGTTTGGCGAAAAATATCATTCTGTGTCCAATAAAACTAATAATTACACATCTACTGCTAATGAGAGTTTAAAAGTTGTTCAGACATGAGGCAACTTCAGAGCAATTTGTGCTTGGGAGTAAGCGTTTTGTGCTATAATGATATAATGGTGAACGTCCTCCATTAAAGGTGAATCTCTCTAATTGGTTTTCCTGGCATAGTAATGAGTGTTGTTCTCCCTCACCTTTACAGAAAAACACATTTATTCCCTTCAGCATAAAGACTATGCTGAAGGGAATTACTTTTTAAAGAAGGTAATATCCAAATGAATTGACCCACAATAAGTAGAGCTACATCATTTAAATTTTAAACCGAACCCCTCAACATCAACTCGACTGAGGACTTGCTTTAATTAGCGCTGCCTGTTTTGTAGCCTGTTGCACCTGCTTTTGCATACGTTTATTATTGCTGCAAATCTCAAATGTATATGAGTTTGTGCTGAGTTTGTTGTGCGCTACAACAAATAATGATGTACAACTGACACAGTTGTTGTCCTGCTGTGACATCACTCGCATTCCCTCTATCCGTTTGAGTTGATGTTTGCAAATTTTGACATGAGGGGTATAATTGACTAATACCTTTTTTTTCAAAACTAAAGGTAAAGAAGCAAAACAAAACATTTAAACTAAACATTTTCATAAGTGTATAAGTGTATCATGCAGCATCACTAATGTAGCAAAGCTTTCGTGACAATCAATGTCAGATGCATATCATTGATGTGCATGAAAAGGTCAGCTCACTCATCAACAGGTTGTCCAATTAATTGCCTTTTGCACTGGCATATTTAAAATAGCCATATCATGAGGCCTAAACACATTGATAGATGGTGAGTGGAGGGCTGTATGAAGCGCAGTGGAGATGGCATCTTCAGTTGAGCGATTGGACCGATAAGCAAACTGGTATGGGTCTAGGGTGGGAGGGAGAACAGACTTGATGTGGTCCATGACGAGCCGCTCAAAGCACTTCATAAGAGTCGGAGTGAGTGCTAGCCTGCTTGTACATATTCCAATCCATTGTGTGAAAGTTACCACCCGTTGAGTTGAAAATTGCACATGAACACACCCTGATCTCGGGATTGTTTGAAGCAAACACTATTTATTTTTGTTTGTATTTTTGTTCATCATGTTACCAACCCTGTGTTACCAAGTTTCTCAAAGCGCCACACTGTGATTATTAATTCAAACCATACTCAGTGGTGGTAAGCTACTATTGTAGCCACAGCAACCCATTGGGGTAGACAGAAGCGAGGCATTCTGGGCTATTGTACATCTTTTTTTAGTGGTAGGGGAAAACAGAGTACCCTGAGGAAACCTACCCAGACAGAGAGCATGTAACTTGCAAACTAAACACAGAAAGGCAGTGTCAGGCCCAGGGATCGAACCCGGGACCTTCTAGCTGTGAAGCACAAGCACTAACTGCTGCGCTACCGTGCCATTTTCGTCTTTTTAACGTAAACTCATAAATGTCTCATCATGTTTTAATCACTAAAGAGCTATTTTTAGCTTGTCATTATTACGTCATTTAAAAAAGGTACGTCAATGTAATGATATCATTATAGTCTTTGTTGAGGAAAACAACACTGCTCAGGACTGCTACTTGTTACCATTAACTGTTGCTAGTATAATATTAACCACGTGAGCTGCCTTCACACCCACACAAAACACCTTAATAATTACTAAAACATGAATATTGAATTCACACTGAACCTCTTCCACCTTCCACAGGCACCATCTGCTCATGGGTGGTCATCTTTATCCTCCCCATCAACAGCGCCCTCAATCCCATCCTGTACACGCTGACCACCCGCCCCTTCAAGGAGACCATCCTGCAGGTGTGGGCCAACTACAGGCAGAAGAGGCCCCTCCTGAGCGGCCAACCGGCGCACCACCCCTCCCTCACGTGGCAGGAGATGTGGCCCCTGCAGGAGAACAACCACACCCCCATCCAGGGACCTCCGCTGGAGAACAGGAGCGCTCCAGCTAGCCTGCTCCCCCCGGTCGAGAGTCCCAACGACGGGTACAATGACATTCTCCAAGCCCCGACGCAAACGGCGCGGCAACCCAAAGAACACCCGGTGCTATCGGTGTGTGCAGCGACGCAAAAGCCACACACGCTAACGCATACACAGATTCAAACAAGCAGCTGAGCTCTCTCCTCGCACAGACTGAGAGATAAAGTCAGGTTTAACTTTTTATACTGTACTGTGTCAATGGAAATGTCTACCTGTGGAGTTTGTTCCCTCATCTGCTCGTTTTGTCTCAGAAAGTGGGAAGTAAAAGTTTGCAAGTAGAGATATTAAATTGCTGGGAGACGCTTGTCAAAGTTGTAGGCTTTGTACGTAGTAACGTTGTAACATAAAAGTTTCTACATTTTCTTTTTCATTGGCATCAAGAAGGTAATATCCAAATGAATTGACCCACAATAAGTAGAGCTACATCATTGTAATTTTAAACGGAACCCCCTCAACATCAACTCGACTGAGGACTTGCTTTAATTAGCACTTCCTATTTTGTAGCGTGTTGCACCTGATTTTGCATACGTTTATTATTGCTGCAAATCTCAAATGTATATGAGTTTGTGCTGAGTTTGTTGTGCGCAACAAATAATGATGTACAACTGACATAGTTGTTGTCCTGCTGTGACATCACTCGCATTCCCCCTATCCGTTTGAGTTGATGTTTGCAAATTTTGACATGAGGGGTATAATTGACTAATACCTTTTTTTTCAAAACTAAAGGTAAAGAAGCAAAACAAAACATTTAAACTAAACATTTTCATAAGTGTAAAGAAGCCAATTGATAATTTTTCTTCACGTACCTTTAGTTTACAGTGTGTGATGACTCAACTCCAGATTGTGGATTTGGTGGTAGTCGAAAAAGTGAACTGAAAACAGTTATTTCAGTAGATATAGTTTATTCATCATTTCTGTTATTTGTGTGGAGCTTGAATGACAGGCTATGAATCACCAGGAGACATAAGGACAGGGCAGAAGCACAGGACATCAACACCTTCTGCTCACATTGACATCGGCCACAGGCTGAACTGTGCCCAGGCTGGTCTGTCAGGCTGTCTGCCAACCTGAATGAAAACCTCAAGAGGGTTAGTCTTAGCCTGGCTTTTGCCATCCGTAAACTCCGGTCAATTATCTTTTCCCTACATGTACATCTGGGATTGATCTCACTGGCTGCCTTTCATCGGTTGAATTTCAACCTACCATTCAGCGAGCGGGGGAAGCGGGTGTTGTCGGTGACGTCAAGCATTTGCATCACATTTGCTGGTTGTAGTTCGGCAATGGCGGCGGATACGAACGTAAAGGAAGCTCTTCAATCCGTTCTGGCTCGGCTTCCAAATATCCAGAAATTAAAATTGCCGCCTTGGAATGTGCAAGGAATGCCCCCAAGAGTTATTATAGCTGCTTCACTCAACACGGGCGCATTACATACGTCACGACCAAACGGTAGCGAAAATCAGATTGTTTCAAAGGAGTTCACCCCTCCCACCTGTTAACGGAGCTCAATTGTGAAGATCCAGACCCTTGTACGAAACGAAATGAGTACGAAGGTATGGTAAAACCAGGCTAGGTTAGTCTAGAAGAAGGCGCTAAATTAAAGCTAATGTTAAATTTGTGAGAAGAATGCATTATTTTTTTTCCCACAGCTATACTTGAGTTGGTTCTTTTCCATTCAAATGCCTAATGGACCTTTGGACAATAATTTTAATATATTTTTATAAGAGATCATTATTTTCTTTATGTTGGCTCCACTGAAAGTGAGGGACCATAGTCTGTTCTTTTCCTCAATGCTGTTGCAACACAATGTAAATGTTGCAAGATCACAATAGTGCCAATACATTTCCAAAATTATTAATTTTAGCAAAAAATAATCGAGAGATGTTTCATTTCATAGTTCAGGGCTCTAGACTGCGACCAAAATGGTTGCATATGCAACTATTTTTAGAGAATCTGCGAGTAAAAAATATTGGTGGTTGCATCTGTGCGAGCAAAAAAAAAAATCTATACAGGCTATATGAGGAGCGCTACAAAGAACGGTACCAACAGCATCACTGGAGCACTTCTCTGAGACACGCACAAGCTTCTAATTTGAAGAAGTCAGCTGGCAAATAGGCTAAACCTTTTGTCCGGGCAAGTGCCCTGGTCTCCCTGTTTGTCCAAGGGGCAAGTGAAATACAGACAGCATCATTATTAAGATGACTTATTAGTGCTTTTGAATGCTACTTAAAAAAAAGTTGGTCTAGAGCCCTGTAGTTGCACAGCTGTGAGTAGTGCTGGGTACATAAAGTTTAGGCACTACAGGTATCGGAGGGAAAAAAGGTTTCAAAAACAGGTACTAAAAATAAAAGTTTTGATGCCTCCAAGGAAAGGGCCAGTGTTTTATAGAATAAATGAATATTATTGTCCTGTTTTATGGTTCATCAAAAACTAAGACCAAGCAGGTTCTGGAGGACAAATATTTCAGTATAGGATTGAATAGAAGAAAAACTTCGCACATCATGGGGCGACGGTGGTGCAGCTGGTAGAGTGTGTCGTCTCGTGATCGAAAGGTCGCGAGTTTGAATCCCAGCTCCCACAAATGCAAATTGTCGTGTCCTTGGGCAAGACACTTCACTCTACTTGCCTCCAGTGTCTGTGTACATTGGTACATACATTGGTGTATGAATGAGAGTGTGAACGGGTGACTGGTTCCCTACTGTAAAGCGCTTTGGGCCTGATAAAGATAGAAAAGCGCTATACAAGTTCAGTCCATTTACCATTTATTACTTGAGGCAGGTGCGTAGGAGATGAGGGAATATACCAGCGTACATGAATAAAAATAATACTTCCCACACACTGCCAACCTTGCAACAGTATAGTTTATTTGGATAAGGTCAACGTTTCGGTCCTGAGACCTTCATCAGGCAAATTGGAGTAAAAGGGACTAACTTCATGTTCAAAATCACTGAGTGTGCCTGCAAATGGCATGTATTCATTTCATACTTGGCTGCTCAGAAAAAAAACCCCACAACACTTAGGAGTGCTAGCGAGAGGGGTCGCTTATTACCAAAACAGATCGACTGAGGCATAGTTTATTACAACCAGCACCATCTCTACCACAGCAGCACAAGAAAAACATAACTTCAGACTGCATTAAAAGGCCAAAGCATCAAAATATGTAGTTTAAATCATCCAGTCACTCATTTTTAATTTAAGTCTGTCTCCCCTGGTGAAAATAGAGATCCTTATACACTATTTCTACCACAAACCTGTCTCAACTGAGATATGTTATATCACAAACTTGATCAAACCAAAAAAATAAGTTTGCTATGATGATGAATGATGCTACTCAAGTGTAGGAAACAGAACGGGGCTGAATGAGTTTTATTCAGGATAAACTTGAAAGGAAAGCGGCAGCAATCTCAATGAGATGCTGCTGGTGCTGGCCCTTCTGGGGCCCTAAGCAAAAATCCACACGGGGGCCTACAGTACCTACGCATCCCATAGATGGGAGCAACGTCTACGTCACATCAGTGGCGCCAAAAGGTTAACACCCCCTTTCGGGGGAAAACAGAAGCTCCGTACATTGGAATGAATGAGGAAAGATCGTCTGAAAACTTTTAATTTACACATGAAAACACGTTTTCTTTGTTTTATTTAATTATCGAACGTGAAAAGGAAGCCATGGAAGTGACCTGTTGTTTCAGATAATTCACAGAGAAGACGGTTAAAGGAGCTATATCATGCACAATCGACTTTTTGGAGTTTGTTGTTTGCTATTTCCTTATCAAAAACACCCCCAGAGCAGTTTTTGGCTTCATTCACGCAGTTCTATAGCCTGGCTAACGCCAGACTGCTGTGTGCGCTCGAATCTTTTCGAACTTCACAACAGTCTGGGGACCATGGCCGACATTTTTCCATGGATTTGGGCACCAATCACAGAACGAGGAGGGACGGTAAGACGATGACGCGCTATTTGACATACGGAAGCTTGTAGTTTGTTTAGGAATAAAAAAAATAAAAAATATTTACGGATCCAACATGACAGCAGCAGACACGATGCCATCTTTCGATCAAGCTTTAGAACGCGTTCTAAATAGTTTAGCTCAAAGTTTACAGCAGGTACGTCATACGTCATCTGATACCATGATACGATTGGCTATGGCTACGTGCAGACGCATGAGAGACATTTGTAGCGCCCAATAAACGGCTATGGACAATCGTAAACCACACCTCTCCTACAAGAAAATGAATTGGTGGTCCCCAGACTAAATATCACTTGTGA
Source organism: Neogobius melanostomus (assembly GCA_007210695.1). Classification (NCBI taxonomy): domain Eukaryota; kingdom Metazoa; phylum Chordata; class Actinopteri; order Gobiiformes; family Gobiidae; genus Neogobius; species Neogobius melanostomus. The sequence goes on along the minus strand of VHKM01000227.1, from coordinate 3,808,605 downwards.
TTTTAGTCTGGCGTTAGCCAGGCTAGCAGTTCTAAGCAATCCTCCTGAATCCTTCTCCCTGAGCAGCTGCTCCGCCCTCTCCTGGAAAACGACTGAGTTGTTCTATTGCGTCGTCAGAAAGGAACGGAAGTGCTTGTCTGTAATGTAATGCCTTACGGCCTGATTTTAATTTATAAAACAGCTTTTTCATTATTTTTGTTGTAAGAGAGAGAAAAAAAAATAGATGTGCGTTTTAAAACTGAGAGAATCATTAATTAGGCCTAATGCTGAACAGGTTTGATGAGTTTGAATAATTACCGATTAAAGATGTTACACAAAGTGCATAATACACGGCCACAATGTGGAGCTGTTTCCTCAGTAATGCGCTCTGACATGGCCATAACAGATGATAGTGATCGATAAACTTGCCCACAAAAATAAAAAAATCTTCCAATCGTCTTCTGACAGTGACTTGATGTGTCTGTAATTAAGAACGGACATTGTCCTGTAGTTCTGATCACTGGTTTGGAATATTTTATCCTCTGAACGAGAAATAGTCCCTTTTTCACATACACACTAATGCAATTTTTAACTCTCGATTCCCCCAAACGGAGGCGTCGCCCAGTAAACGTTCCCGGATGTTGCTCCCATCTATGGCTATTCCACGAAGAGCGAACCTGTTTACCGTCGAAAACAGTTCCACTGTGCATTAGTGCAGGGCAGAAGTGGAACATAATGACAATTCAGCCACTGTGAGACTGGGATTTAGGACTACTACTAGTCTATTTCCCCCACTTTTTAAAATGGTAAATGGCAAATGGTCCCATTCTCTCCCCTCTGGTCCCTGACCCACAGCTTTTTACTCTCGTCTATTCGCCAAACTACTGTTCTGATACTCCACTAGACACAATAAGAAGATAGTTTAAATGAGTGTGTGACGATGCAGCCCCAAGTCCGAGCAGAGGCGAGGCGAGCACCGGGAGACAGACAGCCAAACGGGGACGCGAAGGAGAGAAGCACTCGCGCCTTGGGAGTGACGGGGAGAAGGAGGTAGGTCTCTCCTGCTTATCCACTTCAGCAGACTGCTGCGTATTGGTATTATATTTGATAAAGTAGGCGGAGAAACAACACCATAGTTTGACTGAGATGCGGGGCCCTTACGGCTGCGGGGGCCCTACGCACCTTGCGTAGTTTGCATATAGGAAAAACCGTCCCTGCGTGCAGCCCTTGCAGAGGACACTGTGCATGTGGAGTGGCCGACTTGACTTCAGACTTTTTCCCCATGTATCATCGCATGGGGGCAAAAGGCTATGAACATTGCACAGCTGCTGTCGCTCGAGTTACTGTCCACAAATGTAGATGCTCGGAAAAGGAAAGGTGTGAAATATTGATAAGGACTTTCGCCGTGTGGCGAAAGTCCTTATCAATGGTGTGAATATGGTGGGAACATATTCACACTCGTCCTTAAGGAAGTTACGCCCATGCATTAAAGTGCTGGTATTTAAATTATTTTACAGGACCCAGCCCTAGTTGGGAGCAGAATGTTTTGTTATTCTAACTATAGAAATCATTAATGCTCCATTCACAAGTCACTTTTGCACCAAGTTTTGTACAAAGTTGTACTTTACTTTAAATGACCAAGTGAAGAACATTTTCTCAGCTTTTGTACAAATCCTGCGTCGTTTAGAGCACATTCCTAATGCCTTGACTACCCTCTCAGCTCTCACTGCTGTATCAAATAAGGATGCAACGATTCACTTTTGTCACGATTTGATACGTATTTCGATACGTATGAAGGTCACAATTTCGATTCGATACATTTAATGCACTGGAAAAGAAATGCAAGTTTGTTTGTTTTTTCAAATATGATTTTGCTGACAAGCAAAAAATCCTCAAAGCCGAATTATACTATCTGCTGTATTGTATCAAAATAGGTTCTAGTGCAAATTATTCAAGTGCTAAGCTCTTTAGACCTTTGAAAATACTGTATGTGCGCCAACTCCATATTCAATAGTCAATGGGCCGACTCGACTCATTTAATAGTGACACATGCAGCTGCTGCTTTCCCCATAAGGAGCACTAACAACATGTCCACATCTCACATACAGTTGACATTACCTTGACATTTGATACAGCTTAACAATATTTTTTATGCAATATATTGGTCGCAAGTCACAAAACCCGTCATTTGCAACCTCAGACTTCAGTGCGTTGACAGCAAATATCCCAACAGCACCAGTGATTTTCTTATGTTTATTGGAGGCAAAGCTAAAGCCGGTGACAATACTGTGAGATTTTTTTTACCTTGTCTGACCTGCTCGCTGACAGCTGTCTGAGGCATGACGCGTAGATGGAGCTCATGTTGGTTGTTTCCCGGACACCATTATCTTCCCCTGATCATTACAAATGATAGCAAAATCCTGCCACAGCTGATCTGTGCGAAGGTGGCAGTTCTCTCGTTGTTGCTCTCCGAAATGGCCGTGTCGCGACGTCTGCTAGCAGCTAATGCAACAAACAACAGCTGGCTAACACACACATGTGGCTTTGTAGGTACCATATTTACTCAGCTGCAAATGTGCTCGGGTCTACTGCTATAGCTAGTGGTCTGATTTTTTTTCTCAGTTTTAATTTAACACATTTAGCTAGTTAGCTAATTTAACCGCTATTTTGATGTCGATCTTTTTATAATCATTTAACAGAGTCATTTGATTCTTAACCACCAATCGATTCCGGTTTGGCGTTTTCGTTGCCAGCTCAGACGTGCTTTTACACAAATGTAGTTTTAGCTGATTTTTACAAAACCTTCTCTTAAACCTCGGGGTTCCCATTCGTTTTTAACGTCGCTTTTACCTGGATCTATACTTTCACAACTTTTAAACACATTCTAACCTCAGCGTGGACTTGTGCTAACCGGCGGCGTGGACTTGTGCTAACCAGCGGCTAGCTAATGGCTACACGACTCACCTCCCCGCCCAGTTGCGGGGACTGTGCTGGTCTGAGCCAAAGATTTGCTGATCTGGAACAAAGGATTTCCATGCTGTTCAAAATCCAGGAGGAAAAGGACTCGGAGGTAATTGTGGGTAAAACTCAAACCAGTCCCACTAGTGCGCAGCTCGCTGACACGGCGCATTCTTCCAGGAACATCTCAATACAGCCCAATGCTACCTGTCCACGTCATCAGGCCGGTGTTGTCACTCGCAGCGAAAACTACTGGCTCCAAATCGGCGCTAAGCCCAAAGCCCCGACTAGTTCGACTCCACGGAAGTCAGAAGAATGGATAGTAGTGCCTGCTAGCAAAGCTCCCCGTAAGCGTGGCTTCCATCACGACGATAGCATAACGCTGGCAAATAGATTCAACATCCTGGACAACGAGAATTTTCCTCCTCTCCCAACTCTTCACTCAACGCAGCCGAGGCTTACTATGTCCGGGACGCCCCCTCCAGGACTCTCGGCCTTCAGCGAACCCCCAGCTTCGGTCAGACGCCGCGCTAGTGTGCACTACACCCCAGCTCCTGGTTACAAGGACGGATCACTACCTCAGTAGGGCAACACGGTGGCACAGCGGTTAGCGCTCGTGCTTCACAGCTAGAAGGTCCTGGGTTCGATTCCCACCTGGACAGGGCCTTTCTGTGTGGAGTTTGCATGTTCTCCCCGTGTCTGCGTAGGTTTCCTCCGGGTACTCCGGTTTCCCCTACCACTAAAAACATGTACAATAGGTCAGGATGAATGAGAGTGTGTTTGAGAGTGTGAATGGGGGACGACGGATGGAAATTAGCCCAAGGCTACAATCCGGTGTGGTGTGTTTACATGCATGAGACCCATGTATGTTCATTAACATGCACTGTCCCGACCAAATAAACCAATAAATAAAAAAAAAAATACTGGCATACTGCATGAGAGTCAGTTTCCGGACTTGGGGCACTCGGGCAGTGACCCCCAAACTGGAGGAGTGGCTCCAGCAGATCCCAGAAAATACATCAGACATCTCGGTCCAGAAAAGTGCAGTTCTAGGAACTGCAAAGATACTGCGCAGAACCCTCAAGCTCTCAGGCCTCTGGTAGAGGACACAAGTTTTTTTTATAAAAAAAAAAAACATCCATATATATATATACTGTATTTTATATATATATATGGATGTATGATGCGGGGCGATTACAACATTTACAGATTAAATGTTGTAATCTGTAAAGTACTTTTTGATACCTTTCGGTATGAAAAGCGCTTTATAAATAAAGTTTGATTGATTGATTGATTGATTACATAATTGTTTAACTATGACAGTATATATTGAGATACATTTTTGTTCTAGTATCTGACCTAGGCCTACATTATTTTATTAAATGCAATTATTTTTCTTACTAATATTATTTTATATTGTCAATGTAAGAGAACCAATTAAATTAAACCTACTATCCTACTCTCCACACCTTCCCAAAAACAAAGATTCAAGATTTCTTTTATTTGTCACACACACAGGCTGCCACATACAAACACATAATATGACAAGACAATTCAATTCATACTGTTCCATAGCTTGTGGATTTTCTTACCAATCTAAAGTAAAAACTGGAAAAGTATTGTCTTGTCAACTGAGAGGTTTATTATGCATGCGGAGAACCCACACACAGAGAAGTCTATGGTCAGTTCTGCGGAGAAAGCTCTCTGACCAAGCTATAGGTAAGACAGTCACAGCATGACAGTTTGGTGTTTTTATGCAGATGAGTGGCAGACGTCTGGGGTGCTAATACAATAGGAAGACAGAAAGCCCTTTGTTTCAAGAACAGGTCTTTGGCCTATTGTCTTAAGTGTGAAAAGAGGATCCCGTCAGGGATGCAGGACGCCGGCACTTCAGTAGAAACTCAGCATGTCTTCAGACGAGAGGAGCCTGGCCTTGTATATTGTTGTTACAACACATACAACAAAAACAACAAAAAAATCATGGCCCCACTAATCACATAAAAAGGAACATTCAGAGGATGCATATCAAAAATAAAGAGAAATGTAAAAAATCAAAAATGTCCTATATTTTCATCAAAGAAATCTAAATAATGGCTAAAGAAGACCGATTTAAATGCTTAGCTTTATTTTGCTGATGTATAGTTACAAAAATTTGTTCAGAGGGAAATGTGGGTAAATTGAAAAGACGAGTGAATGAATCTGCAAAAAATAAAATGTCTTGTTTTCAAAATTAGTTTAAACAAACCTTCAAAATGTTGTTAATTCAAAACATGTTGTCGCCACAATCTGACAAAAGTGAGAGACAAAATTTGCGAGAATGGGAATTGAAGTAAACATTTCCCATATAGGTCTATGTAGAAATGTTGGTGCAATAATTATGTTCATTATTGCAAAGAGTAGGCCATTTGTTAGCTTCTAGGTGATATATATGTTAAGAACAAATTGGACCAAAACCTGAAAATTTAGAATATAGAAAACTAGACCTATTCATTGTCCAGGAACTGCGCGCAAACTTTAAGTTGTTTTGGATCATCTTTAAAAACAAGAGCAATCTTATCTGCCTTTATGAACAGCAAATATACAGAAAAAGGAGTAGGTAACAATGGTAACCATAATCAATAATCACGGACACACAGTAAATTGATTTAAATATTTTATTCCAATCGTTAAGAATCAAATTACTCTGTTAAATAATTATAAAAAGATCAAAATAGCTGTTAAATTAGCTCGGACATACACTTCTGTGTTAGCGAGAAACAGACTGCTAGCTAACGTCATCAACCTTCGGCGGCAGTAGACCGGAGCACATTTTGCAGCTGAGTAAATATGGTACCTACAGCTCCTCCGCCTTCCAGGCAGATCACACAGGGGGGGAGGAGTTTCTCACAGCTCTGCTCGGAGGGGGCTGTGGAGGGGGCTGCCGAACATCTACAATATTTCTTCAATTCATATCGAACTTATTTGCGTATTAAATCGAATCGAGCAATTCGATATAATATCGAGAATCGTTGCATCCCTAGTATTAAAGCTGATGGTAAAACGTGAAAGGCCTGCAATTACCCTACTTAGCCTTACAATCATGCCTTGAATTTGAATATGTGCATTTGCCATAAACTCTTTATCAGAGGTTTAGTGCAACAATGCCACAGTAGCATAAGGAGACACAAGAGCAGGGTTCAAATCAGTGCGAAAGAAAAATAATTAGCTTGTGCCAGTGCCGAACGCCTCTTCAAATGGGTCCGTCTGACAGCAGTGTTGGCACAAACAAGGTCCATAGGGTGACCGATTGGCAAGCAGCACCTGACACGTGCAGACAGTCATTCCCAATTTGTTTATTACCTTCATTTGTAGCACACACAGGGGTTCAGGGTGAGGAAAGACACCGTATGGAATGTATTCTGAAGCAGGTGCGTGGATTGTTGCAGGATAATCATTATATTTAAGGTATAAACTTTGGTGAACAGTCTGAAAGTTTAATATTTTTTTATTTTATATCACTGTGTGAATGTAAGCTACCCAACAGCTGACAATCTTCAATCATGCGTTTAATATTTTTGACTGATGCAGTTTACAGAATCTGAAATACCGTTATGGTTATGTGTTCATCTAGTGTTATTTTCACTTGACACGGAGGTTCCCACACTTGGGCCTGGGACCTTCTGTGGGGCCCTCCAAAGGTTGTCGAGGAAGCATATAGTGGGTTTTTACAAAAACACCTTGATTTGATTTAAATATTACTTTGAATCAGTATATAGCCAACAGACGCTTTTAGGTGTAATTACGAATGCAAATGTATGAGGAAAAGATATTAGATATTATTTTGCGTCCATAATGTTTGCGTCGTGTTTGTTCAGTTTTGTAATCAGTGTGGATTATGTAAACAAAAGTGAAAGTAAAGTGCACGACAGGTTTTAATGCTTTTGAATATATGACTTATTTAGATGGATAACATCTGTTGTAACAATTATTTTTATCTCAGTGAAGCAGCCATTTTAATCAAGAAATGTTGGGCAGAAAAGTTATTTTTATTAGTATTTTTAAGCTGCTGACAGGAAGTGACATAGATAAAAGGTTAAGTTCCATAGCAGTTTGACTCACTCATTTTCCTGCTGAACAGATATAAAGCCAACAACTGTTTTACACCTAATTCAAACAATATAGCTCACCATTTCTACAGGTATAATGATATATATAAAAAGATCTATTTATATATATAAATTGGCCTTCATTGTGTATGGAAAAAATAATTTGATAATTATTGCCAGAAAAGCATTAATAATGACAATCCAGAATAAATGAAATATTTCTTTGCATTTACAATACGTTTGTTTCTAAACAAACGTATCGATATAATATGGTTGGCACGGCAACAGTTTAAAATTGTTTGCCTCTATCTATGTCCCTTCCTGTCAGTGTCCAATAATGAAGTGAAACTATAAAACATCACAAAAATGGTCAAAATGAAGAAAACTGGCTAAAAATGTTTTAGCAAAATCTTAAATATAATTGTGTTAACTATATTTTTGCAAAAAATGTCTCTAATGTGTCATAATGCACTTTAAGGAATTAAAGAAGTTCTTAACACTTTCTGTATTGTAGTGTTAAATTCGTTAATTGTAATGTTTACATTAAAAACAAAAAGTTAAATGACATCTTTGTAAGAATAGCTGGACCTGGTTTAAAGTGGACATATCCTGTATATGGGGCTTAAAAATAGACTTTCAAATATTATTTTGGGTTCCTCAGCAGTGATATTTTACATCTCATGATTTGAAATGATGTATCCGTAAAAATTAAATAGTAAGAATGACATACTGGCGCTAGAACTGATGAAGACTTTGACTGGAGCGCCTCCTGCTGGCAGCTGTAGGAATAACTTATTAAAAACAAACTTTCAGTTTCGATTTACGGTGTGGTTTACATCTTCAGCGAAACAGCTCAGAACAGATACAATGTTGGATTATGGCCTTTAAAATTACAGTTTGGGGTTTTTAACAATGACACAATTGTCAGGATTTACAGAATGAAGCGCTGACACTGTAGAAGAAGAAATTTAACCGCTTTGCCCAAGGATTACTTAAAACTGCGGGAATGCCGTGAAAAAATCCTCCAGGAACAATGTTTTAACATGGTTTAAAGCTCAAAACTTTGATTTTGATATGTCCACTTTAAGATTGTCTATAACATGAGGAGAGAATAAACACTTCATAGCAATTCAAAGTATGGGCATTTTTAAAGCGAAAGCCAAACAAAACTGTGGTTGAAATGTGAATAAAGTGTTGGATGGAAATAATGAGAGGGTGTGGAGAGGATGAGATCAAGAGTTTTATTTTTCTGTGTCAGCAGCGCAGACGGGGAGAAGGCACTTTATGTTCTTGGACTTTCTTTTAATGACAGCCGCGTTTGCAGCATCAGAGATTAAGAGGTCCTGAGTGCAAAGAGAAAGTTGCTCTAGTTTGGCCTCTCTTTAAGAGGTTTGCTTTATTAGGATTTGAGAGAATATATGTGGTTTATACTCAATACTTAAGTGGAGGTGTTAAGCATTAATGGGCTTTTAAAATGTTTTAATGTTTGATGATTAATTCCTTACAATCATATCTATATTTTGAAAACATTGTATGAGCAAGGATTGTAATTTCTACGCACTTTGGTGTTTGTGCACCCTCTATTGGCATGGACAATATTGTAAAAAAAAAAAAGGACGCAGTCTGAGTGCAGATTATAATTTCTCAGAACGGCTCAAAACAAGTGACTCAGTACGTTCTGGGGATCAAAACGTACTGATTTTGAAAGATGTTTTATTTTTTTAAATTCTCCAGCTGGCCTGGGGCAACGGACTGTACCCACACCCATGCAAATATCCAGCAAACTGCCATGACCTCATTACCAAAACAATAAGACTATTGACTCTGAGCAATGTATATTAATGTATAGTAATGTACATGGACATGTCGTTACATGTCCATGTATGCAAGATGGACATGTAAAGATGTAAAAGGCTTTTCTTTGCAGATTATGCACTATATTTGTAAGAGTGATTCAGATGCATTTCTTGGTCATGGAAAAAAAATACCTAATTTGAAATATGTCGATGTTTGGGTCATGTCAATGTTGGTGTTTTGTGTTAATTTGTTGACTGTCAAACAAATAAATGTTTTGGAATGAAAATGTGTTTTGTGTAGTGTTTAATCTAAAAGTAAGCAAAAGGTAACCAGCCAGTCTAACATCCTCGCCGAAACAACATTGTGATATGACACATTTTCCTTGGAACCTAATAAATCCATTTACTATAATAAACGCCTCTTTAAAAAGACATCAACATTACTTTAAAATATTTTTACTCAATTTGAACTAATGGAGGTTGTCCAAATAGTAAGTAAAAAAAAATTAAATGTAAAAGTCTGATTACTGTTTATTATTTCATTTGTGATTAGGACCAGTGTTTCCCCACACATGGACTATTCTGTGAGATTTTATTTTGTTTTCTCATTAAATAATCAATTAAGCTTTGATTTATTTTCAAATGGCAAAAAGGAAGCATAGAGTTTTACTCACTATGGAAGGAGTAATCCTATGTTTTAAAGAGAACCGTTACTTCAACAATATTATTACTTGAGTAAAAGTAAAAAGTATTGTGTGATAAAACTACTCCAAGAAGTACAGATACTCAATATAACTGTACTCTGACTCTCATGTCTGTAACTGAATGCTGGATGGTTTCATCACAGAGAATGAATACAGGCAGCAAGACCCAAAATGTAATTGAAGACTGGTTTCCACAGGGACATGTACTCAGTTCTGTGCTGTTTACCAACCCATAACTGCACCACTCATTATAATTTACCATACAACAAATGTGTAGATGACGCTACAATCATGGGATTCATCAAGTCAGCTTTAAAGGTGCGTACAGACCAAACGCGACCACACCACCAACTTCCATGTTAACCCTATGTAGACGTGCTTCGACGCGCTTCAAAATGTAAGCAAAGCCGTCCGCGCGTATGAAGCGTAGCAAATGCGAGCGGATGAGGATAAACGCGCGTCAAAGCCAGGGAGAACAGCGCGGTACACGAGCAGGGATGCCGCGCCCATTGCTTCATGCACTCAAGTAATCACAATCTACACGTGCGGAGAGAGGAGTGTAGGATTGACAGAGGGACAGTTTGTGAACGCACGAATGCGGGACGTGAGCACGGCCTGCGGGGAAACGGTTTCAGAGCGCGGCTCTGGGGAAACGGCGCGCCCAAACGCTCCCAGCGCCAGCACTGTCCTGGGCCATAGGAGAGAAAAAGGCGCGCGGGGTCCGTGAGTGACGAGGCGGCTACAGGAGCCCCATCACTCACATCTTCCACCTGTTCCCTCAGCTCCACTCCGCTCTTGGCCGCCTCCGAACGGCATCGACATCACCGCACACTGCCTCCTCCTCAGTCTGCCCCGGTCATCTCCACCCCCCACGAGGAGCTCAAAGTGAGCATAAGGCAACACGTTTGAAAATTAAAAGACCTAATGAAATAATAAACACGGTTACAGAGGAGATCACGTTGAAGCAAAACGCCTCTTTCACTTGTGTTGTTTTCTCCCCTCTTGCATGAGGGAGAGAGAGGGGCAGAGGGGAAAGTTACGTGAATGGGGGCAACAGAAGCTTAATCGGGCCGTGTGATTCTTTTTTTGTGATAACAAACTCCATAGAGGGAAATACCGATGTTGAAATAGGGACATTTTAGTTAAAATAAAGTCAATTCAGAGGGTATTTACACTTTCTTTAAAAAAAGCATCAAAGAGCCATAAGTCCCATCACTAGCGCCGACATGATAGAGAGATTTTTTTTTTTTAGATATAGACGCCCCATACCATCTAGGCCATTTCCTCATAGCACTTGACGGCCCCATAGCGTGTGTCTGTGTGTGTATGGGAGGGGGGTAGTTGCGCCCCTGACCTGCAGCATGGAGGACAAGTTGATCATCGCGGTTTGCGCTCGGTCTGAGTTGTATGACACGCCTCCTAATTATGACGCTTGCAAAACTTCACGCGCCAGCAAACAGGCGTTTCTCGCGAGTGTGAAGCGGCAATGTTTGGCGGATGAGGCGTGGACGCACGTTTGGTCTGAACGCACCTTAAGAATAGGCTGTGTAACAAAACGGTATAAGAAAAAAGGCACATCACCGCAATCTACTGACATTCTATGAGACTTCAATGAAGGTACTTGAGTCATCTTCTGTACTCAGTAGTTGAAGTCTTCGAACGTTTCGCCTCTCATCCAAAAGGCTTCGTCAGCGGAGTTTTGTCTTTGGGATGAACACATTTTTGTTTCAGTGTGTTCACCGGTTTGTGGTGCACTGGAATCCTGTGCTGCCTAAAGATTCTCTGAAGTTTCTCTGAGACCATCCATTAACGAATACGCTGACAATAGTATACAAAAGTCATACAAGCTTTGCAGCGTCTCCATCTCTTGAGGAAACTGAGGGGACATACATCACTGCCACGTCCATGACAACCTTTTGCAGAGGGACAACAGAGTACCGTTAATGACTGTATCCCATCCTGGGCACTGAGACGTGACACAAACCAGGTAGGATTTTGTGCTCAGCTCTAAATAATTAATTGGTGTCCCTCTGGCTTCTCTGTGGGACATTACTTTGGAGAGATGTTTTAGAAGAAGTGTGCGTCATACGGATACTTCCCACTGATCTAACAACCTTTTGCCCCTCCTGGCCGTGAGAAAAATGTATGAGAGCATAGCAGGCACCAGCCACACAGTTTCCTCCTCTGTAATGAGACTGCTTTTTTCATGGACACGCATGGTGGCATTTCAACTGACATTTAGATAAACTCAAGAAAAGAAACCCTAAAGCACTTAAACATAAAGGGAAAACAGACAGAGGCGTAGTTTGCCATAAGGCAAGGCAGGCAGTTGCCTAGGGCCCCCAAGCCAGCAGGGGCCCCAGAGGGCCAACAGACTTGACAGAAACAACCAAGAGATTACAGTCACTGCAGTAGCAGTGACAAGGTGCAATGACAATTGGCCGTCGCATACTCCCTGAAAGAGCCCCATGAGCGCCCCTCCCCCACCTGTTTCTCAGAGGGGAAGGCAAGAGAGAGAGAGAGATGGCACAAACCCACGTGTTGGTGTAAACAAAGGAGCTAAGCATCTCCTCCAACAAAATGAAGAGCAGTTATGCCTCTGGCAGCAAAAACGGAAAAAATAAATAAATAAGGAGAAAGACGAGGAAGGAGAGCAAGACAGGAGTATAATAAGTTACTGTACTTGTATGTCTCTGAAGTGCCTTCTTTTAGCACCCTTCATTGCTTGGCATGCAAATATCACCCCAACCCCCCGTCGCAGAACACAAAACGGCCGCTAGAGGGCCCCCTACTGACATTCCTGCTTGGGGCCCCCTGGTACCCTTGCTACGCCACTGAAAACAATGACAGATTACTGATGACAATATGTTCTTATAGCCAGACCTGTGCGTTATTCTTACTTGGTCTGTAGAAGTCGAAACTGTAAGCAATGAAATAACACACAGGTCTGGCTATAAGAACATAGTGTCATCATTACTCGAAGTCTAATTGGACTATTGACAGATGTCTGTGGGCCAAATGACAGCAAAACTATTGGCATAACAATTCTAAGCCACGATCGGTGTGGTCTACACATTTAACACGTCATCCACATTTAGCCTGTGTTGTCTGCATTTAGCTTGGGGTGACCAGATTTTCCACATTAAAAACCGGGACACAATCGGAATTCTGGCGGGAGCTAAAAAGTGACTTTTCCTCTACAGGTTGAACGGTGTAATTGTTCTAATGTAAATTAAATGGACCATAAATTGTTGGGCTCTTTATTTGTTCATTTGTTATGGTTTAGTTTAGTTTATTAGTTTATTTGAGCAGTAAACATTCAGCTCAAAAGGAGTGGGCTGAACCAAGAGCTTATAATTGCCCACCCACAAAATCAATACAACATTTACAATATAGCATCTACATAAAGACATTACATGACAGAACTATAATAATAACTTTATGCTATTGCAATTACATTATCAATAATACAATTAGCAGCATCATATTTTGATTTTCATCAATGTCAAAGGAGAACCAGTTACACTTCAAAGCGGCTTTTTTTTTTTATCACAGACCAAATTACAAAGCATTGTTTGAAATGTTCATATAGATAACTTTATTTTAGAACTTCAGTTCTGCAGTTCAGTGCAGAACAAACGCCTTTTCAAAATCAGCAATAAACAATAATCCTGGTTCCTAATGATTCTCATAAAAATATATCGTGTCAAGTATTTGTCTCAAGTTGTCTCCAATAAATCTATCCTTAATAAAGCCTGCTTGATCGTTGTTTATAATACTTCCAATTATGTTTTTTATTCTTAAAGCAATACATTTAGATAAAATACGAGTATCACAACAGAGCAGGGTCAATGGACGCCAATTTTTTAACAATTTGGGATCTTTATGTTTCCCATCAGGATTTTGTTTTAAGAGTATTGAGATAACTCCCTCTCTTTGTGAATTGGATAAAATACCCTGTTGAAATGAAAAATTGAAAGATGCTAATAGGGGATTTTTAATTTCTGTAAAAAATCGTATACATCTCAGTAGGAATACCGTCGATACCAGGAGATTTACCAGATGAAAACGAATGAATTGCCTCCAGTAACTCCTGTTCTGTTATTTCTCCTTCACAGCTTAATTGCTGGGAAGTAGAAAGCACAGAGACATTATTTAAAGGAAAATATTGCTCCGTCACATCACTAGGGGGCTCCAATATTGCATCATTGGAATATAGAGCTTTAAAATATTCAAATTCTTCCTGTAATATTTCTTGTGAATTTGTGACTAAGACATTATCTCTATACAAACTCATGATATTCTTTTTAACGGAATTTCTTTGGTTTAACCGTAAAAAAATGTGCTGTACACTTCTCTCCCTTCTCCATCCAAGCAGCATGTGACCTAAAAACTCAGTTTTCCCGTTCATGATAAAGACTCTCCAATTTATCTTGTTTTCTTGTAATTAATATTTCTGTTTCAGTTGTGTAACATCTATCTAATATTTTTTGTAACTCATTTATTTCCTCAATAAGTTCTTGTTTTAGGTTTCTTTTTTTCTTAATTGCTCCCATCTTAATCACATGTCCTCTAAAGGAACATTTAAAGGCTTCCCAAACATTATGTGGATTAGAGGAGTTTTCATTATCTTCAAAAAATTCCTTGATAAATCTCCTGAACAAATTATCATTTAGAAGCGATACATTGAATTTCCAGTAACCCCGTCCTCTGGAACATTGCGGATTGTCAATCAACAATGTAACCAGACTATGATCAGATCTCAAGCAGTCACCAATACAACAGTTTAATACTCTAGGAACCAATGAGAAGGGAATGAGAAAATAATCAATTCTACTAGCCTGCTTTCCTCTGCGCCTCTCCCCATTCAGATCTCCATTTTAGCTCATTTTCTGAGTTAGAGTGAGTTTCCTGCATACAAGCAATTTGAATGTCACTTTTATCATTTAACCAAGAAAAAATGTCATTCCTTTTAGAGGTACAGTGAGGAAAATAAGTATTTGAACACCCTGCTATTTTGCAAGTTCTCCCACTTAGAAATCATGGAGGGGTCTGAAATTGTCATCGTAGGTGCATGTCCACTGTGAGAGACATAATCTAAAAAAAAAATCCAGAAATTGCAATGTATGATTTTTAACTATTTATTTGTATGATACAGCTGCAAATAAGTATTTGAACACCTGTCTATCAGCTAGAATTCTGACCCTCAAAGACCTGTTAGTCTGCCTTTAAAATGTCCACCTCCACTCCATTTATTATCCTACATTTAGATGCACCTGTTTGAGGTCTTTAGCTGCATAAAGACACCTGTCCACCCCATACAATCAGTAAGAATCCAACTACTAACATGGCCAAGACCAAAGAGCTGTCCAAAGACACTAGAGACAAATTGTACACCTCCACAAGGTTGGAAAGGGCTACGGGGAAATTGCCAAGCAGCTTGGTGAAAAAAGGTCCACTGTTGGAGCAATCATTAGAAAATGGAAGAAGCTAAACATGACTGTCAATCTCCCTCGGACTGGGGCTCCATGCAAGATCTCACCTCGTGGGGTCTCAATGATCCTAAGAAAGGTGAGAAATCAGCCCAGAACTACACGGGGGGAGCTGGTCAATGACCTGAAAAGAGCTGGGACCACCGTTTCCAAGGTTACTGTTGGTAATACACTAAGACGTCATGGTTTGAAATCATGCATGGCACGGAAGGTTCCCCTGCTTAAACCAGCACATGTCAAGGCCCGTCTTAAGTTTGCCAATGACCATTTGGATGATCCAGAGGAGTCATGGGAGAAAGTCATGTGGTCAGATGAGACCAAAATGGAAAGTTTTGGTCATAATTCCACTAAACGTGTTTGGAGGAAGAAGAATGATGAGTACCATCCCAAGAACACCATCCCTACTGTGAAGCATGGGGGTGGTAGCATCATGCTTTGGGGGTGTTTTTCTGCACATGGGACAGGGCGACTGCACTGTATTAAGGAGAGGATGACTGGGGCCATGTATTGCGAGATTTTGGGGAACAACCTCCTTCCCTCAGTTAGAGCATTGAAGATGGGTCGAGGCTGGGTCTTCCAACATGACAATGACCCGAAGCACACAGCCAGGATAACCAAGGAGTGGCTCTGTAAGAAGCATATCAAGGTTCTGGCGTGGCCTAGCCAGTCTCCAGACCTAAACCCAATAGAGAATCTTTGGAGGGAGCTCAAACTCCGTGTTTCTCAGCGACAGCCCAGAAACCTGACTGATCTAGAGAAGATCTGTGTGGAGGAGTGGGCCAAAATCCCTCCTGCAGTGTGTGCAAACCTGGTGAAAAACTACAGGAAACGTTTGACCTCTGTAATTGCAAACAAAGGCTACTGTACCAAATATTAACATTGATTTTCTCAGGTGTTCAAATACTTATTTGCAGCTGTATCATACAAATAAATAGTTAAAAAATCATACATTGTGATTTCTGGATTTTTTTTTTTAGATTATGTCTCTCACAGTGGACATGCACCTACGATGACAATTTCAGACCCCTCCATGATTTCTAAGTGGGAGAACTTGCAAAATAGCAGGGTGTTCAAATACTTATTTTCCTCACTGTATTTGCTAAACCATTACAATTAAATGAAGAAATTCCAATAGGCTTTTTTTTGTATTATCCATTAAACTAGTGAAATCTTTATCAATATAATGTAGTGCCCCAACAAAATAAATTCTTTCCACACATACCCACAAACCGCACACACATACATACACGCCCCACACATACCAACGCACAACACCAACCAGAAAACAAACCAGCCAAGTACAACCCCACCTCCCTCTAAAACTGCAGTCTTCCATTGGCCTTTACTCTTCCCTAGGTTAGTGGGTAAGTATGCCCTCCCCATACCCTGATCCCAACACAAGAACTTACCCCAAGACAGCCTGTCCCCCTCACACTTCTTCTTTGTGTTCAAATTTACCACTTTAAGTAGCTAAGCCCAGTCCATGAGTCCGGGGCCTCCTCATCTCCACCTCAATGGCCACGTAAAGCCAGATATTCAATGTTAGGCTCGTTGCCTAGAGACCAGTTGTGTGTGACGTCATCAGATCGCGTGTTATTTACATCGTTTGCTATCCATGCTGCTAGTTGCCGGCGTCGTCCCCTCCAGTCAACCAGTATGTAATCTGAGATTTCCGATATAGAGCTCCATCAATGTAGAGCTTATCCACAATAAGACGCGTCTTTTTGTAATTTTTCCTTGCTTCCGACATGACCGGATAAAGTAGTCTTCGTCTCTTCATTATCTCCGGGGGGAACTGGTCCGTGATGGAGAAAGTGGATGCCATAATAGTGGATTTATCCTTCGACACCGTTGGAATTGTTGCGGAGTTGGAGATCGGTCAAAACTCGAAAGACAAAGCAGCCGCCACCTCATGACATGGCTTACTCAAACACGCATCAACCTAACATACAACTTCACAAAATCTTAATCCTTGCGAGGCATATTGTTACAAAGAGGATAAAAGCTTTGAATAGTAAATTTTTCATTCGTGATAATTGGATAAATTTACAAATGTCATCAGAGCACTGGATTTCACTATCAGCACAGCGCAGGCTCTCCTTTCAGCATCATTGTTATCACATCCACAACGGCCTACAGATGTACATTCACGGCCAAAGGATGATTAAAACATAAAGCAAACACTGCAGCCACATCTAAGCGAACATGACATGAGCTTATGGTCCAGCTTTCCACGTTCTAATGACCGTTAATGTCACTAACAATGTTCAGTCGCAGAAACCGGGCTCGTTTCCAATATGGAGAGGCAAAAAGGCAATTAAAAAGTTCAATAGAAGAGGATTCTTTGAAAAAGTCAAAGGTTTGACCTATAATGATTGTTGATAAGAGCTGCCTGCTGCTATTTCTGTTTAAATAACATGGAACATTGGATAAAACGAAAATGTTGAATACACCATTCCAGTTTCTTTTGCAGTTTTCCCCGCACATCCAACTTCAATGCTTTACAGTTTGCAGTTTGCTTTACAAATGATGCTGACAATATATGGACACCAATTACTCAATGATAAACAAAGGCATTTGTTCAAACTATAAAAGAAAACATCTAAATTAACTTTATTCTGCAAGCTGTGTGCACAGCTTAACTTTATTGTGCAGGCTGTGTGCACAGCTTATCATCACTCCAGGAAGGATTTTCAGACTCAGTTTCTTTGTCTTATGACACTTTTTCTACTGTGCTCGCTCTGTCAACGAATGTTTTGTCGTCAAAGTGAAAATGCAAGATGTGCCGTTTTACTGCCAGGGGGCTCATTGTTTAAGAATGGGAATCAAAGTCATTAAAATGAAGTACGGTTAAGTCGGCGCATGGAGTAAGTAAGTAAGTGGTTTATTTTACAAGCGTACTACAAAATAGTGTTCAGGTGTTAGTCTGCGCTGTGACAGAGCCGCGCTGCCATTGTGGGTCAACCTGACCAGCATGTTTTTGGAGGTCGGGGAAACTGTAGGACCTGGAGGAAACCTGGCTGGCTGCCACTTCTTGTTCTTGCACCCTGAGCTGCAAGAACAAAGTCACTTTTGCCTTGTCGCCATGGAACTGTTGTCAGTTAAAAAAATGGCTACAAGGCAAAAGTGACTTCATTTTGTTCTGCATTTTTGTTCGTTCGGTGAGGCAGATTCACCGTGATAGTGCGCCCTCTGCTGGTAGAAGCGGATCCACAACGGTATTATTTGTTAATATTTTATGTTTTACAATTATTTTTAGGGTTAAGTTAAAGTCGTTAGGATTAGGATTTGGGTTAGGGTCGTTTAGGAACAAAAATAACAAGCATTTCCTATGCTATTATAAGTTATGTTATATTTATCAACAGAGAAAAAAGAAGCAACGCACACCAGAAGCAGTCTCCGAGGTGCAGATGTTGGGGATAATCTTCATAAATCAAAAACAGCATCGCACACTCATAAGCCGATGTCCACATTTTAATGATAGTAATTACGTTTCGGCATTAGCCTTCATCAGATCTTTCTTTTTTCTTCTTTGAACCAAAGTGTATACACTTTGGTTCAAAGAAGAAGAAATACAGGGCACTGTATTTATCAACAGAAGCATCTAGTTACAATTCCCAAATTTGTTCATAAGATTATTAGCCTATTATTTATTTGTTTTAATGAAAAAATGTAAATAACTCAATTACTAATTCCTAACGTGCGTTAAGTAGAGCAACATCAACATCAATCTTCCTAAAAACTGATCGGGCTAGATCCATCGTATCCAGCAGAGGGCGCACTATCCCGGTGGATTCACTTCACGGGAGATCTGTCTTGGCTCCGGGTCTGCAGCTTTCCCCTACTCCCTCCCACGGGCTTGGCTCGGGCATAAAACCTTGCCTCTAATGCACACTGGACAGTTACAACCCAACATTCCACCACAAAGAGAATGAGGCTAATTTACTCTTTATACTTGCAGACCATGTTCACTTTGTTTACAATTCAATTTCAATCAATCAATCAATCGATCAATCAATCAATCAATCAATCAATCAATCGATCAATCGATCAATCGATCAATCGATCAATCAGAATTAAAATCAGACTTTATTTATAAAGCACTTTCACACCGAAAAGTATCACAAAGTGCTTTACAGATAACATTTAAAACAATACGCCTGGCACACCCTCGTATCCACCCGAATAGATACAGATCTCTCATTCGTGACACACACACACTCAAACTTTTACCCCACCGTCTACGCACACACACCCTCACTCACTAACTCGCACACGCACGCGCACGCGCACACACACACACACACACACACACACACACACCACACACACACACACACACACACACACACACACACACACACACACACACACACAGAGAATAAAATAAATAGATATATAAGGCTGGGTACAGATGGACAAGTGTGGAAACCCCATTTGAGGAGCCGTCTGCGCCGGGAGCAGCAGTCCAGCGCAGCTACAGGGCACTGATAGCTGACATAGAGTATGGGGGATCATCTGGACAAGAGCACACAGCCTGGTAGTAGGCACGTCAGCAAAAATGCCTTTTAGACATCAAAAGCTCTCCATAAACACTCAAACATAATCCCAAGCAATGTGGTTTGTGTGTGTATCCCTTTGCAAATGGTTGCACTCGCGCTGCCTTGACATCTGATGGTTTACATTTATGTAGACAAACATTATCAGCCAGAAGCAGCTCTGAGACATAATCTGTTTGGGTTAAAATCTGCATCAAACAAATGTCTGGTCTTGCGTCATTGGGATGAAAGCGCAGGTAACTACACACTTTGAAATTTTGGAAACAGAAACAAAATGTCAAGCATATATTTACCCAAACAGAAAGTAAAGTGCCATGAGATATTAAAGCAGAAATGAATTAGAATCAGTTTGTGTTCACGTTTGGACCTGCATCTGGATCGTATGAAAGGGTGAAATAACAGCACTAGTCCGCAGGGGGCAGTGTGTTAGGGTTCATGGAGTCAATGACGTGGACCTAAATGTTATGACCAGATCACCGTTAGATGCCAATGCATCTAATGCAATTTTAGATGCATTGGCTGCATGGGGTATTGAAAAAACATCAATATTAGACCCAGGTGTTCTATAAATACAGCTTACAATAATATAACCTTGCTTATTTCTTCTGTTCTGACTGATAAACTCATAACCTTCAATACTGAAGTCCATTTCTCTGTCATTGTGAATCCATGTTTCTGTTATTAGGATCACACTGAATGGATTTAAAAACTGTTGTAAGAAACTTTTGATGTGATCAAAGTTAAAGGCTTCTACTGTTGAAGTGTATTATGGAGAATGCATTAACGTTCTTGAGATTGCTGTTGTAAAGATGCTCAGTATAATATTGGCAGTCATTAAGAGTTCTTGCAAATAAGTTATTTTCTGGGTCAATATCAATCTCAGCATTCTGTAAATCATATTGTAAGTATGTAAAGTCCAAGTCGCTTCTTCCAGTGGTTCTCCTTAGTGAGGGTTCAAAAGTACCTGATTGGTGCTGTAGGTTGGTCATTGATGCTGTAGGTTGATCATTCATTATCACCGAAAAAGTTGCTATGGACTCGCCGCGCGGATGACGTCATTCATTGTGCGCCGCTGTATCACCTATGGTGGTATGATGGTCGCCACCACCGCCAGTCAGCCAGTACGTAATACTAGCATTCCTATACAGAATCCCATTAATGTATAGTTTGTCGACAATGAGGCGAGTTTTATTGCCATGATTTTTGGCATCTTTCATGATCGGATACAACAGGCGTCTCCTTTTGAGGATCTCCAGTGGAAACTGGTCACTCATGGAGAAAGTCGTTCCCCTGAGTTCTCTTCCACGCTCCATGACAGTGGATTTGCCTTTTGAATCTGTGTCACAATTTGGACGGGACTGTCTTCCACGATTGTGTTGGTTCTTAATGTCGCCAATGCTGTGAACTCTTCCCATGCCGATGTTCTGCACAGCCGACTCCTCCAATTTCAGGTTAGAAATCATAAAAGTTTTGACCAACTGCTCAGTCCTTTTGTAATTCTCGCCACGCTCTTCCTGAGCACCGTATACAATAACGCTGTTCCGCATGCTCCTACATTGCAGCTCAAGAATGTCTTGTGTATTTTTGACACTCGTGTTATGGAGCTCAGCGGCATGTTGTTTAAGGGAATTCACTACTGCGCGTAAAGCTGCGTTTTCCTGCTGTAGCACCTCAACCAGGGCAGATTGATAGTCCATAGATTTCTTGAGGTCACTGACGTCTTCGGATAATTTATCCAGAAGAGAAAGACGGAGTAACTGCTCATTTATTTGTGAGATGGATTCTCTGATTGCCTGCATATCCTTTGCCATGTCATCTGTCTCGGTTGAGCTAAGCTGCGTCCTTCCACGCTTGCCCTGTCATTTAGTTGACATATTAAGGTAAAATAAATCAATGAATGCTTCCAGATCTTCAATGGGCTCATCAGATAACGAATCCAGCGTTAAGATAAGATTTGTAATTCTTATATTTCTTGTCTGATTGTCCCCAAGCCAAACAAAAAGCTAACGCGTGCCTGTGACCCCTTCCATCATTGGTGACTTGCACCCCCCAATTGCCATTGTCCCGGATAACCTTGGGTCCCCATATTTTTAATAACGACCTTTTATGAGAACGATTTTTTTACTATACAAAAATAAACTTTGTACATTCCACTTGTGTATTGTGTTGTGTGGCCCGGGCTCTGAACAGTTTTCAAACTGCGACAGACAAGAAAAAGAGGGTGTGGATAATTCTCTTTAATCAATATCATTTAAAATTAGCAGGTAAGTAGAATGACATGTTAAAGGCCCTGCTACGAAGGCTGTAAGAACGTGTTGTGATTAAGGCTCAATGTGAAATGCATGTGTAGACAACAGCGCCGTGACGCACCTCACATCTGGTTTACTTAACATTATGAATGAACACAGGACAAAAACACAGCGTCCAAGTACCCCCGGCTCACATTAAATCCAGTTAAGGTCCGGTGCGGCGTCCGCGAACTTAGAAAGTCATTAAAACCAATGTAGCACACTCACACTGCTCCGCGAAGTCCGGATCCGGCTACCGAGGCCATCCGGCGGCCTTCCGGCGGCTACGGAAAGAATCCGCAAGAAGTCTATTTTTGCCGGAGACCGGAGCCCCAACGGATCAAGCTGACGGAAAACACGAGCCAAACAGGAAGTCAGGTCTTGTGAGAAAAGAAGATCCGGTGTATTTCAAAATAAAATCTGTCCGCTCACTACTTATTTGGTCTCGTTTACCACCTGCACACGCGTGTAACGTCGGAAATGTAAACATTTCTCCATTACCAGTGACACAGGGGCACTAGTGTGTTGCAAGCATCCACTTCACTGGGGAGAGTCGTTGTACTGGCAAATACAGCTTTTGTTTACAAAAACTACCTATATATGGGGCTTTTTATCACGTAAACACGCACCAAGAGCGAAACTCACGTTCTGTTCTCGCGAGAGCCGTTTCTGTGCCTGGCGCAGCATCTGGCGCCGGAGCTGGCCACAGTGTCAGCCGGACTCACTGTGAGTGGTAGTTTGGGGCAAACCCGGACCGGATCAGGACCGAACCCGACCGAACTCGTACCATAGTTAATGTGAGCCGGGGGTAAGTAAGTCACGACTGGACTCGCATTTGAATCGTGTAATGTGGGCAGCAGAAAGACGCGACTAGGCTCCAGTCGTCGGAAATCAAACATGTTTGATTTTTTAAGCCAGATTTTGGACGCACTGGAGAAATGTGAGTGATTGTACCATCCCAAAAGTGACACACAGAAACAGCGGCCAATGACAAAGTGAAATACAGACAGAAAAACACTGCAGCTCCTTCCTTTTAATTTCTCTGTCATTACAGCGGTACAAACAACAAATTTCATGGCCACAGTGAGCCCCACATGAAACAGCGCAACATTCCATCACCAAAGGTTCACGAGAACCACCTTTTCCAGCTACATTTCAACCACAAACAAGCTGACAAGCTGATCTTTACCTGATAGTAGATGTGAGGGCCATGAAGGCAGGAGGAAGACCCAAGGGAAAGTACCACCTCAATCCAAACAGACCAAGATCTAAGATTACATTACGAGTGGGCATGATGCCCAAATCAAGACAAAGAAAGGAGAGCCACACAATGGTCACAGATCAGCCACGGACCTCAAGGTACACCTAACTGGACCAAAGGGCAATCAGACGCTTGCATGTGTTCAGGTAACACGCATAGACCACCCACGCCCCTTTCGACTGGTGGCTACACTGACTTACCACATTTTCACATCAGATTAAAACTTTTTTCAGTGCAGAAAACCAAAATATTAATGGTTGCAATTAGAAAAGCAATTATTGATAGAAAAAATATCAACATTCCATCAACAATGGCCGACTGAAATCTGTGCTTCGTCTTCTAATTAACTCATGTCAGCCTTCTCTCCAATGCTGACACTCTTAGACATGTTTAAAATGGATACTTTTTACCTCAGTATATATTGATCTTAAAACAGAAATTGCCAACCTTATCGCAATACCTGTCAGAAAAGGTATAATGTATAGTCAGTAACATTCAGTTTTGTAAATTGAAAAACAAAAAACAGGGCAATACGCTCGTGCTTTTGCACTTTTGTGTGTGTGTGTGTGTGTGTGTGTGTGTGTGTGTGTGATAGCTTACCACCACCGAGTATGGAGTGAATGTAAAATGCTCTCATGTAAAGCGCTTTGTGACCATGTCTGTGAAAGGCGCTATATAAATCTTCTTCTAAAGATCTTCTTCTAACTTCATTTTATTTAAGAGAAATGGTCAAAGCCACCGTGTTGTGAAAAATCACATCTAATGCGTTTACATACATTTACATAATAAGAAATGTGTTGAATGTTAAATATATTTGAACTTGTCTTATAAAGCACAACCATTTGAAAGGAAAACATCATACAATCTTAAGAAAGGTCTTGAAGCCATTAGAAATTCAATACACTTATGAAAGATAGACTGTCCTTCCTGAGTCAATATTCTGTATTTGCATGTTTTTCTTTCTTCAAAGCCCTCATTAACATGGGCTAGTTACGGTAATTCAAAATCTTTAAACACACTGCTTGCGTGGGTGCTTTCGTACTTTTCATTTCCCTTAGCACCAAGCACTTCGCCTCAGAGCAATTATCTTAGTTTAGTTTAGTTTAGTTTATTTGTTTATTTGAGCAGTTGAAGTTCTGCTCAAAAGGAGTGGGCCAAAGCAAAAGCTTATGAGCGCCCACCCCCAAAATCATTACAATAAAAAATAACATATCACAATAGTACAAAGGAACATATTACAAGGAACAAAGTACAAGAGCATAGGAACACAGCATGCACACAAACACACAACGTACCCGTTTGTGATTTAATTTTACACATTATCAATCATAATGTGAGCACATCATAATTTGATTTTGATTTGCCTCGTTAGCAAAAGAGAACCTGTTACACTTCAACACGGCTGTTTTAACACGGACCACACTTACAAAGCACTGTTTGAGATGTTCATATAATTAACAAAAATGAACAGAAACAGAAGCGAAGCACAACTACAAGAAGGGTCTTATTTCATGTACGATGTCTGGTACAAGCAAGTGACAAAAGGCGATCATTACTGGGCCTCACTGAGGAGAGGTGGGCTTCTCCTCAGTGAGGCCCACCACATGTTTTTTAGACCCGGTCCCAACACAATTTTTTAAAACATTCTATGAATCTTTTAGAGACGAGATTTTACACATGATGAATTGCTCTCTTCAGACGGGGGGTCTTCCCTGCTGCCTTTAAGGGGGCGGTGGTGAGGCCCCTGCTGAAGAAGAGCAATTTGGATTGTAATGATTTTAACAATTTTAGACCGGTATCCAACTTACCATTTTTAGGCAATATTTTAGAAAAACTTGTTTTTACCCAACTTAATGATTTTATAAATGCACATACTGGCCCTCATTTATCAACATTGCGTAAAAAAATGGTGTATGCGTAGGTGTATTTGCGATATACGCCAGAGGGCGCGTGACATTTATGAACCTGTGCTTTCCGCTCAGATCTTATCGTACGCAAGCGCTGCTGATAGTAAATGCCACGGAGAAATCCTAGCGTCATTTGAATGAAACGCCCAAAAATATTCATGGCTGAGGAGGCCTCACCCACGGATTTTACGGCACGCACGCACGAAACACGGCAAAAAAGAACATTTCTCCAACCAGGAAATGATAAATAGTTGTTTTTAACACAACAAATATGATATTTTTGCGCATGAGGAAGATTAAAAAATCTGTCAATAACCCACGTTAACCTTATAGCCAATCCAAGATCACATTTACTAAATAAAAAAAGAGGGGGTAAAAGAAATAGGCTAATAATAAAAAGTGACCTTTATAAGCAGTAGGCCTAAATAGCCCATATAAAAAAGGGTATAAATTAGACCACATTATCAAAAAAATCATGGACATAACGCTGCAGTACAGACTCAGGACCATGATCTGAACCAGCGAAAAGCAGCTGTCTGCCCCGCGGACTCCGCGCTGGAGCCGGGCAGAACTACGCGCCTTTCGGCCTAAAGCAGAGCTTTCCTCCGGGAGGAAACAGGTGCGCGGAGGGCTGACAGCCTAACGAACCCGTCCGGACCAAAGACAGCCCTACGAGACGTGCTTCGATCATTCCCCTGACGAGAGGAGAGCGTGCGGTCACCAGACCCTGTGCACGTGCCGCTCATATCCGGACCTTACGAACCCGTCCGGACCGACGAAAGCTGTGGAGCTGTCGGGGGATTTGTTTGACGCCCGGGCTACTCGCGAGCACGGAATACGGTCCACAGACTCAACGCTCAAACCAACCAGAACACGGAGCATGGCCTCGCGCAGACCCAGGTGAGTCCCGGTGTCCCGGTACACGGCTGCAGCCGTGGGTGTGAGGCGGGGAATCCACACAAAGTTTGCGCATAAAGCGGTATTTTGTTAAAAACAAAACACGAAACATAAATATAAAACACACCATAAGCGCCTCTGTGGCTGCAGTCCATGTTCTAGTGTCTCTGGTCCGGGCTGAGCCTCTGTGCTCGGACCCGTCGATGCAGCGCAACATGGAATCAAGTCTGCCCATAAACATTAACGCTGTAGCCTTGTTTCATGTTTAAATCACTAATGAGGATACTATGCGATGTGGCAATGCAATTCATGCTGTTAAAAACTGTTTTCCAGCGCTGTTTAGTTAAAATTTGTGTATCATGTACACCACCTCCTGACTTGGTGTAGGATTTGAGCGCACCGTACGCCAGGTGTACAGTGCGCTCAGATTGATAAATGCCAAAACAGGCGGTGATTTTTCGTAAACCCCACATACGCCCTGATTTCACCGTACGCAAGTTTGATAAATGAGGGCCAATGTCCCTGAGAAATTCCAGTCTGGCTTTAGGGTAAACCACAGCACTGAGACGGCCCTTTTAAAGATTTTAAATGATCTTAGATTAAATTATGACTCACAGAAGGTCACAGTGTTGGTTCTACTGGATCTGAGCGCCGCCTTCGATACAGTAGACCACACTATTCATTTAACTCGTTTAAAACACATCGGCCTCTCTGGTGCTGTCCACCAATGGTTTACATCCTACCTCACAGACAGGACATTCATGGTAAGTGTGGATACCTGCTCCTCTCAGGTCCATAAAATTACATGTGGTGTGCCCCAGGGTTCGATTTTAGGCCCAGTGCTTTTTAACCTGCATACTCCCTCTCGGTGATGTCATAAGGAGACATGGAGTCAACTTTCATAGTTATGCTGATGATACTCAGTTGTACATCTCCATGTCTCCTGATGACACCAGGCCAATGGATGCACTTTTTAACTGCATTTTAGATATCAAATCTCCAGCTTAACCAGGACAAAACTGAAGTCTTAGTCATCGGTCCTGAGGCCCAGAGAGAGAAACTTTTACCCAAACTACAGTCACTGTCTTTTAATCCTTCTTCACAGGTGAAGAACCTGGGTGTGATTTTTGACTCTGAGTTGACTTTTATTCCACACATTAAGAATATCACAAAGATAGGTTTTTACCATCTAAGAACATAGCCAGAGTCCGCCCCATTCTCTCTCGGGCCAATATGGAGACGCTAATGCATGCTTTTGTCACCAGTCGTATCGACTACTGTAATGCCCTTTCTGCTTTCTGGTCTTCCCAAAAAGAGTATCTCAGGTTTACAACTTTTACAAAATTCAGCAGCTCATGTCCTGACGAAGACCAGGGGGCGGGACTGTCACAGGTTTAAAATGGCAATGGGAGCCTATGGTGGTGCAATCAATAAAACATGGCGGTTTAAAAAGGAATTAAACAGTTTATTTAAAGGCCTGCTAAAATTTAAGTTAGAAGGACATTAAAAAGGGGTTAAAATAAATAAAAGACAGGTTAAAATCGAGCGGCGTGCAATAAGGTGCAGTCGTGGTCCTCAGGACGGTGGTCCGGCTGGTTCCGGGAGGCTCCATAGGAGAAACAGGGTTCTGCCTCGGGGCACGTAAGCTGGGGGAGCCTGCCGCCGCACTCGACCCCGCCGTGCCTGTCCGGGGAACCTCCCTGCCCCCGAACGCGGCGCTCCCTTGCCGCCATCTCGCGTCCCGACCTGGTGTCACTTCGTGTCTAGTCCTCTTCGTCCGTGTCTCCTCATGTGTGCGCCCTTCTCCCCCATGTGCCAGCCAGCGGTCCTTCTTCGTGTTCGGCCTCCGTCCCCTACGTCTGCTGTCATGGCTGTCGCGCTGCTGCTGCGGGCCGCACCTGCCCCCAGGCCCTCGTGTCCACTCTCTAGGGCTGCTCCCTTTTGGTCGTTTAGTCGACTTATTGGTCGATGTCGTCGTGGTCGACCAAGATTTTCATTGGTCGACTAAATCAATGCACGCACTTTTGCATCAATTAAGATGCTCTCAGTTTACGTAACACCAGAGGCCTGTAGCAGGTTTATCTTTTACCTTGGGCTAATATTTCATTATAATAACAGTTTTACAGACAGAGTGACGTTTGATTGTTTTATGTGAAATGCTTTTGCAAAAAAAAGAAAGAAAAAAAAACATTGAGGAGAGAAATGAGGACGGGAGAGAGTCTCTCCTGTGTGCGCATAAGCAGCTGAGATCAGCGGCTCTGTGAGATGTGGCCAGACTTCTACAGTTGTTTAAACCACAAATACCCTGGTTCTACAGTGAAATAGCTCATACGCGAGTCTGACGCCTGTCCTCTGACAGCAGCTCTACTAAAACATACGCGAGAACGAAACCGAAAGTAGCCTGTAACGTCAGGCGCAGCAGCTCATGGACTCGCTGTGTCTTTCTCCGCTTCATTCTGGCTTTTTCGGAGATAAATAAGACGAGGAACGTGAACCGAGTCATAACTACACATTGAAGATGAAACGACCTGAGAGGAAGTCTGACACGGAGCCACGCGGGCGGCGCATTTCACAATAAAGCACATGGCTCGTGTTTACATTACGGCGAAACAGACACGTGTCACACGGAGATGTCTGACCCGGAGGACATTTGAGAACAGGGATGATGATGGCAGAAGAGAACTACTGCTTTATTTGGATTATATGGATATATGGACAGCACATGTACAGCAGCAGATGCAGGAGTGAGTCTGAGATTAAAGGTGAGATTAATGTGACTTTTTACACATACATGCACCGTTGACGTTGCTTCGATGTATAAATATTAAAGCACTAGCTCCCAAAGTTCCATGTCTTATGAGTGCAGTTTGGGTCAGAAAAGTTGTAGTTTTGTCAGTATTATGCCATGCCCCCTTTTAGTCGACTAATCGCTGCTCAGGGCATGTTTTTGGTCGACCATGAAAATCTTTGGTCGGGGACAGCCCTACCACTCTCTATCTCTGTTTTTCCTTCTTTGTGTGCCTGCTCCTCCGCCTTTTATCCTCACTGCAATCACCTGCAGGTGTTTCCTCTTGACTGCTGGGTGGGGCTGCAGGGCAACGAGCTTGGGCAATTAAGAACATGAATAAAATCATCTTTAAAAACATGCATAACAAAACACACTAAAAACAAAGTTAAAAACAGCCCGCTCGTGCCCATGTCAGGACCACATTACACCGGTTTTAGAGTCGCTGCATTGGCTCCCTGTGTGTTTCAGGATCGATTTTAAAGTTCTTTTAATGGTTTTTAAATGTCTTAATGGTCGTGGGCCTTCTTATCTTTCAGAACTGCTTTTACCTTATGAACCTTCACGGCCTCTTCGCTCACCACCCTCCCACCTCTCTGCCACCCCTCCTATGGGGACCCTTGTGTCGGTGCCTGGATTGGCCGCGGCTATCCTGCTGCTCCCGGGGAGGACGGCCCCTCTGATGGGGTTTCCTCACCTTGGTCATCTGTACCCAGCCTTATGTACTTGATTCTGAGTGTGAGTGTAGAGTAGGGGATGTAGGTGTACGTGTGTATTGTGATAACTGTATATATTGGGAGTGTGGGAGGGTTTGTCGGGCGAGAATGTTTTAATGTCTTTTTAAATGTCAAGCACTTTGTGATGCACTTGTGTATGAAAAGCGCTCCATAAATAAAGATTGATTGATTGATTGATTGATTGATTGACTTAGTTACAGATGGTCATCAACATAGTTCATTCCCAAAAGTCACTAGTTTTGTGTTAAAAGAACATTAATATACATATTATCCGTGATCTTGCTACTTCCCAGTTGTCATTTCCATCCTTGATATGGTATTGATTAGTGTACAATTTTACTTGGTTGCATCCTTTTTTTTAATGTACAATGAATTATGTAATATGTAAGCCCTGCATAGTGTAGTGCGTTAAAAAAGCCAGGGTGTAGAGGGGGTCCATTGAAGACGGCAGTAGCTCCTCATCAACAAACCCCCACCCAGCTGCCCCAACAGCTGATTTGGTAGATGATGTTACTATACTGTGTAGTGCATAAAAAGAAAAGGTATACGAGCCCATTGGGAGGGTCCCTCTCAACAGATTTGGAGCTCGCCTACTCTAATTTTCTATTTACGATTTTGAGCAATAGGATGACAACTGTTCAGAGCAACAACACTCTTCCTTAATTAATTGAATGCATATTAATCCTACTGCTCCCCTAGTGACAACGCGTTTCTTCTTCTCTGTACTTTTAAAATGTCTTTTGTTTATATTTATATTTGAACAGGTTGATGTTTGGACATTGTTTCATCTCCATTTCCAAATTATTCCACAATTGTACCCCATTAACTGTCGGGCTAAAACTTTTCAAAGTTGTGCTATGTTTCTGAATCCTTAAGTTCAATTCATCACGTAATTCATAACGACCAGTACGTTCTTGGAACCTTCTTTGTATTTGGCCTGGTAACAGTTTGTATCTTGCTTTGTATAACATCTGTACAGTTTGGAACTCAACAATGTCACAAAACTTCATGATCTTTGATTTTTAAAATAATGAGTTTGTGTTGGCATCTGTCTGGGCATCTCTGCTGAGACTGCTGCCCCCACGACCTGGACCCGGATAAAGAGGAAGAAAATGGATGGAGTTTGTGTGGTTCAAAAACCCAACTTTTTGTAGCATTACTATCGGTTTGGTAACGCTTTATAATAAGGGTACATGAACTCATGCATGAATCCATCATAAATCATGACTTCATGAATTAATTCATTATAAATTCATGTGAGGTCATGATGATTCATGATGAAATACTCATGAATTCACACCGTTAACTCACTAATGATTAATTCATCATGATCTTGATGAATTTTTTGTTTGCCAAGAAACCAACCTAACAAGGACCAAACTGTGTATACTTACAACTAAAAATGATCTCATGGTTAGTTCATCATGAGTTCACTATGAATGTGCCCCTTAAAATGAAGCGTTGCAGCTTTAATAACTTAATAGATACAGAACCTGTTTTAGGAGAGCAATTACACACAGAAGAGCTTTCACATTAGATTATATTCATTTATGATTACACAACGCAAAAATGTAACAATGGCAGTATGTTTGCAGAGGCTCTCAGTCACCCAGGAAGTATTCATTTAGTGAAGCTCTAAATCGTTGACTGGCCTGAGTTGGTTTGAAGGGGAAGGGAATCTTATTTGTATAGCGCTTTTTATATGACACAAGTCACACCCAAAGCGCTTCACACATGAAAAAGCTTCACTCCATGCTGATGGTGGTAAGCTACATTTTGCAGCCACAGTTTCCCCTGGGGTAGACTGACAGAAGCAAGGCTGCTCACATCTGCGCCAGCGGTCCCTCCGACCACCACCAACCACTCACACATAGGCATTGGGTGAAGTGTCTTGCACAAGGACACAACGGTTTGAGGATGTTTTGCTTCTATTTTAGGACGGGCCTGAGTGTTATTGGAGCCATGTCTAGTTTGGCTTTACTTGTTACATTTTCTGACCACAAGAGCAAAGAAGCTTTGCGAATAGAACGAAAAATCATCAATTCAACAAACAGTTCAGTCGACGATTAAAAGCTTCAGCTGTTTAGGGCAGCAACAATTATCTCAACAGAATTGAAGTTGCAGTTTTAACAATTTAACAATTACAATGTCACAAAGCCTGCAATTAATATTTTCTTACACAATTGTTTGTTGACATAGGAAATCTAATTTCATTTTTGTTTGTTTTTTGTTTCGTTTCATCGTCTGAAGTTGTACGCAGCCTTTACTTGTTTCGAATATAGGATCCAGCAAGTGCTCAAAATGTCCAAACTCAAAATTAATTTACAAACATCCCAAATTAGATCATATTAAAGTAATAACCATAATCAAGCATTTCATGAGTTACAGATCCAACTCCATGTTCATATCAACAATTATATCAAGAAGTAAGAATAGTTAACAGTGTGTACTAGGGCTAGGACGATCCACTTGTCTCACAAATCCATTGGTTCCCAACATAAAGGGGGCCCACAGCTTTGTCTGGTTCCATGGTCATGTTATAAGCAATATTATTTGAACAAATTAAATGGTTAAAAATCATAAAATAGGACCTCAAAAGAAGTATGAAAACACCAATTTCTGAACATACATTTGAAACAAATGCTTAGTGGCAATAATATTATAATTTCTACTTTTAATATTTGTGGTAGCCACGGTTTTTTGGTTTGGGTGTGTGGCCTGACTGTTTAGGTAAAAGAAACACTGATGTGTGTCTTTGTAAAAGTCCCAGAGCTGCTGTAGCTCCGGTTCACAATGAAGCTAAGCCTCCGTGACTTGTTTACATCAGCGGGCCGGCATAGCATCTGCCCTGGTGGCTCAGCCACAACGTACGTCACTGTTGGGGAAAGCCCCTGATTGGTCGACGCTCGCGAATTTCTCCAAAAAGTTCAACATCTCCCAACTCTAGCATCGGCCGCGCTGGACGCCATGGAGGTGCGTCAAAAGCTTCCCACGCGCGAAAAGCTTCAAAACGTGGCCGCACAGGAGGCGCTGCGGGACCTCTTGACGCTCCCTGAGGCGCATCCTCCATGTATTTTCAATGTAAACCTGACGCCTGGCCGCGTTTGGTGTGGACGCACCTTGAGCCATTGTTTGCGCACAAAAATAGCAGTCTCGTCTCATCCGACACTGTCCTTCCTAGGTGGAAGGTAGACCCTATAATTTTGCTGGAAATAATGCAAATATAGACCCATAGCAACAACAGACTTCATTTAAACTCTCGGTCTCAAACACAACATTTAAAAGGCTTCATCTAGTGTAAAATTATATGTTGTGCAAGGTGCATTTCCGCCCAGTCTGCTGCAGGATTCCATCTTCCTTTTCTGATTGATGAAATGTCTTATGATCCCCTGGAAGTATATATTGGCAAGCCTTCGATCTCTCTGGGGCCGACAGATGGTGATTAAGGCCAACATTAATAAAAAGAGTAGCGGAGAGATCTTTTTCCAACTCACATCAAAGCTCATCTTTCAAGATTCCCCAGCCGTCTGTATCATTACCAATGTTTGACAGTCATAAGTCTCCTTCAGCTGCTCAATGTATGGCCATGAGAGCCTCCAGATCAAATCAAATCCTGTTGGTATGTGATGGGTTACTTTGAAAACAAGTGTGCAACATGACGGGAAAGAATCTTGATGTACAGTTTGATATAACCACGTTTTAGTTTTCATCCGCTTCCTGGTAGATATGGATGAATTTCTCTAATGTAATTCTGCCTTCAAGTGCTCTTGTAAACATGATCCTTTCCAGTTGTAAAGTGAGAATTTACAAGCACATTTACAAGTGAAACATTACAAAAAAACACTAACAAACTATCAACAAATTTGCATGAGAAAGTTGTCTACAAACCACTGAGACTGCTACTTTGTGTCTGCTTTGATCGGGAAAACAAATGTGGCTTTTTTTTCTCATGACAAGTGGAAAAAGAGAAGCTGAATAGCTAAATGCATAGTGTATGCTTCATAACAATCAGTGAAAAGGCTCTCTGTTGTGTTGAAACGTCAAAGCTCATCTCATCTCAGGAACTTCCCAGTGGAAAATACGAGATGAAGTGGTGATCATGTGCAATGTTCATCTCTGCAAGTGGTCGTTATAATTACGAGACCACATGAAGGCAGCTTTAATCAAATCACATTTTATTTATAACAAAGTGCTTTACAGTGCTTAAAAATTAAAATCGTCCCTACCAGCAAATATACGTAAATAACAACAACCCCCCCCCACACACACAGACGTATACATACAGACAGCCCAGCAGTTAAAAGTCTTAAATAAAAATGGACATAAAGTTGGGTACATAAGGCTGAGTACAGATGGACTGAAAGAGGAAACACCATTCAAGGAGCCGTCTGCACCGGGAGCAGCCCATCGGCCACAGAGCACCAACACAGGGCGTCCGGAGCTGGTGTAGGAGAGACGACCAACCTCCATCCAGGCACCCACAGGAGAGCGCCCGCAAGGCCACAGCCAACCAGCACTCCCGGGGCAGAGGGCTCCCTCAGAGGAACCACTGGGAGAACATAAAAGATAAATTAAAAACAGCTAAAACTCGGCTAAAAATGTGAAATAGCACAAGATAAAAGAGTGAAACTAAAGAAATGGTTGTATAGAACTGAAACAGATAAAGTTAATATAAATAAATATTACTTAAAAGCTAAGCTAAAAAGGTAGGTCTTGAGCCTACTTTTAAAAACATGAACGTTCTCTGCAGCCCTGAGCTCCCCCGGCAGGCCATTCCAGATACGAGGGCCGTAATACTGGAAAGAGACGCCTCGCTGTGACTCGTTGACTTTAGGAATAACTAAGACGCCTACCGGATGAGCGCAGGGACCGCGAAGGCTCATATGGTAAAAGCAATTCTGAAAGATAAGAAGGACCAAGACCATTAAGACATTTAAAAACAATTAAAATAACTTTAAAATCGATGCCCAGTTGAATAGCATGGCCGTAGGAAATGTGTTTCAAATCCAATTAAAATCCCCAAACTTTTGGATACATCCCACTCAGCAGAGTTCACTTTTCCACTTGTGCCGTTAGGTTTACTATAGGTGGTGTTCTGTTCAATATCCATCACTGAAAAGATGGACATGAAGGAGCAGATATTTGATATTTAGGAGATGAAATGAGTGCTAGTACACAGAGCTCATGGATATTCTCTCAAATGTAGATGTGCAGCCTCTGAAAGACACTCACTTGAGGACTCACCAACATGAGATTGATGTATATTTAAGTTGCATATAGATTAAGTGCCTATATTATTGAAATTGACTTTTGAGCTTTCTAACAGTGTGTAATCAAGAGAGTCCGGGTGGTTCCCCATGGGCCGCGGCACTTTTGGGCCGACAGAAATAATTTATGAAGTGACTCACAGTTGTGCCATTACAGGCCTATGGGCTTGAACTGAACTGCAGCAGAAGCCCAGGCTGCTGTTCAAGACATAAATTAAGTTACACAAACATTTTAGATGTAAATCAAACAATGACTTCGCTATTGGAATCAGAAAGAAATTTCACATCGCACAAATTATTTATTGTGTTATAGCAAGGAGAAACCAACTGATGTTGAACTCAGAGGGGTGTTTAAGAGTATTCAAGTTGAACACCCCTCCGAGTTCACGTGAGTAAAGCAGTGACAGAAAAGGCAGGCGACTGAAAAAGAAAGGCATCACCAACCTTTAAGTTTGGAACTACTTCTTCCTCTATTTTCAACTCCACTTGACAGCGTTGAATGACGCCGTCAAAGATTAGAAAAGCAAAGTGAAAATGTACAGTCTTGCCTGTTGCTGAGCCACAGTTCTTATGGATTGATTACAATCAAAACGGCGATAAAAAGTGACTCGTGATGAAACTAATGGCACTACAAACCTAACCGCACGGATCACGCTGTTGCTTCTATTTGGACGCTTGAAAGGCTTCCAATCAGACACTCGCATGTGTTCACTGCAGGAGGAGCCACTTGCTTGTGCTTTGGTGACAGTGGAATAGTTTTACTACCTTTTTCTGACACTTAATGCAAATCTCGCCGCTTTCCTCCCTCCTGCTTCTCCCAGATATTATAACAATACAATATTGTGTGGTTTGAGTGTGCAGTACCCGTCTATGCAGCGATCATGTCATGGTAAAATCCCCTTTAAAACGTGTTAGAAATCCAGTGCATTCTTCATTGCGTCTGTTTTCATAAGTTTATTGA
The DNA here is from genome assembly GCA_007210695.1 of Neogobius melanostomus. Lineage (NCBI taxonomy): Eukaryota > Metazoa > Chordata > Actinopteri > Gobiiformes > Gobiidae > Neogobius > Neogobius melanostomus. The sequence goes on along the minus strand of VHKM01000227.1, from coordinate 3,772,929 downwards.
AGCGTTTAATTCCCTGATCAGAATGCCTGGGCTCAGGAAAGGCATTTCAAACCACAGCTGCTGTGTTGTCATAAAGCTTTTTCTCCTCTTTCCAAGCAGTAAAGTGTTTCACTTGTGTCTGTATGATATAGAAGATGTGGTTATTTTGCTTCAAATTCAATGAACAGTGTCCTTTTTTTCCTCAAATGTTGTATTCCCGGACTCTTTCCTCCCAATGCCACGTTCACCCGCTGTAAACAGGTGACGGGCAGGTGGCCCTGCCCCGACGCCAACTCATCACCCACACCTGGGCGCGCATTTCACATTGACAATACACAGTAATCACCCGTACCGTCCGTGCGATCCGCATTAGGTGTGAAAGCACCTTTACAGGTTCCAGGTACATCTCCATGACTTCTTTGAGGATGTTACAAAACTGACTCCACCAAATAATGGACTCTTTAAACATTAAAGAGGCTTGTAGATAATGGACCTTGTAAAAAAAAAAAAACGTGCATGCAGTCAGTCACCAATTACAGCGTGTCAAAAGAACTCGGAAAGGCCCAGATTAGCTTTATAGAAGATAAAAACGATAGTTGACAGCTACACACTCAGCTTCAAGCTTTACCTTTTCGCTTATTGTAGCCGTCTGTTCGGTTTGACGTCTTGTCAGCAACATGACAGCGCACTTTGTCAGCTAGTTAAGCCGCTGTCACTGTGGTGTGCGTGTCAAGTTGCAAACGGTTATGACAGAAAACTTAGAGCAAGCCAAAAAAAGGCTGTGATTGCCACAAAAGCTGCAAACTTACACCAATACAAGTCATCCAGGCAGTGGGATCAATGTTCAGGACATGACAAACCCAAAATCACGCCACTTTCAGAAGCGACAAGGTGTAAAATGAGAGCGGGACAACCCAGAGGTGTAACCCCATCAAGCAAGAAAAAAATGGGGCGAAAGGGGCTACAAAAGGTTATTTCAGATACAAGCCATGACATTTAGACAGATGTGAAGCCAGCACAATGATGTCATGTTTGCACACACTACATTGTTCAAATTTTAAGACATCCGAACTTCTCACTTGTTTTTTGGGATGAAACATCCGTCAATTTAGCGCTTACATGTTTTTGCATCATCTGCTCTACCAGGGTGTCAGCAAAAGCTAAACGGGTCTTTATCAAAGGTTGCAGCAAAGGAATAGGATTTACCTGCCGTGTTCAGAGCCTTTTAAAGACAAATTTTCTTTACAAGCATAACAGTCTCTCAAAATGTTCCATCTCAGGATTCATTCACAAAGCTCAAAGATCCCTGCACATTTTCCTTCTACATGGTACTTCAGTGAAAGCATCTTCGTTCAACAAATTGAGCGAACAAATTGTGTAGCAATGCCATCGTAAACCAGTTTGTGGAATTACAGATCATGTCTGTTGAGAACCACAACAGATTTTACTTTGACTACGAGTTTCCATTTCTCTAATCCTCCTCGGCGAGCCACCATATTGTGTGTCATTTGTACGGCTCGCATGCACATAATCTATATGTCTACACTCTGGGCTGCTGTAGGCGCTTGTGTATTTTTTCATTGACAAGGAGCCATGTGATCGATTGGTAGGCTGAAATAATCGTAATGTGCACGTGCCTGAAAATCATGAAAATAAAAGGACATAGAATTAAAGGAAATAGGCCGTTTATCAATTTACCTGTGATAAAATATTCGGAGCAGACTTTATAGTGTCTTGGGTCAGAATTGAAACCCTTTGTTTATTCTCGCCAGCCACAGAGTAGATTTCTCGTACAAAAGCCTTCCTGTGACAAATCACTTTTGGGATATCGAAATACTGTCTCGTCATGTCAGGATCAGTACGTTTTGTACAGCCCCACACAACATATCAATGATCCGTAACACAATTAGACACTTGACACACATAATGGCGCCGTATGGAGTTGTGGAGAAATGTGACATGGGAAATCTATTGATTATGTGACTACGTACGTAGGTAGGTAGGTAGGTAGGTAACTTTATTTATACCCGTAGGTAGAATTGGTTTGCAGTTGAGAGTAGGCAATACAATACATAAGCAGACAAAAAGCACATAAAACAAGAAAATGTAAAATCATCTAAAATAGTCATTATTTTAATTATTATTATTATTATGAGAGAAAGAAAAGAGAGTGCCCTAAGGTTAGATCATACCCAGTATAGAACATTTAGTGCCTGTTCAGCACTGATACTGCACTAAGAATAAAGATCTTTTTAAATCGTTTCGTTTCCCATCTTGGAACTAAGAACCTTTGTCCAGATGGGAGAAGAACAAACTCTTTGTTCAAAGGATGCGTCTCATCATCAGAGATGGCCCTAGCTAAGCGCAGAAGCTGCTGCGTGTAAAGAGACTCTGGGTGCGGCTGTGTATGTCCAATCAGCTTACTAGACCATCTAACAATTTGAGAAAGCGAGTTCTTGTTCTTTAAATTCAGACTATTATACCATGAGACTAACGCAAAAGACACAACTGATTCAACAAAAGCTCTGTAGAACAGAGTCATTATAGAGCAGTCTACATGAAAACAGTAACAGTGCAAACGTTGGTGGCCTCTTTTCACCACAGCAGCACAATTATGTTCAAACTTCAGTTTTGAGTCAATGATTGTTCCAAGGCATTTATACGAGTCTACACATTGAATGATTTCCCTTCCGATTTTAGTGACGTCAGGAGTGTGAGGCTTCCTTCTGAAATCAATGCACATGTCTTTTGTTTTGCAGACATTAAAATCAAGATGAGACTCTTTGCACCAATTTACAAAATCATCAACAATAGGACCGTGTGCATTCTCGTCACCCTGAAGAAGGCTCACAATAACAGAGTCATCCGCGTACTTTATGATTGACCTGTTACTGTAGCTGCTTTGGCACATATTAGTGTACAAGATGAAAAGTAAAGGGGATAGGACGCACCCCTGTGGCGAACCTACGGAGGTGCTGATGCTTTCAGACAAGAGTCCATTTACCCTTACTCTTTGCCTTCCGTTAGTTAAAAAATCCAACCGACCAAGTTAAAAATCAAAATTAAATTGAGTTAAAAGACGGTGTACTAAGATATGCGGTTGTATAGTATTAAATGCTGATGAGAAGTCAAAGAGAAGACGTACATGTGACCCAGTTTCTTCCAAATGTTTAAAGATTAAGTGCAACAGGGAAACCGTAGCATCTTCAACACCTCTGTGAGGTCTGTAAGCAAACTGCATAGGACGTGTGAGCCATCTCTAGAGATTCATGGATCTTTTTTGTAACTGCCCTCGTCGTGAACTAGGCAGCTAGTTAAACTTTGACTCAATGACCAGACGTGACCTTCTTGAAATTGCCGCTTAATATTCAGCCTTGCCATTGAGTACAAAGTAAAAAACTAAGAAAAAAAAGAGAAACAGGCTACAGTTAGGTGGTTGCCACGGCAACATGACAACTGGTGCTCACTAAATAGCTAATTTGGACAATGTTACAAGTTTAAGATAAATATTCACACTAAATAAAAGTCCTCTAACTCAAAATACTCAGCTATTTATAGTACTGGGTGTGACCCGCCAAAATAAGAACGGTAGTTTCAAAATAAAAATCCATGTAAAAAAAACATGCCATGAGGCAGAACAATTTTAATTTACATGTGCACTTTTTTAATAGGTAATGTATCCCATTAGTAGTGGGGCACCATCATTATCGAAAATAAAAGAATGTTCATAAAATCTATTAGACCATTTATTGGTTTATTTGGTCGGGACAGTGCATGTTAATGGATCTCATGCATGTAAACAAGCCACACCGGATTGTAGCCTTGGGCTAATTTCCATCCGTCGTCCCCCACGCGCACTCTCAAACACACTCACATTCATCCTGGCCTATTGTACATGTTTTTAGTAGTAGGGGAAACTGGAGTACCCGGAGGAAACCTACGCAGACACGGGGAGAACATGCAAACTCCACACAGAAAGGCCCCGTCCCTGGTGGGAATCGAACCCAGACCTTCTAGCTGTGAAGCACGAGCGGTAACCGCCATGCTGCTCTTTGAGAAAGAAGTTTTTAATTGATTGACTGCGGAATCTTCCGCAGTCAATCATTGGTTTTCATGTTCTTTAATATTATTCCATCTTTTTCCTGATTTTCTGCAGCTTTCAGCACTTTCATGCTTTGTGCAATTTCTGCAAGTTATGCATCAAAACGTTCCGCATGTTGAGGAGAATCCTGCTATTACTTTTGGGACTTCTGCGATTTACGGTTTTTCCGCAATCGGACGAAATACCGCACATTTTTCCCATTGACGCATAATGGGGCTCCCGCAAATTCATGCTTTTCCACATTTTTTTCCGCAATTTCTGCAATTTCTGCAACTTGTGCATGTTCAGCTTCCGCAACTTGTGGGATTTGAGAAAAAATTGGCCTTCTGCAGTTTTCCAGTTTTTTTCTACAGGAATTTGAAATTTTTGCATTGGTGTGTATGTGGTCTCTGCTCCATTAGTGTGTATGGCGAATCCAGCCAATGGGATTTCTGGCTCTCCATGTGTTTCAGCCATTTGTGCAGCTTCTGCAATTTCAGCATTTAGACGATTTCAACAGTTTGACCAGTTTATGGAATTTAAAAAGTTTATGCAATATAAACAATTTATGCAAATTAACCACTTTATGGAATTTAACCAGTTTACGCATTTTAACCAGTTTACGCATTTTAACCAGTTTATGCAACATAACAATTCATGCCATTTAGGATTTATGAAATTTAAACAGTTAATGCAGTTTATATAATTTATGCAAATTAACCAATAATGCATTTTACCGTTTTTTTTGCAATTTAACCAGTTTATGCAACATAACAGTTTGTGCAATTTAAACTGTTCATGCATTTTACCGGTTTATGCAAATTAGATTATGCAAATTAACAAATTTATGCACTTTACAGTTTTTCTGCAATTTAACCAGTTTATGCAATTCATCCAGTTTATGAACATTAGATTATGCAAATTAACCAATTTCTGCAATTTATGCAATTTATGCATTCGATTCCCGCAGTTCCGCAGTCAATCGCAATGGCGCAGCCATTGCTGCATTTCTAGTTTGTCTTGTATTTTTAATACTTGGAATTGTTTAATAGATGTGCATTATGTCTATGTGCAAATGTGGAGCATGATTAAAAACGTGTAGTCTGCACTGGTTGTGTACATATTTTCCACTGAACACATAATGCACATATCAAATGCACTGGGAGTGCAGCAGACTGCAGCACATCACATGTTTACATGAGCCTTGGCTTAAGGAGTATAAAATCTTTGATTTGGATTTTGGGATGAGAGACGGATCATTGATCATTAAAAGTGAAGAACTACAGAGCCACATTTTTCCCTGATCGCTTTGATCTTTTCTTTATGATTAATGTTTTGCAATGTGACGCTAACATTTAATGACTGGGTACCACAATCTATTCCTTTTGGTTTTACAGTAACTATTCTGAAAACTAAAAAAAAAAAAAAAAAAAGTGTACGTCACTGTTGGAAATAGGTTCAGAGCCCGGACCACACGACACAACTCACGGTTAGAGAAGTACAAACGTTTATTTTTACGACTGTGGGGGCGCTGTATCAAATTTTTTCTTTAGAAAAACAGTGGGCAAGAAACACGCTTCTCTGATTGGTCGATTAAACTCCACTTCCTATTTTCGTCTCCCGTTTACAACATGGAGCGGTATTTGACTGTGGAAGTGTTGGTTTCCCTTTTCACAATGATAGTAACTATGCTTATAAACGCAGAGATCTTTTTATGGAAATGACTAAAGCAGGACTAAAGGACAGAGATTTTTTTCTTCATATGAGACAATTGTGTAGGCTACAGACAATGTGCTCGGGGCAGAGACATGGAAAACTAGACTGTCAGAGGGAAAGATGCGAGGTACCAAAAAGGACCTAATCAGGGCTTTGCTCACTGGCCTCTGTCGCTGCTTATATTAATGGTCAGGGCTATGTTTTGGTGTGAACTTTGTAAGCTCCAGTTATAAAAGGTCTGCAAATGCGTTTATTTAAAAAAAGGGCCCACAATATTCTCTAAAGAATGTCGTGATTGTCAGCACTATTCTGTCTTTGCGTTACTCTTTTTAGTTGTAGCAGACACACGACAACACCCTACGACATTTGCTTCCTGGGTTTATTCCGCTCACTGGCATTCACAAATCAAATTATCCGATTCAGAGTTCACCTGAACCAGACCGAGACCCACGTTTTCAGCCAGACCAGGGTTCCCTTCTTTTCCCCGGATCAGAGTCCGTTTGCACGTTCACAACACCTCAAACGAACCGGACTATCTGAGCAAACGGGCCTGGATTCGATCAAGAGGCTATCCTGCCCAATGTATTCTCTCATCCTGACATGTGTAGGAAGACTCAAAATTGGTATTCTTAATATTTATTGATACATGTATAAGAAAGTGAAACATAATTTAACAGCTGCGAGAAGATACGTTTAATAAGATGGTTTTAGAAAGTAGTCAGCAAAGCTCCTGTGATTAAAAGAGATGAGCCAAAACAGAAGGCAAGGCAGTTGGCAAAGTCCTAAAATGAAAAAAAAAAAAAAAGTTAAGACCTTTTCAAATAATTCTACTTAAATTTCATGAGTTTTTCTTTTGCTAAAAGATCAGCCTTACCATCTGTATGTCTTACCTTAACCTCTCTGAATACCAGCAACCCCCAGAGAGCAGCAACCAGGCCATACCCCTGAAAGAACAGTTCAAAATCGGTGCCAAGCAAACTGGATTGTTTATTTCCCTCCAAACTTCAAGAATAGCAACATTGCAAATATAATTGGAGTCAAAATCATGCAGGGTTTTTAACAAAGTTCTAAAATAAATAATTTTACTGTCACTGCATGTACCGCAATTGTCCAGTGTTAGCAGAGACACTTTAGTTGTCAGGACATGATGTACTTACCGCACTGACAACAGAAATGTATTTACAGCACTCAGGTAGTTATTAGCCAGGAACCAGCTGTATGTGGCCAACGTCCACATCAGCCCGGACAATAGACCTGGAGAGCACAAGTGCATTAGTCTTTGTTAATGTTGAAGGCTGTATTTCAGAGAAGGGACACTTCCTGGAACTCTGGACACCTGTCTAGTCATCAACAACAGGACGCGCCAGCTTGGTGGCTTCCTGTAACTGCATTGCAACAAAAAAAAAAGTTTGTAATATGCAAACTTGACATTGCCGCTGTTATGTTACATCATTCTGAAAATCATACCATATGATGATCTATTTCTCACTCAGGTTTTAGTAATCCTGCATATTTACTTTGTCTCTTCCGCGTGCTAAACGCCACCTTCTTGCACAGCTGATCCAGTTTGGCAGTTGTCAACAATTTCCAAAATTTCCTTTATGCACTGTTGCCCGGGTTACTCGATAAGAATCAGGTGCTCCCTCTGCTGGTATTTGGTTAAAGGGGCTTTTGGCTTGTAGTTTCCGGACAGAAGAGGGTGAAAAAGGAAACGAGGCATTCAGTAAACTGTGGCGCCAGGATTTAAACCCGCAGTGTGTTCCGCCATATGCCAGCAGCCTTAACTACTAGATCAGCAGCTGCACACGCATTTCAAAAGGACCTTCTAACCAAAAGCAAATTCTCTGCCATTTGTCAGAAAATATTTCTTTATGTACATTACAGAAGTGTTTAGTGCCAAATGTTTAGTTTATATTTTAAACAAAAAAAAAAGATATAAAAACTTAACTATTCAGGACTAATATTCTCCCTAGCAAATTTTGCACCCGAGGCAAGACTGAACTTTTGCTCTGCTGCTGACAAACTAAACTTTGGTTCATCTTCCCCCTTGCTCTCAGCACATGGGCAGAGCAGATCTGGTCATGGTATGGTTTGATTTAGACAGGGACAGAGCACAATTTAACATTGACCAAAAGGAAAGATGCATTGTACCAGGTTATAGCAAAAATGCTAATTTCCACCTGTAGTCCCTGGGCAGGTTGATGTACAGTACAAAAACTGATTTTAAATGTAGATGAATACGTGACCATGGATTTATACATTTTAACATCAGAACATACATTTAATTTAAATACGTTTAAAACATTATAACTTTTCCTACCAATCCTTTTCTAGGTGAACGGTCGCTCCCTCATGACGTCGTTACAGATCATGAGTGCAAGTTTGATTTTCTAGAAGCCATTTTTTAGTTAAATGCGCAAATCTTTTGAATGTAGTACATGCAGTAATCTCTGTTGGCAGTGTGTTCCACTGACCCATTGCGATTACAGAGAAGGCAGATTTAGCGAAGGCAGTTTTACATTTTGGGATGCTGCATTCTCCTCTAGAAGTAGATAGAGTTGTTCGAGTCATTTTATCAGTACATAAAGTTATACATTTTCTCAGAGGGGGTGCAGTGACTCCATGAATAATTTAAAAAAAGCAAGCAAACATTTGTGTAGATAAGGTTTTTAAAATTCAGAATTCCATACTTATTTAGTATTTGACATGGTCAATTGACATGGTGGTTAGTGTTTTCTTTCTGCACAGTGCAGTGGGGCTGAGGATTATGAACTGACTGAGTATAGCAGGGGCGAAGCAGAGAGAAGAAATCAAGGGATTGTGCCTCCTAAAAGAAAACTGATTACTTGAAATATTCATAGCTATATGCTGCGGTATCTTTTTTCAATTGTAGAGTACATTTATTTGTGCCACCCCACAGCAAAACACAGACCTTGTTGCATTGTTTTCACCTAAAGTTTTACTGAGCGATGGATGATAGCAGAATCTAAATTAGTGCCATTTATTTTTGCTTTACTTTGCCACTGCTCAAAGCTGTACACGGGTCTTTTTTACAATTTGGATGTGCAGGAGGGATTGTGAGAGTTAGAGACGAGTTTGGGCCAAAACAAAAAGTCTGAAAAGGAGAAATCAGGTACCGCAGCTTTAAATACATTAATAACCCGTGTCCCACACCCAACAGCTCGTAATATGATTTTATCAGAGCATTTAGGCAAACTGGCCATGTAACAGTATAACATTTGTTTAGTTTTTTGACTGAGTATATCTGGAGGTTCATGTGACATAAAAATGATTGCTGGGTTAATTTAAACCTAACAACTAATCGAATAATGTTTTGGGACATATTCTTTGTGTCACGTTTGTTTTGTCTGCCCTATAATGCCACACACATTAAAGCTTAAATCAGACATCTGTTCAAATATTTACTCTGTACCCTCTCTACCCTTTCTTTTGAGTGATTTGGTTCATTACTTCCCCCCCGCCCCCGTGTTGGATACAAATACAAATATCACCTGGTAGAATAGCCCGAGAATAGACTCTCGGCCTGTTGTTTCTGGCCGCACAGTAGATGGCAAAGTAAACCGTACTTGTCAGGAAGATCCCAGAGCACTGAGCGTAAAGATAATCGAGGTCTAAAATGGTGACAGGCACAACGTTATGCACATTATATTCAACAATACATAGAAAATCTAAATAGACATGTTTTATCCCAATCCTCTTTATGAGCACAGTTTGTCTACTCAGATGGAGGAAAAAGTCAAATATTGAACAGAGATCTCACCGTAAATACTGGCTCCATGAAACATGCTGTCATGGCATGATGAATGGCTCTTAATGTACAGGATGGGGACAAATGAAGATCCATATAACAGGCCTGACACCACTGCGAGGAGGCAGCCTCTGACAACAGGAACTAGGGTTAAATGAAGCAACTTCCAACAGTCATGTCATTGTGTTTACATTAAATAATTCATTAAAAACTTTAATTAAAAATGCGGTTCAATAATTAAACACTCAATAGTAGCAATAATAGCTGTAGGCACAGTTAACAGCCGGTGGGCAAAAAAATAATCAATGTTTATGTACAAGGCTTGGTGGTCAGCCTTCAGCTCGCTAATGAGGGATACTCACATAAATCGCCTGGACTTCGGTCCGATTGAGTCCATCCAGAACTCTGGGGAGGTCGGTCCATAGCTACCAGAATTCGTTCTCTGTATACATAGAAATTATTGAATCACTTATTCAAAAAGGTGCATTGCGGCACTGCTTGCTTGACCATCTCCATGGATGAACTTAATGCACGACCATGGAGATGGTTCCATCAGCAGCGAAAACCTACCACAAACCCTTTAAAAAAAAATAAAAAGGCTCTATGCACACGAGTGACACATGACATCTGAGTGAAATCTGGAGGCTGTGGTCCTTCCTCACAATTTACCCACTCCATCTTCTTGCATTCCATCACTTGCATGAATTATGGGGGGGGGATTTCGCAATGACCATGTAGAACGTTCGCACGAATCCACTTTTTATCAGCTTTAGAGGCGTAAACCATGTGGGAAACCAGCTTAAAACTACGAGCCGTGATTAATGCTCAATAGACCTATAACTGAAAATCGCACCTTTGCAGGGTTTTCTGACCCATGGATGTAACATTTCAGGATGGCCAAGTTGTCCCCACTTAACTCATGTGGAGATTATTCCGTGATCTTTACAAAGACTTTACTCAGATGTGGGTACTATAGGCTTGGAGAGTGAATTGTCAGCATAAAAACATTTTGAGTCATGTTGATTGGTAACATATACAGAGGTGTTCACATTTGTGGATTAGTGACCATCTCCACCAGGAACTCACTTCCTGCCATGTAATCTTAAGCTATTTATTTATGTGGACAAGTCACTGCTACCAACTCATAGGGAATACGAGACAGGAAGCGCAGTGCTCCCTGAGAATTCACTCCGAGGTCATGTATCACTCGTCAATGTCCAACCACCCATACAGCCCCTGGGCCATTAACATATGCACAAGCACCTTTAAGAAATGAATGCAAGGATGAGTGGTAATAAATACAGTGCCTTGCGAAAGTATTCGGCCCCCTTGAACTTTGACCTTTTGCCACATTTCAGGCATCAAACAAAGATATAAAACTATTTTTTGTGAAGAAACAAGTGGGACACAATCATGAAGTGGAACGAAATGTATATGACATTTCAAACTTTAATAAAAACTGAAAAATTGGGCGTTCCCAAGGGGCTGAAAATTATTCAGCCCCTTTACTTTCAGTGCAGCAAACTCTCTCCAGAAGTTCAGTGAGGATCTCTGAATGATCCAATGTTGACCTAAATGACTAATGATGATAAATAGAATCCACCTGTGTGTAAGCAAGTCTCCGTATAAATGCACCTGCTCTGTGATAGTCTCAGAGGTCAGTTTAAAGCGCAGAGAGCATCATGAAGAACAAGGAACACACCAGGCAGGTCCGAGATACCGTTGTGGAGAAGTTTAAAGCCGGATTTAGATACAAAAAGATTTCCGAAGCTTTAAACATCCCAAGGAGCACTGTGCAAGCGACAATATTGAAATGGGAGTATCAGACCACTGCAAACCTACAAAGACCCGGCCGTCCCTCTAAACTTTCAGCTCATACAAGGAGAAAACTGATCAGAGATGCTGCCAAGAGGCCCATGATCACTCTGGATGAACTGCAGAAATGTACAGCTGAGGTGGAAGACAGTATACCACATTTAGTCGTATACTGCACAACTCTGGCCTTTATGGAAGAGTGGCAAGAAGAAAGCCATTTCTTAAAGATATCCATAAAAAGTGTTGTTTAAAGTTTGCCACAAGCCACCTGGGAGACACAAACATGTGGAAGAAGGTGCTCTGGTCAGATTAAACCAAAATCGAACTTTTTGGCAACAATGCAAAACGTTACGTTTGGCGTAAAACACAGCTCATCACCCTGAACACACCATCCCCACTGTCAACATGGTGGTGGCAGCATCATGGTTTGGGCCTGCTTTTCTTCAGCAGGGACAGGGAAGATGGTTAAAATTGATGGAAGATGGATGGAGCCAAATACAGGACCATTCTGGAAGAAAACCTGATGGAGTCTGCAAAAGACCTGAGACTGGGACAGAGATTTGTCTTCCAACAAGACAATGATCCAAAACATAAAGCAAAATCTACAATGGAGTGGTTCACAAATAAACATATCCAGGTGTTAGAATGGCCAAGTCAAAGTCCAGACCTGAATCCAATCGAGAATCTGTGGAAAGAACTGAAAACTGCTGTTCACAAACGCTGTCCATCCAACTTCACTGAGCTCGAGCAGTTTTGCAAAAGGAGGAATGGGCAAATATTTTAGTCTCTCAATGTGCAAAACTGATAGAGACATACCCCAAGCGACTTACAGCAGCAAAAGGTGGCGCTACAAAGTATTAACTTAAGGGGGCTGAATAATTTTGCACGCCCAATTTTTCAGTTTATTTGTTAAAAAATGTTTGAAATATCCAATAAATTTCGTTTCACTTCATGATTGTGTCCCACTTGTTGATTCTTCACAAAAAAAATTACAGTTTTATATCTTTATGTTTGAAGCCTGAAATGTGGCAAAAAGGTCAAAAAAGTTCAAGGGGGCTGAATACTTTCGCAAGGCACTGTATATATCCATTTTACAGTGGACATATACTGTGATATTCGATATCGCGATGATGCATCATCGAAGACTGTATTAGGACTGAAACAAGGCTGAATAAGATTTTTATTAGTAAGATAGTGTTTAAAATCAAACTTGCCAGATATTTTGTAGTCTGTTAAGCATTAAATGTTTACATTTTAGTCAGATGAAGGCCTCAGCAATTTTGTGATGTCATGGATATTGCACCAGCTAACATTGGGAAGACTATATGAATTATGCAGCCATAAAGACAAACTCACTCTGTCAAAGAGCATTGGTGCGCATTCTGGAGGAGGGTGCAGTTGTGAATTCGTTTTCACAAAGAAAAAGATCAGCAAACTAGGACGACAAATCCATACAGGCACATCATGATTGCATTTCCTATTCTTTCATTTAATTTAGTTCAGATACTGCATGTAAAAATGTCAAAGTTCACCTGAGCAGACACAATGCAGCCCCGCAGTAGTTTAGCACTGGCCGTGACCCATGTGGAGCAGCGACACCAAACCACTCAAACCTGCAGGGAAAAAAACAAAACACAAAAAACCCCAAACCTTTAGGGTCCGTGTACCTTTCGTTCAATCAATTTTTCAATTTGAAAACGAAAATTACACAGAAATGTGTGCTATCAGCATTTTTCATTTCATAAAATGAAACGAAATCACTCAAATTGGCACGTATTTTCATATTTCAATAACGAAAAAATGAAAATTGAAATCACTGCCTCAGAGCGTCATTATTTCGTTTTATCGATTTGCGTATAGCCGGAAGTTCGGCTGTACGGTTCACATTAAGGTCCGACCTGAAACACAAATTTAGATAAAACTAACACGGAGATTGTATACATTGTTCAATTTTCAGTTCTTTGTCCTGGGGAATTAGCACTCCTTTATAATAATTCCTCAGAGATGGGATTGGTTATGCACGGAGCTAACTACAGCGCTATGCTAGGTGGCCAACGCCAGCGGTTTATTTATCAATATAATGCATACATCTTGCGCATGGCTTGGCTTGTACTTTTCAATTTGATGAAGCAAAAATTCTGATCCGTTCTGGACAAGACAGAACAAATATTCAGTATCATAAGTGATCGATGACTCCATAATGTTTCACTAATAATAATAATACAATTTAACCATTTTTTAAATTTTATTTTACAATAAACCGCTGTTTACTAAAGCCCTCCTTGGGGCTATAGAACTGGTCAGTTGGGGAGGTGTTCCAGGTGAGTGCGCAAATGTTGAGTCCTAATCTTGAACAAAAACTCGAACATCAAAGTGGAGGAGAGATACGCTCAAGGACAGCACGACCTACGCGCCCCAGGTTGTGCCACCTTCCCAGCCTGCGAACGGCGCACTGGCCACTTGGCACAGTATGTTTAGCTCCGTGCGTAATTGTAGCTAAAGCGTTCGGTCCAATCCATCTCGCAGAATGTCAGAGTCTACAAAAATGTAGAGAGTCCGCATCTAGGTGGACACAAGACTCGTGCATTGTTTCGAAGAGGAGAAAGGAGCTCGGGGAAGCGCACGAGTTACGCACTCCAGGTAGTGCCATCTGCGGCCTGCTACGGGCGCGTTGGCCACCTAGCATCTGTAGTTAGCTCCGTGCATAACCAATCCCAGGAATTATTATAAAGGAGTGCTAATACCCCAGGACAAAGAACTGAAAATTGAACAATGTATACAATCTCCGCGTTAGTTTTTATCTAAATTTGTGTTTCAGGTCGGACCTTAATGTGAACCGTACAGCCGAACTTCCGGCTATACGCAAATCGAGAAAACGAAATAATGACGCTCTGAGGCTGTGATTTCAATTTACATTTTTTCGTTTTTGTATAATATTGAAATATGAAAATACGTGCCAATTTGAGTGATTTCGTTTCATTTTATGAAATGAAAAATGCTGATAGCACACATTTCTGTGTAATTTTATTGTCGTTTTCAAATTGAAAATTGATTGAACGAAAGGTACACGGACCCTTTAGCTACGTATTTCACGCTATTACTGAAACGTGGAACATGTCCACTCACCTTGAAGTGGCCCAGCCCATCAATAAACTGGAGCAGGCCCAAATAATGACCCCAAGGCCAAAACCAATTGCTTTCAAAATTGGAACTGCCATGACATTTCCTGAGGACAGAGAGTTAACTCAAATGGTATGGATGAAATGCAACGCTGTAGACTCTGAGAATAAAAACACGTCTATGTTTAAACAGGAATTTCAATTTCACTCTAAACGAGTCATTTTCAAAGCTCTAATGTAATTTGTGAAACTCAAGCACAATGACAAAGTTTGTCCATTAAAACATTTCAGAGCGAGATTGTAAATTAGTAAAAAATTGCCCCAATGGAGTTGCACCATTACAATAGTTGGATATAACTTGCAATTTTAAAGTGATCACAAATGTCCAAATCACAAAAGCAAATATTTACCTGCACAGCAGTTTGCTCCCTTGCCTCACAGCAAGAAACGTTCAATTCATTAAGACTTTATTGATCTCACATTGGAAAAATTCCCTTGTTCCATCAGCAGAGGCGTAGCTTGCCATAAGGCAAGGCAGGCAGCTGCCTGGGGCCCCCAACAGTCAAGGGCCCCCATGAACCAACCCGTTATTCAGATACCTGCAGTAAACGCTTGATATACACAGTCTTCCTAATGATTTTTGTGATGCAGTTACATCATCTCTCCACCAACACTCTGTGGCGCTGTTTATCCCCATCCTGCTGCATGCTTTAGTGAGTCATGGTTCCATAATGTTAACTTTAAATGAGCAGTGGACAGACTTTTTTACTCATGGCTCCACCAGATTATATTTCTAACAGTGAAACCAGTTTATTGTAACTCTCTTCATGACCTAAAGAACCTCAGCCTTCTGTTCTGAGGAAAACTTATGCAGAGAACTGCATTATGGGAGTTTTCAGGTGACCCACTCCTGCTCAAATGACATCCTCTCTCCCAGTGCGCAGTACACCGAGCGGCCACCAGAGGGCCCCCAACCAACATTCTTGCTTGGGGCCCCTTGGTACCCTAGCTACGCCACTGTCCATCAGCTCTCAAGAAGCACTCGGGGTGCAAAATAGTCAGGAATGTGCAATCAAGTTATTAGCAACTGGAGGAATAGTATACAATGATAGAAAGCTTTAAAATGACAAAAGTATATACACACACACACAATGAAAAAATAAAATAAAAACACCCTAGAACTGCCTTTTCTGGACCGAGATGTCTGATGCATTTCCTGGGATCTGCTTCAGCCACTCTTCCAGTTTGGGGGTCAAACTGGGATAGATTTTTTAAAATATGAATAAATATATTCTGTTTTTGTTCTCATGCAGAGGCTCCAGAAATTATGTGGGGTGTCTTTGTTTTTACAGGAGACGCCACAATGTATTTCAACCAGTTAAGAAATCTGAGAAGGATATAATTAAACATGGCACCACCTACTGGTTCACTAGCTTTTGTCTTGTTGTCTCATAACTCTGAAGTGAGTTTCTTAAAATTTAATTGACTCCTACTTAAATCAGTTGAAACCCAAAGCTTAATGAATACACTTATGAATGCATTAACAGCTCAACAACACACGTTATAAAATTACTATTTGCTCAAAGTTCTTCTTGAAAGCTTTGCCCTTTTCTGGGGGACAAAGGGGTCGCAAGGAGTTGAATGGGCCCTGTGCACAGCTTGAGAACAGAGTGCGTGAACTCTGTAGAAGAGAGCTTCCTGAAGAACCCAAGAACTTGAGAAAGGAAGTTATGTGTCTCAAACTGTTATAGTTTCCAGTTTGAGCCCGGACTGGGTGGAGCTTATCGCTCCAGATTTGAAGTTGATTGGTTTGACGTGTGCTCGATGGATAGCCAATGGCTCCAAATACGAGTTTCTCTTTGTTCTTTTAGAAGGGAACTCAGTATTTTTCCAGTTAAAACGTAGCCATTAGTAGTTTAAAACAAACATAAGATAGTGATGACATTATTTCACATAAAACAGATCATGTGTTTGACAAAAGATGTGACAATATAACATGTCAGGTCATGTACCGCGTCAAAGAGTCATGTTCTTTTTTCTTTATTTTGGATAGCCCCTTGATCTCATTTTCAAGGGGGTCCTATGTCCAATCTAGAGTTTTATTCAATACTTTTGCAGGGTACCCTTAAACGATACCAGTAGGGTATCAGAAAAAGTAGTGTACGTACCAATATGGAAAAAATAAGTATTGAAAGCAAGCACAAAAAACAGGGAAAAAGGAAGTGTCTGAGACAAAGTTTTGATGCCCGTGGGGTCCAGAGACAGCATTAAAGCTGGGGTACCTGATTTTTTTGATGTTGTACAATACATTTAATTTTTGCCACCTCATAGTATATTGTAAATACAGCAAAACACAGACCTTGTTGTATTGTCTTCACCTAAAGTTTTATTGAGCAATGGATGATAGAAGTCTAATCTAAATGAGTGGAATTTATCTTGGGGGTGGCCGCCCCTGCTTCACTTTGTCACCACTCAATGCTGTACATGGGTGTGAAATGTGCATAATTACATTCTTTGAACAATTTGAATACACAGGAGGGACCGAGAGAGCTAGAAACAAGTTGGGCCAAAACAAAACGTTTCACTGTTTGAACAGGAAAAAAAAAATCATGTACCCCAGCTTTAAAAAAGTTACTTGGTTGTTCAAGTTCGTGAAATAAATTTAAAGAAAATTGCCTTTCATGGAACAAACATTACTATTCTGTTTGATAGTTCTATGAAAAACATTTTAAAATCAAAAGAGTAGCATTTGGGTATAGGTATTGTAAACCACGTATCGTTAAAGTACCAGTATTGAAAAAAGACTGGTACCCAGCCCTACCGCCACCTACTGCTCAGGAGTGTGTATTATAAGGTTTTAAAGATAAAACACACGCATGACCAAATTTACATAATCCTTTGGAGCCTTTATAGAAATGTAGGAGTAGAAAGTATTACATTTCTCTATCACTTGTCGTGGAGTAAAAAGTTCTCAACACAAATAATACTTCTAAAGTACAACTACTCAAAAAAACAAAACAAAAAAACACACACTCTACTCAAGTACATAATACAAGTAAATTTACTTTGTTACGTACGGTCCATCTCTGCTTACCTGTAGCCCAGATGACTCCTCCAAGCATAGCCAGTGGGTAAAATGTTGGAGACTGAAGCATCAAATCTCCAACCAGTGAGACCAGCCACATTGCAGAGCAAGACACCCAGTAGAAAAACATACCTAAAACGCAACCATATGCTTAAAATATAACAGAAAACAACATTTGTAAATATGAAAAGCAAAGTAGGCTAAACTTTTACCATCTCCCATTTCTATCCTTTTCACTGGAACATAGTTGCTCCCGTACAACAGCACGGCAACGGCATTAGCCGAAACTCCATACACAAAATGAGTGGCATTTGTCGAGTTGAAAATTGCAGCCATCATTTCTAGGCATAAAAGAAGAAAGGATATAAAGTTTCTACAAGCAAGAATCAAATTCTAACCGCGGTGGGTGAAAAACTAGCCAAAAACATGAACGCCTACTATAGAAAGAAAAAAAAGACAATCACGTGACCAGTTAGCTTTATGGGTTACCTGCAATCATTTTCAGGTTTCATTGACAACATATTTCAAATATAGAAAAATAAAAAGCGGTACAAGTTGACTTCTTTACTTATCCAACTTCTAAAATACCAAACACTCTGCTACTTTAAAGTACACCATTTCCAATATGTTTTATGCTAGAGCAGCCTTTTGTAACACCACTTCTGTAACTAGGCCTTGGCAATAGAAAATAAATCAATATAAAGCAGACAGCCACTTCTGTTTTCAATCAATGTACTGGGGAAATGCAACTAACAAGATGAAAACATGCTAATACTGAGCCAAGGTAGCCTGTAGCTAAATGTGCTAATGTAAGCAGATGCTCAAGCAACCTACCTCTTTTTTGGGGGTGTAGCTCTCACAAGTGGGGAAAAAACTGTCAGTAAGGAGGAAATTAGCAATATTCCACCGTTGTCATGCTTTATGTTGTAACTTGTCCCAAAAATATGTTGACAAATGAAGCAGGGGAGTGTGGTCCACCTGGGTTTGCTCAGCACAAGCCAGCTGCAGCTAATTAACTAATCAATGAGTCTGCTGTGTGCTACTTCCACTGGGCTGCATTACTAGAGGGAGTACTGAGTACTACTCAGTTACATTTACTCAAGTACAAGTACTTGAGTAACTTTTTGAAGAAATTGTACGTATTAGAGTAGTTTTATCATTCAGTATGTTTTACTTGAGTAATGTTGTAATGAAGTATCTTTACACTTACTTGAGTAAAGAAAATGTTACTTGTAATGCGGTGAGTATTTTTTTCAAGTTACAAAAGCTTCACGTCGACCTAAAATATCTGTAGCCTAGTTTCTGTTTCGTTACATTATTACAAGTTTTGTTTCTCATTTAACTGAAACATCAACCAGACTGTTATACTCAAACAGTCACTACCCAGATAGGAAAAGGACATTGTTTCAACATTGATTTAGGGTCAGATGGTTGACTTTTGGTTGAGGTTGAAAAAAGAATGTTGATTCAATGCTTTATTACGGGTTCCAGATCAATAATTTAAAAAATAATGTTGAATCAACAGTTTTTTACAGACAAAACTGGTAAGTGCTCGCAACACTTCTGGTGGTTCCATTCCCCACTGTAGGGAAAAAATGATCTTGAGAATTAGGATGGGATATCAAACTTTTTCTTTACAGACTTCTAGGCTACACTTGAGAGAGAGAGAAAAATAAAACGAGCGGAAATAAAACGAGCGGATGGACCCACATCCATGGGGACATTTGTCTTGTGGACAAAACAATTGTCCCACATACATAGACGCGTTCGCAGCAGGATATCCTGTGGCTGGTTGGATTATTTTTGGAATTGTGCCTGGTAAATTCCTGCTCTATCGGTGTGCTTGACTTCCCTCGCAGGTCTCAAACGAAGTGTGTAGAGTAGACCAATGGCCAGCAGGTGTCGTCAGAAACGCAGTGTTGACCTAACCTTTTGACATGGGCCTAGTAGTTGGATATGGCTAAATTAAAGATTAGGACCAGAGGCCCAAATGCTATTGCATTCCTTTGCATTTTACATTGAAATAGATCAAAGGCCCCACAGCCTCATTGTTTTGTTATTAAAAAAATATATTCTTCAATATATTGTAAAGTGAGGTATGTTATAAATGTGTCTGAACCACAATTAGCAATTTATTTTCAATTTTCATTGTTTGTGGAAGGTCTTTAAAACATATTTCATTCAAATCTGGTGAGACTTGGGATAAAGTTAACCTCTTACCCCCTGTCTTGAGCACATCTTCTCCAGTTCCTCTTTACACAAATCTAAAAGCTTCTCGACTGGAGCTTACGGCCTTTAGGCCAGAGTGACGCCTCATTTGAAAGCTAAGACGTACAAAACTGATAGTGACTTTTTTGTTGCGTTGTCGCCGCTTTTTTGTCGCATTTTTCGTGGCTTTCTTGTTGATTTTTTGTTGCTCTTTAGTCGTGTTTTTGTCGCTTTGTTATTGTTGCTTTCCCAGCACGTTTTTGTCGCTCTTATGCCGTATTTTAGTCACATTTCGGAATGTTTTTTGTCGTCCTCTTTTTGAATCGCTTTTTCGCTGCGTTTTTGTTGCTTTTCCAGTGCTATTTGTGTAGTTTTGTCATTTTTTGGTCACATTTTGTTGCTTTTTCATCAGTTTTTAGCCATGTGTCTTTGTCGCCTTTTTCATTGTGTTATTGTTTCTTTTTTTTGCTTTTAGATTTGGGTAATGCCCAACTGGAGAAAATGTTCAGGCGGGGGTTAAGAGGTTAAATCATCACAGCCAATGTATTGCAATAGGCTGATGCAAAATGGTTAAAAGTGAATCTAGCCCTAAATGAAGACAGTTTAAACGTTCATTAGCTTATTTACCATACAAACACATGCAGGCGTAGTATAAGTATGTTTTTTTTGTGAACATCGTGCCATGCAAAAACATCACTGATATTTTGCATAAACGAATTTTTCAAGTGGCTGTATAATAACATTTATTCTTTTGCAGAACCCACAATTCCCAAACCACAACTGCAGTGGCGTGAGAACTCTCATACGTGAAATTCCAGCAGGTTTGGTCAGAGGGGGTTTCCCAGCGGACCCCCCTCTGAACAGATGTCTGTGACTGCTGCGTCCACACATCCAGCCTGTCCTGCCAAAAAAAGAAAAAGAAAAAAAAAGTGTTCGGGAAGTTGCACGCTCCTCCTAACTCGAGTTTGGGCCGAAACAAAACTTTCAATGCGCGCAAGCTAGTTTCTAAATGGGGAAGTGGCGCTCTGTGTGGCGCTCCTTCCCTTTCGCTAAACTCGTCAAAACCCTCCGCAGGAGTCCCATGTCCAAGAGAGCGTTGATTCTCGCCATCGCCTGCGTGGTTTATTTGATTTTTGTGGCTTCGCACGCCGGGGATTCCCATGACAGGACGACGAGGGCGCGCGATGACAAGTCCCAACAGTGGACGCGCGGATTGTATCATGCGGGGAACGGCGAGGCGCCTCCCGCAGCTGCCGTGGCCGTGGCTCCGACCCGGCCCAACATCGTGTACATAACGCTGAAGGCGAAGCGACAAAAGCCTGCTAACATACGCGGGACTGTCAGGCCAAAGCTGAGAAGGAAGGCGAAGACGCGCAAACCCGGCACTTTGGCTTTTACGCATGGCCAGCTTGGCACTCTGGAGCTGGACGCGAACCAAACCGAGCGTGATATTGCACTACACACTTCCTGGAGGGTGAATTATGATAACGTGGGTGAGTTTAACATATCCGATGGGGATTCTAGCTCTATTCGAATCTACAGCCAAAAGCCCCCGCCGTGGTTCGCCCCAAAGACGTCCCCGCCATGCGCTTTCTTGCTGACGCCAAACTTTTGCGCATCAGCAGAGCCCCTCCATCCGTTTTGATACTCGACGGGGAGACGAGCGACTCGTCTGCGTTACCAAAGCGCGCAAAATGGAACGACTCGAGGCCTTTGTGCGTGGGACAGTGCGGAGTCGTTCACAGTCCGGCGGAAACTACAGAGGTGTTCGCTTTCCATTTGGACAGGGTGCTCGGGCTCAACAGGACACTGCCGGCTGTCAGCAGGAAGTTCCAATTCATACACGGTGAGAGAATGACTTTTTCTGGATAATAATTTCAATTCCAACAGAGGGTGTAAAAGCCAAGTGTTTCATAAACAAACACAGGCCTGCAAGTGAGTACAAGTTAAGTTACATGAACAGTTTTGCATCATAAAGGATGTCAAATAATAATGGAAATACAGCTCAGTTAGTAGGCCTATTTAAACCTGTTAAAATAAAACATAGGCCTATTTAGATAGAGGGCAAGTAGAATTTGCTTTAAAGTGTCAAAATACACTGTAACTAATGCTGGGCTGAAGCAAAAACTGGCATAAAATCTGGAATGCAATGCTAATCCTGTAGAGGGCGCTTCAGGCCAAATTCGCAATCCTGACTATCCCGCCTGACTACTTAATGTTATTCTTTTTGTCGTTATTTTTTGTGAAAAATCAATTCTGAGGTACCCAAAGAATGTTTATTAGGCAAGGCAACTTTACTGAGGAGTGTCGGACCAGCTGTGGGGGCGTTTTGGATGAGTTACAGAACCGCCTTAGTGGGGGTGGCGGTACAGTTTCACCAACCAATCAAAGAGGGTTTGAATAAATCTCCTCTACTTGACTTCCGTCAAAGTCAGTGGTCAAAGTAAAGTAGAAGTGCCGAAAGCAGCATACAGTGATAACTCCACGCATGGTCGCGATCGCGATATGGCCGTAAGTATTTCTTGATTTTACTCTCTTGAATTTCTTTCCATTGTACTAATATGTAAGATACACAATGATAACTTTGTTATTTGATTATTCATCGATTTGAATAATAAAGATTAAAAAGTTGATGAATAGTGCTGGCGAGGCTAACGGTTAGCTACGTTAGCTAACGGTAACAAACTACTATATTAAGATTGTTTCAACATTAAAAATCATCCGAAGAAAAGTGTCAATAGATATTTATGCAGTCTATGGTTGTTTGGGGCATCCAAATAGAATTTACAAGAAAATTACATGGTGACAAGTTTGATTTGTCTCTAGGGAATACCATATAAAGTATAGGTACTAAAATGTTATGTGAATGTTTTTATTAAACACAATTTGTCCAAAAAGCAAGTAATGAAGCTGCAAGATGATTAAAAGTATATTTACTTGTCTTTCTTTGTTTTTAGGATCATTTCTTGATCTTGTGCAGTGGTCAAAAGCCACAAGCTTTAAAATGCTCTGAGGCAAACTGCACATTACTGCACTGCCCTTTCTGTCCCAATTATAAGGGGGATTTTGCGAAGGTGGAGACACACCTTCAAAGCGACCTCAAGACGGTGGTACGTTACGGAGGTATGATTTCTTTGCTTGGCTAGAATTATTTCTCTTGATGATTTGATGATAATAATGTGCACCTGTCAAACATTTGACAAATCCTTGGGTTCTCCTGGACCATATGTTCTCCATGCATGTTTTAATATTTTCATCTAAAAACTACATTTTTCGTGACACTGCTATTCAGTAGATGCCACTAAGTGGATTTGATAAAGAATGAGTGGCTTATTTTTCTTATACTAAATATATCTGCTCCTTACATTATGATATTATCTTATAACTAGGGATGGTACCGAACCCCGGTATCATAACGGCCCCGGGCCACGTGGGTCGGTCCACCCGGACCGATAAGCTCCAACCTTAACGGTCTTCTTA
Source organism: Neogobius melanostomus (assembly GCA_007210695.1). Lineage (NCBI taxonomy): Eukaryota > Metazoa > Chordata > Actinopteri > Gobiiformes > Gobiidae > Neogobius > Neogobius melanostomus. The sequence goes on along the minus strand of VHKM01000227.1, from coordinate 3,749,677 downwards.
ACGGGGCTGCTGCGCACAATAATCACTCCGCCCTCATGGATGCGTTCGCTGCATCGGATCTGTTCATCCCGCTACCCCACACGAAGTGCAGGGTGTCCCCCTGCGCTCTGCCACTGCCCCGTCTCCCCTCCACAGCCGTGTGCAGTGAGACAGGTGCGTGCGGGAAAGACACGCGGTGTTACGAGCTGCTACCGCTAACCCGCGGTAAAAAGCGAAACGTAACGACTTCGTATTGAACAGACAGACGAGCAACTCGCACTTTTCTTCTTTCACAATACCCAAACTAAGAGTTTCGGGTGGAGTCTATTTTTCCACAAACTGCGTACAGAGTGGCATGTACGTGCACATGCGTGCGCGCTCCCACGTGCACGTCAGCGCGAGCCGGTGTCGACCCCACTGGACACAAGCTGAGAGGCAGAAAACAGTTCATTATTTTACTGCACATTTGGACTCATTTGGAGCTACAGCCAAATCTAACCAACAGCCTTGATTTACTAGACAATAATAATGATATTTTTTAAAGTGACGTAAGTGAAGTATTTTAACTCCCATATATTAAGTGTATGCGCAAAGTGGAAATGATATGTAGAGTAATAAATAAATAATATAGACCAAGGATTAATGCCTACGTATACGGTATTTTTCTGTTAAAGTACCGATAAGAGTACCGTTAAAGTACCGGATCGATAAGGAGTATCGATAAGAGTAGTAGTATCGATAAATCCTTAACGATACCCATCCCTACTTATAACCTATATGTAATGTTTGCAGTGTTCCTTTACTGTAGTTAATAAATACATGTTTGTTTTTTTCTTACATATGAACATATGAACCCCCACCCCCCAAGTTCATTTGTTCAATGTTTGTATATATTTGAAGTCTATTCGGAATTGCTTTTACTCCCTGGCAAGTTATTATGACATTTTCATTGCAATTTTGGGATGTGTTTTTGTGGCTGAAGGTGGAGTATTGTCAATTCCTTTTGGCGGCGCAATGTTATATTTTAAATAAAATGCAACAAATACTTTTTATTTTTCTCCCCTCAGTAACGTCGCATTGGCTGTGGCTAGAGAAGAGTGGAAAGTCTTATATTTGGAAGACTACAAGGTACAGCTTTGGCATTTGAGACTGGAGCTTTAAAGCATTGCATTTTATTGCCAGTATTTCTTTGTGACACAGTTGAACCTGATTTGCATTATCTCTGAATATATCTGCTACCAAATGGGCTGCATCAATGACATTTTAAGGTTGATTAAAGACTGAATGCCAGTATCTGGTCATTATTTAGCATGAAATTTTATATTATTGATAGGGTACATCTCATGAGGAGTTCAGCAACAATTGTGGCGTGTTCGTGCTGATGGTGAGTTGTAGCTCTACACTGACCTGTCTCTTGATTAAATGTAATTGGTAACACTTTGTCTTCATTTCAGTATGCCTTATATGCTGCCCTCCAAATACCACATGACTTTTGTGAAGTGAGTTATGTCCAGAGAAATGTGTCTTCCTTGTAAATGGTGTCAATATTGTACATTGTTAGACCATTCTTTATTTTTTGCCTGGCACTGTATAATTATAGCTTTTTCAGTTAAAGCATATACTCGTTTAACCAGTGACGATGTAATGCTACGGAATGTTGATCAGTGTTTTAATAAAGTGACTTAAATCTAACTTTTCAGGATGACATGACTGCAATCAGAAGGTGGTGGTGTGTGCAGAAAGGTGTTGCATTTTATTCATATTTTTTATTTACTGGTATTAGTAGCTCATACACTCAATCTCTCAGCAACCTCGATGGATCAGCGGTCACACCAGCTGTGCTGGAGGAGCAAAATGACGGCTCGGAGCACCAGCCTCAGGAGCGTGTTGAGAGCCATGAACGAGAGGAGAGCCAGGAACTGCCAGATCTCCCTCCAGACATATTTGACATTATTATTCGGCTGTCTCTAGAAGCAGACATGTGCATGTTGGAGATTATCATTAGGGTGTCAACAATGTTAACATTGATTGCCAAGCGGTATACTCCAATTATCCATATTAACCACTACATTGTAGATTGTCTTGAAATTAAAAGTAATGTGGTACAAATTGAAATAGGCAGGATTTACCAGGTGGCAGGCCGGGGCAGCGGGCTTGCGGTTCGCCTTCGTCAAGGCAAGGCAACTTTATTTATACCGCGCATTTCATACACAAGGCAACTCAATGCGCCTTACAAAAGAAGATATGCAAAATTACAATCAGGTTAAGTTAAGACAAAGCACATATAGAAACATCAAGACATGGGAAATACACAGCACACGAGGTCACGTGCGGAATTTTTTTCTTGGGAAGGGGAAGGACGACCGGCCATTGACCGGGGGGTGGGGCAGAGGAAACGTGTTGAGGCAGACGCAGAATGACAGGGGCGTGGTTAGGGAGGGGGTATGTGTGTGCGGTTATTTACAGTCTGAAAGTCAACTGTTTGCCTCAAACAAAAACTGGAAGAAGGCTCTGGTGGTTCTTAAATTCAGAGGCCATGAGAAGTATCAGATCGAGGATGTGCAGTTTCCAATGAAAAAAGTCAATAATGTCCTGTAAACTAATGGCTTGAGCCAAGTTTCAATATAAAGTTTCCTTTTTTGGTTGATATATGTGGTACAAAGACTTTTGTTTTTCTAGTGGAAAAATGTTGACTTAATATGACATTTAACAATCCCTACTGTATGTGGGGGGAAAAAAACTAAGAATGTATATAAAATATAAATATTAATAAAAAAAATATATGTGTGTGTGTGTCTGTGTATATACACACACACACACACACACACACATAGAAAATCAAGCACTGTTTATTATTATGGTAATAAAGTTCATTGTAGTTTATAATAGTTTGTCTTTGAGTCTTTTGGGGTCTTTATAAAAAGGAGTACTTTTGAGTACTTTTTAATAGTGGAATGTATAGAACCTAAAGGAGTGTGATTAGCTGTATTGATCATGAACCAGATGACGCTCCATAATCTTTGCGTTTATAGCATGAATTAACTCAGTTTATTAGAGGGTAAACTACGTAACAAACGGGAACAATGTCTAGCCCACTTGGTCGTAGTCTAATTAGATTTTTTAGATTAAAACTCACAATTTAATGTTGGCTATATAAGATGAAAGTAAAGTTCTGTCACCAAGCAACTGCACTTTACACAAATTTATTCAGACTATTACGGATTACAATATCTTATTTTGACATACCCATCAAGACCGGACGTTAAGTTTAAATTCAGAAGCGAATAAGAAGAAGGGGTGTTTCTGTTTTTTGAAGGGGGTGTACCCGCTTACAAACCAAAATGCCCTTTTTTTTGCGGCTGGCTGCACGATATTGACTTTACTTATACCGCGCATTTCGAACACAAGGCAACTCAATGCCCCTCAATTGTGTCCTCTTGTTAGCTAACTGTTTTGTTAGTCTTGTGATTATAGGGTAGCTGCAAGGAGAAGCTGTAATCGCTGTAATAGGTCAATAGGAAAATACAAGACACTATTGACTAGCTATTGATTAATTCATTATTACTTTCACAAATATCACCTATAATGCCAATGTTTTTTTTCTTCTTTTCCTTCCATTTCTTGTATCAAAAGCCAATCCAGCCTGCTCATTATCTTCGAGTAGTCATTGAACAGCTTTCGTAGGTTGTTGGTGAAGGTTACTTGTCACTCTACTATTATCTTCAATTACACGTGGTGATTTGAGAGTCGAGGCACGATTTAGCTGCCTGGAAATGTGCCTTCTTCTTTCATGTGGCTAAACGAGTTCCTCCCACTGGAGCGTGCGGGAGATCAGTGGGTGGGAATCTGCGTGAGCATTTTACAGTCGTGGGGAGGGCTGGAGACAACGTTTTTAAGAAACAGACCTTCTCTTTGCTGTTCTTTAAAGTGGGCATTTCAAGCATAATTGTGGCTTGTACACCATGTTTTGGCGCATTCAACAACAACTGTTTATCTTGATGTAATATGTTTGTATGCAAAGGAGACTTTATGTTGATTTCCGTCTCAAAGTTTGGTTGGAAACTTGGAGAGCCCTCCGCTGGCAGCAGGGAGAATTAAACATGCTAAAAACAGTATGCGAGCCGCCGTTGTCTTTACCCATGCTAACATGCTAACATTTCCATGACGCCATGATAAACACAGCTTGATTGCAAAACTGGTGGACACATTCAGATTCTGTCTAGGACGCAGCAAAATCTAGGAAATACAGATCAGAGTGCTTTTGTGGTCGAGGAAGAAACGACCAACGTAACAATGATTACTTGAAACAGCGGGAATTAAGCTAAATCCTACTACAGGTTTGATTTTGAGGATCTGGAAATTCAAAGTGTGGGACAACCTGTTGGCTGTACAGATTGGGCTCAGGATCCCAAGATAATTTCAATATGTTATAAACCAATTGGGTAAATTATATCATTTTTAAATTAAAACTGTATAGATTTGGGAATCCAGGTAAAAAAGCAATTAAGCAATGAATGAACCAGATTTTACGTTATTTTCTTTTCTTTGCTCGATATTGTTTATACTAATTATTCGTTTTCACATAATTTTGAGGGTTGGTTCCTGAAAATGTTTGGAAACCCTGATCTAATTGCTTTAAACATGTTAACTTCATATTTAAGGACACAGATTGGGAGTGTTTAGGAAATAATCAAAGTTGCCGTTAAGTTATTTCCATTTTATTTTGCCAGCTGATCTTCGTATCTTCGCCGCACATCGTCTCAAATCTTGTCTCCCATCTCCGTTCAGATAAGAAGCCTTGCCCCGTGGTGCTGTGGGACTCCTCCCCTCACTCCTCCGTGCAGATGACTTGGGGACGGTACCAGCGCTCCCTCAAGCTCAAGTGCTGGCATAAGAACACGGCTCCCAGGTTCCATTCCGACTGCTCCCCGATCCATCACCACGAGTGGAGCAAACTGGCCCTGTTCGACTTTCTATTACAGGTAACATATAGGAAAGTTAAAAGAAAAGAAAAAAAAAAGCTTCAAAATCAGTGAAAACCAGCTAACAACGCATTAGCAAGTTGATAGCGCAATAATGAACTTATTTTGAACACAAAACTGTTCAGAACCGGTGATGATTTATTGACTTCTAAAAATGCAAAGTACCATATTATGTATCATCTGTGACGCAACAAAATTCAGGGAAGAGAAGAAGAAACACTTTATAACTACACCTTATTTAGCCTTATTGAATTAAAACTCAATTAAAGAATTGTTCATGATGAATTAAGTGTGACTAACACTTAATAACTACTTAACCACTACAGTTAATGCCTAATTCATAATGAATAGTTCTTCACTTATTCATTGTTAAGTAGTTAAAGTGTTAGTCACTCTTAACTAATGAATTGTTAATGATGAATTACGTGTTAACTCAACAGTTCAACACAATTCCGCAACACAACACCAGAGGGCTAAATAAGGTGTAGTTACTATGAAGTGTTTAGAACAGTTTCTCTTGTGATGTTACAACATATAACTGGGAATGTTCCGCAGCGTGGCTTTAAAAGTTTTGTATTACTGTACATTTAGAAATTGGTTCTTTGAAACTTCATGATGCTTTTGCTATTCCTTGTAAAACTTATGCTGAGTTGAATGACAGTGGGAGTAACTGTGGGGAATTTAGTGGCACCATTGGACACATGTTTTCGCTGGACAAAGTGAGTCATCTGCTTTGGCCTGATGAATGTCTTGTTTCCTGTGTGGGAAGATTTAGGATATTTTCCCATCCCGTGAGCCTTGCCCACACCAAACTTTGTTCTGCCACCAACAGAATAAATTCGGATGAGAGAAGTTACCTTTTGAGGCCACTTCCATTTAAAGTTGAACTCAAAGGAATAATTAGATACGGAATAAAAGTTCTCACTGGACGGATGTTCCCTCTTCAGGAATATGGTTTGCTGAAGATAAGGATGATGAAACACTATGAGTCAGTTTAAAAAGTAGTTCTTACAGCCAAAAGAACTGATGGAAACAAGATAAAACACTGTATTCACCTTATTCCGAAAGTCCCCATTCACTCGTACTAGTTCATGAAGGATTGCAGACATCAAGAAAATCAGAAAATCACAGGAACAAAGCCATTGTCAGGCCGCCCAGAGAAACAGTGCATTGTTAACTTGTTGGTGAAATGAACATCGGTTACACCCCGCCATTCCGACACACCGCTACTCCGACGTTGAGGTCTAATTGTCGGAGTGGTGACACTTTTATCTTTTGTGCAACGTCCCGCCATTCCGACACAAAAGATAATTATGAAAAATACGTAGGCCTTCTAGAATTAACTATATTTACGCTCACATCCACTCACACAAGACAAAAGATTTCGAAAATGAAGTGTCACGATCACAAGAGCCTAGGACCAGATAATGCAGTGTTATTTTCTTTATGTCTCTACGCACGGCTCCCATGTTTTCTGGGCAAAACCCGGTGTGCGGAGAGCCAAGGGCAGCGGCTCGTGCCATAGCCGCTCCTAGCTCTCAGCAAGTTTTTTTTTTTTTTCTGACGGCTGCACTCCAGCCATATCCACGTTAAATTGGGAACCTTTTTTACGAATGGGGCAACACACGCATCACTCCTCTCTCAGTGCCGCCGCCTGTCATGCGCTCATTACGCACTGTGCGTCGGCTGTCTGATGCTCCAAGAGGCACCACTGAGGCCACTGTGATTGAATGATGTTGAACAGTATTTGTGCCGCTGTTTTATTAATGCAGTTGACATAAAAACGATCCATATTAAATGAGAACGATGAGGAAGAGCAGCAAAGGAAACATGCCAACATGTCCAGTAATCAGGGCTTATCAATCAATCAATCAAACTTTATTTATAAAGCGCTTTTCATACCGAAGGCATCACAAAGTGCTTTACAGATTACAACATTTAAATCAAGTATCCAGGCAAACATAATGTCCAAATGAGCGTCAGCAGTGGCGACGAGCGGCGCGGGTGTCCCCTGTCCTTAGACTCTCCAGCACGGCAAGGAAAAACTCAAAAACCCGGTGGGAGAAACGAGAAACCTCGGGGAGAACCACAGGCTGGAAAGATCCACTCCCATGGACGGACAGGCTATAGAGACCCAGGCCGATGGGATCCCCTCAGCAGAAGGGCCAGGATCGAGACCATCCAGTCCCTGTTGTCAATCCAGTGGGCAGGGTCCCTCCGTTCAGCCGGGTTCCTCCGTTCAGCCGGGTTCCTCCATTCGATCTAGACAGACACTCCCAAGGGGGAGTGGGACAGGAGACACCATGTGAATAGTAATGAACAGACTACAGATAAGATAAGTATTGTATCATAATAAGACAAGTTTGCAGTAAGAAGAAGAAGAGGATAGCGCTCAGTGTACCGTACTTCCCACAGCAGTGTTTCTCCTAGGGCAGCTTTACTTCAGGCTGAGGGTTAGTGCTTTACCTAACTGACCTGATCATAAGCTAATTCAAAGAGGTACGTTTTGAGCCTAGTCTTAAATGTAGGGACTGTGTCTGCTTCTTTAACGTGAGCTGGAAGTTTATTCCATAAAACCGGAGCTTGGTAGCTAAAGGCTCTTCCACCTACAGTGATTTTGGAGACCCGAGGAATCACTAGTAGCCCTGAGTTTTGAGAGCGGAGTGCTCTGGTTGGCTGATATGGAACGATAGCGTCTTGGAGATAAAGCGGAGCCATACCTTTTATGGCTTTAAATGTGAGGAGCAGGATTTTAAATTTGATTCTAAATTCTACAGGAAGCCAATGGAGAGACTTTAGCACAGGTGTAATGTGTTCTCTTCTTTTTGTACGCGTTAACAATCTTGCAGCTGCATTTTGAACTAATTGAAAACTTTTTAGGGAACTTTTAGGACACGCTGCTAGCAGGGAGTTACAGTAGTCCAGCCTTGATGAAACAAAGGCATGGATAAGTTTTTCTGCATCACTCTTAGGTAGGATATTTCGTATTTTAGCAATGTTGCGCAGGTGAAAGAACGCAATTTTACAAGCCTGGTTTATATGTGTTTTAAAAGAGAGGTCTTGGTCAAACAGAACTCCAAGGTTTTTTACTGTAGAGCTCGTTGATACGCTAACATTATCCAGGGAGATGATCTGCTGAGATAGAGACTCTCTCAGTTTTTGAGGACCTAATATAATAACCTCGGTTTTATCAGGGTTAAGGAGGAGGTAATTTACAGTCATCCAGGTGTTAATGGCTTTTACGCAGGAACTAAGCGTATCTAATTTATCTGTCTGACCTGGTTTCATTGATAAGTACAGCTGTGTGTCGTCCGCGTAGCAGTGGAAATTTATATTGTGATTTCGGATTATGTTACCTAATGGAAGCATGTATAATATAAATAAAATTGGCCCGAGAACTGAACCCTGTGGCACCCCACAGCACACTTTGGAACACGGTGAGGACTGTTGGTTTACATTAACAAATTGGTGCCTATCAGATAAGTAAGATTTAAACCAAGAGAGGGCTGTTCCCCTAATGCCTACGTCAGTTTCTAACCTCTGCAGGAGAATATTGTGGTCGATTGTGTCAAAGGCGGCACTAAGGTCTAACAGAACTAGGATTGAAGCTAATCCGGCGTCAGCTGCTAATAACAGGTCGTTGGTAACTTTGACTAAGGCGGTCTCTGTGCTATGATAAGTTCTGTATCCTGACTGAAATTTTTCAAATAAACTATTGTCCTGTAGGTGGCTGCAAAGCTGCTTAGCCACGACTTTTTCAAGGACTTTAGAAATGAAAGGCAAATTAGATATGGGCCTATAGTTTGCTAAAATATCAGGATCGAGATTGGGTTTTTTCAAAAGTGGTTTGATAACAGCATATTTAAAGGACTTGGGCACATACCCATTTTCTAAAGACGAGTTAATTATTTTCAATATGGTATCTGAGATTTCAGGAGTAATTTCTTTGAGGAGTTTAATTGGGATTGGCTCTAGAAGACAAGTTGACGGTTTTGAAGACATAATGATTGATAATACCTCAGCCTCATCTACAGTTATGAACCTGTCTAAGACTTCAGAAGGAGACAACGATTCTACAGCTGGATTTAGATTAGAATAAGATAAGGGAAGCTTATTATTTATTTTATTTCTAATGGTTGTGATTTTATCATTAAAGAATTTAAGGAAGTCATCGCAGCTAAGGGTATCAGGAATGGAAGGCACTACTGCACTGTGACTGTTTGTTAGCCGGGCTACCGTGTTAAAAAGAAACCTAGGGTTATTTTTATTTACTTCAATTAATGAAGAGTAGTAATTCGTTTTTGCTTTCCTCATGGCTTGCTTATAGGCGAGTAGGCTATTTCTCCAAGATCTAAGAGATTGCTCAGTGCTAGACTTGCGCCATACCCGTTCTAATTTGCGAGTCTTTTGCTTAAGCGCGCGTGTTTCTGCGTTATACCAGGGAGTGACGCACCTAGGCCGAACAACTTTCTGTTTCAGTGGGGCCGCAACATCAAGGGCTGTTTTTAGTGTGCGCATAACGCTGTCGACAAACTGATCACTTTCATTTAAATCAATAAGCGAGCTATTCTCTATAGACATGATATTAAAGACTGGCTGGATCATTTCTTTAAATTTTAACACAGCTTTTTCAGATAGTGTACGTTTTAATTGAATTTTATCCTGTGGATTAGTATAATCTTCGATTAGGAACTTGAATGTAATTAGAAAATGGTCAGAAAGCGCGGGATTCTGAGGGAGAATGTTTAGGTCGCTAATTTCAATCCCATATGTTAAAACCAGATCAAGAGTGTGTTTATGAGAGTGAGTAGGTTGATTCACATTTTGTGTAAAGCCAACCCCGTCTAGTAGGGCACTAAATGCCTTGCTCAGACAATCACTATTATTATCAACATGAATGTTAAAATCACCTACTATTATAATTTTATTCCAATCCAACACTATACTAGCTAAAAACTCAGAGAACTCTGCTAAGAAGTTTGAATAGGGTCCAGGAGGTCGATAAATAATAGCAAGTAGTAAAGCTTTTTGTTTTTTCCATTTGGGACAGGTAAGAGACAGTGTTAGACTTTCAAACGAATTAAACTTTAGGTTATTTTTGGGATTTAGAACAAGATTAGAGTGTGATATCACTGCAACCCCACCACCTCGGCCTGTGGTTCTAGCAGCCTGAAAATTAACATAACTGGGAGGGGTAGATTCATTAAGCCTAACATAGTCATCCTGCTGAAGCCATGTTTCAGTCAGGGCGAGAAGGTCAAAGTTGTTATCGCAAATTAAGTCATTTACTAAAAAGGATTTTGATGAGATTGATCTAATATTCAACAACCCACACGTTATGTGCTTAACACTTTGTTTATTGTTTTGTTTAATGTTAAGTTTACTCTTGGGTATTTGTATTAAGTTATTTGGTCGCACGCCAGCGTTTGTTATGTGAGCTTTTAATGTTTTAGTGCTTGGTATACGGGGGACTGACACGGTCTTTATTTGTTCTGGTATTTGTGTTAAGTTATTTGGTCGCACACCAGCGTTTATTATGTGAGCTTTTGATATTTTAGTTTTTGGTTTACGGGGGACAGACACAGTCTTTATTTGTTCTGGAGAATCTACACACTTGATTTGTGACAATCCGGGAGCAGGGTCGGTGGTTACAGAGGAGTGTTCTACACGACTGCTCTGCGCCCGGGGCTCATATCTGGACCGTCAATTTGGGCCGCGACTAAGACTATCGGCCATATTTGTAGATAAAAGGGATGCACCATCCAAATTTGGATGTATGCCATCCCTGCGCATGAGCTTGGGCTTTCCCCAAAAGGCGCTCCAATTATTGACATATCCAACGTCATTTTGCTTGCACCATCTAGACAACCAGCAGTTAAATGATAAATGTCTGCTATACATTTCATCATTGACCAAATTGGGCAGAGGACCAGAGTATATTACGGTATCTGACATCGTTTTAGCCAATTCACACACCGCGCCTACTTGCAATTTGAGAACCTCTGACTGTCTCCGCCGGACATCGTTACCACCCGTGTGGATCACGATCCGACGGAACCGCCTCCCTCCCTGCTTTAAGCGCCTAAGGTTACCTTCGATGTCACCAACTCTGGCCCCCGGATAACACCTAACCAAAGCTGCTGGGATCTTCACGTCCCTAACTATGGAGCTTCCAATCACCAGAGTATCAGGTTCAGCCGGTGTGGCGCTGAGGGGAGAAAACCTGTTCTGGACGTGAAGAGTTTGGTGCGCTACGGGTGTGCGCTTAGCACTTCCCCTCCCCGAACAGTCACAAATCCGTCCTGGTCTTGTCCCGGCTGCACGAGACCCGCTGCGGGGCTAGCCTCAGCCTGACTAACCTCTCTAGCGCTGTTGGAGCGGACTGCGGTCCCTGCCACTATCTGACTGTAGCTAACACTAGCCTTCACTACATCTCCGGACAGCCGCTCCTCTAACTCGGACACCCTGGCCTCCAAAGCTACCACTACACTACACTTAACGCAACTACTCCTATCATCTGTGAAGGAGGCAGGGTTCTGACTCGACATACGGCAAACTGAGCAGGACAGCGCGAAAGAGGCAGAAGTAGACGGGGTAGCCATGGCTAAGCTAGCCAGAGAGCTAACGCGCTACGGAGAAGAGAGAGAAGGGATTTAATCCACGCAGAAGTGTTGGTTCAAGCGGAGGAAAAAAGTCTCCGTGGAGATAATGGGCCAAATTAGATCTACAATAAGCTAGAGTGGACTCTAAAGCTACGTTTAATACGTGGATTAACAATAGTAACACAGAGAGAGCTAAAAGCTTGGCTTGCCCACAACGAGCGTTTCAACACAGAATGTACTCACCGGATGTGACGACAGTTATGGCACAATTACGCGGCAATGTCCCCATGCGCGCTGCTTCTTGGAGAAGGACTTGTTTTTGGACAATGTTTTGAACGAAGGGGAGCGCGTGGCTTGGTCAGCGCTGTGAGCGGCGCATCCACTTTTCAGTCTCTTTAAAGCCTTGAGACAGTGAGCGGCGTCTTTCCCGCGGACTTCAGCGCTTTGTTGTGAAATACAGACTAGCCTGCACCTGTCACTGCCTTTGCCCAAAACTATCTCATGAGCCGCTGTAGAGGGACTGGGAAATGCGCATAGATGGGCCGACAGCGGGGACACTCAGAGCGGGGATGAACAGGGAAGGAGACGCTCAAAACGATTGTCGGAATAGCGGTACCAAAAAGTGTCGGATTGGCGGGGTGTCGGAATAGCGGGGTGTCGGAATGACGGTGTGTCGGATTGGCGGGGTGTCGGAATGGTGGTGTGTCGGAATGACGGTTCGACCCCATGAACATCGGATATTTTACACAAATCAATCAACTGTGCATCATATTTTAGCGGCAAACATTTTCCTTCGTTCTCCGCTTAGAGAACGGACTTCGCGCTCTACCGGAAGTGCATGTCTATACAATGTAAGTGCCGAACCATGGCAAAAAGAGGCAAAATGAGCGGGGCGGAATACAGTACTTGGAATTGCTGTTGTTACAACCCGGCTCAGCTAGGTAGAAAAGGAAGTAACAAAAAACCAAGACGTAAAATGGATAAATAAAGTTATAATTTAATAAAAGTAGTAAGAGGTAAAGTTAACAAAAGGTGTAACAAAATAACCAAGGATATTTACAAAGTTACTCAAACTAAACAAACTCGAAGTACACAATAGTAAACACTAACAAAATTAGGCCCAACAAGTGCCAAACCGAGTCAAGACTCAATAAACGATAGGCGTGGCCGCAGCAGGTGGTTAATTGGGGCCAGGTGTTGAGATGCCGCACCAATCAGGAGTGGGAAGCAGCAGCCAACCGGCCCAGAGCAGGAAACCAGTCCTCCAACCCCAGGCCAGGGCCCACACAGCCAGGGTTTCCATGGAGGAAAAGGGGAAATTAGCACCACACAATCAAAACTAGCAAAAAAGGGAGGGAGATTGGAGGCCTAGGGCCGTAACACTGTGACCACACCATACTGGTTCATTATACAGACTTGCTGGGGCCCGATGCAAGAAAGTAAAAAATGGGTTCCTTTATGGGCCCCAGGGGAATGTACAGACACTTATATTTTACAATGTGTCTTCCATCTTTTTTTTACTAAGAAAACCATACAGTTTTAGAGACAGCGCAATACAAGATAGAATCTGTTTGTACCACAGGTTTCTGCTGAAACCGTGGTAGCACAGATAATTGTTTTTCTTGTTGTCGTTTTAAAATTATTGATACTCTCAAAAGGGCTAAAAATAAAGAAATAAGCTCTGACCGTCGGTGTGAAAGGCAAAGTTTTCGTTGCAGCGCCATGATTAAGTGCCCTTCACATCAACTGAACAATAGCCCTATAAAATAGCCTTATATCTTTCCTTTCCTGTCAAGTGATTTTTGTTGTCGTAGAGTTCAGGACTGTCATGTCATATTGCTAAGCATAATGGGATTTGCAGCAATAATAAACAAATGGATTTTCTAAAAGGTAAAATACTGGAGTTATTGATCACACTAAAACGCCTGGACACCACACTTAGATGTAGATGAGTAGTGACTCAACAGCTAACGGATTTGTTCCACGACTTCACCTTTTATACTGGTTTTTGGCTAATGTTAGTCACAAACATGTTAGTCACAAACATGGCGTCTCTCCATGGTAACAGAAAACTAAATCGTGCTGTATAGCGTCATTGCTACATGTTGTAGTACAGCATAGGGCTGGGTTTAATTAATCGATTAATCAATTTGGATCAATTTTCCTTTGAATAGCCCAATATCGATTCAAAAACCCTTAAAGGAATAGGCCACTGTTTTTACATACTGAGATATGTTTTTACCTTAGCATAGACGAGTTTATGTGCACCTGTCTGGTCTTTGTGCCTGCGCTCAGTCACGCAAATCACATCAACTCATCTAAGCTAAGGTAAGGTAAGAACATATCTCAGTATGTAAAAAAGTTGGCCTATTCCTTTAAATCGATTCTTTCCATATGTCTTTTCCCCACATAATGCCATGTGACTTCTTACATTTTGGTTGTGGTCAGGTCATGCTAAATACAAAGTACATTTTTAATGTAACTGCATCTGCAACTTCAAAGTCCATTTCTTAATGTAAATATTAATATTTTTTATTAATGCGCCAAGTTAGAGTTAGTTTCTACCATTTGCAGCATTAGTTCTTCTGAGAATGTCTTCCATATCCTAGTAAAATTGGTACTGCGTGATATCCTTAACTGAATTGATAATCAATTAAACTGAGTCAAATCAAATCGGGCCCTTGTAAAGTGAATCGAATAGAATCGATTCGGGAAAGCCAAATTGAAACCCAGTCTTAGTACAGCATAATTCCATTTCAGTCAATTCAATAAAAAGCGTACTGTCGGTTTGGTTTCACCAGATCCACCGGCGCCTGGACCCTCACTGCTGTGGCTTCAGATCGCGTGTCCAGGATGAGTGTGGGAGTTCAGCGTGCAGCAGGCAGGAGAACATGGAGCTGGGACACCTCACCTACCGGGAGGAGGACCCACGACGCCTCGTCTTCACCCACAACAGAGGCTACTTCGATCGTAACGAGGACAGCCTGGACTTCAGACTGCTGGAGGGCATCAGAGAGTGAGTGAAACTAGAACCACAGTGAACATGCTTTGAGCCTGGAAATGGTGATATAAATCGTAGCTGTGACTATTCCAGCTTTGGCATAAAGACAAGTGGAGATACAGTACAGTATCAGCTACAGAGATGGGAGAGAATGATAGATTCTTCTTCCCAGGAGGTCTTATCATTGGTGAGGCATTGGAAGCGTTTTGTTCTGCTGCACAGAGAAGAATGAAAGCGGCATAATGGAGGGGAAAGCGATCACATATAAATAAATGGCTTAGAGGTGATTTCCTGACAGTGATATACAGTAGGACAGTGATGTTACTGTAGGATTAAAGATTGCTCTGCAAATAAAATTGTCGTTGCTTTCCCTAGGGCAAGGTACATTTCTCGAAGCAGTACGCGTGCCCTCAGGTTCCGGGTTTTGGCCCAGTTGTCAGATATGTCCTGGTCGCACATTGGTCGCTTGTGCACACTCACATGACTAAATTTAGAGCACTGTCATGTGTGCTGCTGTATTCCCTAAAGAGAGGGTAATATGCTTTTTGCAGGAATTTGATCATAATCTTTATCTTTATCATTATCGTACACTTTGTTGGTTAGAAAACGTGTATCAAGTAGTTTCGCTTCCTGATCCTCTACGCCAGTGGTTCCCAAACCTTTTGGAGCCCCTAGTTTGATGCGATTGAAAACACTGGGAATATCACATGTAATATTATGTTTATTTCCTCAATTATTACAGTGAACTCAAGCAGGTTTTCCACATTCAATATGTTTTTGCTTGTCTGGGTGATTAAGGCTATTAAGAATATGTAAATACAAAAAAATGTAATGTTTGACTTTTGCTTTTGTCACTCATTCTGAACATCAGACTCTGGTTTAGACTCTGCATTCTGGCTCCGCCCCCTCTGTGTCTCCCTCAGCCGTACTGTCAAACCACTGGTACAGACTCAAATGTGCTGGTTTAAGCTTTTGTTAAAGCAGAGGTAATGTATACACAGGACATAATCATCTATGCACGTACCACCCATCAGCTCGTAAATTTGAATGTATTTGTCAGATACAAAGCCACGGGTTTAGTGGCAGAGGAGGGGCCACAGACGCTTCTCCTTCTCCACTCGCTTCTCCCCTTGGATCAGAATGAGAGGAAAACTCCTGTTGCAAATCGAAGTCACCGTCAGTCTGACGGCACGCGCACAGGCTCCTGACAGATATTACAGAAAATGCAACTCCATCGAACTTTGGCGCTGCTGTTGTAGCGAGGGCTGACACAACCTCAGCCGCGCTCTCGGCCTCCGCGGAGTTTTACGAAGTCCAAAGCAGCTCTTGAGGTTCAGTTCTGGAGTGGACATGTTTAGGTCCAGAACAAGCTCATCGACGTCTGAATATAGAACTCTATGGGGACTCTTTCGCCTGTATAAGCGCGTTCCCCGTGCGGCGGTTTTAACGGGTCAGTATCGACCAGATTGTAATAAACTTGTATTTTCTTTGCGTACCCCGGGGGTGTCCTGCGTACCCCGGGGTCCGCGTACCACAGTTTGGGAACCCCTGCTCTACGCGATCTACTTTAACTAGATTTACGATCTACAGAAGAGATGAGGAAGTGAATTGATGCTTGAGAGCTCAAGGCAACTAAAGCAAAAAAAAACATCAATGAATGGATTTTTACTGTCAGTCGAAAATACAGACTGAATGGAGGCTTTTTTTCTCCCGGTAACCTGTGGCTCGCGGTGGAGAGGATTGTGCACTAAAGGTTATTATAAGGTCAGTAGATCTCAGTTACCGTAGGATCTCAAGAGGAGCTTTTTGGGAGCTGCTGCTACGGTGCTAATAATAGCCACTGGGAGAGATTTAAAGATCTTGCCTGTAGGTCAAAACACAACAAATCCCAAAAATCGGCAACAGCCTTAGAAAACCCCATATCAGTCGACTTCTAATTACCAGCATGGTATGTTTTTTGATGGCAGAACAATATTGTAACATGTAAAAAGTAGAGCTGGGCTATTATTCAACAGTTAATCACAATTGCAATCCCTACTTTGGTCAATCTCAATAATCGCCGTGGGTTACTTTATAACTGTCAGGTTTACAGCAATTTCTTTGGCAGGAATAGCTCCTAGTTTGCAGTTTGCCGAGACAATAGAAGATTTTTGTGTTAAATGAAACTGGAGGAAAGGATTTGTTTTTGTTTGAGCTGAAGTTTGTATAAAAGGTCTGTCTAAGTTCATGAATCAGCCACATGTATTTAATTTCATCATGAAAATTCAGATCGATCATTATGAGAAAAAACAAAAAAGATTGAGTGAAATATCGTCCAGCCCATGCTTATATTTTTTTTGCTTTAATATAACGCTGGTATATTATTGTTCAGCGTTTGACTCCTCTATTCTTTGCTCATGTTGAGCCTCGTGTGCAGCTTTAGGTCCAAACTTGATCGATTACAAACAGAACTCAAGCATGGCCAGAGCATTCTCATTCTCTGTATATAATGTGCAAGAGCTTTTCAATTAAAACACATTGTTAGCATAATCGGTTCAGTCCATTTGTGCAGGTGTGAATGCAGACAAGCCAGGAGGGAACTTAGACCTCTCCCCACATTACAGTAAACCTGAGTATGGCATAGTTCAAACAGACGAGTGCGAGAGAAGATAAACTCCTCACTCACTCCCACTCACGCTCAAGTACAGGTGAGGATGACCAGATAAACTGTCAATGGTTGAAGAATGTTTACTGTTATTTCCCTGTTTCCACCGCAACATGTCTGCCTCCCACTTTGGCGACTTGTTTTCCATTTGTACTTCAAGGACCCGTGCTCAGTGTCAACATAAACCTTTTACTGTAGGGATCATCCCGGCACATGCCATATTTTTTTGGAAATCTCCAAATTGCTGACTCCAAAGCACACGCGCCGCCGTGATCCTGCATGTTTTTGATTAGCACGTTCGGTAAACTCGGGGAGAAAAAGCGCTGTGATCGCAACGTGACTCCCACGCGCTCCTCCTTGACTGCACCTTCAGATGTGGCATTTGATTGAACATGAGAAGCCGCGAAAGCCCAAGTTTATCTGTGAGCTCGTCGGGTTCAGATTAAGCCGTCACTTGTGCACGTCAGGAATATCTTGCAGCTTCTAACCCTTTGTAGATATGAAAGAGATTTTTTTTCCTTCTTTTTTCTTTTTATTGCAACCAACTTAATCAATACAACACATGTGGCACCTTCCATGAAATTTAGACAATAGAAAAAATACACGCTATATATATTTTTACACATTTTTGTTAACCTGAACCAAGCACATTCTCTCCAATTTGGCATTACGCAAATCTAAAAGCTTAGATGAAAGAAACGTCAATAGAGCGACAAAAACGAGAATGAAAATGCAACAAAAAATGTGACAAAAAAGCAATGAAAGTGCAACCAAAGAAGTGACAAAAACTCAACCAAAAAAATTGTAAAATCGTATAAATAGAACATGGAAAAAAGTGACGATAACATGGCAATAACGCAAGTCAGTTAGATCAGTTTTGTGGGTCTTTCAAATGAGGCGTTACACTGGCCTATAGGCTGTAAACTCCAGTTAAGAAGCTTTTAGATTTGGGTAAAGCCTGGAGAAATGCGCTTGGTAAGGTAAATTTAAATTAAATCAATGTCTTTTCATTCCCAGAAACGTAATATTTAGGATTTGTTTCACAGTGGCCCACCGAATAACAATGAAAGGTTAGAATAGAGTTAACTATCATTATCAATCACAAAATGTACATCATTTTTTTAAACTATTGTACACATTTTGTGCCTGTTTTCGAAGGCCTCTTGTGCAAAAAAACAATGCCAAATCAATATCTAATTACTGAATGCTTGTAGTCTCCGCCCCAGAAAGTAAGCTGAAAACTTGTTTGCAAAGTGTATACAGTAATCCATTAGATATCTTTTAGATATTACCCCATCTGCTTTACAACGCAGTAGGAGAATGCTCATTAATATTACTGGATTAACCTTTCACTCCATGTTACAAATGTAGGGTTGACAACTGTCTTGATAATGTATTTGCTAAATCTCAGGAAAATGGAATAAAATATATTATTGATATTGCGTCACCTGCAATAACGATAATCTGGCAATACCGGGAGTTGTCTCTTGAGTCATCTTGATTCTGCCGTGGGAACTGTGAGGAGTGCCACTGTGCCTTGTTTTTGTCTTCTTCATACATCGCTCCTCCAGTCCCCCCCAAGCTGTTCCCGCAAGTTTGAGCGCATCACTCCTTGCTCAGACATAACAGTCTTCTTGTCTGACACGCCATAAATGTCACGTTTGTGGCGCAAGAAATAAATCTCTTGGGTTTATCACGAGCTGTGCACATCTGTTATTCTGGCTGTGTTAAAGTTAAAAGGGACTGCCAGGCGTAGTGGTGGCTTATGAACCGACTTTTGGGCACCTCAGAGTCGAGTCGCAGTAGCGGATTTACTTGTGTTTAAAACAAAACGCAAGCCACGATCTCAGCCAATGGCGAGCTATCAAATCAATGGTGCTGTGATAAATGCAGTTTGGTTTCGGTGATGGTTTTATGGAATGCAAAAGTCACTACTGGGTTCTAGCTATTCTATCTAATCATTAGTATTTGTATCATTGCTGTCAGACTGTACAGTACACAGACTGTGAAGTAACATGTGCAATAACCCCTTTGCAGAATACATGCAATAATCCCTGTATTTACATCACTTATCTGCATCACTTTATCGACCACTTGCACTATGATGTAAACCTGCACTGCTAATACTGACTATACATTTTTGTTATAGTTTCTTTACTTTATTATTATTTACTGTGTACACTTTTTGTCCCTGGTAGTCATTGTATATAGATACCACTATTTTTTTTAATTTATTTCCTGTCTATTTGCACACCCAGAGTGTTTCTAAGAGCTGAATGTAATATTGCTCCATTGTGAGATCAATAAAGGCTGATTGCACGCTTACAAATGCTATCTCACTTGCCTGGGGACTAGTTGGAAACTCGAGTTGCCGCTGGTCACAGAGGTGTCTCCGAGACGTCCCCTAGAGATAAGGCAAGTCTCCATGTAGTGAAAACAAACAGGTTTGATTTCAACTGGGACTTTTTTCAAGTCTCTGCATGACCCTAGCCAATTTGGTTGGCGCCTGGGTCGCCTATGCCCAGGGCCAGCAGCTGTGGCAACGTTGCGAACGCTATTTGTTGTCCTCAACCTGTGACGTTTCTGTGACATCCCTGCAATGTCTCCGAGACTGCTTGAAAAACTCTCCGTGCAGTCTCAGCTCAAATCAAACCTGATTGTTTTTACCAAACTACTGGACTCGCTTTCCAGGCCATAGCATTGACGGCAGTGATACAAGGCATGAACTTAACGAACGAGGACCTGACGCAGCATAAATCTCCAGAATCCAGATGCTGAATTGATTCAATTAGCACCGTGCAAATGCGAGTGTGATTGCGGGGCGCCTCTGACAGCTCTAGGACCCCCAGAGGTCAGACAGTTGTTTAGTCAATACAGTCAAGTCTTTGCTTTCCTTGCAGTAACTTACAGCGTGGTATTATGGGAGCATTCTCCTCATTTTCAAGACAATGCCATGGTAGTATATACATAGATCTGGTCAGTCCCATTTTTTTTCAACAATAGGTGGGCAGCACGGTAGCACATCTCTGCCTCACTCCAGTTATACTTTTGGGGAACGTTAGAACATAGTTTAAGCTCAGAAAAGCCTTTTTTTCACGATAAGTTTGCTTCCAAGGCTTCTTATCCCGGAAATCCGCACAGCATACCACTGACCTCTGCAAAAGTATTGATTACACTTGCACCTGTGCGGACTGAATCGAATTGCATGTGCTGTGTGTTGTACAGACTTCCAGCCGGAGCGGTGGGAGTGCTCCGGGGCGGCAGGCTGAGGGAGAGGCTGCTGCAGTCCCTCTTCATTGACCAGACATACTGGGAGAGTCAAGGCGGCCGGCAGGGCATCGACACGCTCATCGATGTGATCGAGAGGCGCGCCAAGGTCCTGCTGACGTACATCAACGCCCACGGGATCGCTCTCACCGATATGAGCACGTCACCGATATGAGCACAGCGGTCAGCGAGCACACTGGAGTGAAGGAACACTAATGTAGCTTTAATGGATGTTGGATGACTTACTGTCATCCACCTCAGATCCCAAACACACTGACTGGATGTGTCCAAAAGTTTGTCAAATGATTATGTGACAAAGGCGTTCTTTGGTGTTCAGGGAGCAAAAACTTGAGAGATAGTATTCAGATTCAGAAAACTTTATTGATCCCTAAGGGCAGTTCATTTGTAGCAGCCTTCAGATCATTTCATAAACACATCACCGACTGTGTGCCCATCCCAACCATTCAGACAAGAGTAAAGGCTCAAGATCAATACTAATTTATCTTTTAGTTGATCTAATAGTTCTACAACAGTAATAAAAATGGAGCACATTTCAGATTGTCTATGTTACAGAGCAAACACAATCCCTTCAGAATTGAACAGTTTAGTGGCTAGGGGACAAAAGAGTTGGAAAATCGATTCGTTTTCCGAGAAGGTACATGAAAACGAGCATAAAACCAATAAAAAACAAGGCACCCTTCTACCTGTATCAAAAGAAATAAAGGACTAATAAGAGAAATAAGGGATGTGTTAGTAAAAAGCTAGACTACAAACCATTAGATAAAGACATGGATTTATTGCAAACATTGCATCAATAAATGCAATGTACCAATGCAACACAATTGACCTTTTACAAAACCTCATAGCAACTGTTGCTCTCCGCCATTCTCCAGATCCCCTGAGAAAATAGTGAGAGCAGCATGCTTTTTCCCCTCAGAAAGCCAAACCGAAGTAAGACCCGTGTGCCAACCGTCTTGTCGTTTGCTGAGATTTTCATGAGCCGGCGTTGCTGGCTCATGTGGCACGTTAACTTTGTAAGTGCTACAGGAGGCGTTTAGTTGCTCTTAGCCTTGAGATTTAAGCAGTGGTTTTGTTTTGACACTGCACTGAGAGCACATCGCAACTAAAATGTTACCTTATGAATAAGAACCACAGCCGCAGAGGAGACATAGCCACTGCAGCTGCACAAGCAGTTGGGGCACTCGGCTTCTGTAGATTTAACAATTTATCTAACTTAACAACAATGCTCATATTTCTTCAATACTAGACTAACGTAAAAAAGAACTACCCCGTATAGTGCAAGAGCATGACTTGTCCACTCGAGTTTACTGATTGCATTTAAATAATCAAGGATTTTTTCCAATTTCACAAGTGCCGGGTGCTTTAACCTCAATAGTTGCAGTGTCCACTTTGCATATTTTAAAGTACTGTATATTCCTCCACTGTATATTGCAACCCATTGCACTGGTATTGCACTAAAATGAGCCACTAACAT
This sequence comes from Neogobius melanostomus, assembly GCA_007210695.1. Lineage (NCBI taxonomy): Eukaryota > Metazoa > Chordata > Actinopteri > Gobiiformes > Gobiidae > Neogobius > Neogobius melanostomus. The sequence goes on along the minus strand of VHKM01000227.1, from coordinate 3,727,707 downwards.
GCACTTCTCCCCTGTTATGACATGTGTTAAACTCTACTTCTTGACAGAGATAGCAACAGTAACTAAGGGAGCGCTTTTGCGAAAGGCCAATTGTCCATCCATCCATCCATCCATCCATTTTCTTCCACTTCCCCGTTGCCGGGTCGTGGGGGCAGCTGTTGGAGCTCCCCAAATCACATTGCACCAGCCCCTATGGCTCCTCCTGCAGGTGGTGGGTCCACAGAAGGACGGCCTCATGGTTCTAACCGGGCCTGTTGGTCTCTCATAAGGGGCTTCTGAACCGCTCTTTGTCTGACCCGTCACCTAGGACATGTTTGCCATGGGAGACCCTACCAGGGGCACGAAGCCCCCGACAACAGAGCTCCAGGATCATTCGGGCGCACAAACCCCTCCACCACGTTAAGGTGGCGGTTCCAGGAGGGGAGGTCAATTTTCATACTGTATAAATCTCCCTTCAATATCACTGAACTAAACTTTTACTTATTTATGAAAGTCAGCTGTTCTATTTAAAATCTACTTTCCTGTTTCCATCCAACATTGACACACTGCCCCCTTGTGGTTATTGTTGTTGCTGAGACCTGTGAATGTGTTCCAGACCAATGTGGGTGTGGATGTGCCAAATGGACCAACAACCCTACAAAAGTGAACAAGCCCAAATGTGGGCAGGTGGGGGCTTTGTGATAAACATCACAAAAATAGTCAAACTAAAGAAAACTGAGTACAATTTTGAGCAAAATCTGAAATATAATTGTGTTATTGTTATTAACTAATTGTGTCAATGTGTCTTAAGCACTTTAAAGTTGTTTTTAAGGAAAAACATTACATATTGTTTTAAATGGAATGAGGATGTGTGGATCAATAAGGAGGCACTCTGTACTTGCAAATCTGGTAACTTTCTGTGTGTGTCATTTTCACAATAATTGTGTAACACAGAAGTTGTCTCAGATGGTAGATGCCAAACTTCACACACACACATGGAACCCGTAACTCAGCACATTCAGTGTGTTTGGGGCTTAAAGGGGGTATTATTCTTTTTTAATTAATTTCTTTTGAACCGTGTGTAGCAGCCTTTTTAAAATGTTTTTACTCTGCAATGAAAGGATTAAGCTCAGCTAAAGCTTGAGAGGTAAGGAAAGCATTTTCCTGGATATGAGGAGGAGCTTTTTGGGAGCTGCTACAGTGCTGCTTAGAATAGGCTTCAATGATCTCTGAAAGATGCGGAGTGGCTCCAAACACAACTCCGGGTATGTTATTGACAACATTGTAACATGGTATAAAAAAAACTCTAAAAAGTTGCTTTGCACAAGGACAAGACGACACAGACTACAGATGTATGAAACCGTGGTTCTCTGCTCATTGTTATATTCGTCATCATGTATCACATTTTCACATTTCATACTTTACAGATAAATGCCGTAAAACTCTTCCTCTAACATTGACTTCACAACACAAATCCTGCTTGCAACGTCACCTTTTTCAGCTATTTAACATTGCAATATAACAGACACTAACACGATATTCAAGTTTTGCCAGTGCTTCCATTTTAGAGCTTGATTTAATAATCATGTTTACACAATTGAAATAAATTATTGTTGGAAAAACTGTGTGGTAAATATCCATCTTTTTTTCTCTCTCTCCCATTCATTACAACCTGAGTTTGAACTACACTGAAATTTCTTCACTCTCATTTTAGAGAGCACATTGTTGTCATAGGCGAGGCGGGTGCTGCTGAGGGGAATATTAAATGTTTAATCTTTAAAAATTATTTAAAACCAATTATTCTCGGAATTGTCAAATTGAATTATGAAGGAATTATGAATGACACTTAATGCTTGGCTTTCTTTGCTAATTTCTGGAACTTGACGTGCGTTAATACCTGAAAGAACCAAATCTGCATCTCCTCAACATATTGCCATTGAACATATCGCTTGAATGGAGTCTATTGTCAGTGCTATTTTTCCAAAGGTCACAATGGTTAATGAATTTACTATTGATGTTTTGACAATAAGACGTGAGAAAGATCTACTTGAATTGAAACTTTGTCCGAATAAACGCACTTTACTTGGAAAAGAGCACAGTATTTCCACTTCTCATGGTCACTATGGCAGCCTTCCACCTGGTGATGTGCGTATACTGATACTGAACTGATATTTAGATAAAAAGGGGGAGACTAACTTTATAATTCTATATGCATGTTTCGTTTAAAGTGTCTTTCCCACTGCTCCAAACCAATTCAAAATCCAACCCTGTCTCTCATACTTTGCCGTCTTTACTTTACATATGCATTTTATCAAAATTTCACATGTTTTCAAGTATCAATTATACATGATGTGTCCAATTTGACGTGCTGAAGCCCAAACCTTCTCTCAAAAACACACATGTGCATTATTAAAGCAAGTCAAGTTTCTCTTCTTTGCATGACATCTCGAGCGTGTGAAAATTTCAGGAATGCACGACATGGTTTCTCATTCTCTAGCGTTCATCCAGTTGTGACAGACATTAAGGCAGCGCATTCCTCAAAAAAAGAAAAAAAGAAAAAGAAATTCTCTAAAGTGCGTAAGACAAATTATTACATTGTTTGGTGTGCTTGTGGTAAGTTTCAGTTATCATTTCATATCAGTAAAGCAGCAATTTTAAACAAACAAACAAATAAAGGGTAAGCGTAAATAGGCTCTGTGCATGTAATGTTTTTGGCGAACTTCCTATTGGCCATGGTGTGGGGTAAAGACTACTTCCTGTCCACATTTGATCTTAAAGCTACTCTAAGCGATCCCGGCATGGTTGCACTCCCACATTGCGTCGCAGAAGTACCGCAGAAGTAGACCGGCGCCGCATCTCCCTAACATCGCAGCACACCCCCCAACACACGCCTCATCCTCACCTGCCCTCACCATGTAAACACAAACGCAGAGATCGCAAATGTTTGAAGCAGCAGAAGCCGCAACAGTTAGCGGCTAACACAGAAGTTCAGCATTCTTCTTCTTCTTCTTCGTGGGGTTTTACGGCAGCCGACACCAGAAAGGTGTATTGCTGCCTCCTACTGGATCCATCGTCGAGTAAAATACAAAAAAACAAAAACAAAACCTCCGAAACCAATCCCTACATTGAGTGTTCAACTCCCTCCCTCAGTGCTTTGTCAAAATCCTCCCCAGAAATACCATCAACATGCAAAAATGTCCGCGCCGCTTCAAGTATCACCTTAATTTTAGCAGATTTTCCATGTAGCCCAGCCGTACAATTAATGATCATTACCACAAAAGCCAAAAAGGACTTTTGATCCACTCCCAAGAAACTTTTCAGCGTGCCTGGTCCTTCTTCTTCCACAACTTCCCGCTCCGTTACTTTCTTCACCGCCTCAGCATAGGTTACTTTACTTTCCAATCTAATTTTAAGCACTTTTCCTTCCTGTTGCTTTCTCGGGCAGCGTACCGGCCCCACCCGATGATCTCCATCGCAATGCAGGCACTTAACCTCCACATCGTCCATCTCTTTACATCGCTCCTAATCACAATCACAGCTCCCACATCTTGCGCATCGTCGCGTTCCTCTGCAGACCGCCGCCACATGACCATATTCCTGACAGGAAAAACATCTAAGAGGCGCCTTTTCAAAGGGCCTAACAGGATAGCTCACATAATCTAAAAGTACTCTCACAGGCAATTCATCAAAGAATGTAACACACACAGATTCGCTTTCTTCCCTCATTCCATTCGCAAATCTTGACAGACGACTGACTCCACAAACATTGGCAACACTCAAAAACCTCTTGACATCGACGGAAACAGCAACTCCACTTATAACCCCCTTCATCCTCTTCTTCCCGTCCAGCTCAAAGCACTTCACACTGATGTTATGTTTATACAACGCAATTTTCAAGGCACTATCTCTTTGTCGTCGTGTCTTACAATCAATAATCACCATGCCACCTCTAGTCACTTTGACTGCATTGACATCTCCCACTGCACGCCCAACGAACTGTCCAACCTCGTGCGGATCCTTGAAAATCCCGTTTTCCCTGGTGGTAGCAACCATTGCCACAAGAAACTTCTCACCATCCTGCCTACTCAAAGCATCTCGGTCCAATACAACTGACACAGAATCATTTCCTCCTCTTCGTATGTCCACCAAATCTTCTTTAAATTTCGCGCAAACTGCCGGACTCCATTTCTTTCCTCCACGTGACTTCGACGCCATCTCGAAGTTTAGCATTATCACAGAAGTTTACAAAAAGATCGTAAACTGACAAAATATCTGACAGACCTGAGGGCTAGTTCATAAAACTGGCTCAGTAAAGCTCGGCTTAGGCCCCAAATCCTGGCTTACCTGAGGCACAACAATTCAAGCTGCGATTACTGGATTTCACCAAAGGGACACCGAGCTTGGCCAATCTCACTAATTCAAGACAGGTTCAACTAAATAGCACTCGTCATGTACATAAGCAGACCACACTAAGGATCACAGAGTTCACTGAGAAATCATGGCCAAGCGTGAACGCGCAGCATACTTTACAGGCCCTCGTGGAGACTTACCAAGAATTCAAACACATGATAGAAAAAAAAAGGAAACACTGTTGCCACAAACAAAATCAGGAACGACTGGTGGCAGGCCATAGCAGACAGGTTAAATGCGTAAGTAAATTGTCACTTATGTATGCTTTTAATTAATTCAAGACACATATTCAACTTAAATGTCATATTAATTCAGCAGTAACACCAGCGGAGTGAAACGCATATGGGAACAGGTGAAGATCAAATACAAAAAACATGATACAAAATGTGGCCCCATTCACGCCAGCCGAGGAGCTTGTGCTGGACCTCAACAAGGGGCAGGCCTGTAATTGAGGGCATCGAAAGTGGCACAGAGTCACGGATCATTCCAGCGGCAGCGACCCCACTGATCCCAGTGGAGGGAAACACCGTGGCCCTAGTGGATCCTCCGGTGACGCAAAATGATCCCAATGAAGGTCCATCAAGGCCCACAGAATGCAGGGATGACGAAGAAACTGTATCAAACTGCTCCCGAACAGCTGAAGAGACCTCTGCATCAGGTGCGAACGAGGATGTCAAGACGGTGTACAAGCGGTATCTGTATAAAGAAATTGAGTATTTGGAAACAAAAAAAGCCTACACACAACTCCTAATGCGCAAATTGGAGCTGTAAATCAAACAACTAGAGGGAGTGGTAAGTAATTGGATTTTAACATGTATTTTAACACTTTCAGCCTATTAATATCACAATACATTCTTGTTACAGGTAGAAAGTCCTCAATAAAAGCAATATCATTTAAAGACTGCGTCGGTGTTTCAATGCCAACTTGGCTGCATGGAACATATTTTCATTGTCAATTTAACGTGGAGGCAAAATGTCTTCAGTGTTCATCTGTAGCTACTCTGTGGTTGAAGTGTAGGACGTTTCATGACAACAAAACATCCTACACTTCAAACCCTGTGCCCATCTGTCAGCAGCGGCACTTTAAATTAACCTCCAGGCCCCAAATTACACTCAGCCTCTCTAGGCCATTTTTGTCACAGTGTGGCCTAAACGTAGAGGCTTGAATTGCCTTAAGGTTCACAGGGACTCATTTACACTTTTTCAGGAAAACAAACTACATGCACGTGACACAAGTCATTTATTGTTGATTTCCTTTTAGAGGAATAAATTCCTATTCAGACAGCATGATCCAACGCATGCACATTTAGAAATATGTGGATAATAACCACATTTGTATTTTCACAAATTGTATTGAAACAAAACAAATATATCCCTGAAACAAATTAGCAAATCTCTCCTAGTTAGTGTAAATTATTATATTATTTTAATTTCTACTACTCAATACATTTCAGGGCACACCTTTGTCAAATAGGCATCAACCGCACAAGAATTGTTACAACCAAAACATGCCTCTAAACGGTCAATTAAAGTAGGTATCAGCGTAATGGTCCCGTACAATTCGGCCTTCCGCTGTGTCAAGCACTGGCCCCTGGTCCCACTCTACATCCATCGTAATGGGGGCACGCTCTTTCCTTAGGCATGCTATATTGTGAAGCACTGCACAAGTGGTTGTAATGTCACAAGCTCTGTCAGGGCTGACTCTCAGGTAGTGGAGGCACTGGAACCTTAAATTCAGCAGGGCAAATGTCATCTCCACACACGCCCTAGTGCGCACATGAGCGGTGTTGAAATGCCGCTGTGGCGCCGTGTGTGGCTCATGGTAGGGCGTAAGAAGAAAGGGCTGGCACGCATAGCCCTTTTGCCCCAGGAGAAGCCCAGGAAACTGACCTACAACACAAATGGCATGAAGAAAATGGCTGCTAATGTGACAATTTTGTGAACATTACCTCTTGATAGTTGCCCGTACAGGGGACATGACCGGAATATTCTGCTGTCATGGACAGACCCTGGCCATTTGGCAACAAGATGCGTAATGCAGCAGTTTGTGTCACTGATGACCTGAGGGGGAAATTACACATAAAATGTAATGTAGGCATACAGCAGGCTGGATATATTTGTTGTAATTAATTACTTGTATATTGATACTGTGCCTAGATTTACGGTTCACATAATCTGCCCCAAAGGGTCGCTTTAGTCGGATGTGTGTGCAGTCTACACAGCCGATGACATTAGGGAAGGCTAGAGACACATTAATGTTGAAATATAATCTGGAATGGAAAGGTTGCGTTGTAACTGACCAGCAATGCGATAGAAGTCTTCCTTAATGTAGTGCAGACGCCTGTGGCCGGGGAATTTGATGAATATATTCATGAGTGTTTTAAGAGCCCTGTACAGCATTGTTATGCACCGACACACTGTTGCTTTGCTCACACGCTCCGCGTCTCCTACGGTGTATAATGTGCCACTTGCAAAGAACCGCAAGGCAATACACAGAGTTTGAGGTGCAGTTAGGGCATGATTGCGCAGTTTTGTGGGACAGCTGAGGTCCAATTAGAGCAGACAAGTAAATGAATCCCTCCCTTGAGAATCTGTACCTTTCAAATAGAAAGGTGTCAGTGAACGCAAAAGGTCACGTCGGTCCCTGAAACAGCGGGGTGCTCTCAGGGCTCTCCTCACAATCGCAGCTCCTTCATCCACTACTTCTTCTATGAAAGGGCAGGCCATTTCTCGTGACACAGGTCATGAGGGCTGGTCCTGTGGGCTAAGGTTCCTTTTATAGGACAAACTTTTTGATGACACATAATATGTCATTAATATGTCACGCAACTTTGTATTTCACAGATGAGAGATAAAGACAATGTTGGTGTATATTTATAATTTATTGCATAAAGTAATTGATTTTGTGATGTCATGTTTTGTTTTTCACATTTTGAGGCCATTATACATTTTGGCCAGATGATGGCGCTTAGTTTGCTCTTAGCCTGGTCCGGACCAGATTAAGTTCTCTGACTATATTTCCATGGTAACTGAGGCAGACTCAGAATGAGCCTGGTTTATGAAATCGAAAAGACAACACAATAAGCCAGACTTGGCCAAATAAGCCTAGTTTACAGAGTAAGCCAGCTTTATGAAACAGCCCCCTGCTCTGATGCAGCTGAAATCCTCATCAAATGTCCGTTTGTTTGATAATCCAGTATCTACAGGGAGCAGTCAGGTCTTTTTCCCCATTAGGATTACAAAGCACAGGGAGACTGAGGCATTCAAGGATTGCGAGGGAAAAAAGGCTCTGCACTGTAAACTTAGTTCTAAACGGAAGTATTTTTTCTAATGCAAAAGCAGAGCACGCCTCACTACTGACACCTACTGACAAAAAAAATAAAAAATACATAGCTTAGTGCAGCATTAAGTAAAAAAAAAGATTTAACAAACAGAAGAAAACTTGTAAACTTCTAAATTGTACTAAAGACGTTAGAACTACATTTCTCATCTACATTTCTTCATTTCAAGTTTATCCTAAATAAAACTCCTTTACCCCCTGTCTGTTAACTTTACTCCAGTGACATCATTCTTCATCAGAGAAAACTTTTCCATTTGTTTGTCTGTTCAGGTTTGTGAGATAAATATTTCCTCTAAATCATGAGTCTGTTCAGAAAAGCATCAAACATGAGGTCTATTTTAGGGGGCGATACATAACTTTAATAGTTTCAGTCTTATTTTATTTGTTAAGATCAGAAGTGTTGACGGCTGGCCTCGTTGGGGTCTCACGAGCTTTCCGTGCCCACGTGCTCGTGACACCAGAGCGAGTCTGGAGCAAGGCGGACAGAAATCTAACCAGCATGCACTGTGGAGATGTGGCATGTGGATTGTGTCTCATGCGCTGCCTCTGACACACACCCCTTTCTCCCTTTCTCTCTCCATCTCTCTCTCAGAGCATCATAAAGCGCTCACAACATCGAGCACGAAGTTAAGTTACGAACAGACAGGACTCTGTTGAGATGTTGCTGCACTGACGAGTCCGGTGTAAGAGGGAAAATATCTAAAGCAGCCGCAGTGAGCCACTGACCGTTAAAGAAACATAAAGTGGGGACTGATGAAAAACCCACTCTGATGCAGGTTAATGTGTCATTCATTTGTAACACATAGCTGACATGAGCTTATTACAAAAACACAAATGGTCTGAGTTTGTAGCCTTCTTGGTAGGCCACAAGCTCTACATAAAGATATGTCTAACTTTAAAATATACAACAAATAGTAGCCCTCATGAAAACCCCTGGAGGCTTAAAAATGTGGATGGGTAATGTGCAGTATATTTAAATACACAAGTATGGTTTACCAATGCATTTCCAACTGCTTAAAAATGTGTAGTTACCAAACAGAGGATACAGACGGCATCTTTGCAAATGCCCATAGGCTATATGGTCTTGTTCAAAGCAGCCAGAGGGAAACAAAGAACTTTCTCCCATTTATTCACCCTTACTTAAAAAAAGAAAAAAAGATGATAACTCTGCACAGCTTGACAACTCCCAAAAGTTGTTATTGCTTCTACCACATGGAGTAAAGTTTCAGGCGTGTTAACCTTCATCAGTCTGATGAAGGCTAACAGAGTTATCATCTTTTTTTCATTTGTTACTTCTAACTCAGGCAGTTTGGATGTGCGCGTCTACCCGGCTCTTGTCCACCGTTACTTTAACAAATGCTGAATTATGAATATATTTTCTACTAAATAAAGATACAGAGACATGGAGAGGAGCAAAGTGGTCCAACAGCCCGTAAAAATACTTTAAAAAACAAACAAACAATAAAACAGACAAGGCTAACCAGGAAGCTATGCTAGCTTCATGCTATCTATGCTAACGTTATGGAAGCAATTTAACCAGTTTATGCAATCTAAATGTAGCGGCGCGAGCGGTCCGTTGCCACGGAGTACGGTGACAAAACCTCAGATAGTGAACTAAATTTAGTTTGACAACGCCACCCTGGAATTTCAGGTCCAGGGAACCTGGATAGCACGTAGAATTAACACAAAATTGGAATTTCACCCCGCGAAGGCCACACAGGTTTGAAAGAACTGAGAGGAACGACAGACAAATAAAATCAGTTTACATTACTTTTATTTCTGAATTTGAAAATACTAGGTTACAAAAGCTTTTCTTGTTAAAATAATTTTAATTATAAGAAGTTTAAAACACACTCTCACTCAGTCGCACCACTCACTCAAACACTCACCCAAATCAAATATGCAAACACAAATAAAGCAAAATGTCCTTTAAAACTGCTGCATCGGGCTTGGGAACACCAGGAGCTCAGTTACCTGGGATAAAACTTCTTGGTGCTTTTAACACCGTTTGGAGTCCGTATTTTAATTCGACACGCAATAGAATGTCTATTCACGAACCACTCCCGAGTGGAGAGGTTCTAGCCCAAAAACGATGACCATGAGGGAACGGAAAACTCGACCCAGTCCTATGTAGCACTCAGGAAACCGCACGACACGAAGCAGCGGAGATCAAAGGCTGTTTGCGGTGTCCGTACTCCTCACACCGGCGTTACGGAGACTGAAGTTGGTAAGGCGCAGGGCGTTTTATACGCTGAGATGGGGAGCCAAACTGATGGAAGCGGAGCCACACGCTGATGCCAAGGTCCGACACCGTGATTACGACCAACTGCAATTCGAAGGTTGCACAAAGCTTTGAGACTACTAGCTTGTTTTGGACTTTACAGCGAAGATAGTTAAGTTATCCGTGGCTCCGGTCCAGCTCCTCCGTGGCACACGCTGGGACGATCAGAGGCAAAGAAAGGAGAGCCGCACACCTGCAGGCATTTCCATAAGCAACGCTCAGGCGCAGCCAGCGGGGCAGGGCCTACCACTACATAAAGTTTGTGCAACATAACAGCTTATGCAATTTACCAGTTTAGCTTTATGCTACCTATGCTAATGTTAGTGAAGCAATACTATTGAATGCTGTTTTTCGCCTCTACTGAACAATTTGCTTTGAAAAAAAACATCCATATGGACCCATTTTGGCATGACATTATTGGTCAGTGATAAATATGTTAATAGTCCTCGAGAAAACAGCTAAAAAGTGAAAAATTGTGATTCACATGAGAGGTTTTCTTCCCCCTCAGCTAGGCCACGCCCCCTTGTATGCTGTCTGTATCTACCTGTATAAAATGCACAACATAACAAAGTGAACATCGTATCCCATTTTAACTGTTTTAGTGTGATGACAAAAGGTAGCTTAGCGAGCTCAGTGTGTGGGGGGGTAGCCTGCTCCTGTGCATTCGGCGCTCTGTTGTTTTAACCCCTGTGCCATCCGCATTAGCCTGTCAGCTGTGCTCGAGCCTGCGCGGTTTGCGCACCATAGTTTAGTTCCCAGCCGGCTCCCGCAGCTGAACTCCCTGCCAAACTGACAAGGAGGCCCATTCCCACAACAAAGGCCATAGTGAAGCCTAGCGTAGCAAAGGGCATCTGGCTCTAATGGGATTACAAGGACTTTGGAAACAGTGACCATGAGGTTTAACCCACTGAGACAACGTGGCCACTGTACTGTTGTTATGAATCACATGGGAAAGTCCAGACAAGAGCAGGTCACCAGTTATTAAACGCCCGCAACAGTAAATAAGTCACTCAGTCAAAATAGTACATTGTGCTCGGTTGACAATCTGCTTGCTCCATAAGGCTGGTATTTGACCCAGAGTGAACTTCACGAACATTGTAGCCTTTAGCTCCCAGTGGCCTTTGGAACAGCGTTATCTATTTAAGTGAGAACTGTTGAGCCATTGTCAGCAGAGCCAGAAAAGTAATTTATTCATGCCATGTAGATAGAAATATCTTCTTATACTATGACATTTACTTCCTTGCAGATAACATTTTTCTGAGCACTAATCTAAAGCTCTTTTCTTTGAAGAAGAAAGGATAACTCATATTCACGTCAAACTGTCGTGATGATTTAGTTTTCTATGAGCAGAGGTTTTTTGTGTGTGTTTTTTTTAACATTATATTTATTGATTTTATTTTACCTGTACAAAACTAAATAAAATATACAAAACAAACAAAAACAACATATTGCCAGATGAGACAAAAGAAAAACAAAGCAACCGACAAGTACAACATTATCAAGTTTACATACTAATGTCCAAGAGTAATTGTCCAGATGTGATAATCTGGCACTGAGCCAGAAAAGGCCCCCAGATAGCCTCAAATCTATGTTGTCTGGGCATATTTTCCATGCGAATCTGTTCCATTTGTATTTTCGACATAATTTCCTTGAGCCAGTGCTCAAAGTTTGGGGGTTAGTGGATTTCCAGGTCAACAATATAAGATTTTTAGCACCACCATTCTGAGCTATATTGACGAACACATTCAGTGATGAAGTGTGTTCAGACACTAACAGTTTTATTGTTGAAAATACAAAATAATACATAACAGGGTGCTCATCAATACAACTGGCTTTCTTACCAAGTTCCCCAAACTTTGGAGGGTTGACTTGTGGTACTATCATTGATCTTGGCAACCTGATCAACTTTATATGAAGGAGATGTGCTGCACTGCCTGAGGCATATACTGACAAGTTTTCTGACCCCCAGACCCTTTCAGTAAAGCAAAATGAGAGCAAAAATAGGGGTTGCTTTAAATGTATGTTATTATGCATACATACAAAGTTAAAACAGTTACTAGCATGTGAAATGACAAGGAACCATATTCCGTTCTGCAATTGTAAGTAGTTAAAACATGACAAGAAAACCTATAGTGTTCATAAGGCATGAAGTCTGAGGGCAAAGCTCTTAATGAACCTCCCAGTCTTTGCCCTAAAAGAGCGAGGCTCTTTCCTCAGGGAAGCCACTGGAACAAATCATGGTGGTGATGGTATAGGTCTACCATGATCCGCTGTGCTCTCCTCACACAGCCTTTCCGATACAGCTCATCGGCATGAAGTAGAGATGACACACACACACACACACACAGGAAGATCACGCAAACTGCACACATGGAGGCCCAACTAGGCCCAGAACTCGAACTATGGAGCTTTTTGCTACAAGGCAAAATAATTAACCTCTGCAGCAACGTGTCTTCATGCATTAATGCAAAAACATAACATGACAGACAAATGCACTGCCAGACTAGAAGTAAAAGGTCATCATCACTTCAACACCTGAGCGTGCTGAGTGCTTTATACGTGCGAGAGTTCCTTATAGGCGCCATCATGGACTGTGAGCTGGGAAGGCGTAACACTGTATCAAAGTGACTGTAACTGCAAAGGAGACAGGAGAGATGGGTCACAGGAGAGCCTGGTGCTAGAACAGTGAACATCCTGCTTCTCTGATCTGCGGCGCTGTGAGAAAGAGAGAAATCAAAGGGATGAACATGTTGAATGAGCACCCAGAGGGATTTCATTTTCCAATGGTTCAGTGGTATCTGATAAGCTGCAGAGGTCTTTGTTCAGCCAGAGTAGGGAACACATCATGTGGGACTGTCAATGTTTCCCTTCTGAATATTTGAGCGTTAATCATGCCAAAAGTAATGAGTAATCCTGTTTACATTGGTTTTTGGGATGTCACGATTCCAAATTTTTGAGTATCAAAATGAAGGAAGAAAAGAACCAGACTTTTTCCAAACCTTTACAGTACTAAATGTTCACGATAAAGAAACAACACATTATAAGCATACTTTTTTATTTATTTAAGGGTTGTTCTAATTAAAAACCTATTGAACTTTCAGCCTGTTATCTATATGCTTTGCCCTTATGTAAGCAACCATATCTAAAGGACGCAGATTGGTGTGGATGTTTTCAGAAGATATTCTCTAATATGATATTCCCTTTGTGTTGTTGTTTCATGGATTCACTGTTGTTACCAAAGAGTGACCTAAACCTGTCAGCTGATTTCCATGCACTCATCACAGTTTCACTTTCATTTTTACAGTGATGCTGCTCATGGGTCTTTTGGGACTCTTCGTTTGGCTACGTTGTGCACATATCACGAAAACCGGTATGATCTTCTCCCCGCACATTGGATTATTTATCCTGCCGCTGACTGAATCTGTTTTGGATGCGTTTCTTCACTCTCACTCTTTACCGGGGAGGGGCACCGTTTTGACACCGCTGAAGCGCTTTGATTCGCGTTTCCTGGATTTTGTTGCGTAATTGATTGTTGAAAAGGGGGAGTTAGGGACAGAGTGCTTGTTGAACCGGGTGAGAGAGGCCAAGGGGAACTTTGAAGATGCCGTTTTACATTAATGTAGCATTCACAAGGTTTGATTTTTAAGAGTCAAGACCACTGCAATAGGCCCTGGAGTGATCTGGAGGGTAGATCAATTTCAATCTGTTTCATCGCCTCCAGCACAAAAGCTTCTCGACCAAACGTACCTCGCTTGTATCCTCACACACTGCTGATGTCAAGGCAAGATGGGATTTAGAAAGAATGTCAACACAGACCCAAAAAAAAAAACATGTGCCAAAGCTTCTCCACTCTCCCGCAGCTCCAAAACAAAAGGAGGTATATTGAGCGAGTTGCATTTTTAGACCCTGTGCGAGTATGCGTAAAAAAAAAAAAGACACTGTCAAACAAATAACCCACAATCTGCATTGAACACATGGGCCGTATCAGTGCATGTGTCTTGTGAGTCCTATTCTTAGTGAAGGGCAAATCAACAGCAGGAGTATAACCCTGAGGATGTGAGAGTTGTAATATGATTGTCCTTTTTTAAATTGGCATAATTAACCTAATTGCCCCCCCCCCCCGCAGCATCCTACACACACTGGCGCCTCCCCTCACACCTCTGCAGGTGCGTGTCCGCCTCTGTAGGGGACATGTCCGGGGGCATCTCTCGGACGACGTCATAATGGGGATAATGGGGGCGGGCTGTTGCAACACGTGTCCCACTGCCGTCACACTGACAGCTGCGTGTGACTTTGCCAGGCGCAGCATTTAGAGCCAAATCTAAGTTTTGTTGTATGTTAAGGTATTTCAATGTCTGTAAATAAAACCCCGCTTTTAAATGTTTTCCGTTTTATTTCTACTATGCGAAAGCTAATGTTTTTTTAACAGCTAAGTTGCAAAGTTTTACTTTTATTAGTCTTAACTTCAATTATACTGTTTTTATTTTGGCTATTTCAAAGTATGCTGCACTTTACTTTTTATAAGCTTTGTAAGCATCTGCTTCAGTAGTGTTTCTTTCATGGGGGAGAATTTGGACACTATGGCTTTTACAATAATAATAACATTTTTGTTGTTGTTTTAATTTTAATTTTAGTGAAATGTGTGTGGGCGTAAATACGGGATTCTGTAGACAAAACAACATAAAAATAAAACGTGTGAATTCATTTTTCCATTGATGATGTCCAGGCCTGAGGCAACAAAGCAATCCCACACCATGATGCTCCCTGCACCGTACTTCTCAGTGAGGTTAGGGTTTTGATGTTGGTGTGCTGTTCCATTTTTCCTCCATACATAACATTGTGTGTTCCGCCCAAACAATCCAACTTTGGGTTAATCAGGATGTGGAGCATCCAAGTGCTCTTTCACTTTGGTGGTCACGGTCAGGTAGACCAACAAAACTTTCAGCAACAACTGGCAGGAAAATTGTGGATGAAAAGAAAAACCAAGAGATAACATTACGCCTGTGCTAAAGTCTCTCCATTGGCTTCCTGTTGAGTTTAGAATCAAATTTAAGATCCTGCTCCTCACATTTAAAGCCATAAAGGGTATGGCTCCGCTCTATCTCCAAGACGCTATCGTTCCATATCGGCCAACAAGAGCACTCCGCTCTCAAAACTCAGGGCTACTAGTGATTCCTCGAGTCTCCAAAATCACTGTAGGAGGAAGAGCCTTTGCTACCAAGCTCCAGTTTTATGGAATAAACTCCCAGCTCACGTTAAAGAAGCAGACACAGTCCCTACATTTAAGACTAAGGCCGCTCATCGCCACCCACTGCTGACGCTTATTTGGACATTATGTTTGCCTGGATACTTAATTCGCCTGAACTTTACATTGTCTTATTTACTGCTCTGTTTTATTGCCTTAATGTTCGGTGCAACCCTATGAGGCAACTCCTGTTGTGATATTGGGCTATAGAAAACCATTGATTGTATTTCAGCTAATAACTTCAGCTGAAATACAATGTTGTTTGGGATGATGAAACTAAAATGGAACTTTTTGGCCATAACCATTAACGTTACATTTGGAGGAGTCAACAAGGCCTGTGATGAACAGTGCACCATTCCTACAGTGAAACACAGAGCTGGATCACTGATGTTTTGAGGATGTGTAAGCTTCATGGAACTTGGTTTTCGGAACAGTACATCATGCTCACATCTCTCCTGCGTCAGTCACATACAGATAAATGCAACATTACAAACGACAGATATAGGTATATGCATTATAAAGGCATTTGTGCAAAACACAAGGACATGTCGACCTCTGATTGGCGACAGCAGAATAAAGTGAAGGTTCTGGAGTGTCCATCTCTGTCTCCTGACTTCAATATCATTGAGCCACTTTGGGGAGAGCTCAAATGTGTAGTTCATGCAAGACAGCCGAGAAATATATAGGAACTGGAGGCTTTTTGCCTAAAAGAACGGTCAGTTTTACCATTCGAGGACGTAAAGAGGCCAATCCACAACTACCACAAAAGAATCCAAGCTGTCATTGATGCTAAAGGGGGAACTTATTATGTAAACTTTTGACCAGGGTCATTTTGGTTGTTTCTTTTATAATTATGATTTAAAAATAGTAAATTTAGTTGTTTGACCATGAATGGCTTCACACAACCACTAACTGTGAGTGAAATAAAACGTCTTGTATCCTTCATATTCAGTGCCAAACTGTCAACATTTATAGACAATTTTTCTAACCGTGGATTTATGAACATCGAGACTTTTAGAGATGGTTATTATAGGTAACCATGTTACATTGTTGATTTGTATAAACCTTTTCCAGCTTTATACAAATCAATTCTTAACTAATGTGTGTTTTTCACTGGCAAGGGCAGCTTTAAGCCACACCTCAGTGATTGGCTCACACCTGACTCTAAATTTCTGCATAAAGGATCCTTAGCCAAGAGGTTCACTTACTTGTTCCACGCAGTCCTGAGAATGTTTACATGTTATGGCCAATTCAAATATGATAAAATGTAAATGTTTGGGTGGTATTAGTTTGAGCAGACACTATTTACTTATTCTTGTGATTTAAAAAAACTTTAAATTTTATGAGCGATTTAGGCAGAAATGTAAGAAATTGCAAAAAGTCCAGTCTAATTGCAGATGACCCTGGGCACTACCGTAAGAACCGCAATCACTGCACTAAATCATCACATAATTGCCTGTACTAGGTTTATACAACATGAAAGATTTCCAGCGTGATATGGGGGAAATCTGTCTCTCTCATGTTCTTTTTTTCTTTTGGTACGCTTGGCTCACTGCCGTATCTCCTAATCTCTCCACCCCGCTCTTTTGGGAAGAAATGGCAAGTCTGAGGGGATTTAGTGGCTGAAAATATCTGGCTCGAGAATCTCACGCTGCGCTCCATGAACGCTCCTACGCGGCGTCAGTTGTCAGCTGAAATGGCGACTGTAATCTCCTTTAGCCCCGCGACTTCGTTTGAAATGTTCCCGCTGTGTGAGCGACACACTATGAGCCACGATTTCATTTATAAATGGAGGAAGGCCTGGGTACTGTTCAGAAGGAAATCAGGCTGCTATAAAAATGTGCACATAGAATTTTACGCTTTGAATGCATGGGGAGGAAGTTTTATTCACAGATTTTGCGTTGCGCTGAACGTTAGGCAAGATCCAAATCTTTTTGCACCGCCAAGATTCTGGAACAGGGAATGGCAGGTCAATAGTGAAGAAAAACGTACAGAGACCTTTAGAGACATCATTTAAAACTATTGCTGTAGATTACTGACATAAATATGAGTAAAATGCATTGCACATTTTCTGTTATCATATTTCTCTTATTATATTTTCTGCAACAAAGTCTAAATAATGACAGAGCCAGGTTTAAATGTTTCAAGTGGAGATATTGTTGCAGTGTGAAAATGTGTGAATATGTTCATTGTAGTCCAAACTCATTAACTTTCCTAACATATTTGTAGCATCCCGAGTCTCACAGGGACGAGTTTATAGGCGCTTTCACAACTTGCAGGGTCACCTTTCAGGGTCACAGAAATGTCTGACAGCTAGCCTGCAATTGATACAAATGCTTTGTAATGGGTGGACAGTGTTTAAGGGAGAAAACTAGCTAAAAATTGAGAAGAAGCCCTGGCACTCTTGAGTACAGTTTTTCGACCCAAAATGAATCCCGTTGAGCTCATAATATCAATGTGATCAAATGGGTCACGTAGCGCTCGGGTTGATTAAGGTTAGAGCCATTAAAACGAAACATGGGGATAATTAATGACCGGGAAAAAAAATCGTAATTCTCAAAGGTTATTGAGCGAGACTGTCCCGCACTGACACGAACTGATTTATTCAGCGAAGTTAAATGAAGTACAAGGTTAAACTGGGCCAATGTAGCACACCACGACAATGCGATTTTTAATTTGATCCAGTCTATATCTGTTCTTGATGAACAAATATTGCCATTATTGGTTTGTCATTTACCTCATTAACATGTGTTGCCATGTTTTTGTCTAGGCATGGCAAGAGGAGACGTAGAAAAATGGCTAATATTACAGATCGCAGCTGAACTTGGATTACTTTTAGTTCCATACGTATGAGGTGGACCGACCGTATCTTTTGAACGGCTCTTTTTAGGTGTTTGAACCAGAGTTTGAACCAGATCTCAATTGTGAAAAGAGTCGGATCTTTTTTTCAGTCAATTTTACCCCAAACTTCCCCGAACGAGCAGGCCACACAAGTGAAAGCTTTTTGCACTAAAGTCAAAGCTAAATGCACTAAAAAGAGATTTTCAGACAGTTGCAGCCACTTTTTAGTAGTTGTGGCATAAGATTTTATTCACAAACACGTTTTTTCAAAGCGTAAATATCCCATTGTCCCATTGCAATTTTAGATGATTTTAAATTGTATATTAAAAAGAGCTAGTCTTTTGAACGGCTCTTTGAAATGAACAGATCCCAAAGAGTCGGCTCCCAGTAAAGGGGGGGACTCTTCAGCTTCGGACCTGACTCAATTGCTGATAATTAAATGTAAAATAAAAACACATTTTGCAACATGTGAAACGTTTTTGTGATGTTGTATAAGTCAGCACCACACTCTGTCCTCTTGTCTCACACTGTTGCTCTGGTTTCTCCCATCAACACAAAACATGCATAATAGGTTAATCCTCCAGCTAAGCCGTCACCCACTGCTCCTTAAGGGTTGCTCTAGTGGCATCGAAGTATTTGTTGAATGCAGAGGTCCAATTTTGTTGTTTGATTATATAATGACAGATAAAGCCTTACCTCGTGTCTAGAGTCACAAATAGGTATGATCGGGTATACCCAACCTTTAAATGAATAATAAACGGTCTCATAACATTTGGGTTGGCCCTGTAAAAGTGGACATTCTAAAATCTATCTTTAAAAAGTGTAGCCTTTCAAACTTTGTCTTGCGCCATAGTGAAAGTTTCGAACACAACTCCACACCCCCAGTTTTATAGAGCACAGATGCAGTTGCTAGAGTGTGACAATTACTTGGATGAAATCATGTCTCAGAGGCAGGCAGCATTGCTTCATTAATATGACATCTCCCATATAGGAGTGCAAATAATCTCCCATAAGAGCATGCAGTTGGGCGTGACGCATGGATCTGTTTTAGGGCCAACGCTATTATCTGTTCATATTAATCACCTTCATCTGTCTGCAGCGCAACAATAGTTTGCATGTCGAGCCGTTAGCTCAAAAACTAACCATGGAGACGGTTTTGAAATGCTAATCAATTCCAGTGATTGCATGGGTAAATAATAACATAGCAACATAGCCAATCAATCAATGTGTCATCAACATGACTCGACTTGAGCTTGTTGATCATGATTCGGATCTCTCCGTGAGGTGGGCAGAAAGGCATCTCGTAATTTTCTCTACCTAGCCAGAAAGGAATGGCTTGTTCCCACATTAAAATCCAGGGCTTTATCATTTTACAAAGCCTATTAAGCCTCCCCAATGTAGAATGAAGATATTTGCATTACAATCATGCTTGTTTGATGAAACCATCGTTCTATATGTATGCATTCTCCATACTTAAACAAGCTAGAATGAAATAGAGAGTGCTCGGAGAAAGAGTGAGTTTGAATGCACATGTAATGTACGGTATGAGTCTACCCCAGGATATAGAAGCGTTCCCCGAGTGTTGCATTACAGTTGCTCACTGTTCACTTAAGGTTGCACCAGAGGCATTAAAGGATAGACAAATGTCCATAAGGGGACAGTAATGTCTACTTACCTTGCCTTTATATCTTTTTTAGAACACCGTACAATATTCCATGTTTTGTTTCGCTCATT
Source organism: Neogobius melanostomus (assembly GCA_007210695.1). Taxonomy (NCBI): domain Eukaryota; kingdom Metazoa; phylum Chordata; class Actinopteri; order Gobiiformes; family Gobiidae; genus Neogobius; species Neogobius melanostomus. Next base: position 3,707,877 of record VHKM01000227.1, on the reverse strand, counting down.
GGAAATATACGGTAATCACTTTGATAATACCTTTTTTGCAAATGCATTGTAACATTTAATGTGACAGTCTGTAAGATTGAGATTTTTTTTAAGTAAATGGTCAACCCCCTCATATTTATTCCTGATAGCCTTTCCTAGTTTACTCCTCCTAAATGGAGGAGGGAGAAATATATTATTTAGGTAAACAATCAAGCTCTCTCCTCCTTCCCTCCAGGTCACGGGAAAGCTCGTCTCATTAGTCAAAGTTATGGCAATGAGGATTATGATTAGTATCTGAGATCAGCAAAAAATATATCATATAATTATTTAATATTCCATACTTTTTCCGTACAAAATGCAGGCCTAGTTGCTCAATTATATACAATCAATTACATTTGTAAAACAATTACTTACGTTATTTACCTTTACAGAACGGACGGAAAGTCCTATAGATATTTCAGAATCTCTTTGTTAGGAGAATCCTGGCATTTAGTACAAGTCTCTTACAGAAAGTACTACCAGTAACATCTTTTGTCTAAATTAATAATATGTAATTATAGTCCTGATCAAACGTTTAAGACCAGTTAAAAAATGGCAAAAATCACATTATGCATGGCTGGACTTTAACAAGGTTCCAAGTAGAACTTCAATATGCAACAAGAAGAATGGAGTGAGACAAAAACAAAAAATAGTAAAGCTTTTATTGAAAACAACAAGGTATTTTAAGAATTATGCTACTTTTGTTCTTAAAGCCAGATCTTAGTGTTAGCCTGCTACTACAAGCAGGAAGACAGTGCCAAAAACTGTATAAATCAGCTGACCAGACACCTCACAGCAACACCACGTGACAACCTCTGAGAAGACCACAGTTGTAGCCGAAACAGTCAAGTACAAAAACTAACACCAAGGTCTGGCTATAAGAACAAAAGTCCATCCATCCATCCATCCATCCATCCATCCATCCATCCATCCATCCATTTTCTTCCACTTTTCCGTTGCCGGGTCGTGGGGGCAGCTGTTGGAGCTGCCCAAATCACATTGCACCAGCCTCTACGGCTCCTCCTGCAGGTGGTGGGTCCACGGAAGGACGGCCTCATGGTTCTAACCGGGCCTGTTGGTCTCTCATAAGGGGCTTCTGAACCGCTCTTTGTCTGACCCGTCACCTAGGACCTGTTTGCCATGGGAGACCCTACCAGGGGCACAAAGCCCCGACAACAGAGCTCCCAGGATCATTCAGGTGCTCAAACCCCTCCACCACGTTAAGGTGGCGGGGAAGAACAAAAGTAGCATAGCGAAATAAACTGTTTGTTTTTGCAGCTGATCAAAAGTTTAAGACCACATGCCTTTAAAAGGTCAAATCTGTGCAAAAATAAGGATTCAATGTCATTTTCTATCAAGTATTCACACTGTCATGACGTACTGATGGCAAAGGCAAAAATAAATCTAGTTTTGACGTGTTTGGGTTGTTGAGCTGCATAAGCTCAACCGTGATGAGTCCGCCTACAGGAGAGAGGTGGACCGGCTGGCATCCTGGTCCAGCCACAACAACCTGGAGCTGAACACCCAGAAGACAGTGGAGATGATCTTGAACTTTAGGAAAGACACAGCCCCACCGTCCCCCCTCGCCCTGACAGACTCTCCCACCCCATTTCCATCGTGGACTCCTTCCGTTTCATGGGCACCACCATCACCCAGGACCTCAAATGGGAGCCGACCATCAGCTCCCTCATCAAGAAGGCCCAGCAGAGGATGTTCTTCCTACGGCAGCTGAGGAAACTTAAGCTGCCAGCCAGGATGCTGGTGCAGTTCTACATGGCCATCATCAAGTCCATCCTCACCTAATCCATCACTGTGTGCTACAGAACGGGACAAGCATCGGCTGCAGCGCATTGTGCGTGCTATTGAGAAGGTGATTGGCTGTGAGCTCCCATCTTTCCAGGACCTGTTCACCTCCAGGACCCGGAGGCGTGTGGGTCGGATCACAGCTGACCCCTCTCACCCCGGACATAGACTATTCACCCCTCTCTCCTCAGGCAGGAGGCTACGGTCTATCCAGACCCATACCTCCCGCCACTTGAACAGTTTTTTTCCCCTCCGCCATCAGACTCATGAACAATAACAAGACCCAATAACTTAGTTACAGACTCATGGATGTAATCTGCTCTGTTGCACGGTGTAGTGTGTCTACACTTAGATCCGCTGCTATCACTTATCACTTTATTCACTTTATATCACTTTACTTTATACTCATACACATCTGTAAATATAATTCCACTGTTGTTCTATGTCATTGTTGTTGTCTTACCATATTTTACTTTTTATTTTGTATATTATTTATTTAATATTCCTTATGCATGCCCCCAAAGCCTTATAGTTTAAAGTTTTATAGCTTATTTGTATCTAAATTCTGTGTTTTATGTTTTATGTTGCACGTCCGCATCAAGAAAAATTCCTAGTTTGTGAACCTGTTCTCAAACAATGGCAATAAAAACTATTCTGATTCTGATTCTGAAGTAGGACCTCTTGCTGCACGCCATCACTGCTGAGGTGGGAAAACAGTAAAACACTCATTTTGAATTTCTTAGAAGTTTCTGAGGGTTATGGAACAAAAAAGTCAAGTGGAAGACCCAAAGTAATGTCACCAACACTGAGCCGGAGGATCCAAATGGCTGGATGATCCTTGACCCAAATGAAGGCCGTTGCTGGAGCAGACGAGCAAAACATTTTTTACGTTTGCCTTAAAAAACATGTTTTACCTTTGCCCTCAGGACATCATGACAGTGTGAATACCTGACTGAAAATGACAGTAAATTCACTTTTTTGCACAGATTTGGTCCTAAACTTTTGATCAGCAAAACAGCCTTTTTCAGTTTAATTGTCTCACTCCCTTCTCCCTTCTTGTTTCGTATTGAAGTTCCACCTGGAACCTTGTTAAGATCCAACCATGCAAAATGTGAATTTTTGCCATTTTTCTTATACGTTTGATTGAGACTGTATTTAGTTTCAAAAGCCATAGATCAGTTTAGTCTGTCTCTATCGATCAAATGAAATGAAAGCTAAATTGTGTTCCAGCTCTACTTCTAATGTTGCTCTCTCCGCACAGGAGAGTGCTCGGCATCAGCCAGATGACAGAGTGGCAGAGTGACCTCGTCTTCAAAAGAGTTCTTTCGAGAACAGGATGTCAGATTCTGCTAAACCCGTTCTGAACAAATCCCAAAATACCTCGCACTTGGTGAAATGTACCATTTACAAAATCATTGTAATCATTTTGAAACATATGCAACTTTGGGGAATTGCTTTCAGACCATTATCTGCTCTGTGTGGTGTAACACGGGGAGCAGAAGGGAGCCCTGAGTGGCATTTGAACCATCTGCTGTCACTGATGTACGGCCCAACATGGCACTTGTACATATGTCACCCTCTAAATTTAGCTTCCGAGTGCTGACAGAGGTGCGGCGTGTGCAGCCTGTGACACCCTTTCAGCTCCATTTGTTCCTCCATGGCGACTGCAAAAAGACCAACTCCTCAAATGATATTGGTCACCTATATTGAACTCTAAGGAAACAGATCATCAGCGTCATTACATAATAAACATGTTCACATCATTTTAAAGAACATGACCTTTCTGTGTCCCCAGATATTGAACTGAGCAAGGAAACGTGTTCAGTTCAAATATTGGCATGGGGTATAAGACATGCGTGTAAAAGAAAATTGTGCACATTGTTCTATAGCTGCGCGCAAATTCAGTGTTGTGATATTGCAAACTAGAAAATACACGGTCGAGTTTAAACCTTCTTAATCACAATCACAAAGAAATCAGTTAAAACAAAACAATGAACAACGCAAGGATGAAATTCCAACACCCGAGTGTAACCTGAATGCACCAGAGCCGTGAGTTTTATTGACAGCTGTTTCACAGCTGAAAATCTGTTATGTTCTCAAAGAAAGTTATGACGCTGTTCCCTTGTAGTATTTACCTTCATTCATGCAGTTTTGAGTAATCTCCGTGTAATCCTGTTTAGTTTGGCTGTTTCTTCATCAGTTTCAGCGCTTTGATCTGTACTTGGGTTATATTGCATCAAAAGCCAAAAGTGTTCTACACCTTTTTAAAACTCATAATTCAACATCGGATCTGTTCAGCGCCCCATGTGTTCATCACGCTGTGCTGAAGCAGACCAGCGGACCAAGCGAACCAATTGAAACTAAACGTTATTCTGCCTGCTGCCTGCGGGATGCGCCCCAGGCAAAGTCTCCTTCAACCTGAGTATGAAACGTGGTTCTTTGTTTCCTTTTGAATGAGAGGTCAAATAAAATGGTAGGTCAAGCATTTTCCCTGTTACCGCGTCCAAAGTCTGCTGTCCATTACTGACAAACCTGACTTCCCTGTTTTGGCTGGTGCTTATGAAAACACTGCAGAGAATGACATATAATGGAGAGTGCAGACTGAGCGGCAGCCCTCGGTATGAAGCCAGGCTGAGGCGAGTGGGTGGGAGGAGGACAGGGAACAGAGGCTGCAGTCCTTGCTGAGCTGCTACGCCATCTAGCAGTTATTTTATTAACCACTGACTGCAGACGGAGCCACATAGCAGAGGTAAGGACTTCATAGCTGTAATGCTAGCATAGCATGGTAGCACTAGCATAGCCTACTGTCCTGTTCATGCAGAAACATTGTGATTTGTTTTGTGTAAAAGAAAATACAGTCAAACAAACCCCTGCCTGCAGAATTAAACACGCTAAATATGAGTTTACTGTGTGTGTTATTTGTATTGTCTTTAACCTCAATCGAGTGCATTTTCTCCAGATCGGCTTTACCCAAATCTAAAAACATCTTGACTGAAGAGCTATAGGCCGGTGTAACACCTTGTTTGAAAGCTAAGACCTAAAAAACTGATCTAAACAGATCCTTTTCGTTGTGTTGTTGCCATGTTGTCGTCACTTTTGAAGAGTTTTTTCCCCATCGCATTTTTGCCACTTTTTCATGACTATTTTTAAATCAATTTTTGTTGCCCTTTTGTTGATATTTTATTCTTCATTTGTGGCTTTTTTGTCTTGTTTTTGATGCTTTTTTCAAGAAGCTTTTAGATTTGGGTAATGCCAAATTGGAGAAATGTGCTCAGTTCAGGTCCAGGTTAAGATGTTTTCACTTCATCAGCTCGTTTCCTACTCTACAATTTATGAAATACTAGATATTCCAATCTTGCATATCGTCCAAATAATAATTTGGATATTGCCGTTTAAACGATATATCCGCCACCTCTACAGGAGACACAATGACAGCGCTAGGTTGAGTGCTTACACTTTCACTTCCGAAAGTACATTATTATTCCATCAGGGCAGCAGAAGAAAGTCAGGCTTGCAAATGATGTAGAAAAGTTTCTCACTGTGTGGAGTTTGAGTGGGTTTCTCTGGGTGCTGCCGTTTCCCCCATCGATTGTACCGAGAAAAAAATCCTAGTTTGTGAGCCTGTTCTCAAACAATTGCAATAAAGACTATTCTGATTCTGATCAACCCAAATTGATAACCTTTACTTGTTTGTTTTTATTTTACATGAGAAGACAATTTCTCCAAACAAGACGAGTGCTGTGTTTTTCATGAAAGCAATTAATGCAATGAGTCATCTTTTATTCATATTCTCGTTGCTTTCAAGACTGATGGTCAAGTAGGCTCAGTTTTAATGGGGACCAAAACGACAACACTGTTTCATTCTTTCATCTGCTGAACTGCAGCTGAAGGACCGGAGAAACAAGAGCTTTCTGCATTGAATCCATCATTTCAACAGTGCACTCATCAAAATAATTACATCCGGTTATAGGAGCAAACAAGGATTTGAATCAAACGGATTTTGTTAATATGCCATGAAGTAATTAATTTTGCCTATAAATACAATTTGTGGGAATAAGCAGACTGTGCAAGCAACAGTCATGATCTAATTACAGTGCCTTGCGAAAGTACTAATACACCTTGAACTTTTGCACATTTTGTCATGTTTACAACCCTAAACGTAAAGATTTATTTTGAATTTTTACTGAACGTTCACACACAAGTAACAGACAACTGTGAAGTAAAAGCAAAATGATACATGATTCTGTTATTTTTCAGAAAAAAGATTTGCACATCTAGAGACTGACATTTTAGCCCATTCCTCGTTACAAAACAACTCAAGCTCTGTTAAATTAGAAGGAGAGCGTTTGTGAACAGCAGTTTTCAGGTCTTTCCACAGATTTTCAATAGGATTTAGGTCAGGACGTTGACTGGGCCATTCTAACACATTAATATTCCATTGTAGATTTAGCTTTGTGTTTAGGGTCATTGTCCTGCTGGAAGGTGAATCTCCGCCCCAGCCTCAATTCTCTTGCTGACTCCAGCAGGTTTTCCTACAAAATGTCTCTGTATTTGGCTCCATCCATCTTCCCAACTATTCTTACAATGTTCCCAGTCCCCGCTGAGGAAAAGCAACCCCATAGCATGATGCTCCCCCCACCATATTTGACACTGGGGATGGTGCACTCAGGACGATGAGCAGTGTTAGGTTTGTTCCATACATAACATTTTGCATTTGGGCCAAAAAGTTCAATTTTTGTCTCATCTGACCAAAGCACCTTCTTCCACATGGTAGCTGTGTCCTCCATATGACTTCAAGCAAACTTCAAACAGGATTTCTTATGGCCTCCTTTCTATAATGGCTTTCTTCTTGCCACTGGTCCATGAAGGCCAGATTTGTGTAGAGTACGACTTACAGTTGTCCCATGTACAGATACAGATATTTGTTGTACTGTCACCTGTCTTGTTTTGTTTTATCTTGTCTTGGTCTTAGTCTGTCAAAGTGTTGTTATTGTTGTAAATGTTATAGTTTGTGTGTCTTTGTCTTTTTCAATAATTAAATAAAAAAAAAAAAAAAAGTACAGATACCCCCAGCTCAGTGGCAGTACGTGTATTTGTATTCACTTAATTAAGGAAGAGTGTTGTTGCTCTGAACAGTTGTCATTCTATTGCTTAAAATCGTAGGCTAGTAGGCGAGCTCCAAATCTGTTGAGAGGGACCCTCCCAACGGGCTCGAATACTTTGTTTTTAACGCACTACACAGCATAGGTACATCATCTACCAAATCAACTAGGGCAGCTAGGTGGGGGTTTGTTGAGGAGGAGCTACTGCCCTCTTCAATGGACCCGCTCTACACCCTGGCTGGCCTGCACTACACTATGCGGGCTTACATATTACATAATTTCATTGTACATAAAGAAAAATAAAGAACAAAAATAAAGAAAAAGGAAGCAACCAAGCAAAATTGTACACTTATCAATACCATATTAAGGATGGAAATGACAACTGGGAAGTAGCAAGATCACGGATAATATGTATTTAATGTGGAAATCTTTGTATAACTTAACACTGCTTTAAACCTCTCTTATGCATGCCCCACTTTTCACTTTTCTATTAAAAAAAATAAAAAAATAACAGAATCATGTATCATTTTGCTTTCCCTTGACAGTTGTCTGTTACTTGTGTGTGAACGTTCAGTAAAAAAATTCAAAATAAAATCTTTATGTTTAGGGTTGTAAACATGACAAAATGTGCAAACGTTCAGGGTGTATTAGTACTTTCGCAAGGTACTGTATAATGTGTTGATGGCTAACATGGAGTCCAAGGTCGTTTGACAACTCTTAGCTGTTTGCCGTACTTAATCCAATGACAATGGGCATCAAGCAGTCTGTCTGTAAATGCAGTACATCAAGTATGACCTGTATACCGCTCGTAACTACAGAATTTAGTTGCTTACTCAAAACTGCCTCCAACCAAAACCGGGTCTTAGCAGCTAGTAAATCATGACGACCAAGACTAAACCAGACCAGGTCTAAAGCAGTACTAAACCACATCTAAACCAGGCCAAAGGTCTAATACGAGACAATTACATATGATTACTTAATAAGGTCTCAAACAACTGTACCAAGATTAGTGCTTCTCAAATAACACAAGCCTCTTATACGTCTCTGCTCCTCACAGCTGTGCGGGCAGAGGAGCTGGTCGGGCCGGCACCTCTGTGCTCCGATTATAGATCTGGTGCTTTATATATAAAAACCCTCTCCAAAACGACTCATTAAAACATGCTCCACGTCCTTTCTTTGCTCACAAAAAGGAGACAAGTCAGCCCAAGGTGACAGCCTTCACGCACTCTCGCCCTGCTCCAAAGTGCGACCGGAGCTGATCAGAGGCCACCTATTTCAGACAGCTTTTTAGATTGACCCCAAAGTGCAGGGGTTTGATTCTAAAGAAAAAAAATAAAAATACCCAACTCTCGGGTCAAGATCCCCTTTAAGTCGACCAAGGCAGTGCCAGCGCAAAAAACAAAACAAAATCAGAACAGTTTATTTCCCTCTCTTATTTGTCTGACGAAGATGTGCCTAAAACATGGATGTCACGTGAACAGTTGATGTGCGGACTGGAGCTAGAAACGAGTTTGGGCAGGAGCTAATAGTTTGTACTCAATTAGCTCTTGAGTTTGACGGTTTGAAACTGGTTTGAATTTTGTGTATAGCGCATCTTTAATTAGTAACCTGCCATCCGCCACCTGTAAGATTTTTTTTACTCAGGCTGATCTTACACACTTTTTCAGAAACTAGATGGTCTTAGCTTTCAAATGAGGCATTGCACTGGCCTATGGGAGGCCGCTATTGCTCCGCCATTGCTGTAGTACTTCCATATAGCCACTAGTCTCCCATTGAAAAGCATTGGACTTTAGACACGTTAAAACAACTTTAACGCCTGGGTTCTATTTTTTAAACACTTTCTAGGACTACATATTCCTCCTGAGATAACTCATATAACTGGATTAGACACAATTAAAGAATCCAGGCTGGTCTTCGAAAGACAATTTTTTGAAATCTCATACTAATGAGGGTCAGACTGTTAGCATTGGAGCTGCGCGAGCTACACGTCACGCAAGGGCCGAGTCTACAGTGAAGATCCCGCACTTATGCCCTTATTAGGAACATGCTTCGTCAGGCTGGGAGGAGAAGTCTGTAAATCCGCCATGATTTCCCCATCGAACGTGGTCATTATGATAAACGGGGAGGAGTGAGGAGGAGTTGTCTATTCTTTTTAACGGTCTATGACAAAAACGTAACAAAAAACAAGACAAAAAAGCAACAAAATAGCTTCAAAAATGTCTAAAATGTGACATAAACGTGGCGAGAACACGACAACAAACCTTAGATCCGTTTTGTTGTTCCTAGCTTTCAAATGAGGCGTTACACTGGTCAATAGGCTGTAAGCGCTCCAGTTGAAAAGCTTTTAGATTTGGGCAAAGCGGCGATCTAAAGGCTTTACCTGAGGCGGTCACATTACGTTCTACAGCACAGGTAAAGTGTCAATGTCAAGAAAGGTGCGATTAACAAGCTAGATCAAACTCCCCACACTTCATGATGACCTGAGACGCTCATCGAGCCGCAGCGGCCTTGGGGGCTGACGAAGAGAATACTAGTCATATCATAGTTTAATTCAAAAAAGTATTTTATTTCTGTTTAAACCAGCTTTCCTGGGACACAGGCCAGAGCAAACATGGCAAAAATGTCCTTGGAAAACATGATCAAAGAGAAATTTTCAGCTTATGTGACTCATCTACTCTTGTCTTTTGTTTTCTTTCTCTCTCTCTTTCCCCCTCCTCAAACTAAACTAAGACGAGACTGAAATCATTGCCTTTGGCCCAGCAGCACCTTTTCACCAACACAAAACAACCGTATTAGTCCTGTGCTCTGGCTTCCTGTTGCTGCGCCCATTATTTTCTTTATTCGCTTCAGATGAATGACCCTCTACGTTACTCTCGCACTGGCGGCCTGCTCAAAGGCTGTCCTTTGTGTGGATAGCCTTCATTTCCTGTGCAGAAAGGAGAATGTCTCACAGATGAAAAGGTTCGACTACAAACTTTCATGTCTTTACTGGAGTGAATAAAATATGTCCTGTATTATGCTTTACACGGGCTTTGGATACCGTAGCCATGAAATATTGTAATGGTTTACTATCCAGATAAACAGCACACGGTCTTACACAATCAGCCATTTATTAACTACAATGAAAACAGAATACTGTAGCAATGGGGTCAATACCAGGGTCAGATTCCACATCATGTGTGTTCGCTCTTCCCCGCGTACCGCAGTAACTATTAATTTTCCAATTGCTGTGTACAGATTCAGCTCAGATTCAGATTAATTTGTTTGCCTCCCGAGGGAGAAATTCGACTTGGAGGAGAGTCAGTTGTAAACATAAAAGCAAATACAAGAACATAAGCACATTACAAAAGACACCCACGGTGGCCCGGCTTAACACAGTCACATATTAGTTGTTCTCATTAATTAATTTGATGGAGTGTGGTACAAAGGAGTTCTTATAGCAGTTGTGTAAACAAACGGGGATCCTAAACCTCCTCCCAGACGGCAGTTGAGCACATGAGAAGGATCGGCTTTGATATTACAAGTCAATGTGGACTGATCAAAAATGTCCTGCAGGGAAGTTGGAGGAGTGGACATCCCCTCGATTATACCAGCCAATTTTACAAGTCTGATAATCTGTGTTTATATTTTACAGTCAGGTTACCAAACCAGTTAACAGAAAGTCAACATTACGTTCTATAGACGTGGAGAATATAACAGCACATATGTTAACTTTTACTGAGAGGCAGGTGACTGTTCAGTAAATTTTACAATTTTTATTAATAGTAGAAAAGCTAAGATCCAAGATTTTTTTGTAAAAAGGTACTAAGTTTCTTAAAAGAAGTACACACACACACTATTTGAGGGCCTGGGAGCAGGGCTTAACTGTGGATGGAGTGGAACAACCATGGGGGAGCAACCTAAACTAATATCAAACACAACACATCAAAATAGTAGATAGTGCGACACAAACCACTAGGGGATCCACTGCCACTGGGCTTGGCCGTCAGCTCCTAGGACAACAAAGGTTAAAATTACACTTCATAAAAAATCGGTCAATAGCCAATAGTCCCAAGAATCGCTCTTCCAAGAAAATAATGTTCAAAGTGGCGTTGCAGCACTTCCTCCTTTCTTCTGTACACACAGGCCGAACAGCAAGCAACCTGCCGCTCGTAGTTGAAGCAGGAAAGTGGTCCAAACATCCACAATCGAGCCACAGAGGATGATAGCGGGGTATTTATGCTGACAAAACATGCATGGCCAGCTTGCAGCAGTGGAGAGAACAGGCAAAGCAATGGGCGGGCACATGTGTGAGGTCAAAGCAATGGCCGCTGGCTGCTCTGCTTCGAGACCACGACACTAGGGGCCGCCATTGCTGTAGTACCTCCATATAGCCGCTGATACCCCATAGGAAAGCATTGCACTTTAGACACGTTAAAAACAACTTTAAAGCCTGGTTCTAATTTTCCTAAACTTTCTACAGCCAGATATTCCTCCTGTGATAACGCTGGGTTCTCGTATACTAATGAGGGCCGGACTTTGACAGGCCGTTAGCATTAGAGCTAATGGCGCGGCTACGACTGAACTGCGTACCCCGCGAGGGCCGAGTCTACAGTGAATATCCCGCCCTTATGCCCTATTTAGAAACATGCTCCATCACAGCAGGGGAGGAGGAGTCTGTTAATCCGCCATGATTTCCCCTCGAACGTAGTCATTGTGGCAAACGGGGAGGAGTGAGGAGTTGTCTATTATTTTCTTTTGGTCTATGGATCAAAGGAAGAGCGTCAAAAAGGAAAGGCACTTTTATGGTTCGCCAACTAGTGCTGGTGACCAATGAGAACTCGGGCCCTCAAGTGGATAGCCCGCCTCCAGCCATGTAATGCCACGTAGGTTTCTGTGTTAGTTAAAGCTGGGGTACCTGATTTTTTGGTGTTGCAGAGATTACAGTATGTTGCAAACACAGCAAAACACAGACCTTGTTGTATTGTCTTTACCTAAAGTTTTATTCAGCAATGGATGATAGCAGTCTAACCGAAATTAGTGTAATTTATCGTGGGGTGGCCGCCCCTGCTTCACATAGTCAACACTGATTGCTGTATATAGGTGTGAAATGTGCATATAATTACCTTCTTTGAACAATTTGAATACACAGGAGGAACTGTGAGAGCTAGAAACAAGTTTGGGCCAAAACAAAAAATGTCACTGTTTGAACAGGTACCCCAGCTTTAAAGCAGTACTACAGAAGTTTTCAACCTACATCCATGATTTATTTTATCCTGAGTGCATTTGTTGAATGAAAATATCACCAAAACACGTGACTTTATCCCGTCCCTCTGCAGATTGCATCTGTAACTTTAGAACGTAACGTCCCACTTTGCCCACGTCTCCCAGGCAACCACACTAAACATAATTACGCCACTTATGCTGAGCAAACATTACAAGATTTTTGCCCGATTAAGGCGCTCAGTCAGGAATAAGAGCGGTAGCAGTTTTGCGCAGACTGTGCTTGTGTGACCATATGGTAGGTAGGGTACAAATAAATATACTTGAATTTATAGATAATGACCAAATTATCAACAACGCCACCTGGAGAGATGGCTCCAGGACCAAACAATAACCGCTGGCAGTAACCAGCAACGCAAAATAACCCCCGCAGTAAGGCAGCACAGGTTCGTGGACTGAAGAGCACAAGAGATAGTAGCTTATGAAAATATAGTTTTCTTTATTCTAACAATGTGCTTAAAAAGTATTTTGTTATTAAATTGATTTTAAAACATTGGTTTCTGTCACACATTCCTTTCACACAAACATGATGATTTCAATGATTTCCGCTGGACTCAGGACCGGTCCAGACAGCAGTTTAGAGTGCAGCGTGGAGGTGCAACTTCTTCCAGATTAAATACACAACGCTGCACAAAAGTGTAATGTAAGCCCACATTTAAAATATATTATCTAAATGATTAATGATGTTTAGGTGGCTTACCAAGAATGCACAATGTTTGAGAATACGGACTGCGGGAAATAGGCGCAGCCCCACGCCAACACAACAGCCTAAGACAAAGCTGAGTTAGACCCAATAATGAACCAATTTATGAATGAGAGCATCCCACTACTCATCGAGGCAGTTCTCTAAATCTGGCGACAACATGTTGAAGTCAGCCCATGCGCTGACACAGAAGCCTACGAGAGCGAGTGCTTTAGTAAATAACGTTGTAAATGATTTGATGAATGAAAGCGCTGATAATAGACCAGTTCACAATGTTTTCTGCGCCTGGGTGAAGGCCACATCAACAGAGGATAATAAGGCGACTGCAATACCAAAGCTCAGTAAATATGAAATATTTAAAAAGCGTGAATTGCAGGACCACCTTCGCAAACGAGGTTTACCAGTGAGGCATTCAGGAGTTACGGGCCCTTGTATATGCTGCAGATGTTTTGAAAACACCACTTGTCCCTTCAAAGGATGATGAAGAGTAATCGAGGCAAGTGCGAGTCTGCTTGCAAATAATATTAGGCCTATTCAAGCAGTAAACTAGACGCAAGTACAGTTTTTTATTCAATACTTTATCATAACACTATATGCAATTCATATCCAGCTAGAGCATTGCATAATGTTACCAGAAAAAAGCTAATGTTTGTATGTACTGCCCATGTAGCATCTGCAATACTCCAAGTGGACTCCAGTCTGACTTCATAGTTTGTTCTCCACAACGTATGGGTACTATTATTATTTTTTGTTGTTGTAGTCAAACCTCGGCTAAATTAGCCTCGGCTAAATTGGCCTTGGCTAAATTAGCAATTAGCCATAAATGTTGTATTACATGTTAATATAAATACATACCTATCAAATAAATAAATCTGCTATAGATTAATTTCTGTTTGCTGCACCATTGACTCTACAATGTCATGTATTACTGAGACATAAAATTTGACTAGTTAAATATTTTTCTTTTGTAGATCTGACAGTTACCAAAATCTGCTCAACATCGACGGATGCCTACCTGACCCATTGACTGAAATAAAAGATGACTGGATAGGGGAAGATAGAGGCATGAGTTTATGGCCGTCTACCATGTTAACGGACATCTCAGCTTTCCTCAGACTTAAGGACGAAGTTGAGCTTGAAAAACGCTTGATGGGGGATTATAAAGAAGGGAAGGCCTACAGTTACTTTGCCTTCAACTTCACTCGTGATATAAACTATCATGGAATAAGTGATGACAGCCCCTTCTGCTTCCTGAAGTCAGCAAGTGGACGGTCTCATAGGCGAAATGACGAGGACCGCCGCATCTGGGTATGCCTTCAGAAGCAAAGTGGTCGGATATTGTCTACCTACTGTTCCTGTTTTGCTGGGTAAGATAAATTGATGTTAGATCTTAAATTATATAAGAAAATGTTGATATATAAGTGCTTTAAGCATTAGCTTTTAAGTTGAATTATGAAGTGGATTATGTTTTTTTTTTCTTCAGTGCTACATCATAAGAACATACGACATTACGTATTTCTATTTTATTCTTACTGATATATTTTATTCTTACTGATACAGGTATATTATTTATTTCAGGTTGTCATCGACATGCAACAATGTAGCAGCTGTTCTTTTCCAGCTGGACTTTGCCTGGCAGCAGGGAATCACCAACAAGGCTGTCACCTCTCTCCTGGCTGTGTGGACTAAACCAAAGGTCAAGCCAAAAGGTCCAGACGTGATGGAGATAGGGGATATACAGTCATGTTAAACTCATTTGAGTGTTACCGTTAAAACTGTCCGTTGGAAAGTCCAACTCTTCGTGATTTGATGGCTGCACTCTACGCTTCTAACAAAGACTCCTGTGTCATGCAGTATGCAGCACCAATGTCCGTTGTTACATATTCTCCAGTGGATGAGTTCAATGTGGAAGTCATCGAGGAAGTAGAAACAACAGCCAGTGTGCCAGAACCAATCTCCGTACTCATTTGCCAAGATTTACCTCTTGAGATGGGACAGTCTGAAGTTCCAGCCATAGTTCAGGCAACACATGGACAGCATACAAATCCACTGTGATGGGCAGGAAACATGTACCAGAAATACCGGCTATTAAGTATGGACATATCAAAGAGCCCGTGGCCCGGCAGAACTATATTCGCCATATGCAGTCTTTAGGACATAAAACTCTTGACGTGAAAACTACTGGTCTCCATGTTATGAAGAGCCATATTTTCATAGCAGCAAGTCCTGATGGACTTGTGACATGTCATTGCTGCAGTCCAGGAATTCTTGAAATCAAATGCCCGATGTCACTGGCTTACTCAACTCTGTAAGAGACTCCCCCAATTTATTTGAATAAAGATGCAAAAGGTCAATTCTCACTGAAGAAAACTCATCACTACTACACACAGGTTCAAGTGCAACTTATGGCGACAGAGTCTAACTGGTGTGACTTCTTCATCTACACGCCAAATGGTTTTCATTGCGAGATAATTTTTCCTGATAACTCTTTCTGTAGCATTACAGAAAGAGATTCTTGAAGCACCATAGGTAGCGTTCCAATGTGTAATTAGACCTGAACTTCTCTATCCTCCTTCAAATGCACCCACACCAGACCAACCAGTAACTTCAACTTCAGCAGCTGCTCCACCTGCGCCAGACCAACCAGTTGCTTCATCACGTGCAGCACAGGAAAACTGTGAAATTGAAAAGAAAAGGAGCAATCTATAAAGACTGATAGTCTTTATAGTCTGATAGTAATAGTGAATAAGCGCTCTGGAAAGAGAAACTGGCAAGCCAGTTTACTTGTGTGGGGTCTGCAAGAAGATCTGCAAAGAAAGTGAAGAAATGACATTAAAAAAAACGATAACAGTGTAGATTGTGATCGTTGCTCAATGTGGCATCATTGGGGCTGTGTAGGTTTTGATGTGGGAATTATAGACAGTTACTGGGTGCGTTTATGGTGTTCCGATATGTGAATTGTGAGTTATTGGACTGGAAGGCTCTCTGTTTTCTAAATGTTTACAATGAAGTGTTTAATAAACATTTTCAACGTTTCTCCATAGAACTTCCACACACAGAAACTTGTCTAACTTTTACAGTAAGCCTTTCTCAAAATAACATCTCCCCTTTTGTAGTTCCAACAGACATCAAACTTTACAGTCTTGTACTGAACAACATTCTGAAGGTTTGTTCAGTGGCATTTTTTAATATTTAATCCCTACCAGATTTATAGAGTTTTGAACCCCAAAACAAGCCCATTTTTGACAGAATTATTTACTAATAACAAGCTTATTACAAAATCCCCCCAAACAAATCTTTGTTACTAATATATCAACATGGCTTTATCTATTATTATTTCATTGCTGAAAATAATTTGTCGCTGAACAAGCCATTATTATACATGAAATGTATTATTTTTTAACACGAAAACAAACATATAATCTTGCAATAATTTTTTTTCTCATATTTATGACAGCAATATACAGCAAATGTTTCTAATTGATATCACTAACATTTTTTCCAATTTACCTACAGTGTTTTGCCTTTTACAAGATTTTTACAAAGAACAAAGAATTTAAATCCATTTTAATAAAGCACCAGTCCTGACTGCATGCTACTTCTGAATGAGTTGAATGAGTGGTGGGCAGAGGTTTGATAAGGCGGCACATACTGTGATGATGTCATCCAACAATGGTACAAGGGTTATGGGCACTGTTCTCTCTAAACGTATCCAAAACGTAAACCAAAAAGTTATGAAAGCATTTTACTGTGTTTTCAAGTATTTGGTATTTTCTTGCTTGCCTCGCTAGGGCTAGCAATTAGCACGTAGCTGATTGGCATCCATCGTGCTTTTAAACTCTTACAATTTTAATTTTTCGAAAAGTTTATGAGAATTTGAATGGGATTTTACTTACTGGCACTAGAAAGAGCCCAGATAAGAGGGGGACAATGGTGCTTATATCATGTTTTTCCTAACATGTTGTAGGAAAAACATCTTAGTCACAGAGTTTACTGGTAGTAAAATGTCTCCAAATGACCGCTTTAACCCATCACGATTCGCTTAAACATTGGTGAACTTACCTAAATGGACTGAACAATCGTTTTCCATCCAATTTTCAAGGAGTCGACGTCCATTAAAACAATTAAAAACACTACATTGGCCCCACAACGTTCCTTTCCCGTTCACCATTGTTTATTTTGGCAGGATTTATGGGGCCTTCAACTTTGACCTTTCCCACAATGCACTGCCCCTTGTCAACATTGTGAACTGGTCTATTCTCACCGAGAACGTGTTTTACACACAGCCAAGCAGTACAAGGGTGGCCCGCACGTTGTCACAAGAAGCCTACGAGAGCGGCAGGTTAGAATCGACGCGCAAGACAATTTTATGAATGAACCATGGATACTACTCACCACGGAGATCGCCATGCAGCGTTTAAGCCGCAGGCTTAAGGCTATGAAAGTGGTGATTTGCGTTTTAGTGACGATATTATGAGTCCTTTTCAGCGGCTCTGCTTCGAGGACAGCTACACTGCGTGTGGACGCCAGAGGTGAGGAGAGAGAGGCGATAGGTGAAGCGAGTTACTGCATTCAAAGCTCTGCTGCGACGCAATTGGCTAGCCAGCAGGCATGCACATACCACTACACTCGCACAGTTAAATTATTTGCATATCACATTTGCGACACAAATAATATACACAGTTTCTAATAGTAAATCGGGTGCAACACAGCCACAAAATTGCACTTGCAATAAATTGCTCACAATTTAGCAGTAGTTTCCCCAAACTCATTTATGTAATAATTACTGATATGTGATAGCCTGGCTAACGCCAGACTAAAATCACAAGTGATATTTAGTCTGGGGACCACCAATTCATTTTCTCGTAGGAGAGGTGTGGTTTACGATTGTCCATAGCCGTTTATTGGGCGCTACGAATGTCTCTCATGCGTCTGCACGTAGCCATAGCCAATCGTATCATGGTATCAGATGACGTACCCGCTGTAAACTTTTGAGCTAAACTATTTAGAACACGTTCTAAAGCTTGATCGAAAGATGGCATCGCGTCTGCTGCTGTCATGTTGGATCCGTAAATATTTTTTAATTTTTTTTATCCCTAAACAAACTACAAGCTTCCGTATGTCAAATAGCGCGTCATCGTCTTACCATCCCTCCTCGTTCTGTGATTGGTGCCCAAATCCATGGAAAAATGTCGGCCATGGTCCCCAGACTGTTGTGAAGTTCGAAAAGATTCGAGCGCACACAGCAGTCTGGCGTTAGCCAGGCTAGATATGTGACCCGCCATGAATTCCAAAGACACAAGTTTTTTGTCTCGCGAAAAACGTAAACAAAGGTATTTTTTTGAAAATTGGTGATTTTCACTTTTTTGCAGAATCGTTCAGTTGAAGTCACGAAGAAGCCATACCGCCTTTGCTATGCCCAATCCCGTCAGATCTTGGAAGCTAAGCAGGGAAGGGCCTGGTTAGTACTTGGATGGGAGACCGTTTGGTAACACCAGGAAGCCTAGCGAATGTAGTGAGTGAGTGGTTGGTAGTGGTCGGAGGGGCCGATGGCGCAGACTGGTTGCCTCGCTTCCGTCAGTCTACCCCAGGGCAGCTGTGGCTACAATAGTAGCTTACCACCACCAAGTATGGAGTGAATGAATAATCAGCTGTGAAGCGCTTTGGGTATCTTGAAAAGCGCTATACAAATCCAAGAGATTATTATTATTATTATTAAGCCTCTCCATGTTTAAGCTACCAGTATTAGTATATTTAAAAGCGTAAACTTTTAGGTTCAAACCGACTAGTTTGAGGTTGGTTTCGGAGCTTGCATTGGGGCGTGACTTTGTCTGTGTGTATTTACATACTGGGTAAACACCGCGGAGGAGGAGAAGCACAGCTGGTTTGGTTTGTGTAGTTGACACATTCTTAAGCAAACAAATGCCACGCAAAAAAGGCAGTTTCATACATACGCCTATTGTCGATCAGTTTTCAGGTTGAAAAAGTCTTGTCAGAGAAATAGCGCACGCCGTGGGGGCGTGTGCGGCTTCATGACTCTAAGCTTCCCCTGTGTGGCTCTCAGACATGGATCTACTATAATATCAGAGGCTGGGCGCTACTTACGCTGGAAAATGGATTTACTACGAGTTTGCTGAGCAGAATGCACGCAGAGGTTACTTCAGACGGATGAGTGAAATTTAGTTTTTTATTGCTGGCGGCCGCCGTGCCAATGTGCTGTGCTGTTGTAAGCTAACTGGTGTGTTAGCATGGGAGACAGTCATGTAGTCACGAGGAATTAACCTGCTATTTACACAAAATCAAGATCTCTACAAACTTAAACTACTCCATAAATGTAGTCAGCGCACCACTTCCGGTTTTATGCCCAGATACAGTTACGGGGTTTGTGGAGTGAAACGTAAACACCACGCGCGCGATGTTGTTACTAGTATTTATGATCATATTTTGTTATCTTTTTAATTCAAGATCTGAAGGACTTTAAGTTGTACTTGTGGATAAAAGGATCCCAAAAATACAATTTGAATGGAGCCCTTTAAAAAAAAAATAAAAAAAATTGAAAGCTGCATTAAAATGTCAACTATCAAACGCTTCAGCTGTTCACAGAAGTCTGCGTTGCTGAACATGTTAATACAGTAATACAGAGTAATGCCAGCATGTGTGGGGGCAATTACCGAATAAACGCGGTAGCATAGGAGAACAAATATCTTAAGAAAACAGTGAACATCTTAAAGGCGCAGAGGCACAGGTGGGAGAGAAAAGGGCCGGAGGATTTCTGCAAGTGACGCGATTCAGGGCATTGTCACGGTTCGGTTCTGATTTGTCTTAGTTTTGTTTTTGTTTTCCCCTGTCTTGTCTCGTGTTCCTGTTTTGTGTGTTTATTTTGACAGTCTGGTTGTGTGCATGTCATTTTGCTTTGCCTTCCTCCTGTGTGATCACCTGCTCTTCCCTAATGTATTTCACCTGTTCCCCGTTTCCCTTGTGTGTGTATTTATACCCCTGTGTTTTCCCTTCTCTTTTGTCGGTGCACAGTCGTGTCCAAATCTGTTTCTTGTCGTTCGTTGAGCTGCCCGGTCCTGTTCCTGTTCCAGTTCTTGGTATTACCTGTTTTTCTGAGCTTCCTGATACTACTTGGAGTTTCCATTAAATTTCTGTTTTAAACTTTAAGCTTAGTGCATTTGGGTCCATTCTTCTCCCCACCTCGTGACAGGCATTGTGCATGATTTAAACCAGTCTCGCCTAAACCTTTTTCCTTTGTGTGTCAAACGAGGGAGGAATTTCCATATTGATGTTTAGAATGCAAAACAGTCATATGCAAAGGATTTTGTTATCAATGTTTGTTTTATGATGGCGCTATTAGGATTTTTAATTTAACATGTAGCCGAGCCAATCCACACAAGTCCGTACTTGCAGAGGCCATCGCACGCTCTTTGGATATCAAGCTGGACTAATCTCTTCTTTGTGAGATTGTCATTTAGCTCTTGTACATTTATTGTATATGTCTTTGATATGGCTCTGTATACAAAGCAACTATTGTCTTTCAGCTCCAAGGGTTTGAATGTAACTGAATTTTGATTGTCTGTGTGTGTGGTAAAGGCTTAAGAGTGTTAAATCCACCTCGAAACACATGAAGTTATCGGCAGGTTCAATAATCCAATGTGCAGAGAGCAAATCTTATCCAAAGGAAGAGTCCCAAAAGAACCATGTACAGCGCTGCGTTTGTTATGTCACAGTAAAAAAAAAACGAAAGTGAAATTGTGTAGAAATCAGTTGATCGGTTTAATTTGTCTGGGAAGTCTTTTGTTATTATAGTGAATCCATGAGACAACAGATCAGCCCTTTTGATAGGGCTAATACAAATAAAATTGCAATATTTTTACAAAAACATTTAGAATCGTGACAGTAAAGTAAAATTAACTTAAAAGAAACAAACAAACATTATGCAGTTTGACCAAGTTGCACTTAACTTCACAGAGTGATAAATGATTGCAAAGAGTGATGAAAAACGGCATTATCTCAAAGTCCTGTACCCTAAATATAGACTTGCAACCCACTTTTGGGCCCCAACCCACCAGAGGAGAACCACTTCTTGATCGTGTCATAGTCTATCCAATGGACAATTCAATCAAAGTTGACACTTCTTCAGAATTTCCACAAACCCTCGTAGTGTCTGTAAACATAATCTAGGAGCATTCGCTTTTGAGAAACTACCTAACAGTGAATGAAGTTTGCAGTTTAGGACAGGTTTGTAGAGGTCTAAACCAGGGGTGGGGTGTCCAAGCAAATTCAATTGTTGGCCTTAAAATAGTGGTTGCCGAAGCATGCCCCAGAGCAAAGGTTGCAGTTATAATTGGCGCAAGTGAGTGAGACATGAACAACTCAATAAACCTATAGGTGAAAAGGGTATGAAAAGTAATTATGCTGAATTGCATCTCTGCGGCTTTACTTGGTCTGCTCTGTATGAATGATTCCTTTTTCATAATCAAATAGTCTCCCTCTTGAAAGATTACATTTAGGAACCAATGTACATTTCCCTGTGCCTTTCCAAACATTTATATTATATTTATATTATAAACATTTCGAGCTCATTCTTGATAGATTGAATGTCTTGAGGGAAGCGTGTGAACTTTACGAGCCACACTCTGGATACAACATTAACACAGGGAAATCTCAGCCTTGGCCTCAGCCGTCGAAGTTCTATTTATTCACGACATGCGATAACTCTGCAACGGTTTACGTGCGAACTGTCACTCACATCCGAGTACGCGGTGTGCTCGCAAGGGCCACAAGTTTAACGGTGTTGGACGTGACAACAACGAGGAGAGTGGGGGTGGGTTGGGTCTCGCTGTGTTTTAGAGCTAATGAGAGAGACCAGGATAAAGTGAGAGGTCATGGCCATAGAGTGTGATGTCACTGACTGTTTATGAATGCGAGATGCCTGAAAGCACAAAAACATACCAACTTTAGTCAACTTTGGGTTGTCGAGTGTGAGTCAACTTTCACTGTGAAGAACTTGACTTTCATTTACCATCATTTCCCGGATGAATAGCAAAAAGCAATGAAAAGGTGAGAAAAGCAGCATAAGAGCAGCATAAGAGCAACAAAAGAGCGTCAAAGATGACAGACATAATAAGAAAAGAAAAGTGCTATCGTTAAGTATGCATACTTAGTATCTTGGCAAAATGTTGAAAGCCTTGGCAGTAAAGCGAAGAAATGTCTTATGTGAATCAACCCTCCCTACTGGTAAACAAAACATATCAAACTGCCATAGAGGCCACTGGGAAGATTGGAACCACCATGTTCCTGCCAATCAGACACATCGGACATTTCATTGATGTAGTGTCCTGGCTCCTTCACAAACCCCAATATCCTGTCTCCATGGGGTATACATTGCAATTCTTATTTCTTCAACTGTTCATAGACATGTCCCAAATGTTATTGCTTCTGGATGTGTTGAAAATGTGCTCCATGAAGTCAATCTTGATTAGAAAAAAAGTCGCTCAACTGATCGCAAATGCAAAAAGAACAAAAAACAACAGAAAATCAGTGTTAAATATGTTTCCATATGCAGCAAGAGTACAGGTCAGCTACGTTTTGTCCCTGACGTGCCTCCTGCAGACTTGACGGTCCAAACGGCCAGACAGAGCAGGAATGTGGCACCAAGACACAATCCGAGACAAGAGGAAATGAATGGGAGCTGCCCAGGGTGAAAGTCTGCAGCTCAGCTCAAGGAAGACGAGGAAATGTTCGAAATGTCCAGGGTGGGTAGATTACTGTAGGCAGATTAACGTTACTCTTCCTTGAGTACATACAGTATGTTACGGAATCTACAAACTTCAAGACCATCCAAAAGTATATGAAACTCACAGCGTTGAAAAAGATATAGATATACTGTATATACTCCCAGCCAGGCAAACAGTCAGGGGAAAGGGATTTGTGAATTTAAATACCAAAGTTGAAAAGCAGGAGCAAATATTCCCACACGGACTTGGGGCAGTACAAATCTCACAGTTTTATGTAAATGAGAGAGCCTGCGCGCCTCCTGTTTTTGTTCATTACAGTGGCTTGTTCGCCGAGACGAATCAAAGGGTTAACTGTTCCACATTCAGTGAGTCGACAGGAGGAAAGAGAGAGAGAGAGAGCTGCGGGCTGAAACGAGTCGCTCTGCTGACATCTAGTGATTAAATGGAATAAATGCAGTCAAAAACAGCTACAGCCACAGTCATTCACAACATTGCATTGTTCATTCAAACCAATCTAAACACAAAGTTCCTATAATATGGTGCCTTCATGTTTATTTAGGCGAGACCATGAAGGTGAAGAGAAAAACTAACTGCGTTTAGAGCCATCCCTTTGACACTTTTGTTTAACACCTAACCTCTTAATCCCTACCTGAACGAACACATTTTTCTCCAGTTTGAAAATGCGTGACGAAAACGGAACAAAAATGCGACTAAAAAGCAATGAACAAAATGTCAAAAAAGTGACGACAACGCGGCAACAACTTGTGGAAAAATATAAATTCAGATCACTTTATTAGGTCTTAGCTTTCAAATGAGGCGTTACTCTAGCACAGCCATTCCCAAAGTCCGGGACATTGCGGCCCCCTTGTCAATCCAACATTTTCCCATTAATAAAAATGTAGAAACGTTCTTATTTTAACAGCTAACATTAAAAGCAACACCTCACAATGATAGGTTAAAAACCATACATCGGAGCAATTTTTTTTAACTTTACCTTGTAAAATAATTGTTTAAATTGTACTTGTTTTGTAGACAAGCTTTGGGGGGCCCCCTGTAGTACCTTAGGGTGCCCCGGACCCCACTTTGGGGAACTGCAAAAAATCCCTAACAAGTATAAAGGATAAAGCCAAACTTTTCGGGGTCGAAACGTTGCAATGTATCAAATAAACTTTCTGCAAATGAGGTATCACACTGGTACATAGGCGGTTAGCTCTCCTGTCAATATATCATAACATAATTGGCAACCCTTAACTCTAACCCTAAACCTAACCCTAACCATAGCCCTATCCTGGCAGATAAAAGGTTAATTGCGCCATGGGCAAAGTGCTACACTCACTCATACGTCATGAAGTCTGAGCTATTTTTGCTATTTCCATTCTCCATCATTTGTCATAGTTTGTGTCTTAGTTAACTTTTCCGGTTTTGCTGAGGCACAGACTTTCACCAGACTGAAATACTAAAACCACCAGTACACTCGCTTCCTGTGCGTGTGTGGAAACCTATGGAAATGGGAAACTCAGTGCAGAGTGAATGGCAAATGAAAAAGAC
Source organism: Neogobius melanostomus (assembly GCA_007210695.1). NCBI lineage: Eukaryota > Metazoa > Chordata > Actinopteri > Gobiiformes > Gobiidae > Neogobius > Neogobius melanostomus. The sequence continues at coordinate 3,683,701 of VHKM01000227.1, read as the reverse complement.
TCCTCCGATGGTGACAATGCTCTGCTTCTTGATGATCGGTGGTGGCACAGGCATATTGTAGGATGAATAATTCATGAGGTTCTGTCATTTCTTGTAAAGGGAGGCAAAAAAAAGTGGTTCAAAACTTGAGTATGGAACTATAATCTCTGAACCTTGCACTCAGTCTTGACTCACTCTGTCCAGTTTAGATTTTGTTTTGCCAAATGTTACTGATTTGACGTTGCCATTAGGTGCCATTAGTCCGACATCTGTAACCCAGTTGTGTTGTGGATTAGAGAGCCATATACAACCATTGGCCCTAACCTTAAGGTCAGGGGACTCTTGCCTGAACCTAATTAAATTTTTCACCCCTACTCGATGAGACATTTTCGGAATAATGAGATGTCGGACTAATGGACTGTCCGACCCCGCTGGAGAAGGTGCGTGGTCGCGGCATGCTCGAGGAGAGCCAGACGGAGATGGGGTCGAGAACCATAGGACAAGAATGTGGTCTGTCCGTTGACTATAACTGTTTAGCTAGTTTTAATAGTCTTTTAATATTCCTTTTTTATGGCCCATTGTTTATATTGTTTACTTTATAAATGTTACATTTATAGTTTTTATCTCCGGTTTTAATTGGTTACATCCACCTCTCAAAACACTCGCCTGTTGACATTTTATGGTGTTCATTGGCAGGATTTGAGAGTATGGTGTAACTTATTTTATTTTAATATTTTATTGGTATTTTGTTAAATCGAACTGGACTCTATAGTGCCTTGTTGCAACGACAAGAGACTCCTCACAAGGCCTCCTCCGGACCAAAAAGAACATGGAGCTGGTTGTGCATAAGTTGCAGGGACTGCTAACTTTAAAGCATGGGGAGTGTCACGGGCCCTAGTGGGTTGGTTGGCCTTTTTCTGTGTGTTGCTTTTTAACCATTTAATTTGTATTGCGTTGCTTGTGTGTACTTTAATCTGGCCCATTTTGTGGCGGGGACTGACCATAGACTGTTAAAAAGAATAGACAGCTCCTCCTCACTCCTCCCCGTTTACCATAATGACCACGTTCGAGGGGAATTCATGGCGGATTTACAGACTCCTCCTCTCCAGCTCTGACGAAGCATGTTCCTAAAAAGGGCATAAGAGGGGATCTTCACTTGCGTGTATTTCTGTTGTAATCGCGCCCATTCTGGTCCCGCACCTTTAGCTCTGATGCTAAACTTGGCTAGCTAAGCTAAAGGCTAATTTCTGCTCCCGCTCACTCCGCATCATTCTGCTGCAGCCATCTGTGTGCCTCCGACGGCTCTCCTTTTTTATCCCCAATCTAATAAGGTAAGAAGTCGTAACTTAAAATAATTATTAAAATGTAGTGTTACTATAATTAAAGTCGAACGAAATACAGCAATTTAAAGTGAATTATCACAATGTGATATCGAAGATAATTGGATAAAAAACGAGTCTCGAGACAGATTGGGCGGCACGGTAGCACAGCGGTTAGAGCTCGTGCTTCACAGCTAGAAGGTCCGGGTTCGATCCCACCAAGGCCGGGGCCTTTCTGTGTGGAGTTTGCATGTTCTCCCCGTGTCTGCGTAGGTTTCCTCCGGGTACTCCGGTTTCCCCTACCACTAAAAACATGTACAATAGGCCAGGATGAATGAGAGTGTGTTTGAGAGTGCGCATGGGGGACGACGGATGGAAATTAGCCCAAGGCTACAATCCGGTGTGGCTTGTTCATTAACTTGCACTGTCCCTACCAAATAAACCAATAAACTACCAAATAAACCAATAAACTAAATTGCTGTCAAAATGTATGTAAAGCCGAGTGGAGGATGTTTATTAGCCTATTCTAAGCTGCAATATGTTTACATGTGTGTAATAATGTGTCAAGTATTAAATTCCCTGAATGAAAAGTGCTTTCTGTGCACTGTATGTGTGTTGAAGGTGTGCAGATGAAGGTGCCTCGTGTGTGCTGCTCTGAATGGATTAATACAGTAATAATAGTAATTTAATAATGATTTAAATTCTACTCCCCAGAAATTAATCCAAATAAGGGCAATTACAGTAAGTAAAGTTACACTGAGCACAGCAATACTGCATTTAAAAAGAGGTACCGGTTGGTAATGAAGTACTCTTGGTGCAGATAAAGTAACAAAGTAATCTGGATTGTTCAGACACTGCCTGCAAACCTGAGCTGGTCCCCCGCCCCAGCAGGCTGAGTCTGGACCAAGCTGCCAGCCCGTCCTTGAGCCCGCCCTGGCCCACCAGCCTGGCCCCAACCATAGTAAGTACAGTATCTCTGGTCATTGTTATGTTTTCAGTCATTGATAATATAGAGAATATTGTTAGCATTAAAAAATGGTGCAGATGAAGTAACAAAGTAATCTGGATTGTTCAGACACTGCCTGCAGACCTGAGCTGGTCCCCCGCCCAGCAGGCTGAATCTGGACCAAGCCGCCAGCCCGTCCTCGAGCCCGCCCTGGCCTACCAGCCTGCCTCCAAGCCTAGTAAGTAAAGCAGCTGGTCAGTGTACCATAATTACACTGAATGAAAATAGTGAGTTATCAAGTGAGTTAATTTAACTTTTTTTATGTTTTGCAGAAATCGTGTGGATCATTGGTGACAGCCATGTGCGGCGTTCGAACCAGAGAGCTGTAGAGAGGGATGGACCACCTGAGCCTCTCCAATGCTCGAGTTCTGTGGTTTGGCTGGGGTGGCCTTCGTTGGGAGAGGCTGGTCCCCTTTTTCAACCAATCCCTGCGAGGACGAGCTCTCACCAGACACAGTTGGATCATCTGCACAGTGTTTGCTTATGTGGAAAATGTGTACTATATGCTGTATATACATTATAAATTAGTTTAACATTTAGCAATTAAAGAATAAAAACTCTGCACCGCTATTGCGCTCCCAAGAAATTTATTTTAGGCACCACAAGGTAACGTTTCGGGCGTCGCTTAGCCCTTCGTCAGACAATAAAATGTTGGCTACACACCGGTATATATAGTCCATAATTGGTAGATCACATGACACACAGGATTGCATGGGTGATCACATGACCTACATCACGTGTCCTTCGAATGAAAGTTTACATACATGGTATGTGTGCGCACACATCAAGGAACAATCAATATGGGCAAAACACCCATGAGTAGGTCAATAAAAAAGGATCTATGATGGATAGCCACTGAAAAGTGATGACAGAAACCACAATAGAATAGAATAAAGACCACAGCATAGAAAAGAGTGTAGATCTATGTACATGAAAAGAAAAACACTATGTACAATGTTACAAGGATCAGTATTGGTACAACATTTACAAAGGCCAGTATTGATACACGATAAGACACTGAGCATTTTTTTGCTCAATGAGACACAGAACCTATTTTGCCTGAGCACTCTAGAGTGTGAGAACCTTTCACCACTGAGAGAGAACCATGTTGAATCATTAACATTTAGCAATTGCCTTGATAAATGACCTTGTAGTTTAATGTAACATTTAACAATTTTCTTCAGGGTTTTATAATATAAAGTACTATGGAGTGACTTTACAACACAAGTTGACTATTGCACTTTGTGATACATTCCGGTATGTAAAGCCCTTTATAGAGTTTTATTTGATATAGATTATCACAAATATAGTTTATTAAATCTTTTTCTTCAGTGTCTAATGTAAGTATATATCAATATAATTTTTTAGTGAAAATCATATTCTATTCATTATCACCCACCTGTAATTTTAACACATTATCTGTAACATACCCAATAAAGCTTTAAATTGAGAATAAAAAAAAAAAGTTGTATTATTAGCCAAATCATTGAATGTCTTTGAGAAACATTATGAACAGGAATTAATACATATCAGCAGTAAAATGTTACTAGTGGTCAAACAGACAAGGAAACATTTTTAAAACTTAAATTTTGTAATTACAAACATTTTTCATACATTATTCAAAAGTCTAACTGATATTTCAAATTGAAAAGACTCAGAATGCGTTAGGAGAGTTTATTCAACATGAATAAAGATTGGGGCTCAGACCCCAGCATAACATTTAAATAACGACATGAAATGCACGGCGTCGATGAATGATTGCCAGAATTGTCCCCGAAGACCCGGCCAGTCGACGACAAGCAGAGCAGAGGAGAGGCCAGGTTGCAGCATGGCTGGGAAACGGCTGAGTGATTGACCAGGGAACTTAAGAAGGGGATCCTGGGCGATGAGTGGCTGGAGCAGGAATGAGACACTGATGATTGGCTGACGTCAAGGCGGAGCTGGCGGTTATAAGGTGATGAATGAATGCAGCTGGTAGATCTTCCAGGTTGAATCTGTGTACAAGCTTTATAGAGCAAAAAATAAAAATTGAATTACGCATACGCAAGTTAAGTTTTTTAAGTCACTGAAAATATTAACACAACAGCATAGACCTTTCTAAGCAAAGAAGCACACTCAGATGAGACGAGCATTTTTCTGTGTAGCACTTTGGTCATTTGCTTAAGAGAGATAACTTTAGCCTTTAACCTTTTGGTCTGGCACACTTTGATTGAGTTTTTATTTCGAGCTACACACAAGGCACAAAAGCCAAAAAAAGAAAGAAAATATATATATATAATAAAAGAAAAAATAATTAACATTCTGGCTCGAAAAGGAGTGGGAAGAAGACAAGCTTATTGACTCCCACCCCTGTTCATAAACTTAAATAACAATATATAACAATAACACTGTTTAGTTCTTATCTTACAAAACGATTAACAATTGAGTTGGTTACATATTAACAGATGCAACAATGCATTATATTAGGTCAACACTTCTAAGTACATTTTTTTACGGGCCTCAGTGTATTTGTCTTCCAAATTCCACACCTTTCTTTTGATTTTTCTGGGAGACTCCGAAATACAGTAGGTATGATCACATTCACTCGCAACTATGTTCTTAGAATAGGCGTGATCCTCCCTTTTCGCTTGTGTGTCCTCAGCAGGAATGCTGCTACTACTACTACATACAACATCTTCACAACAACTGACATCATCACAAACAAGTGGACTAACAACACTGTCAGACAAATTGACACACACAGTACTGCTGTTTTCCCTATCTGCAACATTTCCAGTGGCACTTACCTGCTTTGGGCTACCTACCGGTTGTCTTTGGTCTGGCATTTTTCCTCTGTAAAGGAGAAAATAGTAGGCACAGCAGTGCTGGTCAAGACGGTCCTCCCCTATGGAAAAAAACAACAATAAATACAGAAATTATTAAAATACATTCCATAAAATGTACATTATAATACACACTTAAGTTTAAGTTACAGAGTACGGCTGCAACAATTTATTGATTATATCGATTAAGTTGATGATTTGCTATATTAACATGGCTCAAGCAAGAAGAAACTCAGCAACAAGAGGTGATTATCAGATAACGCAAAAGGGCACTGCACTTTATTATTTAATATCCATTTATAATAATTTGTACTAATTGTTGTTTTTGTCCATCTCTGTCCTACATGTCAGCGGCATCTGCACTATGTGCCCAAAACAAATTTCTATCCACCACGGTATCATCTCATGTTTGTTCTAAATGTCTATATACTGTAACTACCAAATAAACTAAAGAGGCTACATGTCTAAATACGGTGACATACAAGTACAAGTAAAATATTTATACCAGATTACTTCATTAATAGATGTAAATAACCAAATGATTAATCGATTACTAAAAAATCAAAAGTTGCAGCCCAGGTTCAGATAAATATTTTTAGTTATATTAGTCTGATCATTTTAGTCCAATGAATAAAAGGAAACATGTATTCATAAGGCTTGTGTGTAGTCTGGGTACCCCCAAGTGCTTGGTGAAAACAGTCGCAGTGTTCACTGCACAGACGACAAAAGGAGTTAGGCGTCCAATTTAGTCTCTTCATCTTCAGCACCCACTGGTCCAGCTGGTCTGGATCACCTAAATGAAAACTGCACTTTTTTTTTAGATATTATTGTAAATTCATAGACAAAAGACTTTTAATTTTATGCTTACTTTGGACACCCGGTAAAACTTCGCATGCTACAAAAACGTAGCTTACCAGTAGCCTATATGTTATTCAGCGAATTTTATGTCATGTTTTTGTTGCCTTTTCATCGCTTTTTAGTCACTCTTTTGATGTTTCCTTTTGCTCGATTCAGGTGGGGGTTAAGAGGTTAAGCTCCCTTGCCAAAATCACATGTTCATAAAGTGTCCTAAAGAATAAAGAGAAGAGCAGAGCGTCTCCGGGTGTGGATTCTAGATTCTCACCGAACCAAGCCATATGCCAGCAGCATTACGCATAAACCTCGATTAGTAATTCCAACATCAATCATGTACTTATGGCATCTAAAACATAACAATCAGGGCTCTGTTAATTGAAAGTAAATGAGGTTTTGTCCTCTTTGCATGTCATATTGACACAACCTTCATATCTCTACACAACTTAATTTTCTGCATGCGCTAGCGAAACTATTTTGAAAACCACGGTCATACAAACATAAATAACTAATACATTTATACAGGTCATACGTAGATAATATAGAAACTATTTTCAATTGACCATTTCATATTTTTCAGGGTTAGCATCAGCACATTTCGGGTTACAATTACTAAGAGAAAATTATTTGATAAAAAAAAAAAACAAGTACTTTACCGGAAAAACTGATGCCACATTTTTTGTAGGCTTTATTGGTACATCCAACAGCACAGCAAAAAGCATTTTCCCTGAAAAGCCAAGCCAAGGTCGACGACGGCACGTTGAACTCAGGCCCAGATAGCCTCTGCTAGCACCATATGGCTGTGCAGCGAGCTATTAGCCTAGCCGATGGGCCAGGCAGCGACGTAAACGGCCTGTCAATCAAAGTCAGGCCCTCATTAATTATGCAAGATTTCTAAAATTTATCCTACGATAACCAGCCCGGTGCCCCAGATTGTTTTTAACCCAGCGTAATCACAGGAGGAATATCTAGCTCTAGCCACTTCTAAAACATTAGGCACCGGGCATTAAAGTTGTTTTTAACGTGTCTAAAGTCCAATGCATTCCAATGGGGGAATAGCGGCCATATGGAGGTACTACAGCAATGGCGGAGCAATGGCGGCCTCCAGTGTCGTACTCACAAAGCAGAGCGGTCAGCGGCCATTGGGACTGACACTCCAATCAGGGCTGATTGTAGCACAGGTGTGCTGATTGTAGCACAGGTGTGCTACAATCAGCACACCTGTGTTGTGCAGACCGGATGCACATAAAAGGGCGTGAGGAAGGGTAAACCCATGGGCCGCAGTAATGTGAGGAGCAGAGAGAGAGATCAAGAGCACCCTGGACAGTAGTGATGGGATTTTCATCTCTCATTTGGATCGGCTCACCAAAAAGAGCCGGCTCTTTTGGCTCCCAAATGGCTCTCCATTTTTTTTTACATAATACAGTTTAAATTTGGGAGAGGTTTTGATTCAAGGCTTGTTAACTGAGGTTTTCAACTACTCCCTGCACAAAACAACTATATCAAGAAATAAATTGAGGGTGTTTTCACACAGGCTCTAGTTAGAGACTTTTTCAACCTGACTCTCTGCTCCAAAATCTACGTGTGTCCCCGACCCGCGGCTCGTCATCCCCACAGCCCGGTGCGGCCGTGGGGAGAATCGAGTTGGTGATCATTGATCAATAGTGTTGGAACTTATTTTTAACCCAAAGACCCCCCCCCCCCCGGTTGTTTTATGTTTTGCCTGATGAATGAACAGAGACTTGCACAATGCCTGTGCGTAAAGTCTGTCCTGATCGTTGGCTGTGTTAGCACATGTTTCTTTTACACCTGTTCCTCCTCATTCTCTTTGAGTGTCGTTCAGTCACAGAGGCTTCCCCCTCCCACTCTACCCCAAATTCTGGTAATTCAGTTACTATGAACATCTTTGACACGATAGGACATAAATACAAACACCTCTGTCTGTTCTACTCATTTCAACTGCCTTTTGAAAAATCTAAATTCTTTGATATATATATAGCAACTTTTTTTTAAAACTGTAACACAAATAGTTTGTTTCCCTGGTAACGAGTTACTTTCATTACAGAGTAATTCAGTTACTAACTCAGTTACATTTTGGAACAAGTAGTGAGTAACTATAACAATTACTTTTTTAAAGTAACGCTCCCAACACTGAAATAGACACAGACAAAGTCACGCCCCTACAGCGCGATCCGAAATCTCCCAAATCAAGGCAGTTTGAACCTAAAAGTTTACACTTTTAAATATACCAATATTGCTAGCTTAAACATAGAGAGGCTTCTTCGTGAAAGTCACCAATTAAAAAAAAACTTTCTCTTGCGTTTTTCTCGAAAGTCGGTCCCTGGTTCCCACGGCGGGTCACAAATAAACTAACTCGAAAATCCTTTTCCACTTCCATGTACTCCCAGGTTCACCGAATTCTCTGTCGATGATTGGCCATTTCTTGCCATGTCTGCTATCATATCATAGTACGGCTCCAATGCCATCATGAGTGCCGTTGTCTGCTCCATTGATCTCAAGATGTAAACAACACAATTGTGCCGGTCTTGGCACTTGAATATGACAACTTCTGATTTCATAAAACGAATATTAGGTAGTTTTTCGTTTTTGTCTTAATTTGTTTTTGATTATTCAATATACAATACAAACATGAAAATCAGCTTTATTTTGAAATACAACATTTCCTTCACTTGGATATAAAAAGAAAAATGGCTGTTTTTTAATTTTTTGTTTTTTTGATTTGCAAACCAATATTGAAAAACGACTTGTTTTTTGAAAATCGTAATATCCATAAGTACACTGACCCAGTCAGAGGCATCTGCTTGGATATTCACTAAAAAAACATGTACAATAGGCCAAGATGAATGAGAGTGTGTTTGAGAGTGCGCATGGAGGACGACGGATGGAAATTAGCCCAAGGCTACAATCTGGTGTGGCTTGTTTACATGCATGAGACCCATGTATGTTCATTAACATGCACTGTCCCTACCAAATAACCAATAAATTAAAAATAATGTTTGGAGCCCATGGACATCACCAAGTCCTGGGTTTGCTCCTCAGTGCTGCTGGACCAGATCTTTACTGCAGTTTTTCCATCAAAGCAAGTCTTTTCAAACGTCATTTCTATGGCACATTTAAAGTGCTGAACTAAAAAGCTAAACGTAGATTATAACGAGGTACAACAATCAGAAAGTACAGTGGTGGATCCTTATGGTGTTTCATCTTCTGTCCCATTACATTTGAGCCTCTGAAAAAGAGACAGATTGACTCTGAGGCACTGTATTTCCTGAACCCTTAGTCTCATTTGGATGTGAACACTCAAATTAAAGCAGAGCTCATCGTGTAACTAGCGTGAAGAACTGTTGCTAAACAAATGAAAGAACAAAATTCCAGTCACTGTCCCATTATTCATGGACCTGGCTGTACTTTACTTACCCAGTCTGAGTGTGGTCTGTCATTGGTGCATGTGCACATGGCACAGTGCTTGTTGGCATCATAAATTACAACACAAACACAAGATTGTTCACATTCATCATGTTTGGTTTCATAATTACTATTGTCACAGGTTTAAAATGGCAGTGGGAGCCTACATGGTGGTGCAATGAATAAAACAAGGTGGTTTAAAAAGGAATTAAACAATTTATTTAAAGCCCTGCTAAAATTCAAGTTAAAAGGACATTAAAAAGGGGGTTAAAATAAATAGGTTAAAATCGAGGGGCGTGCAATCGTGGTCCTCAGGCCAGGGGTCCGGCTGGTTCCGGGAGGCTCCATAGGAGAAACGAGGTTCTGCCTCGGGTTACATAAACTGGGGGAGCCTGCCGCCGCTGCTCGACCCCGCCGTGCCTGTCCGGGGGACCTCCCTGCCCCCGAACGCGCCACTCCCTTGCCGCCATCTCGCGTCCCGACCTGGTGTTGCGTCGTGTCTAGTCCTCTTCGTCCGTGCCTCCTCGTGTGTGCGCCCTTCTCCCCCATGTGCCAGGCAGCGGTCCTTCTTCGCGTTCAGGCTCCGTCCACTGCGTCTGCTGTCATGGCTGTCGCGCTGCTGCTGCCCCCAGGCCCTTGTGTCCGCTCTCTATCTCTGTCTTTCCTTCTTTGTGTGCCTGCTCCTCCGCCTTTTATCCTCACTGCAATCACCTGCAGGTGTTTCCCTTGAGGGCTGCAGGGCAACGAGCTTGGGCAATTAAGAACATGAATAAAATCATCTTAAAAAACATGCATAACAAAACACACTAAAAACAAAGTTAAAACAGCCCGCTCGTGCCCGTGTCACTATCTCTACTCCTCTGGTATACTATTCAACATCCTGGCCACATAATCATCACCATAAATCCCTCCTCACTCCACATCACCAGTGTTCTTCAGGACAGCACTGGCTCCTGGTCTAATTCTGAATGTACTGTACACTTTAAACGCTATCCACAATGTTGCTCGCCTTTATCTCACTGAACTCTTCCACATCAGCATTTCCTCTTGCTCACTCCCTCCTCTTCCCTCCGGACGGCTGCAATATTGACTGTACCTACATTCAAGCCCACACTCCCAAATCTCTAACATCTACAGAATTGCTAACTCGCTGTGATTTCATACTCCCATTTGTTTGATTTTACTTAATCCTTCATTTCACCACAGCTTCCAGTCAATGAGTTCTCAACATTCTCAATACATGTGAACCAGCCCTCATATACAATGCCCAACTGCATCAACTACTACAAAGTAGAATACTAGCATCTATAAGTAATAGAGGTGCACCGATCAGTACTTTGGGAACCAATCACTAAAATTTTGATTGGCCGATCCTGATTGGTGACCGATCAGATCAGTGCACCTCGAATAAGTAACATTATACATGACGTCTAATCTTACATGTTATGCTGACATCACAAATTAAGATTTGGCATTTATATTCCAATGGTTTACCTGATGCACCAAATATTTGTAGGGCCATGGCCTCCCTTTCTTTTGCCATCATCTCTGTGGACGTATCCATACAGTATTTATACCAGCTGGAAGATTGGGGAAGCTTCCCAGCAATGCTTTAGCCATCTATAGAGATTTGAACACAATGTCACTTAAGTGAGACAGGAAGGTGCTGTTAGTAAGGTTTGCATGTCCTGTATTGTCTGAGGCATCAATGGGTATGAACCACCTGTCTGACTATTACTATGCACATGTCAAGTTTGGCAATCAGTGAAAAATCAGACTACATTTACCACAATCTCTGTACATTTGGCAAGGATGCACAACAGTAAAAGGCAAATTGTAGCACAGGGTCTCCTGTAGCTATAAACACTTTTGCTGCCAAGACATTTGTGGCAGTTGTGCAAGTACGGCCCTCTACATGAATAAAAAGAAACATCACTAAGCATGAATGTGGACAGTGACTGAGGAATGTGTGACGTCTAAATGCATTCTTCTTTAAATGATGTGGGTTGCTTTCCAAAAGAGAGCAATTATGTAGACAACAATCAAAAATGTATATTTACCAACACAACTAAAATGCCACAGCTCGTCCCATTTTGCTGGGCAGAATGTGGAATGTCTATGCCACGGCACCTTTTGTCAGTCCACTCCATTCTTCCCCAGCGCATTTGCATGTAGTCACTGTTTGGGATGAAATAACAATAATTAAAAGAGCTTTGCTGCACTTCATAACACTACATATATACAGTATGTCACACAAACCCAATTTTTGTGGCTGCTGTAATGGAGTCTGAAAGCGCTGTAGGACTCGCCACAGGATCCAGTAGGCAAACGACCTCATTTGTAGCGTTTACGTTCTATTAACATTTGATTTTGAGTAACTGCCAGCATATACAGTACGTACATTAATTGGTATTTACATACTCACCAACAATTTCCAGTGCGAGTTGTTGACATTTGCACAGGAAATGAACCCGTCATACTGCTCGAAATTCACCTGCAGAATAGCACATCCCATTTCCCAAAGCATTTCTTGAGAGCAACCTGCCTTTTCTCTCCAAAAAGCAGCACTCCAGCCACGTAGTGACTCATCACGTACAGTTTCTTTCCACATGTGTTCACATGTACATGAAGGAGGGCCTCAAGAATCTAATGACAAAATAAATGTCAGTAGCCTGGCCATGCAGACTACATGCTTTTCCAATCCTTCACAAAGACATGTAGTCTGGTGGTGGTCAGCGTCATGTCAGTGAAGGACGTGATTGACAGGCACATTTACCAATCAGCAGAAAGCATGATTTGACCAAATTATTGATAGAAACCAATGGACTCTAAAACTGACTGGTCTCTGCGCTCTGAAGCAGCAGTCTGGGATCTGTGCATCCAGAACCCGCCATTTCGTTCCTTCTGCTCAACCAGATTCCCATTTTGGCCTGACCCTGGATGTAGTTCAATAGACCCGCTTTCCTCTGCTGCGCTACAGAGAACTTAGGGCCATAGATGAAAAATTCACTGGTCAGAGTCTGTCCTAAGTGCTCCATTCAGTCCTTCAGGAGCGCGAACATGGCAGTGAGGCAAGGGCAGGACAGCCACAGGTGCTCCAGTGTCTCTTCTTCTCCTGTGCAGAAAGCACAGTGGTGCTGGACCTTGGGTCAAAGCAGGCCACGTGTCTGTTTGTGGTCACAGCCCCATACACCACTCTCCACTGGAGATCCGCACAGCGTTTCTCAATCGGAGGCCTGCACACCTGACCACCTGGACTCCGGGGCAGCAGCCAGCTCAGCTCTGTGGTGGCCTTTAGTAGCTGTGATTTACAGATCCTTCTTCGCCACTGTGGCCATTGTTGGCCGGCCGTTCCCTGCTGTGCTCCTACAGCCTGCATCGACAGTGGAGGGAAGAGCCAAGGGCGGACAGGTGGACCGACTCTGTAGATCCCTAGGGCTTCTCTAAAGCACGATGGGAGTCTGCTCCGGACCTCCTGCAGCAGCCTCTCCATCACACGCTGAGACCTTAACCCAGTCTCCTGGCTCAGCTGGGCAGCACTCTTCCAGCCTCTCTCAGTCTGCATGTCCGTCAGCCTGGTCACCCCTGCAGACACAACGCCTGTCTCACCTGAGCAGAGTCCAGGACGTCACTCCTGACCTCAAGATTCTTGACTCCTGACTCTTCTCCTGCACGACCATAAGGCTCCTCTCGGGAGAACGACAGCAATTAGCTCCATGCCCTCAGCACAGAGCGATAGAAACCTGTAGTGCCCGACAAATCCACGCGTTGAGGTCCAATAGGAACAGGTGTTTATCATAATCCAGGCCCCCACTCCACGGAGCAAAACGGCCGCCATCTTTGCCCACAGCGGATGTTGGCCATAGAGCAGGCGCTGCACAGTCTGTAAGCGGAGTGCGACCACATAGCTGGAGAGATCTATCAACCCCTGTCCTCCTTCATCCACAGGAAGGTAAAGAACAGCTGCCCTCCGCCAGTGGAAGCCCCTCCAGAAGAAGTCCACCAGTTTCGTTTGTATGTTCACCACCACAGAGTTCGGAGGCTGCAGGACGGTGAAGCAGTGCCACAAGCAGGAGGCAGTCAGAGTGTTGACCACCAGAGCCTGCAGAGAAGAGGAGAGAAGAGAGAGAGGAGAGGAGAGAGAGAAGAGAAGGAAGAGAGAGAGAAGAGGGGGGGGAGAAGAGAGAAGAGAGAGAGAAGAGAGAGAGGAGAGAGAGAGAGAGAGAGAGAGAGAGAGAGAGAGAGAGAGAGAGAGAGAGAGAGAGAGAGAGAGAGAGAGAGAGAGAGAAGAGAGAGAGAGAGAGAGAGAGAGAGAGAGAGAGAGAGAGAGAGAGAGAGAGAGAGAGAGAGAGAGAGAGAGGAGAGAGAGGAGAGAGAGAGAGAGAGAGAGAGAGAGAGAGAGAGAGAGAAGAAGAGAGAGAGAGAGAGATGAGAAGAAGAGAGAGAGAGAGAGAGAGAGAGAGAGAAGAGAGAGAGAGAGAGAGAGAGAGAGAGAGAGAGAGAGAGAGAGAGAGAAAGAAGAGGAGAGAGAAGAGAGAGAGAGAGAGAGAGAGAGAGAGAGAGAGAGAGAGAGGAGAGAGAGAGAGAGAGGAGAGAGAGAAGAGAGAGAGACTGACTGACTGACTGACTGACTGACTGACTGACTGACTGACCTGACTGAACTGACTGACTGACTGACTGGACTGACTGACTGGATCTGACTGACTGACTGATGACTGACTGCTGACTGGACTGGCTGATGGACCTGAACTGACTGACTGACTGACTGACTGATGCTGACACCGGCAGTCTCCTCAAAGTTTCTTTCCCGGAGTCCGGAGTCACTACCTACTGTGTACTTTCAGCCCAGTCCAATGGGGCCTGAGCGGGGGGAAGATTAATCTCAGATAGGTCCAGCGTCGGTTGTCCACACGGACGGGAGACACCGGACCCATGAACGGCGCTCGGAGGTCACTCCTCTCTGGGGAGAGCAAGGGCGACATGGCCGGGCAAGAGGCCACGCTGGAGTCCTGATGCTGCCGCCCGGCAGATAAAGCAGCGATCGTTCACGACGGCTTTATCTCTCGGGAGTACGGTGGGCTCCGGCAGGAACGGCAAGGGTAAAGCGCCCGACGCGGAGGGCAGTCGGGCTGGATCCATCTTCACGTGAAGCCGAAGAGGTCTTCAAAAGCGGTGAGGTAGAACTTATCTCAGTGCTGAGAGAGAAGAAGGGAGTATGTTTGGGCCATGGGCTTTTTTAGGCCATAGGTTTCGCGGACATGTGCCATGCCTTAGGCTGGATTGGTGGCTAGTCCTTTTTATCTGTCTCAGTGCGGCATCTGACTGTGCTGCGGGCCAGGAGAGATTACCCATAGCAAAGCCCGTATGGTGGGCTTAGCCCAAGAAGACTGTAATGTGATTCCAGGTGAAAAATAAATTTAAATGCGTGCTAATTAAGAAGATGACATTTTTGTGAGAAAAATCTATTCCGCCATTCTAAATGCGCCACAAGAGGTGGTGACGTAGCTATCGTGAGCTTGGAATCTGGCACTCGGTCAGTAGAGAGAATGAAGGGGACGATAGAAAGCTGCACCTCAGGCTCAGACCTGGAAGTAAGTACAAGACTCAAAACTTAATTTAACAACTATTGCTGGAACAATTTTCATAAACTAATGGTTAGCATATCTAAGATGTAAAAGGACGTTTGGTAAAAGACTCAATGAGGCCTAAAGGTTAATCTGTATGGATAGTACTGGTCAATGTAGCAAACAAGACTAACGCTATCGCTAACAGGGGAAATAAAACTTCGATGCAAGCTCCCCTTCATATATGTTTTTAACTTTTAGGAGCAAGGAGGCACATGGCTTCATTGATTAAAGAGCTATGATGAGAAATTTGCCTGTTTTTGGAGTCTTAAAACATGATGGCAGTGCTTCGAGGTAAGCTAATGCATTTACAAATTTAAGGGCAACAGTTAAAAAGTAATATACTTTTAAATATTACTGTTAATGCGACTGCACATTAACCTTTTCTAGATGTATAACGTGCAATGACTGACTAGTCACAGATCAGTGCTAACAATATCTGAAAACCGATACTGACTGAAAATATAATATTGAATTTCCTCTGTCTCAATCTGTAGAATAGCTAAGGAAGACACACAGCAGTATCACGCTATGTTGCTGAATAGGAAGTACCTTCAGCAGCCGACTTCTACAGACACACTTTGGGATGCAAATGACTGGGAACAATAAGGTATGGAACATTTAGCATTCCCTATTGAGAACCTTTGGACTAATTTGTAAGATTGATCACCTCCATAATATACTCACCTTGAAAATGTTAAGATTATGTTTGTCTTACATTGTAATATGTGTGGGTAAAGGGATTGTGACTTATTTCTCCACCGTGAATTGGTGATAATTGATCTGCTTCAAATAACCTTTGAATGCTTATAAATGTAAGAGTAAAAACAATGTTGTGCAAAGCAATACATACATGGGTAATATGTGCTTTATTGTAGACACCTCTGTGTTAACATAATGGTTCATGACAATACTGTGTTTGATATTATGACTCTCTGTCTCCTTTGCAGTCGGTGATGGACAGCTAATGGGTGAACTGATGATGATATGCACAGGCGTTGACCTGTCTCCAATGATACTGCTACAGAAACAAAACAAAAATGTTCTTCCGTCTCCGCAGTGACACCTTACAAAGTACGGTGCAAAGAGAGCCTGCCCGGTGTTCTGTCGTGCACCCTTGCCGAGATGTGCATATCCTCACTCTAAACAACGGCTTCGAGACACGTGAGAGAGAAATGCTCCCTTTTCTTTCACAAAATGCACTCCTTTTGTCATTATCATATGTTTTACTTCTTTAATGTTAAAACTTGAAGAGTTCTTGAATTTGTACAGTGCTACAGCTGTAAATGTAAGTCACATGAAGCTTATGATTCTTGTTGTTCACATTTACCCTATATTGCATTTAGCTGATGAATCAAAATAGCTTATGATATTACCAATACAACATCATGTTATGGGCTCTTTTGTCGCAGACATTTAGATCTAGAGCATGCGTTACTCTTTCATAATATTCAAAAATATTCTAGTTTTAACTTAAGTAAATAAGCAGGAAAATATAACAATGAAGCTGCTGAAATAAATAACAGTTTGAGGGTTTTGTGAAGGTTTTGTCAAGGGAGCATTTTGCTCTTACGTGTCCCAAAGCAGTTGTTTATGTGTGAGGAGATACAAACCTTGATAACGGTGCACGATTCGGCAGAACAACAGAACTTCCATTGTTGTAAGTCCAGGCCATCTCACCTTTTACTCACGCTGGAGGTAATTGTTTGTGACTCATAATGAAGAGCTTTTGTATTTTACATTCCAGGTCATTGCTGCCTGTGCTGTCCTCCACAACAGAAGACCTGCAGACCTGCACACTGGGCCAATGCTGTTGTCACCGTCATATACTCTAAAGTCTGAAACAGTTTCCAATGGGATAAACCAGGCACAACAATGTCTTAATAAAGTGAATGCCCTTCATTCATTTATTGCTGGTGTAAATACAAACAAGTTTATTTTACAGCTGTGCCAAATATAGAAACTTCTACTCTGACTTTACACTTCCTTAGCACTGAGGAAGAGCATTTAAAACAATGTCCCAGAGGAATATACATTTGACCCCATATACTGTAGAATATAACTTTCCCTTTGTGAGACAAAAATAAACCCTTATGGTATATACCAAGATAGGAATATTTGTGTATACTAACTAGTTCATACTAGTTAATATTTGTATTATGAAAAGATGCATGAAACAATAACCCTGAGGCCAGTTATAGTGCTATACTGCGTTTAAGCAGTAGGTGGCCGAACCTATCCAATTTTGCATTAAAAACGTGAGTCTGTAAAAAGGTAACTTTGAGAGAAGTCACTATGGATTTCATCTAACTGATTTCTTTGAAGGACTCCACAGTATGTCTTATGTTATTTTACAAAATCATTTGTGGAGCAGTGGTGTCTGACTGTTGGAGCAATGATATAAAAACACTTCTGAAAATAAACATTTTCTTCTTAATGATGGATTGCTTTGATATCAGTGGAGTTTTTGGGGTAATTTTTTATTATCAATAACAAAAAAACAAGTATAGACAGCACCTTACTGTCATTCATACTGTGATAACTACAAGGCAAACTAGTTTGGATACTGGGATATTAACATGTCATTTATCATTTGAGACAAATAGTTTAAGTATTAATAAGGCTACATAGTCAACAATAACCGTATGTAGCGATGTTAGCGTAGCGTTAGCTGAGGGAGCAGCTGACAGTCATGCATAATAAATAATAAATAAATACATTAAATATCCAGAAGACCTCCAAACACACAATAATAATCATAAGGCAAACTCAAAAATACTGTATATATATCTAAAAAGTGTAGAGATTAAGGAAAACACGATCAAAACAAACCACTGGGCACTCGGCTGCATCTCACCTCATAGCCCTATAGTCACGTCATGTCACGTGATTTTATCAAACCCGGAAGTGCTCTTGATTTTATCGCTTATTTCTTTATAAACACAGCAATGTGTTGTTTTAAAACTCATATACAGTATGTGACCAGTCACAGGAATGAAAGACACAAGTCGATTTTGGGGATTTTGAGATTTTCACAGATTATTAAAGTGTAGTCTCCAAGCTTTCCAACGATGTGTAACACATGGAAATCTGATAATATTTGGAGGCGTAGCGGTGATTTGAAGTTAATAACTCCAAAAAGGCCAAAGGGCTGAAAAACCTCTCCAAAGTTTTGGGCCATTCTCACCTCTCTGCTGTTGGGAGTGACAATAGGGCTCATTTACATCTCATTGGGATAAGCCACACCCCCTGTCAAACTCCCCCTCAAAGCAGTAAAGCACAGGGAGGGAGCAAAAAGGTTATTGCTTCCACAACAAACCATTGTTTACCAGTTTCATTATGTGTATCAGTCTTATTTTTGGTTTCATGTATTTATCTCAGCAGAGGGTTGTTATTGTTCTTTGTAATTTTGTAATATCAATTGATAAACTGTCACTGGCTTGAGAATGTGTTGTGTAACATCTGTAACTTTTATGTTAAAAATAATTTTAATGTTCAAATCAAAAACTGTCATATATTATATACAGTATGAGTATGAATCCAAGTATGACTCAGAATCCAAATAGATTTTATTGCCATTGTCGTTTTTTGCTAATGATAAATAATAAGCAATAAACTATGGAAAATAAAAAGAATATATCAATCAATAAAGCAAATCACTCAAACATTGCTTAGAGAGCGCTTTTCATACCAGAATCATAAGTTAAGTTTACAATATAAAAACAAGAGAAGAGATCTTTGGGTATTTTAATGTTATTGCAGTGCTCTGATTCATGAAACCTCACACAGTAGAGTGTTTCTACACATTATCCCCCAAAAAATCAGTCTCTAGATGTGCAAACCTTGTAGTCATACTCCAAAAGATTTTCTGCTGTTATTGCAGCAAAAGGGGGTTCTACAAAGTATTAAGGCCCTGTCCCAATTCCAACACTTGCCTCTGAGAACACTCGCTGAGTTCCCTCCACAGTAAAGTGCCCTCATTGAGGGAAGTGCAAATGAAGATTCTCCCCTAAGGAATGGGACAACACTAGTATGCAAATTGCGACGAAGAACGTGTACCTTACGTCACGCGCAACATCGACGTGTCTGATTTCACCCCCGTCTAGTAGATAGCGGTAATACAGAGTTTATACTTATATTTACTTCAGTGGTTTATACACATAAACTACAATGACAAGAAATACGTAGCTCCTGCCTCTTGTGGGTGCCATGTTGATTTATCTACGTTTGATAAATCAACGAGAGGAAATATACGAAACAGCAGACGCGTTCGCCGTATGTTTGTGACGGTCGGGGGATGTTTCAGGTATGTTGTTTCGTTTAATTTTGGCACTTGGCTCAACTTAGCTGCCAACTACCATTGTGTCTAAAAACAAGACGACCTACACATTCAGATCGTATAGTTTGCATCCAGTCTATTGTTAAACGATTAAACGTGATGCATACTGTTTTCGATAATCAATTATCATCTGTGTCACATAAGTAGAACGTAAACAAGCAACAGTCCTCACAGGAGAAAGAGTTCAGCTTGAGACCATTTTTGTTTACTGAAAGCTTGAATTAGAGTCAGTAGATTGAGAACCTGAATAAGCGCGAAACATCCACATGTGCACCGGGGCGCACCGGGACACACACCCGGCCGTCAGTGTCTATTGACGGGCAGACTCTGGCGAAGCACTCGGCATTTTTACGAACGTCGTCAAATAGCGACTTTCAAACTATAACTTAAAAGTCCATTGCATATACATCTAACTAAGATATTCCAACACATTTCATAATTTTTACAGGCTTATTTGCGTATATATATTCTTACATTAGTAATTGTCGCTTCCACCGGTAGCCGCCATGTTTATACTCCCTCGGCCCCAAGTCTGCTCCTGACCTGACTCGCTGCGGAGGGGTCTTTTCAAGGGGAGATAGCCACTTCCTCTTGCTCCCTAAGTATTGGGACACCCTACCCCTCCGCGGGAACGCGCAAATCAAGGGGAAGGGCTCAAAGCGAGGGCAAGGGTTTGAATTGGGACAGGGCCTAAGTCATGCTGTATGAATACTTGTGCACTCCCCACTTTTCAAAAATAACAGAAGCATGTATCATTTTGCTTTCACTTCACAGTTGTCTGTTACTTGTGTGTGAACTTTCAGTAAAAATTCAAAATAAAATCTTTATGTTTATGGTTGTAAACATGACATAATGTACAGTGAAAATGCTGCTGCGCTTCCCCCCAGTCCCTCCCTGTGTCAGCTCCAGCCTCAGGCTGAGAGAGAGTTACAAACTCCGGACATAACTGAAGTTATAACTTTAGAAAAGACTCCTGTACTACTTTAGTAATGCACATACAGGAGAGGAAAAGGCCGACATTGCGACGTATCGCCGCGCGCGGTTCAAGATTGTTTACATTTCACTGCACAAATCCATAGTATCCACTTTATCTGGCCATAAAACCGAAAATATGAAGTGGATCTCTCTCGAATAAGAAGTGGCTGAAAGCTAGGGATGCGCTGACTACATTTATGGAGTAGTTTAAGTTTGTAGAGATCTTGATTTTGTGTAAATAGCAGGTTAATTCCTCGTGACTAGATGACTGTCTCGCATGCTAACACCAGCATGTTAGCTAACAACAGCAGCACAGCACACATTGGCACGGCGGCCACCAGCAATAAAAAAACAATCTTTCACTCACCCGTCTGAAGTAACCTTTGCCTTTTGCTCAGAAAAACTCGTCGTAAATCTATTTTAAAGCGCAAGTAGTGTGACATACACAAAATGTACAGTCACATATTTTATGTTATTTAATTATGAGAGTCACGCTATTTATGTTTAGTTAAGGGAGAAACCTGGGAATGATTTATTAATGCATGTTTGACTTGGAAGGGATTGCAATTATGGGGTGCGCCACTAGGGGCATTGTTGTGAGCAGGCTGTGGGTCCGCCTGGCGGGGCCTTCTTGCCAACACGTTAGCAGCTTCCTTTCATACAACGAAGCGAGGCTGCGTCAGACCAACAACTCACTGCCTCCTGTCTTGTTTTCTATTATACAGGTAGTAATGTCCTAAGCACATGCTAGATGACACATAAATGTAAGGTATCATATTGTGGTTAGATATAGCCAATTTCGAGCGGTTTTTCACAACTTAAGACGACGTAATTCATGTTTTCAGTCGCGCTATATCCGTGAACACGCGATTCAGTAATGGCGGTGCCCCCCCCTTGACTTGAACTCACGAGTAAACGAGAAAGCATTATCCCAAATGAAAGTTTCGCTAAATGGTTTCTGTAGGAACGGGTGTTTAACATATTTTTTTATATTTTTGAGACAGTTTAAGCATTTTTGATTTTTTGAGTGTTCAGTATTGTGTATCATTATTTTCAGTAAAAGATTTATAAGCAGGTCAAGCTGTAATCGGAACAAGGTTTCAATTTTTAATCAAGTATTGGCTTGTTACAATGTAGAAAGCTACAAGGATAAGAAAACAGTATTTTTGTTTACTTATTTTTTGGTCATGTGTGTTGTTGTCGATTATGTTTATTGATAGACACAGACTAAATATGAATATGTAAATGTATTTGATTTTTGTATTAAAGATACAACGAAGCGAGGCTGCGTCCGACCTACAACTCACTGCCTCCTGTCTTGTTTTCTATTATACAGATTTAAATCTACTATTACTTTTCGATACCAGTACTTTAACGATACCTGCTTTTCGGTGCCAGTGCCTTAACGGTACTTTTTTCGGTACCTATGTTATTTTAATTCAATTAAAATAACGTGTATAAAAAAGTGTCGTTCAGGAAAAAGTCCTAAAACAGCACAACAGAAGCTACACAGGCCGCAGCAGCGTCACCTGTAGCTTCGTGAGCACAATTTTCACTTAAAACAGCGATAAAAAGAAAGGACGGACCTTATTATTACCTCCTGAGCTGCAGAGACAGGACAGATCCACATCATACACGGTTTTCTTTCAGATAAACGTCTCTAAACACACTGCGCTTTGACGAAGTGAAAGCACTTTCCCGTCAAAGATCTTTACACAGTGTGAGCGCTCACTCTGCCACTAATAATCTACAAAAACTATGATCAGTGTATACCACCAGGTGTCGCTGCTGTTATATATAGCGCTGTTATATATAATGCACTCAGTAGAATGAGAACACCAGTTTTAATGTTTTAATGTTTGATGTTGTACCAAAAATGTCTAATACAGAGTGAGCGCTTATTTTTCCACAAACAATCTTAGATATTCCCCTCGCTGCAGCTGCTTGTAAAGTTGTAAACAGCAGCACGTAAACTCAGCCTTCGTGGGTCTGTGGCTAAAGGTAAAGATGTCTTTCCCCAGGTAGCAGTCGTGTCTGAGCCAGTTCTGGCTTTCTTGTGGCACAGCTGGCTGACTGGCGACCTGACTGCAATCATCTGGCCCAGTAACGAGCCATACGCAATAAATCGAGTGTCAGTAATCAGGCAGTAAAATCATTACTGGGCCTGAAGTGGACACGCGGTGTCTGCGCCACAACAATCACAACTGATGCGGGCCACAGCGGTCAGAACATGCCGTGGCGCATACACGCGGTGCCATCTTCTGGCCCGATAACAAACAAACGGCGAGTGAGCCACACGTTTTGGAATAGATACTTGGTTTGAATTACCTTGACAAACAAGGCGGGCGGGATTACCGTATTCGAAATATGTTAGTTAAAAAGCCATCATTCTGCAGTTTGTTCATGTTGATTTAACGTAAAAAGTGCAAAATAAGTCTACAACGACAAGAGAGTTTGTCTGTATTACATGATCCCGCGCGCCCGGGACACACTGGCGTCAAGAACCAACAAAACATGTCACGTCGTACGTTGTTGTAAGTGTGGTTGCCTAGTTACGTACGTAGCTACTTTTCCTGCGAATGTGTGGATCTGTCCACAAAAGTTATTTCCTGCTGGTGAGTAATAATTGTAACTTTTCATATGATGTTTTTGTCAGACTGACATTTACATTAGTGTATAAGTGAATATGTTTTTGAGCTACCGTTGTGTTTTGCCATATATGTGCATTATTTAATTTTCTGTGATGCCAAAAATAACCAGTTGGCTAGGTTACCCAGCTAGCAAATTTACATTGTATTGAAAACTGTTGAATGAAAAACATATTAAATCCACATTACACGTTCGTCTAATGTGCCATCAGAGATTACTTCAGGATTTAACCAAATAGAGATTGTAGCATAAATGACATTTTATTGACTTTGTTTTCCGTTTATTTTTTTTTATTTTTTTATTTTTTTTCAAAAAAAATATTTATTTACATTTCCATGTACAAAACAAATAGGGCAACAATAATAAGTTTGCTCAGATGACATTTTTAACAGGCAATAAAAGAACAAAACAAAAAAAAAGTACAGTATACTACAAGAGGTTATACAGTTCTGGGTAGTTTACTCAATAGTTCATAAACAGATTCATTACCATTGGTACTTATATATTTGAGGGATTTTAGATAACTGTCAAAGTCAATAAGGAATATTTTAAAGTTTGGGGATGATTTAAGTATCCTTTGTTTATGAATAAAACATTTTGCTAGACAGAGGACCAAGTTATAACACAGTTCATTGTTCTTGTTTTGAAGAAGAATTCCAAAAGTTATATTGTCATTTGAGATAAGGCTTGGGATTTCAATTTGCCGTTGTATCCAGTCCTGCAAGTTCTTCCAAAATATTTGAGTCTTGGTACACTCAAAAAAAATATGATCCGTTGTCTCCACATTGTTCTCACAGAACGTGCATGTATTATCATCAATATTAAAGCGTTTTTTTAGCAAATCTTTCGAGGGATAAACAGCATTCATAATTTTAAAGTGTGTCTCTTTGGCTTTTGGTTGAATAGGAAGTTTTAAGTACAGTGTTCTTAGTTTATGAATGGATTTTTTTTCAAATTTATAAATAATGTTGTTTTTGTTGATCTTACCGGGGAATAAATTCTCCGTGAGGCATTGTCTAATGAATTGATTGGAGCATTTCTTATCCATGAGAGATATTCCATGGATTGATATGGTGCCCAACTGTGGATTTATAGGTTGGTCTTTCATTATGTTTCGGGTTTGAAATATAAATTCTTTTGGCAATGCTTTCAAAAGCTTTGTAAATTCAGATTTAGGAGGATTGAAGTTGTATTTGATACAAAAGTCTTCATAATTTAGGAATTCACCGTTTGTTTTCATCAAATGCACAACAGACCATATATTCCTATTCAACCATTCTTCATAAAACAGTGACTTATTTCTATGAAGTATGTACCTGTTATTCCACATTATAGTCGAATGTGGTGAATAATTATGCACATACAGTAGCTTCCAATACAATAATACTTGCTTGTGGAACTCTGACAGTTTAATGGGCAATTTATTAATATTAAAATCAGACAAGAGTAATAATTTTAGCCCACCTAGTTTGTTAAAAATAAATTTGGGATACTATACCAAAAACTCTTAGAATTGAGCCAAGCTTTTAACCAGTTTATTTTCAGTGTACCATTAAGGCATTCAAAATCTATTACTTTCAAGCCCCCATTGTTTATGTCTTGGACCATTTGATCTTTTTTTAAATAATGTGGCTTGTTTCTCCAAATGAAGTTGAAATTAATGGTATTGATAGTTTTTATCAGGTTGTTTGAAACAGGAGTACTACAGGTTGGATAAATTAATCTCGATAAACTTTCCATTTTCGTCAAGTAAATGCGACCAAATATAGAGAGATCCCTCTGAAGCCATATGTTTAATTTTGATTTACATTCAGCAAGTTTATTTTGGATGTTCATAGTGAGGTTGGAATTACAGTCTTTTGATATATATGTTCCCAAATATTTAATTTCTGATTTAACAGCAATATTGCATACTTCTTTTAAGTGTGTGTCGTGAATCGCAAGGAGTTCACATTTCTTTAAATTTAACGTTAGCCCAGAGGCATCAGAGAAATGTTGTATTTTTTCAATAGCTATTGGAATTTGTTTGTGTTTTTTAGGAAAAGCGTCGTATCATCCGCTAATTGACTTATGATTATTTCTGTACCACAGACGTCTAATTTATTAAGATCCTCACTTTTTTTTAGATATATTGATAACATTTCACTAACTAAAATAAATAAGCAAGGCGAAATTGGGCACCCTTGAGGGATTCCCACCGAGATATTGAACCTGGGAGTGGTTCCCTCAGTTAATAAGACACAGCTACTGATATCCTGATATAGACCTCTGACTAAATTGGTGAATTTGACTCCAAATCCGAAATGTTCCAAAACTGAAAAAATAAATTGGTGTTCCACCGAATCAAAGGCTTTATAGAAATCCAAGAAGAGGATAAACCCATCATCACTTATCAGATCCCTATATTCAATAATGTCCATTACTAATCTAATATTGTTGTGGATTGACCTACCTTTTAAAAAACCAGATTGTGTTTCCGCAACAATATTTGAGATTCCAAATTGAAGACGTATCTTAAAAATGTAAGTTAGAAGTTTATAATCTGTATTTCTTAGAGTGATTGGTCTCCTGTTTTCAATAATTCTCTGGTCTTTATCTGCTTTTGGAATAGAAATTATAACTCCTTGACGCATTGTAGGAGGGAGACAACAAGATTCAAAAATGTCTGAGAAAACATCATAAAGTAGATCCTTTATATCTTCCCAAAAATGGCGATAAAAATTCCCAGTAAGTCCATCCGGACCCGGAGCTTTGTTCAGAGATAAGCTCTTCATCGCTTTCTCCAACTCTGATCTTGATATATTATTATCACAGTTTTGTTTATAATTATCATCAATTTTGGGAATATGCATTTTAATACTGTTCAAAAAAGCATTGCAATTTTGTTCTGAGAATTTGGAGGTTTACAGATTGTTGTAAAATTTAAATATTTCTTTCGAGATTAAGTTTTCATCTGTAGTCTCTATATTGTCTATTAATAAGGATTTTATGGTGTTTCTTTGTTGTCTCCGTTTTTCTAAGTTACAAAAGTATGCAGTATTTTTTCCCCCCTCTTCAATCCATTTAGCCCTTGATCTAACAAAGGCTCCTTTTGCTTTCTGAATATACATTTCATCTAATTTTGGTTGAAGATTTCGTATTTTCTGTTTATCGTCCTCAGTAGGATTAGGTTTGTTGCAGTAAAAATTCAGCTGTTGTACAAGATCAAGTTCCTTCTCTTTAAGTTTCCTTATAATTTTTTTGCCAAATGATATAGAAAATTGTCGAACCTTGTATTTAAAGAATTCCCACTTCCGCATTGGGGTATCTAGTTCTTCTAAAACCATAACATCTGAAAGAATGGATCTTATATTTTCACAGTAAGTTTCATCATTCAAAAGACTGGAGTTAAATTTCCAATATTTACATGTAGCCTGTGTTTTGTTTTTAGGTTTTAATTGTAAATAAATAAGATTATGATCAGTCAGAGGCGCTGCAGAAATATCAGAGCTGACTTCATACAACAATAACTCATTTGCCACAAGCCAGTGGTCTATTCTAGATTTATAATTTGAATTGAACCAAGTGAATTTAATTGTTCCTGGGTTGAGATGACGCCATGCGTCCACTAAGTTTTGATCAGTACAGAAGTTATTAAAGACAGTATTTGGATGACTTGACGTATATTTAGAAGGCCATTTATCCATAAACTCATCTTGCACAAGATTAATGTCTCCTCCGATAATAACATTGTTGGTAGAATACGTTAGTTTTAGATGGTCTAGCTGCAGGGCTATTTCTTCTAGCAGTAATCTGTTTTGGCTTATAGTGTTGTATCCATATACATTTGTTAAAATTATTTTAAAATTACCTATGTCGATAATAAGGATTATCCAATGCCCATGATCATCTTTTAATTGAGAGATTACTTGTCCCTGAAAGTTTTTCAGTAAAACAGCTACCCCTGCTGACCTTGAAGTGCCATGGCAAAAGTAAGCTCCATCCCCCCACTGTTTAGTCCAAAAAATACGGTCCTCAGGCTTGGAGTGAGTTTCCTGTAATAGTATTATATTTGCATTTTTCCCTTTACAAAACAAGAAAAAACTTTTCCTTTTAGTTATGTCTCTTAACCCCTTGCATTGATAGAAATTAAGGATAAATTGCTTTTCAAACTGAACATATAACAGTAACAAACAAAAAGGTATAACCACCAATAAAGTAGAAAATGGGTGTGTTACCTTACAGAAAAAGAGAAAAAAAGTAGCAAAACCCTGACTGCAATATGAACGCTTAAACTCACATGCGGGATTCAAGACCTGTGATAAGTGCTAATTAAGGCATCACTTTGTGTCCATTGATGTATGCGTGTCTTCCCTTGTAGACCGCCTTCTGCCCAGCCTTTCGTGCCAGCTCCACTTTTGGCCACACAGCCATCCGCGCTTCTCTCTCATCCTTGGTGAGGTCCTCAGCGAATTTGATGCTGATGTCTCTGCAGACGGGATGGCCCTTGGTGGCACGCCAGAGTTCCTCCTTGTAGGTTCTGAGTGAAAACTGCATAATGATCTGTCTGGGACGGCCATTGACGGCGACGCCAAGGCGATGCACGGAGTCCAAGATCAAATCCATCTTCTCATACCAGTGTGGCAGGATCTTTATGATGATATCGGCAACCCGTTTCCGTGTGTCTTCATCCTTTTCTTCTTTCAGCCCGTTAAGGCGCAGGTTCCATCGTCTTTTGTATGCCTCCAAATCGTCCGTCTTTTTCTCAACGCGGGAAAGTTTCTCAGTCAGATCACTGTTGGTAGACTTCAGTTGTTTAATCTCTTCGGCCATCTCTTTATTCTTCTCTTTCAGATCTTTGATTTCACCACTGTTAAAATCAACTGCCTTAACAAGGTTAGCGATGGCGAGTGTATTTTGCTTCAGGTCGCTTCTGAGCTCTTCAAACGATCTCCTCAGACTTTCAACCGCAGCTAGTATGGCGCTTGTCTCCGCACTAATGGTGGGCTCTTCATTTCCTTTTTGCTTTTTGGGAGGCACGGGAACTTTACCTGGCGATGTTAAAACATTCTTGGTCCCCTTTACATTGGTCTCCATAGCTTCTTGACTGGCATAATCGTGAACTTGGTGGTCAAAGTACCTTCTGGTACTTTGACCTCCTTCTGGTCAAAGTACCAGAAGGAGGAAATGGGTACTTGATTGCTAATGGGTGTCACAAAGTGCTGTATACTTTAAAGGTCAGATCTAACTAATAATGAAGTATATTGTGGTTGTTACTATTATACTATTGCAGTTGTTATTGCCATTGTTATTGCTATTGCTGTTGTGTTGTTATCATCACTATTTTAACTTTAAACTTTAAATGTAACAGTCTAGGATTAATACCTAACAATCTGTGGATTATTCTTAGAATCCAACTCAATCGATTCAGACAGCAGTACTGCTATTGATGCTGATGGTAATATAAAGGAAATAAATTCTTAGAAGTAAAACATGCACATATCTATGTACTCCGCATTCAACATAACCCATAGTATAGGGCAGACATGTGGGCAGCAGACTCCTAAAATTTGTCTCTTTTAATGCATAGTATAGGACACTTAACAAATGATGGTCCGGTTGCTCGGGGGCTGCTCCCCTCTGGCAGCTGGTCCAGTCACAGAAAAGAAGAAAAAGAAAGAAAAGCCCCGAATCCCTTTTAACACATATCATTAAGACCATTCTTGTTATCATGAACATCAAACAGTCTGCGATTACTGTACCTTTCATGAATAAATGTGGAGTATTTTATGTATCATTCAAACACTTTGATACAGAGTAATGTAATATGGGTTGTAATGGTGATGGTGAATAACGGTAATGCCAACATGGTAATGAATTCTGTATGGGAGACAGAAATAATACACTGGTTGTAGCGTGTGAGATACTGTGAATGTTGACCTGGTATAATGCAGTGTCGCATTTGTTAATATGTAACCAACTCGGTTGATAGTTGTTTTGTAAAATGGTAAGAAATATGCACTGTTGTTAGTTATTGAAGTTTATGAACAGGGGTGGGAGTCAATAAGCTTGTCTTCTTCCCACTCCTTTTCGAGCTGTAATGTAAATTATTTTTTCTTTTTTTCTTTTATTATGTATATATATATTTCTGTTTTTCTTTTCTTCTTTAGCTCGAAATAAAATATTCAAATCAACTAGCAGCGATTTGTTAACTTTTCCGTTAGCTTTGCCGTTAGCCATTCTGCTATTTGATGGTTCTGCTTACAAGGCTTACTTGTTTGTCTCGCGGCAGGAGAAAATCACAGGTATCTTGGATAGTTCTTGACTTTAGTTGTTAGAATTAAGTAGTTTTGCGCGTCATTTAATCTTAAATCGATCTTTTTTCAGGGTCTGCTACTCGGAGCTCTTCACTGCTCAACCGCCCGCTCCGCCATCTTGCCCGCTCTCCCGTTTTCTGTTTATAGAGCAATATACAGCCAAAGTGCATGCACCACTCACTGCACTTGGCAAGTAAAAATTTTCTTTAGGTAGAAATATTATGGTTTGTGTCATAAAAGAACCAGTCATGTCACCAGATTTGAAGTACACATGTTCAAATCAATCAAATGCACCTATTGTCATACTAATAACCATTGTATATTGATTAATAGGCTTAGTACTTACTATAACAAAAACACTTTACTACATGTAGGCTCCACACAGCCTCTATTAGGGTATATGCCCAGGTTTATAAAGTCCTTGGGCAAATTAAAACAGCCAACAACTCAAAATCTTTATAAAATTGTCTCCTCTTTTCATTACAGTTTTCTATCCTCAACACCCTCTGCGATGTGATCTGGAAAGGTTCAGCAAATGATGGATACATCATACATGTGTGGCCAATGACCAGAGCAGAGGTAGGAGACTGAGAGCCAGCAAGATCAACATCCGATTTTCATTTTTATCTATTTATTAGTGGTTCTAAAACAAAAGTAATCCGCGTTCTTTTTTGTAGTATCTCTAAACCCAACTCACTTGAAGAGAATTAAGAGATCTACTATCTGAACACTGGGAATAGGATTCACCATTAAGGGGAAACATTTTTATATGAACCTGTCATTGACGGTGCTCAAGCCAGAGCTTTTGTAAAAGCCTAATCACACACAGAATACTCATGCTGTGACAATGCATTTAGACAGGGGTATGGATGAATAAGTGACTTAATCTGAGATGAACAGCCTTAAGAGAACTGATTCATGTTTTAGGCATTCTTTATTATGTGGCATCAGGGGGTCGATGTCTGGGGCTGTCAGTGACAGCGGCCTGCTTGCAAGCGATCGCTTGTAGCTGCACAACTCGCTCGCTCGCTATGAATCCAACTCCAACTCGCTACGGAGGCGTATGCGGGAGGGAGTGGAGGTTATATACGGCTGCAGTGATGACGTGCTCTGGTACCGTGACGTTGCATGGGTAAGGTCATTGGCCAATCACATAATTCCACTTTGGTTGAATGTTTTTAACCTGAAGAGGGCAGTAACCGCTCAGTTTTGGACCCAAAAGAGGGATTTTGAACTAATTTTGCACAAAATGTCAAAATATTGACTGGGACATGTAGACAACTCTATTTGACACCCATTTAGGCAGCTCATCAGTAAAAAAAAGTGGATTTGGGGTTTAGTTGCACTTTAAGTTATAGCTTTAAGTTATAGTTTTGCTTCGCTCCATTTGCGCTGAAGCGGCTCATTATCTGCGCACACGTTCATGTTGCTTTTTTTTAGACTCGCTGCGGGTCATATTGACGTCTGGAGAGAAAAAGAACTGAAAGTTGGCACCGAAAGAATTTTAATTTTTCGATACCACCCCCGACCGGAGCTTTTCGGTCGGTACCAAGTAGGCACTGTTTAATGGTGCCCATCCCTATTCATGTTAAACAAAAAGAAAATCACGTAATGATTACAAGACTTCCAAAGTAAGAAGACAACACGAAGATAGAAATGTATGCAGTTTACCAATATATATAAGCATTTATTTTAATTTCTTAATTTCTTTAATTTCTTTCTTTTCTTTTCTTTTTCCATTCACTTAATAACCATAACCAATCTTTACTTATAAACACCAGTCACCATTCTAGTAATTGAACATTATTATTAAGTTTTACGTAATCAAATGACCCATTATTATTGACATTCCCATTTCCACCGTAAAAATATTAGTTGTGATTGTTTTATTGTTTGTTTTGTTTTGTTGTTTACCTTGTTTAGTGAGGTCCCTTTAAAAAGCCACAGCAAAGTGCAAATAACGGCACTAAAGCTAGCGTTTCCTGGTTAGCATTGTCCATTTCTTAAAGTATTTATGGACTGTTGAACCACCTTGCTCCTCTCTGTGTCTCTATCTTTATTTAGTAGAAAAATAGATTCATAAATCTATCATAAAGTAACTGCTTCAAACATTACCATATATGGGCATTCCTGTATTCACTGCAGATGTTTTGTGTTCAAAGATTTCACCATGGCAACATATTCAAGAGTTTTTCTTTAAATAGATTTGCTATGGCAACGCTCTGTTTATCCGTAGTCATAGCAACGGAACTGAGCGCTTTGAACAGAACCAAAGCGCTCAGTCGACAGCACAGATCCACGTTACATACCCACAGAGTAGAAGTTGGCCATTGTGTGATTGTGTTATTTATACAGTTGTACATGGCCGTTTTTGGTTGTTTTTTATTTCTCGTTAGTATTATTTTACCGTTGAATAGTATGTGTATTGACTGTGTCACCGAACAAGTGTAGTTTACAAGTCTTTTGATAATAGAGCATTGAGGATGGACCGGATTATGGCCAGAAGCGTTGCACTTCAAGAAGCTAATGATGCGCTTCAAGAAGCTAATAATGCGGTTCGACAAGCTACTTATGAGTTTCAAGAAGCTAATGATGCCATGCGTTTTGAGCGCGCCCTACTAAGACATCACAATGAGAACAGAATTCCAAGAGTAATATCTCATTCGGAAACTTCCTGGTTGTTTCACCTTTGCAGATTTGTCGTCGCCTTGTTTGCCATGCTTGGCGTGATGGCGTCCATCCATATGATAATGCATGGAACAGACGTCTTCTTCATAACCTTGACAGATCTCCGTAAAGTAGCAGGGTTGATCATTCATTTTCTAAGCAAGTTACCGTACCTTTTCGCGTATAACGTTGGGCCAGTAAACATTTTTATCTCTCCTCTCTCTCTCTGCCCCTTCCCTCTCCCTGACTGGGTCCCTTTTAAAAGGTCCTACCTGGCCGTAACTATAATGGATCATATTGTACCTTGCGACGTTGCGTTTGTAAATCTTCACATGTACCCTTCGTTTTTCCTGTATCTGCCTCCGCTGTCATCTCTGTCTTTCTCTGCTGTCCCTCCGTTCACTGTGACCGTGATTTGCATCTCTGCTTCAATCAAATCTGTCCCTTTAGAGCTTGTAGGTTTCAGATTGTATGCGCCTCTGAGTTCTTTGCTATGGCTGAGATTGTGTGATGTAAAAATTGGAGTTCAGCTTTTCCCAGGATTCCAAAAGGGTTTGAAGCTGTCCACGGCTGAAGCATCTGTAATTGCCGACAACACCATCCCAAGTGAGCCATTCGTCGGCAACACAGAAACATATTTAAGTGGCCTGGAAACAGACCAGATTATCGACGACCTTCAAGGAGAAATCTCTCCTCTCATGACCTTTGAAGGAGCCATCGTTTCCAGCCTCCTTGGTTGGTGGCTTCTCGCTTCACAGCACTATTTTTAAAACTCCAGGCCATCAAAAACGACAAAATGTGTTGAAACGAGTCAGAAACATCTCAGAACAAGTGAAACAGCCTTGGTCAAATGCCCAACTAAATCCTAAATATCTGTGTAGGCTCTCAGATGTACAGGAGTTGTTCATCTTCAATGAAGGTTCTTGAGTCATTTTCTGTCACTTCAACGACAGAAGATGTACAGAAGATGACTGAAGACCCTTCATTGAAGATGAACAACTCCTGTACATCTGAGAGCCTACGCAGATATTTAGGATTTAGTTGGGCATTTGACCAAGGCTGTTTCACTTGTTCTGAGATGTTTCTGACTCGTTTCAACACATTTTGTTGTTTTTTTCAGATTAATTTAATTGCCAATGGGGTTAGAGAATTGCTTTTGTCCAATTGGCAGTTTTTATTTCTTATTTTAAGCGAGATTACCTCAGAACCAGTGAGAAATGTCCTCAAACTAGCAAAGTAAACTTGGTCCAATCCTGAAAAAAGTCTAAACACCTTAGTGTTAGTTTCGTACCTGATGGTTTCGGCTACAACTGTGGCCTTCCTCAGAGGTTGTCACGTGGTGTTGCTGTGACGTGTCTGGTCAG
This sequence comes from Neogobius melanostomus, assembly GCA_007210695.1. Classification (NCBI taxonomy): domain Eukaryota; kingdom Metazoa; phylum Chordata; class Actinopteri; order Gobiiformes; family Gobiidae; genus Neogobius; species Neogobius melanostomus. The sequence continues at coordinate 3,650,386 of VHKM01000227.1, read as the reverse complement.
CTGATTTATACAGTTTTTAGCACTGTCTTCCTGCTTGTAGTAGCAGGCTGACAGCGCCATCTGCAGTGCGACTTCTTCAGAACTACGTCCCAGGTGTGGGAAAGTTGGTACGCCCCCTCGACCCGGTTCACAGCAACACCACGTGACAACCTCTGAGGAAGGCCACAGTTGTAGCCGAAACCGTCAGGTACGAAACTAACACTAAGGTCTGGCTATAAGAAAAAAGTTACATAAACAGTAGTGTTGCACGGGTCAGCGTTTTTTCTGCCCCCGACAGAGCCACCCCGACCGAGCGACCCGATGAAAATCAAACAAAACCCAGAAAAAACCCCGACACAAATCTGCACATAGCACATAGGAGCAAAGGAGCAGAATCTATTTGAAAGAGTAACGTTACTTTGAAATGGTTTTACTCAAGTAGAAGTAAAAAGTAGTGACACAAACATTCACTCAAGTAAAAGTAAAAAAAATACTTGCGTTAATGTAACTTGAGTACTGAGATTACGGAGTAACTGTTTGGGAAAAAAAGTCTGGTCTATTTTCAATTAGGCCATAAATAGTGTGAAACAAAACATACAATCATGGTGAAATGGTGGTATTTACAAAGAAAGTTCAAAGAAAAAAGAAAATACAGAAAAACTGCACGAGACAAGCTACATCTATTTTATAGATCGAAATGCCGCTTAAACGGTGAGATCACTTGGACCAACAGGAAGTAAAACTACTCAATATTATGTTTTAGCCGTGGTTTTAGACCAATTTTGCATTTTCTAACCAACAAAATGGAAGATAGTAATAAAGATTTATTGGTTTATTTGCTAAGGGCAGTACAGGTTAATGAACGGTCTCATGCATGTAAACACGCCTCACCGGATTGTAGCCATGGGCTAATGTCCATCCGTCGTCCCCATGCACACTCTCAAACATCCTGGCCTATTGTACATGTTTTTAGTGGTAGGGGAAACCGGAGTACCCGAAGGAAACCTGCACACTTAGAAAACTTTACACTTGACAGATCGTCCTGGTGCTTTCTCTGCTATTTTCACTGCAGTACTTTGCGTGGGCCTTGTTTAACATTGGGGACGTTTTTCAACAATCCGATTGGCTGTCGTTTGCCACAGGGGCCGCGCAACAACGTGCCTTTCAAAATAAAAGTCTACATGGGTTTTAACCATTTTAAAACACAGAAAGGCCGTGTCCGGGATCGAATCCGGGAACTTCTAGCTGTGAAGCACTAACGCTAACTGCTGCGCCACTGGGCCTCTGACTGTTCATTTAATTCGAATACAGGCACGCAAGGTTGTAGGATTAAAATTCTTACAAACTTGCTGTGCTAGTATTCAGTAGCTACAGTCCTTCAGAATCAATTCTACATTTCCGAAATACTGTACATAAAGTATTAAGTCAAGTCTTATCAAGTGTGAGGTTTATTACGCATGCGGAGAGGTTACACACAGAGTTCAGTCCATGGTAAGTTCTGGGGAGCAAGCTATCTGACCCAGCTATATAGGTTAAAGACAACACAGCAGGAGATGGGGAGTGTTGATGTAAATGTGGACGACCATCAGGCGACTCGTATGGTAATGCAATCAAAAGGGTGGCGGTGGAGACAGACAGGAGACCTATTGTAATGTCTAAACAATAGGCCTTATGGGCCTATTGTTTTAGGTGCGAGAGGAGAAGCTGGTCTTCTGGCATTGATTAAAGGCCCAGCAGGCCACCAGACGATAGGTTAGTTTATGTATTGCTGCGACTAGTTTTGGTGATACTAAATCTGAATAAAACTTGTCACAACACGTGACAGGGGACTCATAGTCTAAAAGAATCGTAATGTATCACATCGGTCAAAAAACCAACACGGCGCCATTGTGGAGGGTGCCAAAAGCTCCTCCCAAGGTCCTTAGTATCCTGAAAATGCTTTCCTCACGTCTCAATCTTTTCCTAAACAGTAGTGTTGCACGGGTCAGCATTTTCTCTATCCCTGACCGAGCGACCCGATGAAAATCAAACAAGACCCAGAACAATTTGTCTCAATTGGCCAACCCAACACAAATCCACACATAGCTCATTGACTTATCAGGAAACAAGGAGCAAAGGAGCAGAATCTATTTGAAAGAGTAACGTTACTTTGAAATGGTTTTACTCAAGTAGAAGTAAAAAGTAGTGACGCAAACATTCACTCAAGTAAAAGTTAAAAAAAAATACTTGCGTTAATGTTACTTGAGTACTGAGATTACGGAGTAACTGTTTGGGAAAAAAGTCTGATCTATTTTCAATTAGGCCATAAATAGTGTGAAACAAAACATACAATCATGGTGAAATGGTGGTATTTACAAAGAAAGTTCAAAGAAAAAAGAAAATACAGAAAAACTGCACGAGACAAGCTATAGATCGAAATGCCGCTTAAACGGTGAGATCACTTGGACCAACAGGAAGTAAAACTACTCAATATTATGTTTTAGCCGTGGTTTTAGACCAATTTTGCATTTTCTAACCAACAAAATGGAAGATAGTGATAAAGATTTATTGGTTTATTTGGTAAGGGCAGTGCAGGTTAATGAACGGTCTCATGCATGTAAACAAGCCTCACCGGATTGTAGCCATGGGCTAATGTCCATCCGTCGTCCCCATGCACACTCTCAAATATCCTGGCCTATTGTACATGTTTTTATTGGTAGGGGAAACCGGAGTACCCGAAGGAAACCTGCACACTTAGAAAACTTTACACTTGTTGCTTTACAGCAAATAAATATATTTAATATATATACTTTAAACTCACCGAGTCCTGTTGCTTTGCAAAAGCACCAGGACAGATCGTAAAAACAAAAAATACCTTCTTCGGAGTACGAAAATGACTTTTAGGTTGGTTTAGACTCGTTTTCTGTGCTGTTTCTCTGCTATTTTCACTGCAGTACTTTGCGTGGGCCTCGTTTAACATTGGGGACGTTTTTCAACAATCCGATTGGCTGTCGTTTGCCACAGGGGCCGCGCAACAACGTGCCTTTCAAAATAAAAGTCTACATGGGTTTTAACCATTTTAAAATGTAAAATTTAACAATTATTATTGTTATTATTATTATTATTATTATTTTTAACTCTGATATACAGTACTTTTTAGTTACACACAATAGTAACCTTTTAACTCCTGCCTTAAAGGGACTAGATGCAAGTTGGTCATTTTTATACTCACTACTGCCACCTTAGGTCTAATGTGTAACTGCAGCTTCTATATTAAGCTTCTGCATGACGGCAATTCAGACCCGAATTAACACCTTTTTGAGTGACAGTGCAGGTTTTAGAGGCAGTTGTGGTGAGTAGGTTTGAGCTCATTCTACACATCACACTTTAACTGAGTGCATTTTCTCCAGTTCGGCTTTACTTTACTTTACTATTTAAAAGGTTACAGCCTATAGGCCGTTATACTGCCACATTTGAAAGCTAAGACCTAGAAAAACTGATGTTAACGGATCTTTTTCCTTGCGTTGTTGCCGTGTTATTGTCACTTTTTTCAAGTTCTTTTTTTATCTAATTTTTGCCACTTTTTTGTTTCTTTTTTGTCACTTTTTTGATGCACTTTAATTTTTTTGGTTGCGTTTTCATCCTCATTTTCTTCTCGTTTTTTGTCGCTATTTTGTCGCTTTTCTTTTTAAGAAGCTTTTAGATTTGGGTAAAGACAAATTGGAGAAAATGTGCTCGGTTCAGGCAGGGTGAGGAGGTTAAAATATGTTTGTGTATCATTTGAAACCATATTTTGTTCATGAACGTGCCTACTATATCATTTTGTGTCCACCTCTCACCCAAAATATAATATGGTATTTCTTTTCAACAAAAGCAGGTCCAGCTCTGGAGGTCTTATTTAGTTATGCTGTACTTGTAATAATTGTTTTTTTCCACACAAAAATTCCAATTGAGGAAATAATCCAGAAATCATTGCTTCTTCTTGAGGACTAAGGTGGTCTTTAACAGAAAAACTAAATAAAGTAATGAAGATAATTCATAATTATGAAGTATAAATGACATTTACTTTAGTTGAGGGGAAACAATCATAATGAAATCATGATGTATAAAGGCAGGGGTGTCCAAACCTTTTTCATCAAGGGCTGCATATCAAAGTGTATACGGTGTGGAAGGCCAAAGATCAGGGTTAGTGCAGTGAAACATTCTCTCGGGGCATTTAAGAGAGGTTTAAATCATTCAGAAGCCCCTTATGAGAGACCAACAGGCCCATGGCTAGACCATGAGGCCGTCCTTCTGTGGACCCACCACCTGCAGGAGGAGCCATAAGGGCTGGTGCAATGTGATTTGGCAGCTCCAACAGCTGCCCCACGACCGGCAACGGACAAGTGAAAAAATGGATGGATGGAAGTTCATGATTACCGTAAATTTGATCCTATAAAGTCATACTTTGTGTTCTTGTCCATAATTTACTGTACATGTAGATTTCCGCCATATTGTTACTCTTGCAATGAGAAAACAGATTAAATACGAATTTCAAAAAACTATTAACCCGACATATGCACTTTAAGCATATTCAGTGTTACATGTACTATGATATAAAATCCAACTCAGGGCCACGTCAGTCTTACAAATTCTTGTGCTTGTTACTTTTGACCTCTTTGCGTTTGACCAAACTTTCAGCACGGACACACATACATTCCGCACATTTTCATAGAGAACAGATGAACATACCGTATGTATTTTGAGTGCGGGACAAGGAGACAGCTGTTCCCTATAGGGGGATGTACTCTCCTGAGACCCACCTCATCCACATGCAAATGCCTTGCGTGGGACGTGTGCTCTTCTGTGTCTTACTTGCTGTAAATAAGACACATGATGTAAATCTGAGTTTTTCATTTTTTTTTACCGCATTCTGAGGTTATTCTCTTGAGAAAAAACTATTTTATTAACAGCTTTTTGAACCGATTTAAACGGGCTGAACTGGATCTTTTACTCTGTTTTTTTTTTATTACACAATTTGCACAAATAAGACAAAAAACACAACACAATACAACTTACATCACACTTCAAACGGCAACTGTTTTAACCTCTTATCCCGCCTTAACAGAGTGCATTTTCTCCATTTCGGCTTTACCCAAATCTAAAGCTTCTGGACTGGAACTCACTGTAGGCCAGTGTAACGCTTTATTTGAAAGCTCAGACCTACAAAACTGATCAAAACAAAAAATGTTCACGTTCTTTTTCATCTCATTTTTGTCACATTTTTGATGCCGTCTTGTTGCTTTTTTGTGGCTTTTTTTATTGCATTTTTGTCACATTTTTGCAACTTTTTGGTTGAGTGCTTTGTGTTCACATTTTTTCTCTTTTGTGGCTTTGTCACTTTCCTCATTTTCTTCGCGTTTTTACTCTTTTTTTCAAGAAGCTTTTACATTCAGGTAATGCCAAACTGGAGAAAATGTGCTCGGTTCAACTGGGGGTTAAAAGGTTAATGGGAGCCATTCCGTCTACTGCATCCAGAGGGCGTTCCGGACCAATTTGAATTCTCAACGAGCCCGGTTTTATTTCTTACTGCCTTTTGTTAATTTCAAAATATCACTGCTGAGGTAGCTAGGAGTCTTTTATATCAAGCCTCAATCATACAATGGTCCACTTTAACTTGGACCATTAACAACATAATAAAGCCATTTGACCAAAATACGATATTGCAGCACAAAATGGTCTTTTCTCCACTCTCTGTAATACAACACACGCTGAATGGACTTCATTCAGTTTGAGAGTGCAAGGGGAAGCAGTCCAAGTATGTGAATCTCTTTGACCTCTCACTCACCACTCCGGGAAGTTAAAAGCTGCAATTTTGTAGTTCAGATGAAAGGTCAATAAAACTGGGGATGTGCCGTAAATCACAGTTCTCCAGTGAAAAAGTCAAGCTCTGTTATTCTTTTCAATTTGTCTGGAATGAATGATGTGGATCAGAGGTTTGCAGCGAGCCCAGAGATCCTATTGACTTATTGACTTCATAGAAAGAAATTGAGATGACGGTGAGACTGTAGATTTAAAAATGAAAAGCAGCCAGCCATGTTCCCCTGTCAGAACAGAAGGAGTGAGCAGATGACAGAGCCGGAGAACAGAACATGACACGGGGCGGACCAGGATCCTTGGATACATCTGTAGAGCCCCTCCCACCTGAGACACAGACGCCATGAAGCAGGTTTCATTCATGCACTGATTAAAAATAATAATACGAACAATACAATAGTGTACAGGTTATAGATTGGTTTTGCCTATATGCGTCTTAGTTTGCTTTCATTTCTGTCATTTTAACATCAGTTTTAAATATTTTCACTGAATGACTCAGAAACACTCTTCTAGGTTTGCTCCAGTTTGAGGTGCTCCCTGAATATTGTCCATAGCAGGTTTAAGTACAACAAGTGGAGGGTCTGTCGGTAATTTAATGTGATCTGTTGTGTTTTAAATGACCACTTGCTATTTCAATCAGCCCTATTACAAAATCATTTTGTAATAAATTCTCAGCTACTCCATTTTGCCGGACTGGAATGGTTGCATTCCCACATGGCTAGATGCGCTCCCTCGAAACAGCAAGCTAACTTTGACCCACATAAGTGCCGCACCTCCCTCACCTCACAGCACACCCCTCACCTGCCTCTGCAACATGTAAACACAAGCACACAAAAGCCGCAACAGTTAGCGGCTAACACAGTCAGAGTTTAGCATTATGACAGAAGTTTACAAAAGATAGTGAACCGACAAACATCTGACCGACCTGCTCTGATGCAGCTGAAATCCTCATGAAATGGCCGTTTGTTTAATAATCCAATATCTACAGGAAGCTGTCAGGTTTTTTTCCTCCTTATGATCGTACAGCCGTACACCATGTGGTCATACCGCCTTTGCTCTGCCCGATCCTGTCAGACCTTGGAAACTAAGCAGGGAAGGGCCTGGCCGGTACTTGGATGGGAGACCGTTTGGTAACACCAGGAAGCCTAGCGAATGTAGTGTGTGAGTGAGTGAGTGGTTGGTGGTGGTCGGAGGGGTCGATGGCGCAGACTGCTTGCCTCGCTTCCATCAGTCTACCCCAGGGCAGCTGTGGCTACAATAGTAGCTTACTACCACCAAGTATGGAGTGGATGGATAATGCAATCTGCAGTCTTTGAGTGTCCAGAAAAAAAGTGCTATATAAAACCAATGCATTGTTATTATTATTATTACAGCAAAGCAGGCACAGGGAGGCTATGAGGCGTTCAAGGGTTGCGGGAGGAAAAACTCTGCACTGTAAACGTAGTTCTAAATGGAAATTAGTGTTCTGAATGCCAAAAAATGTATAAATAAACACAGACTTACATGAGTGTTGCAGTTTAGCAAAAGTCTTTGCTACATATCTTATTTATACTGATAAATGTGTGCTGCACACAAGATTAATGATTTCTGTATCTTATTGAATCTATGATCAGGCCAGTGTGGGTGAGGGGGGAAAGACAGGTGAGGAGGGGCAGAGCAGGGTTCGCTACTGACACCTACTGACAAAAAAAGACATACTAGCTGAGGGCAGCTTTAAAGCTGGCATTACTTTTATTATTGATTTTTATTGTATTTGTTTATTCAGTTAGTGGTTTTATTTCTTTACTGGCAAAGTCCCTTGTCAATGTTTCCCAGTGGGACCCCTGTCCCCAGCAGCCAGTCTGCTGTGGAGCCCCAGTCCCTCTGCTGTCCATGTCTGTTCCTGCTCCTGTCACCGTCTGGGAACTACATAATCAAATAAAAAGTTTGTGAAGGGTGGTCATTTATTAATCCATTCTGTTTCTAGGATTTCTGATAGACCAAGGATGCGTATTGAACGGGCAGTATCATCTAGTGATGGGATTTACGGCTCTTTACTGGGAGCCGAGTCTTTGGAATCCGTTCATTTTAAAGAGCCGTTCAAAAGACTGGCTCTTTCTAACTTACAATAAATAAAAGGCACACTTTTTTAATTTAAATAATCTACAACACAATGGGACTGATATGTACGCTTTGAAAAACGTGTTTGTGCCCCTCCTGGGACCACCACCTTAACATGGTGGAGGGGTTTGAGCACCCGAATGATCCTGGGAGCTCTGTTGTCGGGGGCTTCGTGCCCCTGGTAGGGTCTCCCATGGCAAACAGGTCCTAGGTGACGGGTCAGACAAAGAGCGGTTCAGAAGCCCCTTATGAGAGACCAACAGGCCCGGTTAGAACCATGAGGCCGTCCTTCTGTGGACCCACCACCTGCAGGAGGAGCCATAGGGGCTGGTGCAATGTGATTTGGGCAGCTCCAACAGCTGCCCCCATGACCCGGCAACGGACAAGTGGAAGAAAATGGATGGATGGAAAACGTGTTTGTGAATAAAAGTTTGTACCACAACTAATAAAAAGAGGATGCAACTGTCTGACAAATCCTTTTTAGTGCATTTAGCTTTGACTTTAGTGCAAAAATCTTTCACTTGTGTCGCCTGCTCCATTGTTGGGCTGATTCTTGTGTTTGTTCGGGGGAGTTCTGGGTAAAACTGACTGAAAAAAGATCCGTCTCTTTTCACAATTGAAATCCGGTTTGAACCGTTCACCTCAAAGAGCCGTTCAAAAGAGCCGGTCGGTCATGAACGTCACATCACTTTCTGTTTCTCGTGTTCTTGATTTCTGTTTCTATGGTTTCTGATAGACCAAGGGCGTGCATTGAACCTTCTTTTCATCCCTCACCATGCGTCACACACAACGTTTTTTTGTGCACTTTTCAGGTGACTATTCCTCCAGTCTGCACTCTGTAGAGTAGAGCTCTGTCCAGCGCAGCTTCAGGAACGATACGCCTCTGTCTGAGATAAAACAACAGTACATTTGATGGCTTTTGAGTTTTAAATATCACCAAATTGCGGGTTTCTTGCTTATGTGGTCATGTTTTTCCATGCAGTCATCTTTTGTTGACTTCTGTCTGTCTATCAAAAGAATAAAAACAATCTCGGCAAGCTTTTCTTTATACTGTGAGATCAAAAAGATTTTTTCTCTCTCTCTGCTCTGTCGTACAGTATGAAGAGAATACTTATGAGAACCACTGGCAGAGAAGAACAAAGTGCCTCATGTGACGAGGAGCATCGCAAAGCACGGTATTGAAACAACTGCCTTTAATGCATTAGTTATGAAGAGTATTATCAAAGGAATTCAGACGTGAGGCACAACATAAAGACTAACAATGTCACATGAAAACACCAGTTCACACCAGCTCAAATCACTGCTTTGGAAGGCTTATTCTACTAAGGCAGCACAACTTAAATATCACTTAAATAGAGAGAAAGCTTAAGGGAGACAAATCAAGCTACTATTTTCAGAAGAATCAGAATCAGAATAGTTTTTATTGCCATGGTTTGAGAACAGGTTCACAAACTAGGATTTTTTCTCGGTGCAGACGTGCAACATAAAACATATAACACAGAATTTAGACTATTAGGCTATAAGGCTATGGGGCATGTATAAAGAATATTAAAATAAATAAGATAAAAAATAAAAAGGTAAATATGACAACAATTTGACATAGAACAGTGGGATTATATTTACAGATGTGTAGGTGTATAAAGTGATATAAAGTAATAGCAGTGGGTCTAAGTGTAGACACACCACACAGTGCAACATTACATCCATGAGTCTGTAACTAAGCTACAGAGACTTGTTTTTTGTTCATGAGTCTGATGGCGGAGGGGAAAAAACTGTTCAAGTGGTGGGATTTATGGGTCTGGATAGACCGTAGCCTCCTGCCTGAGAGGAGAGGGGTGAATATTCCGTGTCCAGGGTGAGAGGGGTCAGCTATAATCCGACCTACACGCCTCCGGATCCTGGAGGTGAACAGGTCCTGGAGAGATGGGAGCTCACAGCCTGTCACCCTGTCAGCAGCGCGCACAATGCGCTGCAGTCGGTGCCTGTCCCGGTCTGTAGCGCCGGGGGTACCACAAAGTACACAAAGCTGAAAAGACATTTGGAGTACACCATCATTGATCATTTACATTTTAAATTTAGCGACTTCATGGCTTTATGATGAACCCGTTTTGGGCCTGATTCACTGCACTAATTGCTAAATAAGTATGATGTAAAATGAACACATGCCAGTTTGTAGAGTATGACACCAGATTTATCATGAGAGATGGTTATGAAATAATATTTTTATAATGTAAATGAGGTTGTGCCGCGGCCTTTCAGCGTTTATTAGAGACAAAAATCCCAACTGCACCTGTGTTTTGCTGCATTATCTATTAGCCTGTGAACAAATGCTTAGTAAATCAGGCCTTTTGAGTACCGAACTGCTCCGGTGATGAATTATGGGCTTTAATAATGTGGAGGACAGTTATCTGGTGCAGTGATATCCATGCAGGAAGTAAAGATTTTCAGCTGTAGAAGAAGAAACAAAGTCAACTGGATGAAATACTACTTCAGGTCAGATTATAACATCTGTGATGTGAACATTTCGTGATGTTGTAATTGCAAATATTAACGCAAAATCAATCAAACTCCAAGAAATCAGTGCGGCTTTAAATATGAACAGCTGGCGAATCTCAGAGCATGTCTAAACTACTGGTTGTGCACACATGTTTTACACATGAACACCTCATGGAGACTTGATGTTTGCAAAGAAGATTGGACAACCTAAATAACTGCAGCCTTTGCAATTAATTTATACCCCCAAATTCTCCATTTCAGTTGAAGGCTCCACCATCTGCCCCTCCACACAGATAAAGAGTCTGGGTGTCATCCTCGACCGCACCCTCTCCTTCAACTCACACATCAACAAATTCACCCGCTCCGTCAACATCCACCGTCTCCTCACTCCACTGCCGTTCTTGTACACAGCCTTGTCACCTCCCATATCGACTACTGCAACTTTCTCCTGTTTGGTCTCCCTCAAAAAACTCCATAAACTTCATCTGGTTCAACTGCAAACAATAGTGCAGCCTTACATCCTATTGATGATGATACAGAGACGTGACTAATGGAGTCCTGTTGAGCCGCATGGTGGCTGAGTGGTTTGTACTGAGTTCTTAGGTTGGAGTCCCAGACCGCCTGTGGAGTTTGTGTCATGGGCACGGGCGGACTGGTTTTAAGTTGTTTTTAGTGTGTTTTATTGTGCATGTTTTTAAGGCTGCTTTTATGCATGTTTTAACGTTTAACCTCCTCAAGCTCGTGCCCCTGGTAGCCCCGTCCAGGTGCTGATTGACTTAACTGGGCACACCTGGGACAAGGTGTTTTTAAGAAGCGAGAGACTGAGGCACACGGAGGGAGAAAGGACAGAAGCAGAGGTGGTGTGGAGTGGCACAGGCCACCATGGGCCGCCGGGCGGCGAAGAAGGAGAAGGACGCACGGACGCACGGACGGACGGACGCACGGACGGACGGACGGACGGACGCACGCACGGACGGACGGACGGACGGACGGACGGACGGACGCATACACATACACGTACGCATACACGTACGCAACGGGCGAGAGACCAAGGCCTGTGGGGCGGCGGCTTTGGAAGCCGTGGACGCCGAGGACACTGAGGAGAGGCCGAGGCTGAGCACGAAGGAGCAAGGGCTAGTGGAGGAGGGCGCTGGACAGGACGAGACACGACGACGCACAACAGGTTGGGATGCGTGAAGGCGGCGAGGGAGCGTTCGGGGTAAGGGATGTCCCCCGGACAGGCGCAGTGGGGTCGAGCAGCGGCGGCAGGCTCCCCCAGCTCACGTGCCCCGAGGCAGACCCCTGGACCTGGGGTACAGCTCCCGGAGCCGGCCAGACCCCCTTCCTGGATGACCGGAACGATATAGCACCTTAAAGCACACCCTTCCTTTTAGCCCTTTTTACTCTCCCTTTTAGTCTTCTCTACTGTTTTATATTGACTTTTATACAGGCCTTTTAATAAATTGTTTGATTCCTTTTTAAAACCAGTCTTGTTTTATTGATTGCACCACCATGTAGGCTCTCATTGCCATTTTAACCTGTGACATTTGCATTGGCTAATCCTGTTTCAACAACATTTAGCAACAGTAGCTCAGATGATGATGACGTCAATGACGTAATAGTGTATGTTTCTGCATCCATGACTGAGAAGGAGAGAGATAGACAAGTTGGAGGAGGGAGTAAAATGAGAGATGTGTGTGCATATGTATGTAAAGTGTAAGAGAATTCATCTTAATTGTTGTGACACATACAGTATGTAACCTTGTTTAATGAACATTATTAATTGGTTAATCCATTCACATTCATTTTGTGTCTGTTTCAGTGCCATGGAAATATAAAGGTACTAGTTCTTAATCAAAGTGACACAACTTTAGTTTAACAAGTGTCATCTTTAGAGTACAGTAAGAAAAAGAAAGAAGAAAAACAGAGATATCTGCATTTTTCTAACCATCAACCTGCCCAGGGACCACAGGTGTAAATGAGCATCCATCCATCCATCCATTTTCTTCCGCTTTATCCGGGGCCGGGTCGCGGAGGCAGCCGTCTCACCAGAGATGCCCAGACTTCCCGATCCACACACACCTCCTCCAGATTTTCTGGGGGACCCTGAGACGACACCAGGCTAGCTTGGAGACATAGTCCCACCAGCGTGTCCTGGGCCTTCCACGAGGCCTCCTCCCAATAGGACATGCCTGGAGTACCTCCCGAGGGAGGCGACCAGGAGGCATCCGAAACAGATGCCCTAGCCACCTCAGCTGGCTCCTTTCGACGTTAAGGAGCAGCAACTCTACTCCGAGCTCCTCCTAGGTAACTCAGCTCCTCACCCGATCTCGAAGGGTGCGCCCAGCCACCCTGCGAAGGAAACTCATTCCGGCCACTTGTATCTGCGATCTTGTAAATAAGCATATTGTGCTATTACCTGGCACCAAGCATATTTCTGGACTTTGTCTTGGTCAGTGTTAGGGGTGTGTATCGCCTAGTCTCAGGCGATACGATACGTATCCCGATACAAGGGTCACGATACGATACGATACGATATATCCCGATATTGAAGAATTAGACGATTATTGCGATTATTTTTTTACTACTTTGGAAACAACTATTCAGTAAACTAGTCCACCTTCATTAGATTTGTATCAAATACATTTGATCTATCCATCTTATGATATAAATGCTTTTCACTAATGTGCTTGTGACTGTGTTTATGGTGATTATGTACCTTTGAACGGAAAACAGATTTCTTGGAAACCTAGTAATGAAACCAATTACTGGGGATGCACGTTTTCTAGTATTTCTATAGTTGGGAGTCCTTGGCGATCAGTAACTATTATGGGTTTCATCCATTAAAATATACAATAACTCAGACGGGGCATTTAAAATCGTGTCTACTCCACAACGGGTGTCACTCGTAGATCAGGGACATAATGACACGGGCATCACGCGCAGCAGTAGCACACAACTGATGCAGAGGGGAAACTAAATACAGCAGGCTCTTTTTAAACTTGGTTTAACACAGGTTTAACATGAGCCTGCTGTATTTAGTTTCCCCTCGGCTTCGTTTAATTCCGTAATAAAATGCTACGAAGATAAATCCATGCTACGAAGATAAATCCTCTCCAAACGCAGCGAGGACGCACTCAGCAATATGCACAAAGCTGGTGGCTCTCGTAATAATCCAGGTCTCTGTCTTTGCTGTAATAGCCAAAGCCAAAGCCAAATGTAGAGTTTTAAAAGAGCCCCGTAGCGTCTCATAGCTCATTCTTTTCCATGCTAAACGCTTCCTGTGTTTCTCTAACTCTCACTAAATTCTAGTGTTACTCAAGCGGGCTGCGCGGTGCGCTGCCATCTAGCGGGCGGGAGTAAAAGTGCAGGACCAAAGAGAGACGCTGCAATGAATATTTCCCCAAAAATAGATGTTTAAATATCGATACGGGCGCTTTTGTATCGATACGAGAATCGCGCGACGTAATATCGCGATATATCGGCGAATCGATATTTTTCAACACCCCTAGTCAGTGTGTTGTTGTGCATGGTCCCTGTCAAATAAAAGCACAACATACCATATGGCAGAGTAGCTCGTCTCATAACCGGAGGATTGGAGGTTCAAATCCCAGGTCCCACAGGCAAAGACTCATTGTGTTCTTGAGCAAGACACTTCACCCCCACTTCACCCCGTGTGAATGTGGTAAAATGAAGAGCGGTGGTGATTGAGATGGGTCCCTGGGTGTCTGCGCAACCCACATTTTCCTAAAAGCCTTCCCTTTAGAGTTTAAAAAGGTTTTGCTTAACTCACCGGTGACATAATTCATGTATATTGCAGCTTTCATACGAACCACATGTGAATCCCTTTTTCCACCCTTACAATAAATACATGAATCACAAAGGCAAGACAGCGATTTGACAGCTCTGCACTTGTAGCAAATCACTATACAGATCAGAGTCTACTGTATAGTGCTTCATTATTGTGAAAAGTACAAATCTCCTCCACCAGGGCGTGCTGTTGCTCTTCCCTCAAAGTTGTACTTCTTCTATTTTGACAGCGCTATTCAAAAGAAGCAGCAGTTTCCTTAGATTTACATGCAGGGAGAGAACGGGAGGGTGAGCTGAGCCTGAGCGCAAGCGGCTTCTGTTTCCTGAGAGAAGACGCTAATAAGACTGAACCAACAAGTCCTAGAACAATATATTAACACGGGGAATGCTGACGAGGCATGGCTGAATATGGACGCGTGGGAGCATGTATGGAGAGCGTGACGGGCTCCAGCTGATTTAGTGCGGTTATTTGAATGTGTGTGTCAGATACCGGGCATAACTCAGAAAATACATGGGCTGCAAATCCGCTGTTTTTTTGCATGTTGAGAATATTTACATGAGAGTATTTGTGGCAGTGTTCATTTTGTCGACTGACATATTTGGTCATAATTTTAGTCAAAGTCATATTTTTGCTGTCGGCGACTAAATACAAATGACAAGAAAGGGCTAAGAACATGTGAGCTTCAGTGGCACAGTTTGAAAGAGCCTCATCTCATTTAAATACACTGACAAAGGAACAGGTCCATGCTTTGTCCACGTGGGAGAAGCTCCAAGAAGAATAGGATTAAATATGTTTCATTAGATACATTACAATATCAATGGAAAGTTGAAACCCTGTCTCCCTCGTCAAAAGCACACCTAGAGTAACCCCCAGCTCACATTAAATCCGGTTAAGGGCAAAATACTGGCAAATACGGCTTTTGTTTACAAAAACTATATATGGGGCTACTTATCACGTGAACTCGCACCAAGAGGGAAACTCACGTGCACTTCTGTTCTCGCGAGAGCCGTTTCTGTGCCTGGCGCAGCATCTGGCGCCGGAGCTGGCGGAGCCAAAGTGTCAGCCGGACTCACTGTGAGTGGTAGTTTGGGGCAAACTGGATCAGGACCGAACCCGGACCGAACCCGGACCGTAGTTAATGTGAGCCGGGGGTAATACCCTGCCTCGCCAAAAAAGAAGTGTCTGCCTGGGTTTAACTAACTGTTATGATGGTCCGGTTCAGCAATATTATATGCACAAAGACTGAGATAAGCTGACAACATGAACATCCTGAATAACCAGATCATTCCATCAATGGATTTCTTCTTCCCTGATGACACGGGCATTTTTCAAGATGACGATGACAGGAGTCATCGGGGTCACATTGTGAAAGACTGGTGCAGGGAGCGTGAGGCATCATTTTCACACGTGGACTGGCCGCCGCAGAGTCAAGATCTAACCCACTGACAATGTTTGGGATGTGCTAGAGAAGGCTTTGCGCCATGGTCACACTCTCCCATCATTAATATGAGAGCTTGGTGAAATATTTATGCAACGCTGGATCTTTTGAGACATTGCAACAACGCCACAGCGCTGTAGACAAAGCTTAAGGCCGTCCAACAAAATATTAGAACGTGTAACTTTTTTTTGTGGTGACTTATTTTTTTTTTTGATCAGGCTGTGTGTATTTTTATTTTTACTCACAGGTGTTCCCATCAAGCTGTACAAGTGAGGACAGTCAAGTCACATATCAGAGTTTTGAAACTTGTGAGAACTATAAACTATGACCCCCCCAATTCTTTACAAAACTGTGTTTGTGTCCTCAGCTTAAAATGTCCAAAAATACTCTAAAAGGCTGAGATAAGGCATAATACCATAATACCATAATACAACACCGATGATTGAAAGGCAAAACAATTGAGAAGTGTTTCCAAAGTGAAAGAACACCCAGGTCGAATGCAACTTTTCCATTCGCCCTCCTCTCAGACATGCCCCGTACCTGCGTCTGCCTCACTCCAACCGCCCACTGAATCTAATTTTACCCAACGCCTTTCAAGTAACACAATGTGGGCCACTGACAGGGTGACTCCGGTTCTTCATAAACCTTTCTCATCCATTCCAAATATTTGAGCTAAATATGCCGAAATATGGACTTTTATTCACAGCATTGTCCCTTTCCTGTATAATTTGATAGAAGGCCATTGTGCAGACTGTATTATTTGAAAGCTTTGTTAGATTCTTTTCAGTGTGAAGAAGAGGAGTGAGATGGGTTCTTGCGAATGGCTGAATGATGTCCGTCAGGGTCAGGAGGTGGGTGGAGCAGAGCAAGGACATGCCGTAGGTACAGGTCTTATAGCCTATTGCTGCCATTGGATGTGCATACAGCCCCACAAAAGGCAAAGACTTGACTGAAGAGCCATTTCTCCTTTCCATTTCTATGTCCAAAACAGCGGTTATAGTCTGAGCACACCTCGAGCTAAACGGGGCTAACAGGCGCAACATGAGCAAGGCAAAGGTCAACGGGTAATGGTGCACGTGTCAAGTACATCGAGACAAGACTGATTTGACTGTTAATGACTGTGTCCTCACCGACTCACACATTCTGCAGACAGCCCATAATACTCCCGTGTGCCGAACTGTCTGACACATCCCACCCACCTGCAGCAGAATGAGCAGAGCAGTGGTCTATGGAGACGCAAACTGATACTGTAATCTGACAGTCTACGAGCCTATACACTTGGTTTGCTGCCTCTTAAAGAATTAATATTACACAAAATCGACTTTTCTGAACTGTTATAGCTGTTGCACTAATATACATACACACACACATCTTTGCCTCGAAAATGCGGATGACACTACCAAGTTTGTATTTATGATGCAACATAATCCAAATGAAGTCCGGATCACAAGAAGAAATTTTTACATGACATGAATGAAGCAAAGTCTTGCTAGGTTTTTGATGATTGAACAACTTTCTAACGTGGTTAAAAGCTATGAATAGTACATTTTTCTCCCTTTTAGAATAGGTGCTCAAAACCCAGCTCACACTCCGGTAAGCACGCACTAAACACATCATCCGTGTGCCTGCATTGCTGCACTGCTCAGTGTATTAGCTCTGGTTTTGTTCCGGTCCCGAGTGTGTTAAGCTGGTGAAGATGAGCGAGTCTTTGACTTTTTGAGGTTTTAAATACTTTATATCTTTTCCCACTCTTCTGCTCCACCAAAGCTGTAATTACTGCACTCTTGAGACTTCAAATCAGCAGCACCTTAGCATACATGGGACAGCCTCTTATGGTTGTTATATAGTATGTTAGGATAGCAGGTGGCTTCACGGTTATTGCTCTCGCCTCACAGGGATCGGACAGGCCCCTTTGTTGGGGAAAAAATAAGTAGCCCTATGAGATGCAGATGTAAAACAACCTAACATGATAAACGGCAATTTCGTTTTACATTGCTCTGTTCTCTCCATGTCAGTTTTCTCTGGGTGCCTTGGTTTCCCCTACCCCTGAAAAAAAGTACAATATGGTTGTTGAAAATGGGGGCAGGAACCCATGAAAAATGCCAAATTAATAAGAACTAGTTGACTCAGTGGTTTTCTTGCATTTTCCCTTTCCCTAATCACTTCGTTTCTTTGTTAGCAACCCCTTCCCGTGATGTCACAAGACTGCTGGCTGCGTGATTCCCCAAAGGAGAGACAAGACAGCCCTATCGAGCGCATAACTGCAGTAAAATATTAAAATGTGGTTGTGCGCCGGGATTCTGCTAGCATTAGCCACAGTTAGCTTGCCTTGATACTTAGGCCTTTTAGCAACTTGAAACTCAAAGGTTGAAAGCCTCCATTGTTACAGTCGTTCAGCATTTTGGTTGTACCACCGTCATGAATATTCACCAGAGATGATTAGGTTAGACCGAGGCACGGGAATCACAGTAATGCCGTGAGCTATCTGAGCCTGGTCCTTCAAATGCATGCACGTCTGTTAGCCATTGCCCCCTGGACCTGTTTGATTTGAGTGTTCTATTG
Source organism: Neogobius melanostomus (assembly GCA_007210695.1). Lineage (NCBI taxonomy): Eukaryota > Metazoa > Chordata > Actinopteri > Gobiiformes > Gobiidae > Neogobius > Neogobius melanostomus. The sequence goes on along the minus strand of VHKM01000227.1, from coordinate 3,632,165 downwards.
CCATACAAATGAATAGATATTACTGTATATTAAAAGTATAGTGAGGTAGGACATGTCAATTTCATATTTCATAATGGCATCTATATCATTTCTGTGGTTTGGGTTTCCAACCCCACAAAAAAACAAAAACTTCACTGAATATGATTTAGCATTTAGCTCAGAGGCCACTTTTGTACATTAATTCTTATCTAAAGTGAAGTCTCAAAGACCTGTACGTTCATTAATGATTTCTAACTAGGCTTTGAATCTGGATTGTTCCTAATTTGGGAAGTTTGATAGCTAAATGCTAAAGTGTGATCCAGCACAAGTGACTTGGCATTTATTTTGTTATAATTGTGTGCTGTGGTTTTAGTGTGTTTTTTATATTGGTTTTATCTTTGCAGTGCATTTTAACTTTATTTATAGTTTTAAGGACTTGCCAAAGTCACATGCTTTTAACCACATGACTTCACCCCAATCCCTGTGCGTGGCAATCAGCACACCTGTGCATGGCAATCAGCACACCTGTGCATGGCAATCAGCACACCTGTGTATGGCAATCAGCACACCTGTGTATGGCTGGAACAGGAACAAATAAAAGGGAGCACAGGAGCAATGACAAACGAGGAAGGAGGAGAGAGGAAGGCGCAGCAGAGGAGAGGACACGCGGCCGCCGCAGCCAAGGCCAAGGCCAAGGCCAAGGCCAAGGCCACGGCCACGGCCACGGCCCAGGCCCAGGCCCAGATCAGAGGCATGGAGCAGGTGCAGGAGCAAAGGCGGAGAAGATCCATGCGGCTGCACAGCCACAGACACGGCAGAGAGCAAGAGAGAGAAGGCAAGGATGCACAGAGCAGGAGAGCCGCGGCGCACGACACCACCACCACGAGTTGGAGAGCAGGACGGCACACGCATCGGGGACTACAGCGCGCTGAGACCGCACGTGCTGCGAGGCGACGTACACGCAGGGGCAGAGGAGGACTCTGCCTTCCGTGTGAGTACCCTTTGGGAACGTAGTAGCACTTGTCGGATAAAGGTAGAGCGAGGAGACTGTTTAGAACGTTTGACTGCCGCTAGTTTCCGCGTACTGTAGGTGTCTCAGCGTGCGGAGGATGGGAGCCAGCCGGGAGGAATCGAGATGGAGTGAAGGAGTGTTGTGATGCTGGAGACACGCCGGGGCAGAGAGAGGATAACTCTGCCTTGTGTGCAAGTATTGTAGCGACACTCCACCATCGTAGCCTAAGGCCTTGTAGTCTCGGACCCCCGTGCTGGCGTATGTTTTGCATTTCAGGAGACCCGGTGTGTGTGTGACCAGAATGACCCCTACCCTGGAGTAGGACCTATTTGCACACCGCACTTTTTTTTTTTAGCCCACCTTGTTTTTAATGGACTTTTAGCATAGTGTTTTTATTTGTGGGCATTTTTACTGTTTTAATTCTCCTGCATTCAATTTTAATTAACCTGCCACTTACTTCCATTTTTGTCCTCCTTGGTAAACAGTGTGCTCTCACCCGGTCACTCAATCCACCTTTTTACAATAGTTTATTTTTCTGGTCAAATTCAGTCCACTTTCAACACCTCCATAGCTTCCCCCCCCCTATTACAAAGGAGGAAAAATACATTGATCAAGCTAATAAACGCTGAAAGCTGTTTGTGATTGGTTTATTCCTTCGAAGTCTTGGTATCTCAGTCAGGATCAGTTTTTGAGTTGTGTTGTTTAGCCGTATTTGCATTATTTTCTTCATTCATTCCCAGGGTTCGTGGTTCGCATTCCGGTGGTTAGAATTCATTGTATCACTGTCCCATGATAATTATTGGTCATGACGTGTTCAAAAGTACAGAAATACGGTTTTGAAGTAGGAAACAATTGCTATATTTGATATAAAGAGAATTGGATGATTTGAAGTATTTGACAGAAGAAAATCTATTAACAATAGCTAAAGTTTATGCATAAAACTAATATTTGAAAAACTGCAAACACGTTTTTCGCCAGATATGACAAGGTCAGTCACAATGATCAAAGAGTCATGAAATAACAAAAAAATATATCAAAACAGTATCAAGGAAATAAGTGGTGTTTCCCATTTGATTTCATTGCACTGGGTTAGAAAGGCCAGTCACAAGATGGCCGCCAGAATTCCTATTCGTTCCAACGTATTACTATGACCATGTCCCATTTACAGTTTTATTAAAGACCTTTGTCTGATAGGTTTCCCAGAGTAGGTGGCTTCCTAACTGTCCGCTCGCTAACATTGCTTCTCATTTGTATTTCTATGGTCTGGGGTACATGTAAACAACCAAGAGGGCACTAGTGGGGAAAAAACTAAAACATTAGTTTAAAATGTGCGCTGTGGACTAAATAAAAAGATGTGCAATATTGGTAATGTGCCCTAACCTACGAATCGTTTGAATTCTCACCGCACAATTCATTGTTCTACATTCACAACTTCACTGCAGCCAACCACACTGTTACCCCCTCACACTTCTGAAAGCAGGGATTTGCCAAACTTGTGTTGAGAAACCCCTAATAGTTCCGGTTTGGACGCCTTGTGCAGTGCAGCGAGCCAGAGACATGATTCATTCTCTTTCCCCAGAACATTATTCAAATGTCGTTAGCAGCCGGTGCCAGGCAGAGCCGTTAGAGGCGTAATTATACAGCGGAACTTCAGAATGCCCACGCGCCTTCACAGCAGCACAAGTGTGAGAGAGAGAGTAGGAAAAAAATATTGACAACAATTTCACAGTTGTTATGGAGAAAATTTCAGGCATCATTTCATTTCTTGCACTGATGTGTGTTTGTTTTTTATAAATCCAGGCCAGAGCAGTAGTTTTCGTGGCCTATAGTTGTTTACTTTGGCATAATGAATTCTCACATTATCAATTTAAAAGTTAAAAGCTCTTTTTCGTGTTGGAACTCCATCAAGGCTGAACCATAATTGAAATCTCTTTTAACTGCATTCTTAAGGCTGTCTCTCTCTCCCACTCAGCCCATGCAGCTAAATAGTGAATGGGCCCTTCTCTGCGCTCTGCTGCGAACCTCTTTTCATCACGCTCATAAAAGATGGCCTCCCTCTTTTCTCTGCATGAGACGCAAATCCACCCCAGCCTCCCCCGCCGCACATTTCCCCACAAGTTCATGGGGTATTCTTCAAATGTCTTGTTCTAAAATGTATGGTTTTTGATTTAGAAAGCCTAGCAACATATTTTACCCGTGATTTCAATGTAGGCAAGTAGGTGCTTTATTTGTCATTGTACAAATGACAAATAAAGCACCTACTTACCGTGACTGAGTGCGCTAAATTGCGGGCCAACTTGACCAGCATGATTGGAGGTAAGGGAGTCCGGAGTACCCAGAGGAGACCTGGCAGCCTTCCGTGCTCCTCTGAAACGGTGCACCACCTCCTGGGTTTGTCCCTGATTCAGAGCGAGAGATATGAATTCTTTTCAATTCCAGTGACTCTTGGACAGTGTTTAACTCACAGTGGGAGAAATAGTTTGTCGTTTGTCCAGAAGCTTATGCTGCGCGCAATGTGTATAAGGGGAGATCGAACGAATGCAGCAAGTGTTCTGCTTGTAGCACACGCCTCAAATTCTCAAACTGTAAAGGAATATGTCCCCATCTTTCTTCTGTTTATTTTGAGGGATCTACTTGTCAAGAGGATAATTTATTGTTGTTTATTTCCGCTCTTGAGCAACAAACCCGGAAGATAGACATATCACCGCTTTAGTTTCACTATAATGTGTTGTTTTTGCAACTTGTTTGTGTTTACCAGTAGGTCTCTTGAAGAGAGAGTGAAAAGAAGTCAACGAAAAGACAGCGTGGTGTGGGGGATAAGTACAAAACCTGTTCATGTCCTATTACAAGCATGACATTTGGTGCAGATCTTCATGATCAAGTCATTCACAGGATTAGGTTAAAAAAATAACGTAGTATGTTGAGTAAAGTAATTAAATGCCATAGTGAATCAGTTAAGCACCAGCAGATGTCAGTGTGGCTGCATGTCCAATGCTCTAATGGAGTTATTACAGACGGAAATTACATAATACTTGAACGCAGACTTCTGGCAGCTTCTCTTTCACACCTCACTCCCACACACTTAGTAACACTGTGTCTCTGCAAAATCCAGCAATCACAAGGAAATGTTTTTCTTTTTTATGCTCCATCATTACAGCCGCATTTTACTGTTAGAATTCTCTCATCTAAAAGTAACTTTAAGACTTAATCCCTGCATTGGAAATGAGTTGAACACCGTGTTAAAGGCTTTCAGGCTGCGTTGGAGAAAGGTGTTAGATATTCATTCTGATCATTTCTGTCTTCAAACGGCCTCTTGTAAAAATCATTTCTGGCAGGTTTTATACTTCTATTCTAAATAGACATCTATTGAGCCAGAGCTTATTAATTAGATTCTGTCTATAAAGCTATTAGCCTATAGACAGAAACATCATGAAACATAATGTACATATGTGCCAACAGACTGCTTTTTCTCAATCCGCTGTTAAACATATTCATATGTGCCAGTCCTCAGACATCACACTGTGATGAACGCTTTTTGTGGTGAGCATTTGTCGCGCTCGTCTTACATAAATACAGTGGTTGTTATGGCGACGCGCAGATGAGTCACAGCAGACGAATTGTCTGTTTGGCTGTGTCACATAACTCCAGAGCTTTGGGCTCTAAACCAATCATTTTGACACCAAAAATCAATGAAACATTGAGTTATTTCAGAAAAGGTTACAAATAGTATGTTTTTTATTGATAATGATAATCAAGATAATGAAGTATCTTGTACAATGGATCAACTTGAACCCACAATGTTGAGGTTTGCACGTTACCCAGCATATGCGCTGTAGGTTTAACTCCTGGGCTCAAATCATCAATCTGTGAAATGTAAATGTACAAACCAGTGTGTTGATTAAAGTCAGCAGAATTTAAGATTTGAACAGGTTGGGTCCTCATCCAGATCCAGTATTTGATTACCCACTGTAGTAATAATGGCATATTCTGTGTTGAGCTGGTCATTAGGAGCATGTTTTGCACTGATGGTGACAGTATAGTCCAAAGTGTCACGCAGTGTGCCTTAAGGTGAGACACAGCAGGTGAAAACATTGATTTTCACACAGTGGTCAATGTAAATATTTTTAGCTATAGTTTTCTCCCTTAACATCTTAATTTAATGTCAGAGTAAGATAATAGACCTGAACTGTCCTATTTAATGCATATTTAATTTATTTAGATGTCCCGCAAATATCTTCAACAGTGTGGCGCTCGATCATCTTTCCCACATGTATTCATTCACATATATTTACATATTTGACATGCACAAAAGGCGACCATGATGATGCTGTAGGCCAAATATGGTCATTTATTTTCTGGTGGAACGTGGTGGAGGGGTTTGAACACCCGAATGATCCTAAGAGCTCTGTTGTCGGGGGCTTCGTGCCCCTGGTAGGGTCTCCCATGGCAAACAGGTCCTAGGTGACGGGTCAGACAAAGAGCGGTTCAGAGGCCCCTTATGAGAGACCAACAGGCCCGGTTAGAACCATGAGGCCGTCCTTCTGTGGACCCACCACCTGCAGGAGGAGCCATAGGGGCTGGTGCAATGTGATTTGGGCAGCTCCAACAGCTGTCCCCACGACCCGGCAACGGACAAGTGGAAGAAAATGGATGGATGTACAACGAAATTTGTCCTCTGCATTTGACCCATCCTTCGATGCCACTGAGAGTAAGGCTGATTGTCATAATCCCCTGGCTGGAGGATTCGCATATTGTACATGTTTTTAGTAATCTCCAATAAAGAATCAGCAATATCTGATCACTGCAAAAGAGAGAATCACGTACTGGACTGGAACGGGGAGAAGGTCGTAGGGACGAAAGAGCACAAATACAAGCGCTGGATCCAGGAGGCAACTGAGATTAGGAAGCGAGGAATAAGATCCATCAACAGAGATGAGGGCTTGTCATACCTGTCAAGTTTTGGATTTGAAAATATGGGACTTTTGTATCGCCCGCTGCGATCCGACCTGCCAGCCCTATCAAGCTCCATGACGCGTCAAAATACGGTAGTTTCCCGGCCAAAACGGGACACTTGACAGCTACGCAACCTCGCGAGAACTGCCACCTGCAAAAGCCTGAGGGGCAGTTGTCGCGAGGTTGCGTAGCTGTCAAGTGCCCTGCTAGTGGCAGAGTTCAGTTTGGAGGGGCAGAGGAGTGTTATTTTTAATATGTATTTTGTAATAATACCGGGAATTTACGGGATGAAACTGATATGAGAGGACGGTGAGAAAGGGGGGCAAAATACGGTAGTTTCGCAAACAACGGAACACTCAACAGCTGTAGGGCTTGTATTGGCAAGAGTATAATCCAAAATGTTACGCTGTGTGCCTTTTTAAGTATACATTTTATAACCATCTGGGTGAGGAATTAAAACCATTTAAGTCCAACTCTAATATAATTGTTGCTGGGGACGGTGAGCAGCTGAAATAATCCATTTAAAAGGTTTTTTTAATTACTTTTATTTAACCTTTTTGAGAGATGGCCTCCAATCCCAGTAAGTTTATGATAAACACTACCGTCAATATACAGTATATTCCCTGTTTGCTCATAAAGAGACTACAGTTGTGCAAATACATTGGCTCATTCAATGAAAGTGGGCTGATGAATGAGAGCAGGGCACACGGACTGGGCTGATGTCGGGCCAGTGCGTGTGACTTGGATGGATGACAGAGGTGTTTAGCCAAAAGAGAGGACGGAACATAGTTTACGATATGCCTCTAAAAGTATTTCACGACAGACAGTTTTTACAATTTATTTTGGTCGTGCCAGCTCTCAGTTTGGGCATGCTGTGCCAGTGGGACAAAGAGCCACTACAAGGAGGCTGAAGAGCTACGGCGCCGAAGGTTGCCGAGCCCTGCCCTATACCTAATAAATAATATTTTATTAGTGGATTGAAATTAGTTTTGTCCTCCTTCAGTAAATTGTGAAAAGACACTATGCATCTAATTATAATACCTTTGTCTTTTGTGTTGCTAGTATTAATGTGACCGTGACCCTGAACGTTGTGAAACATGCTTGTAACAACTTGGTAAACTATATTCTTATGTGTGGATACATGTACTGTAGGTGTGTATAAGGTAAGATTTGTTAAGGTCTGGTCTGGCAGCACTGCGTAACACACAGGCCCAATTTTCAACAACAACAAGACAAACGGTGCACCCATGCTTGGTGGCTAGGGCGCGAGGGTGTGTCTTAGAAAGGGTAGAAAGGGCTTTGATATTGAAGAGCGCTGCTCCAGGCTCTACACAGCACAGAAACATGATTAAAAACGCCACCACAAACTGTGGTCCGCTGCTCAAGGTGCTTCCTCCTCTTTCCTCTCTGCTCCTCTCTCCCCTCTGTAAACTGCAGGGTTTGCATGACAAAGTTGAGGATTTTCTCCTCTGATTGGTCAAAGAGCCGTACGCCTGTCAAATCATGTCCATCGAAACGTGGATTGATAAGAGAAGGTCCCTAACCATACTTGTACAGAATTGAAAAAGCTTGTCTAGCCTTTTGTAATTGTATTGTTTCTTGCTTCAGCGGACACACAAGCTAAAGAAGAAAGTATCCTGCTTCTTAAAATACACCGCAGCCATTATCATTATCCTAGCCTCTCAAAGCAGTGCGCAAATTGAGTCTAAGAAAGCATAACCAAGCAACAAACACAACTATGGAATTATTCCTGTGCCTGTATTTTAATGGAAATTGTTATGCCACATCTTCCCCTAGCAACACGATAGCCCTGAGCCCTCGTCTCAGCCGGTAATATGTAATTCTGAACACACACCAGGGCGCTGTAAACCAGCAGTCAGGGGAGAGAGGGTGAAGGCTGAATAGGCCTCAGTCTGAGGGCAGGTCCACAGCAAATAATGAGTGAGGGACAAATACTGTAGAGCAGGGGTGTCCAAACTACGGCCCGCGGGCCGCACTTTTAAATGGCCCGCTGCTAATTAAAATAAATAAATAAATAGATTGCTGTTTTGCGCATTGAGTTGTCTTGTGTACGAAAAGCGCGGTATAAATAAAGTTGCCTTGCCTTGCCTTTTTTTGTATATAATTAAATATGCCCCACATATGAAACAAGCGCTTGACTGCATGTATTTTCAGTCTTAAAGCTGGGGTACCTGACTTTGTTGTTAAGTACATTTGTTTTTACCACCTCAGAGTGAGTTGTAAACACAGATCTTGTTAAATTGTCTTCACCTAATAATTTATTGAGCAATAGAAGATTGAAATACCACTCTAAATGAGTGGTATTTTTTTAGGGGTGGTCACCCCTTTTCCACTGCTCAAAGCTGTACAGTGTACACGGGCGTGAAATGTGCATATAAACAATTTGCTTGAACAATTCGGACATGCAGGAGGGATTGTGAGTTCTAGAAACGAGTTTGGGCCAAATAAAAAATGTCAAAGTTTGTGTGAATCAGGTACCCCAGATTTAACGCTCGCTGGCGCTGCTGTCTTAAACAAGGCAGTGGCCCCCGCCAAGAGTAATCAAAGAAAAAAATCCAAAAGACAAACAAAAGATGGCAGAGAAAAAGAAACGCAAGAATTAACATAAGGGCTGAACATTTCAGTCACAGTGGGGAAATTATTATTTCTTAAAGGAAAATTGGGAGATGTGTTTTTAATCTGCAACGATACTGTTGCACTAATGAACACAGTGTTAATAATCACAATTCCTAATAAATTCAGTCAGTTGATGTTAATATTTGTTTTTGAAGGGATTACTGTGTTACTGTGGGCTATACATCCAGTCTGTGCTGGTGAGTAATTGTGTTATTTCACTGTGGATTACATTTTTCTTTTGTTAAAAATACATGAACTGTTAGATCTCTATGCAGTTAGTGAACTAGAGCTTCAGCTGCATTTGCCCAATTCCACCGTCCTTACCCAGGGGAAGGGGAAGTGACATCACCAACAGCTATTCATCTTCTTCTTTTAGGATATTGGCAGGCAAACAAAAGCGCATGCCGCCACCTACTGTAGTGCTTATGCAACAACATAGTGTCCAAATAAAGATATTTAAGGAGAAAAAAAATTAATCCAAATGATCCATCACATTTTCCTTTAGCCTTATTTTCTTTAGCTGTTTCATAAAGCTACAGTATGCAAATTAGCCATGTGGCGCAAAAGCACAAACTGCCTCCATTTAAGCCACTGAGGCTGCTCTTTAAACACTGATATGTGACTGTGCTGTGATGACTCTAACATGCAGGGTTCGAAATTAACACCCGCCAACCCGCCAAATGCGGGTTAAAAATCATTTTGGCGGGTACTGATAAAAACCTACCAGCCAGTTTGGCCGGTGATGCATGAGCCAATCATGCAAATCATCTCAGAGACGCTCTGGGTGGTTGTCCCCTCCGTCCTACATTTCCCATGAACACTACACAACTGGTGACGTTTTAGATACCTATTGGCAGATTGGCTGCAGCGCGCAGATACGCGGAAATATCGGATGAGAGGACTGAGCTGGACAGCAAAATAAACTAAAATGTTGCGGTGGTTAGACCAAACGTCAGGATGGAACTTGGAAATGATGAAGATGTATAGTTGAGTTTATAACTGCGTATAGTCTGTTCTGTGTATTGCACTTTTTATAAAGTTTGGCTTGTGCAGAATCTTAATATATAATATTTTTTTTTAATGAATTGTGCACCTGTCAATCAAAGCATGAAGAATCACTCGAGGTGGGGGCGAGGGAGGCGGGCATGCGGCGCTGTGGCTTATGGGATGGCACATGGCTCCTAATCGCCCGTGAGGTAGCATCAGAAGCTCCTATGCTAAAGTGGCTATGATAGTTAGCATTGAGGCTCCTTTCCCTAACTCCTTCCTAACTGACAGCCCAATTCGGAGGCTTCTTATCATGGCGGATGCTGACGCACATCCGGTTTGGCGTTAGACCACTTACCAATTTCACGGTTTCGGAATCAGCCTATATATACTCACCAGGCAGCCTTCATTCCCGTCTGTTTGAAACTGTCGACCCCACCCTCCGTCCCTCTACGTAAATTTGGGAGCTGGGATATCGGACGGATATCGAGACGGAGCCCCCACCCACAGTCTCACCAGTTCACACTACAATCTTGACTATTCAATTCTTTAATCGCACTTTGTTGTGGTGTGGTCCTTGCTAGTGAATAAGCATATTCTGGGCTCGAAATTGCGACCATTTTATTTGCATACGCTCCCAAATTTATGCCTTAAGTTTGCGATCTAAAAATAGGATTACTCGCATGTTTGCGACTCCCAGCGTAAATGCTTCGGTCCACCTTAAAAGAAAGCCTTCTCGTGCTACCTTAAAAAAGCTTGCGTCATTGTTTCACAAACGCTGTCAGTCAACAACAGCAACTTTCTGTTCTAAAATAGTTCAAGAGCATATCGTAAACTACGATCTGTCCTCTCTTTTGCCGACCTGCACCAGCCCAGCCCATGTTCTCTGCGTATATGTGCCTATGCTCCGCTGTCATCTCCCGTTTTCATTGAATGAGCCAATGTTTTTACGCACTGTGGTTTCTTTATGAGCAACCGAGGAATATATATATCATTCATAAACTCATTGGGACTGGGGGCATCTCTCAAATGACCTTCGATGTCAGGAGGAGAAGCAGCGCAAACTTCAAGCACCCCCTCGTGCAGCGCTGAAAGCGAATCATCGCCATTCTCGTAATATACTAAACGTAAAGTTACAAATGCAATGTCAAACACGTCTTCAAAGGTTATGACAAAGGAGTTTTCCACATGTACGCGATCTATGGAGCTGTTCCCACAGCGCAGAGTGAGGAGACGAGATGCAGTGAGTGCTTGAAGCAGGGGTGGAGCAGAGAAAGTCCGGGGTTGGGAGCACAAAATCAATGCAAACAGCTAAAATAACACATCTAAAATGCAACAGAAGGCTGGAAGTGGCATGTGATATGTTTAAATTCCCTCTTTTAAAAGCTTCCCTGTTTTTGTTTTTTTGGTTGTGCCCCTAAATTTTTGACTGTGCTCCTAAATTTAGAATTATAGGAGCACAAGCGCTACCAAGAAACAAAGTTAATTTCGATCCCTGCATATTCAATTAAAAAGCATAGTTAACATTTTATTGAATTTGCTAACTTTAATACAATAGAGGTGAAGTTATATATTTGACCTCTACTGAGTGCGGCCCAGTTGTTTGTATATTTTTCTGTATGCGGCACTCAGTGAAAAATGTTTGGACACCCCTGCTGTAGAGCGACGGATGAATGAAAATGACTCCAAGGAACATCTAATTATAAACGGTAATTCCTCAATCTAAAATAAAAATAACTATTCTCTTAGTACGCACACAGCACAGCAGTCTTGCATATCCAATCCAATTGATACTAACAAATAATAAATGTCATCAATTTATTTTAATCTCCATAATTTGCTATGAAAATCGCTCTCGCCATCCCACACGTACAATGAGTTTTCCTCCCAGCATTGCCCCCGCATATAGTCGATAGTTTATGTAAGAGTTTGTGAACGTGACCCGTAATGATAAACGATGTGTGTGATTTTTGTGACGCTGGGCTAAATAAAGACGAAGAACCGTGCAGCGCTCGGCGGATACGCACAGATACAAGAGGGACGTGAGCAGAGGATCCAGATGTCCTCTCGGTTAGCGGATGCAGTAGATGTAGCGCCGTTAGCTCGCGTTTGACTCGAAACATTAAGGCGCACCGAGAGCTTTGTGCTGCGTACATTGTACCCTTTATGTCACTTCGTATGAGCGCACATAATGGGACAAAAGGATGTGCAAGAATGACATGCATGTTCCCTTCATCTGAAATCATGTGCAGGACTAAGTAACAAATAACAACACTGACAAGTAAATAAAATGCATTTCATCAGAATCTTTAGAATGCTCTCTTGACAGTTATTTTTACAGAAGGGTTTTCCGCCTGTGCAATCAGTCTCTACTCGACTTTACTCTCAAGTAACCCACTCTAATCCGCTTGTCTCTGGTGCTTTTAACAGTGTAGTGAGACGGGTGTTGCGCGCCACCCGTCCCTATAAAAAGCACTCTGTCTCTCCTGCTCGGCCTACCTGACCTTTCCCCTCTGACGTCAGACGCCGACAGGAGCCAGAGCAATGGCGGCACCCGGTACGAGAAGCATGAGTTAAGGGGGGGACCTGCAAATATGGACATTCGTATATGAAACCTGATTTTAAATGTGTAACTAATGGAACTCTACCTGGAACTCAACTTTTAAAGATAAAAACAAGAAGGTACTAAAGTAATAAACTTAATAACTAAGAACTGTGTTTTGGTCTCTGTCCTCCCGGACTTAGAATCTGTGTGGGGAAAATGTAACTTGGTTCCCTTGGACCGTAAATCAAGGGTGGCGTTGTCAATACCAGCTAAACTCCCTTAAGGCCTGTTCATACTCCACAAGATGCAAGAACCTTTTTCTCGCACCCAGAGCTCCGAGAACAAAATGACATCATTTGTTCTCGGAGCACCTGTTCGGCAGTTCTTTCACGTTGTTCTTGACACCTGAGCTGAGCAGAACTTTGTTCTGCAGGGCTGCGAGAACTCTTGCTGTGATTGGCTGGATGTTTAGTGGGCGGGGTTATTTCTGTAATTCCTTGATTATTTTGCCTGCCGAAAAAGGGGGCGTGGCAGTTCGGCAGCAACACGTCTTGTGGAGTATGAAAGACGAACTTTGTTCTTGTTCTTTTTGCCTCAAGAACAAGAACAAAGTTCTCGTGTCTTGTGGAGTATGAACAGGCCTTTAGTTAGCACCTATCTTGCTACAACAGGAAGGTGATTAGCCCCCGACCAAGCGCATTTTCTCCAGTTTGGTTTCATCCAAATCTAAAAACTTCTTGACTGGAAGCTTACAGCCTATAGGCCAGTGTAACGCCTCATTTAAAAGACCTACTTTCAAACCCATCCAACCGTTGGGTAAGTGGGCATGGGAACTGAGCTGCTATGGCCGCAAGAATAGGATATTACTTTTATAATTCATTCCATAAAGAGCCATTTGGAGCTCTTTTCTTGTCTAAATCTGTAAGTGGCGCGTTGCTCCAGCCTTGATCTCAGCCTGTGTGTTGTTTACACCCCAGGCAAGGACTTGTAGAGCCAAGAAAAATGTTGTTTTTCTTACCGTCAATTATATTTTAATATGAACGCTATCGAAAATCCTCGATGGTGTTCACTTTGGCAGAACCTTGCCTATTGCTTTGTAGAGTTGCTTTTGTTTTGGTGAAATGTGAGTCAGTCAGGCACAAAACAAATTCTACGCATTAAAGCTGGAGTACCTGACTTTTTGTTGTTGTGAAGTAAATTTATTTTCGCCATCACAGAGGGTGCACACAGCAAAACACAGACTTTGTTGCATTGTCTTCACCCACATTTTTTATCAAGTGATGGAAGGTACAATCGAAATTAGTGCATTTTATTTTAGGGGTGGCCCCCTCTGCTTCACTTTGCTACTGCTCAAAGCTGTACACGGGTGTGAAACGTGCATATGTGACGGTACGCCTTCCAGGGGTCACGTCACATATGTATATCCAGTATAAAAGGTCACACCTATCTTCGCTCTGCCTCTGGTCTTTGTTCCTCTGGGTGGTCAGGCCAACGTCCTCCTGTGTTTGGAGCAACAGGCTAACAGGTAGAGTGAAGTTTTAAGTCTTTTCAAAATTAACTAAATGGGTTTGGCCTAACCAAAAGCACTGCTTTATAGCGCTGAGGAGGCACAACTATCCGAGGGGAGTGCTTCAGTGCAATGCGCGTCGGAACCACTTTGTATCGGGTGTGGAGGTCCCGAAGGTCTGGTGGACGTAGCATTCCAATCCCAATGCCAGGTGACACAGCAACTCGGAGAGCGGTATGTTTAGGTTTTGGCAGTAGCTCAAGTGCGGCGGGTTATTGTATTGACCAACTATTTTATATATTTTAGGTTCTGAGGGCTATTTCATAAAACATAAAAGCTCAGTAAAGCTAGGCTTAGGCTCAAAATCCTGGTTTATGTTAGGCGCAACAATTCAAGCTGCGATTACTGGTTTCACCAAAGGGACACCGAGCTTGGCTAATCTCACTAATTCAAGACAGGTTCAACTAATTAGCACTTGCCGCGTACATAAGCAGACCACACTAAGGATCACAGAGTTCATTGAGAAATCATGGCGCAGTATACTTCACAGGCCGTCAGCTTTGTGCTGCTACATTAGCTGCATAAGTAGAGCGCAGGGCTCCCATCCATGAGCTGCGAGATCAATTCCAGCCTCAACTTTTGTTTTTGGACTGGGCACCTGTAACGCCCTTCCACCGCAGGTACCAAGAGATCACCAGACCATGAGAATTAAGTTGTTTTATTACAAAAAGGAAGTATAGCTGATAGAAGCTTGGTGGCATTTGTTATGCATACGGGGGGAGAGTCCACTGTTGGTAGTTCACAAGGGTTACTGCATGTTCTTGCCAGGGGTCCAGGCTGCGTCGGCTCGTTCTGCTCTGGCTTCCGGGTCCTAGCCACCGGTCAGGTACTGTGACCCAGTGTTTCCCCATGCCCACTCTGCAGAGCTGCCAACTGGTCTTCAGACTGGCCTGGACCCCGGCTGGACAGAGGACACAAGAGTGAATGAGGGAGAGGAAATGGTTCAGCTGGTTTTAAACATGTAGCCCCACCCTTCACACCTGCCAACTAATTAAATCAAACATGGCCATTGGCCCACAGCAAAGGAAAAAATACAAGCAAGGAAAACCACACCCAAAATTAAAGAGGCAGTGCAGGAGGACCCAGTTCTACCATGTTACACACCCACTGAGAAGAACATAAATTGCCACATGATAGAAAAAAAGAAACACTGATGACACAGGACACAGGTCATGAGGGTGGGTCCTGTGGGATAAGGTTCCTTTATTGGACAAGCTTTTTGATGACACATAATGTCATTAATATGTCACACAGCTTGTATTTCACAGATGAGAAACAAAGACAATGTTGGTGTATATTTATAATTGATTGCATAAAGTAATTGATTTTGTTTTGTCATGTTTTCTTTTCACATTTTTGAGGCCAATATATATTTTGGCCAGATGATGGCGCTAATACCCTGCTTGTGTCATTTATATTGCCCAGTGTTGGATTCCACGAAGAAGAAACATAGCTTGTGCTCAGTCTAGTTCTCTGACTATATTTCCATAAGTAACTGAGCCAGACTCAATTACTATGAGTTACTACAGTTTATGAAACCGAAAAGACAACAAAATAAGACAGACTTGGCCAGATAACCCTAGTTTACAGAGTAAGCCAGCTTTATGAAACAGCCCTCTTCTCCAGTGCAGGACTCTGTCGTCTTGTTTACTTGTTTGTTACATCGTGTCTACTGAAAATATGGTCCAAGTTGGGTGCTGTTCTGCAAGCCCACTGTTGGGGTGCGTGGGTCTCTGGACTGAACATTGTGCTCATATGAAATCATGATCTAACTAATATATATGGACTTCTGGAACTGAGAAAAAAAGAGGACACTCAAGATAAAGAGAAACCTCATTGGAATAAATAAAACGGAATATTCAAAGTATGGAACCTGCTGCAATATTGTGTCAATATTACTTTCTGCAAAAGCTCAAGTAAATTAAAAAGAAAAAAAAGTTGGACACATATTTTCCAATTTTAAGCCTTATAGTACACACATCATAATAGTAGGTGGCACTGTGTAGTTGTACGGTCAATGACAATGAAGGTTGTTGCTGTCGCGTTATCGTACATGCACCATCTTCATGTTTTTGAACCTGCAAAGTTCTTATTTACAACACTTACTTGAAATAATTTGTATGTTTTACTTTGAGTACATTAGTATTTTCTGCAGTGAATACCTCTGTACTTCCATTTAGGGCAAAATTTGACTGAGCAAGTTTTACATGGAGTTGGAATTGGAGTAATATTTCACCAGTAGTATCTGTGCTGTTATTCAAGTAACATACTCAAGTACTTTGATCACAATTGGATGTGTATGACAAAGTGTAACAAAAAAAGTACAGAAAAAATGGATGACCTACCAGCCTATCTAATACCTCTAGGCAAGTTTCATTTGTACAGCGCAATTTGTGACCTGCCCTGGATTCCAAAGACACAAGTCGGCAGCCCGTGTCTCGAGAAAAACGTGAACAAAGGTATTTTTTTGAAAATGGGTGATTTTCACTTTTTTGCAGATTTGTTCAGTTGAAGTCACAAAGAAGCCTCTCCATGTTTAAGCTAGCAGTATTAGTATATGTAAAAGCGTAAACTTTTAAGTTCAAACCGACTAGTTTCGGAGCTTGCAGTAGGGGCGTGTCTTTGTCTGTGTGGCTTCATGACTATGCAACGCAATGCTATGTTGCTCTAAGAAGCTGCCGCTACTTACGCAGGAAAATTGATTTACCACGCAAAGGTTACTTCAGACGGGTGAGTGAAAGTTTGTTTTTTATCACTGTTGGCTGCTGTGTTAATGGTTGTTTGATGAGGCTATCGTTGTGCTGTTGTAAGCTAAGTGGTGCGTTAGCATGGGAGACGGTCATGTAGTCACGAGGAATTAACCTGCTATTTACACAAAATCAAGATCTCTACAAACTTAAACTACTCCATAAGTAGTCAGCGCATCCCTAGCTTTCAGCCACTTCTTATTTGAGAGAGATCCGCTTCATATTTTCGGTTTTATGGGTTTGTGCAGTGAAATGTAAACAATCTGGAACCGCGCGCGGCGATACGTCGCGACGTCGGCCTTTTCCTCTAGTGTATGAGAATGTATGTTCATTACTAAAACAGTTATGTCTGGAGTCTGTAACTCTCTCAGCGTGAGGCTGGAGCTGATACAGGGAGGGACTGGGGAGAAGCTTTGGGAGAAGCGCGCAGCATTTTGACAGTAAATAAACAACCCTAAACATAAAGATGTTGTTTTGAATTTTTTACTGAAAGTTCACATACAACAGACAACTGTGAAGTGAAAGCAAAATGATACATGATTCTGTTATTTTTCAAAAAATAGAAAAGTGAAAAGTGGGGCGTGCACAAGTATTCATACAGCGTGACTTAATACTTTGAGATGTAAATGAGCCCTATTGTCACTCCCAACAGCAGAGAGGTGAGAATGGCCCAAATCTTTGGAGAGCTTTTTCAGCCCTTTGGCCTTTTGGGAATTGTTAACTTCAAATCACCGCTACGCCTCCAAATATGATCAGATTTCCATGTGTTACACATCGTTGGAAAGCTTGGAGACTACACTTTAATAATCTGATCTCAAAATGCCCCAGAACCGACTTGTGTCTTTGATTCTAGTGACTGGTCACATTTGTCTCCAGCAGGGGACCACTCCCTGAGATGGTTCTATGTCAGAGGGGCACACTGATGCTAGGCCATCAAAAGACAAAAGTAGAGCTGTTTTAAAGTCTATTTTCTGAGCGACAGGAAGCCAGGGCAGAGACCGGAGCACTGGACTAATATGGTCATATTGTAAGTCCTGGCTCCTCGTCAGGACTGTCTAACAGCTCATTTAGAGCTTGATAAGTCTAGTGTAGACACTACACTTTTTAAATCAGTAAAGGCTTTAGATCTATCTATCTTGTATATATGTCGACATATCCATCTACCTCTTTTCTGTTTATTTGTGCACTCAGAAAGTGAGAATGTAAGTCTTTTTTTGGTCATTGTACAGTTTGTCAATTTATTTGATTGGTACTAAATCAAATAAATAGAAAAGAACCATACAGCAGGTAATGAGTATTATCAAATATGAGCATTTTTCTCAGTACATTTTGAAAGATAAAACAGACAATATTTCCCCAGATGGAAGCTGCCCAAATCACATTGCACCAGCTCCTCCTGCAGGTGGTGGGTCCAAGGAAGGACGGCCTCACGAGTCTAACTGGGCCTGTTGGTCTCTCATTAGGGGCTTCTGAACCGCTCTTTGTCTGACCCGTCACCTAGGACCTGTTTGCCCTGGGAGACCCTACCAGGGGCACAAAGCCCCCGACAACAGAGCTCCCAGGATCATTCGGGCGCTCAAACCCCTCTACCACGTTAAGGTGGCGGTTCCAGGAGAGGCATAAACATTAAATCACTGCTAAAAATATATCTAGTAAAATTATGATGTACTTATTTCACTCACCGTACTTATAGAAAGGCTTTATCTCACATCCATAATGACACATGTACAACAGGGAGCCCCATGTTGAAGCGTGCATAAAGATGCTCTGATGCATTTTTCATCACGTCTTCCATCTCCCGCATTCAGGCGCCACTTTAAACACGCCGCACCTGCTTCTATAGACACTGCACGCCTTTACTTATGTGAAACAGTTCCCCATCTCGCCCCTCGCCTTTACTATTAATCACTCTCTCCCCTCCCCATGTGGGCACTCTGTCAGAAGAGGACCCATGTATACGTTATAACCTGGAAAGTACAATTACAGTCTGCATATAGTGATACTTGCGGAAAAGACGCAATATTGCAAAGAAGCGGCAACATATGGAGATTTCATCCATCATTCAGTGCCATTGGGCAATCGGTCATGACTAGGGCTGGGTACCGTAAAAGAAATCAGATACCAGTACTTTAACGACACTTGGTTTACGATACCGATACATGGATGATACTTTTTCAATACCTATACTGAAATATTTGTCATCTAGAACCATAAAACAGAGCAATAATGTTCATTTATTCCATAAAGACCCTTTCTTTTACATTTCTTTGGTGCTGCCCCAAAACATGGTATAAAACATGTATTTTTGTTTTTGATACCTTTCATTCCCCTGACACCAGTACTACCTTTTCTCAATATCATTTAACTGTACCCATCCCTAGTCGTGACCACTGCTGTGTCCAGGGAGCCAGTGAGCGAGCTTCAAGGTATATTTAACCTATTATTTATGTGTGAGGTTGATGGGGCGCCCAGAGGACACCCACCCAGACACAAGGAGAATGTGCATACTTCCACTGCCAGGACTAAACACAGTGAGGCTTGAACCTTAAACAAGTTTAATTATTGAATTAACAACCTGGATGACTGAGAATGTTCCCAATGTTCCTGGGCAGCAGAAGTGGTTGACTTAAAATTAACATCTCCAAGACCGAACTGCAATACCAACCACCCACAGAAAATGCAAAGACTGTCTTTACGTATCTTGGCAGCACAGTGGCCAACACACACTCCTCAGATCTGGAAGTGTAGAGGAGAATTCAGTTTGCCACAAAGGCTTTGGGCTTTCTATAGAAACACCTCTGTAGCTGTCATGATATTTCTCGCAATACGAAAGTGAAGGTTTACAAGGCTGCAGTCCTGCCTTGCCTGTTCTACACTGACACTCTACAGCAGACACATCAAAGCCCTCACCCCACCTACGGGCCATTTTAACATCAGATAGCAAGATCCGAATACCAGATGTGGAGGTAATCCGGCGGGCTGGGTCTGTCAGTGTTGAAGTTCTTATTACTTCATCACAGTTGCAGTGGGCTGGACATGTGCGGTGTATGAATGACAATAGACTCCTTAAAGCAGTCTTTTACAGAGAGCAAAAGAAGCCGGGGAGGTCAGAAGTTGCGTTTCAAAAATGTTTTGAACACATATGAAGAACAGAGGGATCTCTCCAGAAAGTTGGGAAAAGATGGCCCTGGAGCGTGGCAAGTGTTGCCATTGAAAAAAAGTGCCAAAAAGAGTACGAAAAGACCCATGAGAGGCAGCACGCTTCGATTAATACAAAAGACTTTGTAGCAAATGCCATCACTGATGCAGATCGAGAGTAGGCCTTGTTGCTCACATGAAAGCCTGCCTACAATAGCCTTCAGCCAAGCCAGTCCACATCGAACACAACGGACAACCAAAGACTGCCCGGTGTAAACACGCTGAGGCTTGAACCTTAAACAAGTTCAACTGTTGAATTAACAACCTGGATGAGTCATTTTGCACAAAGTTTTGATTACTGTTCATGTGTTAAAAAACAGAAAAAACCAAGGCACTCTCTGGTAAAGTTAAAATGCCTTTATTTATATGGCATGTCTAAATGGACAAACATAGCCCCAACGCGTTTCAGCCTCAAAGGCCTTCTTCAGGGGGGTCAAACAGACTTAAAAAAACACCATGTGGGCTATATACAAGTAACCCACCAATAGGGTTCCTCCACCTAAACCAGGAAGAGTGACCAGGTAGGAAGTAACCTGTGCTTGCATAACCTCAGAACCAACACCAGGTGGTACTGAGAGTACCCACCCAGAGTACAACACAAATATCAATACACTGTAGAAACAATTTTAAATAGATATACATATGAAATCTTTAAAAAAAAAACACTTTCTACAAAAACTGTATCAATTATAAAAATACAGTGTAATCAATGTCTTCATTAAGACCAGGATGTTTTGTGGCTTGCAGAGTATAAATCCAATAGGTCTCCCGTTGTTTAAGTTTTTTCAAACGATTCCCTTTTTGTATAGTGTCCGGTATATGATCTATTCCATGTGCTTGAAGACTTGCTGGGTTACTGTTATGGAAGTCCAAAAAATGTCTGGCCATTGGGTAGTTGAGGTTAGCCGTGCGAATAGCATACTTGTGCTCTGCCAACCTGTCCTGTAGGCGTCTCTTTGTCATCCCAATGTAAAACACTTTACAGCTATAGCACACCAGCCTGTAGATGACAAATGTAGTTTTACAGTTGATGAAATGCTTTATACTATATGTCTTGTCTGAATGAAAGTCCAAAAATGTTTTAATTTGATGAATGTTGCTACAATGGTTACAGTTGCTACATTTGTATGAGCCACTAGGTTTAGATCCAAGCCATGTTTTTTTGATGGAAGACGGCTGGTAACTATGCACCAGTTTATCTTTCAGGGTGGGGCATCTTTTAAAGCTCACCAGCGGAGGGTCAGGAAAAATTTGACTTAGACTCTCATCACTTTCTATGAGAGCCCAGTTCTTTTTAATAATGTTCTTTATACTGTTCGCCTCACAGCTGTATGTGGTGCTAAAAATTGCACACTCTCTGCTAGTTTTGGAGGGATTTCTTTCAAGCAGGGCATCTCTGTTTAGATGCTCTACCTCCCGATGAGCCATTTGGAGGGTCTTGTCATTGTAACCTCTTTCTCGAAACCTATTGATCATTTCTCGGGATTTAATGTCAAACTCTCTGTCCTCATCACAGATTCTTCTGGCCCTTTGTAGTTGGCCGTATGGTATATTGTTTTTAAGGTGTCTGGGATGACAGCTTTTGTTGTGCAGAATAGTATTCCTGTCTGTCGGTTTCCTGAACAAAGTAGAATGTAAATTTCCCAAATCATCTTTGTAGATAGTTATGTCTAAAAAGTTCACTTTTTCTTGACTGTATTCCAGTGAAAGTTTAATGTTAGGATTGATTCCATTCAAATACTGGTGAAATTCAAGTAATTCAGACTCTGTTCCAGACCAAAATAAACAGATATCGTCAATATATCGTCCCCACCAAACAATGTACTTAAAAAATCTGTTCAGCTCAGCGTTGAAGATAAAATCTTCTTCCCATTTCCCCAGGTATAGGCCAGCATATGAAGGG
Organism: Neogobius melanostomus; assembly: GCA_007210695.1. Taxonomy (NCBI): domain Eukaryota; kingdom Metazoa; phylum Chordata; class Actinopteri; order Gobiiformes; family Gobiidae; genus Neogobius; species Neogobius melanostomus. Next base: position 3,610,637 of record VHKM01000227.1, on the reverse strand, counting down.
CTGTAACATGCGCCCATTGCACAGCCTTTCACCTGTCTGAAAAGTGTATCCTCAAAAACAAAGATATTATTGTTTAATGTCCAACTTGTCAATGAAATCAAAACTCATTGGGTGGCATTTCAGTACATGGACGATTACAGAGATAAAAGCTCAAAGCTGCCAATCCCTCTTCATGGGCAATACTTGTATAGAGAGAGTTTACATCCATTGTGGCTAAAAAGGTCTCTGAGCCTATATGCTTTACTTGTTTGATTTTAGAAAGGACATCAGTAGTATCCTGGATATAGGCTGGAAGTGTAGAAAGGTATGGCTTAATAAAATAATCAATATATTTTGAAATGGGTTCAGTAAGGCTATCATTACCTGAAATGACCGGTCTGCCAGGTGGATTATCTAGACATTTGTGGATCTTAGGTAACATGTAAAAGGATGCCATTCTAGGATGCTCATTTAAAAGAAATTTTAACTCTTGTTCAGAAAGCCAGTCTCTCTCCAGAGCTCCAGAAAGTATCTCTTTTAATTCAACTTTCAGGTAATCAGTGGGGTTATACGTAAGGCGTTTATAAAAATCTTCATCATCAAGTTGGCGATATGCCTCTTTCACATACATATCCTTGCTCCACACTACAACAGCACCACCTTTATCTGCTTTTTTAATTACGATGTCATCATCTTTCATCAGTGCTTCTAGAGCGCACTTTTCTTTGTATGAAAAGTTGTAATTCACTGGCTTCTTTTGATCAAGGAACAATCTATTTACTTCAAAATCTACTTTTTTTGCAAATGTATTTAAAGTGGCATTGTGAACCAATGGACAAAAGGTAGACTTAGGTTTAAATTGAAGTCTTTGATTATTCATACCAGTCTGACCTGAGTCCGAAGAAGTGGATGCAGAGTTTAATCTGTACCATGTCTTCAGGTGTAGACTCCTGTAGAAGCGGAACAGGTCGATTTTTGTGTCAAATTCCTTAGCAGAGTAGGTAGGGGCAAATGATAATCCTTTTGAAAGAAGTTGAGTCGTCTCATCCGTCAGGGACTTTTTGGAGATGTTGATCACTGCATGTGTCTGGTTCTGCTCCGAGTGTTTCTGGGTTCTGCGTTTCTTCCTCCCACGTCGTGTCCTCCTTTTCCTCTGCCCCATCCCATTGTGCGTCCCTTTCCTCTCAAAGGTTTTGATAAAAGGGGTGGACGGTCTTGGGGGCCTAAAAAATCATGTGAGGATGTTGCAGCAGCCATTGTAGCAGAAGAATGGGCAAAATCTTCATCCTCACTACTTGTGAGGTTAAAGGAGACAGATCTCGGCCTTATTCTTGTAAATTGTTCAGCTTCTGTATTTCGTTGTTTAGTCTTTCTCCAGTTGTAAACCTTTCCTTCTTTGTAATCAGTTTCATCTCTCTGAAACTTCTTAATTTTGTACTGTTTAAGGTTCTGCGTATATTTCTCAATGTCGGTTCTTAATTTCTCTTCCAAATGGTCACACTTCACATTTGTTTCACATTCTTCTATTGTCTTCCTCACATCAGTAATGTCCTTAAGTACCGCTTCTCTGTCTTTATTCGATTCTTCAATTAGCAAGAGCATTAAATCAGAGGAGCATTTATTCAGGATAGCTTCCCATTTTTGTCTAAAATTCAGCCTATCTTCTCCAAACGTTGGAAATTTCTTTATTCTTAAACCTTTATTCTTAAAGGTTTAAGAATAAACCTTTAAGAATAAAGGTTTTCTTTATTCTTAAACCTTACATTGTTTGGTGGGGACGATATATTGACGATATCTGTTTATTTTGGTCTGGAACAGAGTCTGAATTACTTGAATTTCACCAGTATTTGAATGGAATCAATCCTAACATTAAACTTTCACTGGAATACAGTCAAGAAAAAGTGAACTTTTTAGACATAACTATCTACAAAGATGATTTGGGAAATTTACATTCTACTTTGTTCAGGAAACCGACAGACAGGAATACTATTCTGCACAACAAAAGCTGTCATCCCAGACACCTTAAAACAATATACCATACGGCCAACTACAAAGGGCCAGAAGAATCTGTGATGAGGACAGAGAGTTTGACATTAAATCCCGAGAAATGATCAATAGGTTTCGAGAAAGAGGTTACAATGACAAGACCCTCCAAATGGCTCATCGGGAGGTAGAGCATCTAAACAGAGATGCCCTGCTTGAAAGAAATCCCTCCAAAACTAGCAGAGAGTGTGCAATTTTTAGCACCACATACAGCTGTGAGGCGAACAGTATAAAGAACATTATTAAAAAGAACTGGGCTCTCATAGAAAGTGATGAGAGTCTAAGTCAAATTTTTCCTGACCCTCCGCTGGTGAGCTTTAAAAGATGCCCCACCCTGAAAGATAAACTGGTGCATAGTTACCAGCCGTCTTCCATCAAAAAAACATGGCTTGGATCTAAACCTAGTGGCTCATACAAATGTAGCAACTGTAACCATTGTAGCAACATTCATCAAATTAAAACATTTTTGGACTTTCATTCAGACAAGACATATAGTATAAAGCATTTCATCAACTGTAAAACTACATTTGTCATCTACAGGCTGGTGTGCTATAGCTGTAAAGTGTTTTACATTGGGATGACAAAGAGACGCCTACAGGACAGGTTGGCAGAGCACAAGTATGCTATTCGCACGGCTAACCTCAACTACCCAATGGCCAGACATTTTTTGGACTTCCATAACAGTAACCCAGCAAGTCTTCAAGCACATGGAATAGATCATATACCGGACACTATACAAAAAGGGAATCGTTTGAAAAAACTTAAACAACGGGAGACCTATTGGATTTATACTCTGCAAGCCACAAAACATCCTGGTCTTAATGAAGACATTGATTGCACTGTATTTTTATAATTGATACAGTTTTTGTAGAAAGTGTTTTTTTTTTAAAGATTTCATATGTATATCTATTTAAAATTGTTTCTACAGTGTATTGATATTTGTGTTGTACTCTGGGTGGGTACTCTCAGTACCACCTGGTGTTGGTTCTGAGGTTATGCAAGCACAGGTTACTTCCTACCTGGTCACTCTTCCTGGTTTAGGTGGAGGAACCCTATTGGTGGGTTACTTGTATATAGCCCACATGGTGTTTTTTTTAAGTCTGTTTGACCCCCTGAAGAAGGCCTTTGAGGCTGAAACGCGTTGGGGCTATGTTTGTCCATTTAGACATGCCATATAAATAAAGGCATTTTAACTTTACCAGAGAGTGCCTTGGTTTTTCTGTTTTTTGAACTACTTTCCCTGCTCCAAAGAGCACCTCTGGTTTTTATTACATTCTGTGGATGTCCAGTAAGCGCTTTTCCCTTCTTCTTTTTGATTTACTGTTCATGTGTTATTGGTTTTATTAAGCTTTTAATCATATTTCTATGTACTTCTCTTGTTTGGTGTAGCACCGTATTGAGACCCCAAGTCTGATATTTTTGAGTACGTTTGCGTGAGTAAAAACATTGCAAATGACCTTGCTGCTGATCCGCTTTGTATTTTATTTTTTTATCAGATTTTTCTCTTTAATGTTTTCCACTTCACTTTCTGATAAAACTACATTACAAAAAAAAATCAACAGGGAGACCGGCATAAATACGCTTACAAATTAAAAAAATTCAGGCAGACAAACCAGCTGACAAATAGAAATCAAAAACTTCCAAAACTGCTCTCTAGTATAAAACTGCTTGTTGCCTTTGCCACTGGTAACCACTTCTGCCTGCAAGTGTTCGTGCGTCAATATCTTCCACACAAGATTCTCCGTAATAATCCCTATCAAGGGCCTCTGTCTGCTGTTGACAGTCCCATACCATCGCATTAGCCGCGCTATGTCCTCAAAACACTCCTCTTCAAATGGAACAAATGAGCAAACAAAGCCACGGTAGCTGCGAATCAGGCCAAACAGAACAAACTGCGCTGATTACACTGGGCGTACTATATGGCCACTATACATCACTATATAGAGCAAGAAGGTTGGATTTCTGTGGGTGGAGTTTGAATGTTTTCCAAATGTGCTCCATTTTCCTCTATTGACGAATGGACACACATAATAGATACTCCAGGTAATCAAAAGTCTGGGCTGGTTTTATTTTATTTCATATTATTTTATATTTGTTTATATTTTGACACTATGACCAAAGAATGAGATGAGCTGACTAATGTAAGGTAAGGTGTACCTTATTGATCCCTGTAGGGATATGTGTCCGGGGTCGGCCCATCAGTCCGACGTCTCATTATTCCTAAAATGTCCCATTGATTAGGGGTTGAATAATAAAATTAGGTTCAGGCAAGAGTCCACTGACCTTAAGGTTAAGGCCAATGGTTGTATATGGCTCTCTAATGGCATGGCCATGGCACCAATTTGTCCTCCGTATTTGACCATTCAATGCCGCTGGGGCAACCCGCAGGAGTAGTGGGAGACCTCAGTGCAGCGCCCGAGCACCCACTCACCTGTTGTACATTTTTTCAGTGGTGGGGGAAACTGGAGTAAACTCACACAGACAGGGAGAACATGCAAGCTCCACACAGAAAGGCCCCGTCCGGCCCAAGGAACGAACCCGGGACCCAGTAGCTGTGAAGTACAAGCGCTAACCGCTGCGCCATCGTGCCTGAACATCCTGAATGACCAGGCAATTCCATCCATGGATTTCTTCTTCCCTGATGGCACGGGCATAATCCAAGGATTCATCAGGCTCACACTGTGAAAGAGTGGCGTGCGCTACAACCAAATTTGAGAGTGTGTTGCCTTTGTTTGTGGCAACTTTTTTTTGGTAGGCAGTGTATCTCTGAATACTTAATCATAGTATCAATATTTTACAATGTTAAATGGATATGCAGCATCGGCTGGTCTACGAGCTATTGCAAGTGTTTGTAGGCATTTTTTCCCGTAAAAGTTACACAAATTTATGTTAAACCTACATTTGTTGTGCCATTAAATGTAAAGTGGCATTTGGTTTACACCTTTTTAACTCACGACCTTTTTCTTCTTCAAAATTTAAGGTAACTAGGGACTATAGAGAGCATCCTGACCAGCTCCATCACTGTGTGGCACGGCACCAGCACTGCCTCCTGCCGAAGGAGCCTCCAGCGCATCGTGAGAGCAGCGGAGAAGATCTGCGAAACACCTCTCCCCTCCATTAAGGACATGTACTCCACCCGTCTCACCCGCAAAGATAGATCAGAATCACCAGGGACCCTACGCACCCATCACACCGTCTCTTCAAGGTAATGCCTTCAGGGAGGAGACTGCAGAATCTACGGGCCAGGTCCAGTCGACTTAAGAACGGTTTCATACACAAGGCCATCGGGAAGCTGAACTCCCTCCCCTCCCTTCCACACCTCTTACCCCACCCCCGCTCCACAATCAAGGATGAGAAATATAATTTCAAATCATTCACATGGTTTGACAAATAAAAAAATCTTGAATCTACACAGGATTACGTAATTTCCGTGTTGCAATGCGTATCTCAGGGACTGCTGGTATCAATGGGCTCTGTCATTTTTTGAAAAATATGAAATTGTATTTGTCATTTTTTTATAGCTTAAGCTATTTTTTATTATAACTCATTACCTGATATTATTCATCTGTATAATATTGTAGTTTTATTCATCTGATCACAATTTTTGCCACAAAGCACAGAAAACTGACTAGTTTTCATTAGCCCTGTGCTCCCGCACACACAAACAAGACAGTGACCAGTAGATGGCAGTCGCACATGGTCCCAGCTCCAGCACATGCACACGCATTGGGACTAGTTTGAGATTAGTCCTGGAGATGCACTGCACGCTCAAGACTGTATAGAGGCTCCTCATTGGTCACATTCACTCGCACGCGGCTTCTCAAAACATTGGGAGAAACTTACCAAAGACCAGTGGAAATATACGGATATTCTTATTTTTTGGACGACTCTTTGCAACCGGACTTTTTGCTGGAAACACAAGATGAAGTGGAGAAGCTGCTGTAATTTTGTGGCGTTTCAAAGAGGCTAAACAGATGAAAGGACAAGAAAGACTCCAAGCTACTGAGTGAGTGGTTTGACTTACTGTTTACTCCACGGTTCTGCCTGTGTGCAGCGCTGGTAACTGTTAGCAGGACATAAATGCCTTGTTTATGTTCTCATTGTGCTGAGGGTAAATGTATAAGTTAATAGTTTGCTGTTTAAATTATGTTATTTACAGTAGCTGTTTGACTGCTGTTTACAGAGAAAAGGTTTACCTTGTTGTGTCTCTGTAACCACATGTCTGATGAGTCTGAATAAGAGTTTTTGAAATTGTGACATTTGTTCTGTTGGTATTTGCTGATATGTGGTTAAATTCTTCTTTTTATTCTGACGAACAACAGTAACTGTAGATCTGATAGTAAAAAATGGACCCAACATGTGTGCAACAGCCCCACCTAGCGTTTCCATCACCAGCCGCCAATGCGTATCATATCTCCCCTTATGCATCGTGATGTGTATTGTACAGTGACAAAAGCTTGTTTTTTGTGGCAGGGGACAGCGTAGAACCCAGAGGAATCCTGCGCAGACTTGCGGAGAAAATACAAAACTGACTGAGAAATACATGTTAGTGACCTAATTTGACCTGATTTGTATAAGCCACTCTGAAAAAAGATGTGTTAGCTAACACATCAGTCACAGTCACCTTTTATTCAATTAAATACTGCACATTTATTTAATACTATATACAGTACAGTATCATTTCTGGAGTTTCCGAGCATCTGAAAACATATTTGCTTGCAGCTATGGTATGTGGCGGTTATGGTTGCAGTGTGTCACCATGTTTACTGCCCTCCTACTGATCTGGATGAAAACCATCCCATGGCTAATCCTCCAGCAAAGGAGTACTCACCAAACCTTAGCTCGGAGTGCTCTTCTTGACAGATTGCCCCAGGGACATTGTAGAGTGGGGCGCAAATGCAGAGGACGAAATTTCCCTATGGGAATAATAAAACCTTAAAATGCAAACCAGCCAATGTTGTGTAGAGTGACTGCATAACAGTTGTATTAAACGGCTCACAGACTGTAGACAGAGACAGGACTCTGGGGTGAGGCTCCACTGAGACTTTGTTGTTTACCAATTGCGATGCGCTGTAGTAATTTAAGTCTATGGGACAGGGCACAAATAAAAGCCCGTACGGAAACTTTGGCTGTGTACACAAGAGCTTAAATGTTTTAATCCGATGACAATAATGGCCATTATCTTTCTGTAAACTAAACATATCGTTATCAATTTAAGTAAATGCGATCAGAGAGGCCGAGGCTCGAGACTAACCCGTCATGTTCAAATTGAGTAGCATGTGCAAAGTAGGATCAGCAGCAGCTCGTCATTTGTAAATGTTTTACCCACACAGTAGTCTGTCATTTACATATTACACTTTTGGCCCAAATATATTAATAATGAAACAATAGATACTACCATACTTGCCAACATTGTGTATCGTCCTAGGTGTGTGTGTAATTGTTGATGTCATTTCTTACTTTGTATTTTCCTGATGAAGGAAACTTGTGCTGGAAATATTGTTTCTTTGATATTTCATATTATTCTGTTTACCATTGAGGACAAAGAAAAAAATTTGCAGAGTACCAGAAGTAGAGACCAGTTAAGAATGAAAGTAGGACACATGAGCTCAAAAGTGAGGACAGAAAACCTAATATGCTATATTTAAAACAATTTTCAATTAAATTAAAATACTTTTGCAAAATAGGAACAGAAAATATTACAATCATTAGAGTATTCAAGTATCAATGAATGTGTGATACTTGTCTCTTCCCCCCGAGCCTGAGTGTGTGCTCTGTAGGGCTGTGTGTGCTCTGTAGGGCTGTGTGTGCTCTGTAGGGCTGTGTGTGCTCTGTAGGGCTGTGCGTGCTCTGTAGGGCTGTGCGTGCTCTGTAGGGCTGTGCGTGCTCTGTAGGGCTGTGCGTGCTCTGTAGGGCTGTGCGTGCTCTGTAGGGCTGTGGGTGCGCTGTAGGGCTGTGCGTGCTCTGTAGGGCTGTGGGTGCGCTGTAGGGCTGTGGGTGCGCTGTAGGGCTGTGCGCGCGCGCTGTAGGGCTGTGCGCGCGCGCTGTAGGGCCGTGTGTGTGCTGTAGGGCTGTGTGTCATGGTAAAGGAACAACGTGCGAAGCCAAAGGTGAATGTTGTTTCCCACAGCAGCTGTGGTGAGTGTAAATGAATAGCTAAGCAATCAGCAGTGAGTAGTAGCGATGACAGAGAGGCAAATGAGTGATTCTTCTCAAGGATAGGGTTGCCAGATCATGCAAATTTATCCTCCACAATCTTATTTGTTTCCTTCACTGTAAAATCGGGAGATTAGCGGGAGAAATGACTGAGCACCGTGGGAGATGGGGTAAAAATCGGGAGTCTCCCGCGCGAATCGGGAGAGTTGGCAAGTATGGATACTACAAGTCCATGAGAGATTTCTGGGGAGCACTCGCTATTTAGCATCTACAATGTGGTGCGAAAGATTAGGCCCCCTGGATTTCTATTAAACTCCTCTTTCCTTTGTCTCTGAAAGTTGTGAAAAGTGCCCAAATTAAGGCCCCAAATGTTTTGAATTTGAATTCCAAATGGCATTAAATCTACATTTCTTGAAAATTAATGACCTTTTTTTTTACTACACAAAAAAATTGGAGTCTAAAACGCATGCTTTTGAATATTTACATTTCCCCTCATTCCTCTGGTTGCTCTCTTAACCCCCACCTTAACCAAGCACATTTTCTCCAAAAGCGGACAGCCTATGGCCAGTGTCGCGCCTCATTTGAGAGCTAAGACCTACAAAACTGATCTAAACTTTTTTGTCACGCAATTGCCGCCATTATGTCACGTTTTTGCAGCATTTTTTTTTGGTCTCTTGTAGCCTTTTTATCGCTTTTTTTAATGATGTCATTGTTGCTTTTACTGCACATTTTTGTTGTGTTTTCTTGCAATTTTGCTGCGTTATAGGCGCTTTTTTGCTCTCATCTTTGTCACATATTCAGTCATCATTCAATTTTCTGTTGTATTTACAGCACGTTTTTGTCACATTTTTGATGCTTTTTTGTCATGTTATCGCATATTCATCATTTTTTCCCTGCATTTTCATTATTTGTGGCTTTTTTTGTCACTTTTTTTTTACAGCCTATAGCTCAATGCCTCATTTGAAAGCTAAGACCTTGTAATTTCTGAAAATTTGTGTAAGATCTGTGTGAGTGAAACATGACTTGCAGGTCGTGGATGGCGGTTAAGTGGGCAAATGTTTGCAAAATCTTATGAAATTAAAGTTATGATAAAAGTTATTTTGTTTGTGCCATTCAAAAGCGGGAAAGTCTACGAGCTCTGTGCAATGTTATGATGTCACGCAACCTTTTAACACTTTTTTCGCCACAGCTTTTTTTCCGGTTATTTCGTTTTTGACTGACGGGCCCACAGCAGCGCCGGTCCGTAGCGCTGCTCAGCCATGGGAAGAAACCTCAAGCCACACTAATAACACCCCCTGAATATTTTAGACACAATTTATTTTTAATCCGGCGGGTTGGAAATCAGAGTGATTCAGTTCCACATTGTGGGCCCCGGGGGGCGTTCCGGTGCTCATATGTTTTTAATGACTGCACTTCTGTCCGTCCAGGGGGAGGCGGCGGCGATGGCTCGGAACTACGAGGCCACGCAGCGAAAAGCTCAAGAGCTGTTTGACCTGCAGAAAGAAATCAGTTCAGCATTTAGACATTTAGTGCAGGCGAAATCGGCAGAAACGTATCATAGTCGTCATAGTATTTCTATTTCATCTATTCATGTCAAATGGAAGATACCAAAACATTACTTCCAAACCTTGAGGGCAGGAGGATGAGAACAGGAAGTAGAATTTTTGGGATTTAAAGTAATAATTCTTCACAATTTCGAGTTTAAATCTCAAAATTACGACTTTTAAATCTCAAAAATGTGGGTTTAAATCTCATACCATGAGTGTAAAACTCGTTATTACAATTTTTTAAGAGTTGTAATTTTGTCTTTACAACTTTTAAACCGTAATGTCATACTGAAGCTGCGCGTGTGCAAATACTGCCGCCACAACGATGCAGACAGACACCAGCGTTGTCCTGGGTCTTCCATGAGGCCTCTTCCGATAGACAGTGTGCGGAAGAATTTCAATTACTTTCAAAGTTTATTTTAGTGATGTTTTTCAGTAAAAGGATTGTATTTTACATTACTTCAGCAACATCACAACATTTTGATAAATACAGAATATTATAACTTTTGTTGATGACTTAGTAAAAAATATTGGCTACATCCCAGAGGAAGCAATTTCATTTTACCCTGAACTTGAAAGTTGGGTTTCCACAGTCCATCTTGCCTTCCGCTTCATGAACTTGCTTGGAAACAAACCCTTGTTTTAGTAAATCCGTTTACCTACATATAAAGTCAATCTGACTATGGAATCAGCATTATTTTTCTCGCTTTGACTTTTCATAGGCTCAATTCAAGTGCTGTTTTCCTATTTCCTATTTAAAATGTACAATTCTCTTATTCTAAATACAAGTGTGACCTTTTCCAAAGCCTTCCCTCTTGCGCTCTCTTGTTGCTATAAATGATTTGTGCCGAGATGCCTGCCTTACCTCCTACCACATCCCCTCCTTGTACATTACTGCACATTACATCAGGACACAGCCGGCTTCATCTCAGTGGCCTGCAGCTCTCGCAGCCCTCTCACGTAACATCAGTTTTTGTCGGTGTAGGCCCAGCCGCGGGGACATCCAGGCGCTTTTATTCCATACTCTTTCAAAGCGATATCCACAAGTTCACAGCACCATGCATTGGACCACCGCTGACGACCAAATTCATCCACCTTTGCTGATGTCACATCCTCCTTTATGTTTTTAAAAACCTCCGACTACTTTGTTCGGCTCATTTCAGCCTTTCGTTTGTTGTACTTAACTTGTCTTTTTGCCGAGATTTATTACATAACCTCACTATGTACTACTTTACATTTCTACAAAAGCTCCAAAGTAAAAAGTTTGGTGCTTTTGTATTCTGTCCCGTTTAAGATTTATAGTGCACACAGTAGGTGGTGCCAATGCCTCACAATAAGTAAGAAGATTTGTCCCTGGCCTGTTGCTTCGGCACGAGCTCCATGTTTTTTAAGCTGCAAAGTTATGATTCACAAGAACCATTAAAGGAACAGGCCACCGTTTTTCCATACTGAGATATGTTCTTCCCTGAGCTTAGACGAATTGATAGGTACCTGTCTGGTCTTTGTGCGTGTCCGTGGAAGAGCTTGGTCGCTTCTAACTTCACCCCATTTGGAGCTATAGGAATATACTGGGAGAGGCCAATTGTGCGATTGTATTACATAAACAATTGCTCCACCGAAGCCGCAAAATCTATTTCACTTTCTAGCTTGTCCATCTCCTTTTTACCCCAGGTTCAGGTTCAGACACATTTATTTAAACCCATGGGAAGATAATCCAAAAATGACAAAACCAATACTGTTCCTTCACATTGCTCTGACTGCTGTGTTGAGTCGCTCTGCGTTGAAATAATTGACTTGATTATTATGAAGTTGCAGTTGTGTTGCCATTGTTAGCGGCATGATGAGAAAATAGTGCTTTGTCCTGATTGCCACATTGATTTTTCTGGGAAGAGATTTCATCAAATATTCTATCACTATATTAAGGCCTGATGAGATTATTATGAGCACTCATGTTTTTACTCAGGGGAAATGAAGAAATAGGCAATAAAGCTTCTCAACGCTCGGGGGTTGGATTAAATAGATCATTGTAATCCCTATTCGTACTCTGAATATTAAAATAATTCCATGTACAGTGAAAATGGAATCCTGGCCGCGTGAGTTTTATGGGCTTGGGTGTAATGTATTTTGTCACAGTAAATCTTAACGGCATGAAATGAAGTATGAAATGAAGGCCCGGGTCAAGGAGAGTCAGGAAGACCGCACCTTAAAGGGTTGGTATTCTGCAACATCCACTCTTTTTTTTAAAGCTTTGTGCCGTGTTACAATGTTTTGTCAATCATCAAAAACAGACACAGAGTGAGCAAACTTACCCCAGCTACTATTCCGAATGTGTTTAAAAAAAACAACAAAAAACTATTGCTTGTGTTACTTCTCAGTCATGCAGGGATTTGCCTCTGTCTGCGAAGTTCTTGAGGGGAGACAGACGCTGCAATAAGGTGTGATTTTTGCACTGATTCAACATTTCTAAATAGATTTTTATGGGAAATTGAAGCGTCACCTAAAGTAGGACAAAGAGCTTTTTTAGAGCTTTTCACTGTGTTAATATATTGTTTTCTCATCAAAACATGTTCCTGCAGCTGTGTTTCGACCCCTTTGAGAAATCTTTGAATCTTCATCAGTGCCCACTCAGCTCCTCCTACTTATCCAAGAAATGTTTTCCTCAGCTCTCGATCTCTTGCTCAGCGTAATCCTCTCACTGTGAAGTGAAATTGCACGCCATAGCTTTACTTCAGCCACGCGGGCCGAGCAGTTTATGTTTTTCCTCAAAATTTAAACAGATGCGCTGCTGAGCAAGAGGAGGAGGTGGGACGGGCTTGTGGTTCCTCCCTTAGAGGATCAGGGAGTTAAACTACAGGATATGTTGTTTGAGCTGGTTTAGATCAATATTGCATTGTCTAACCAACAGTGTTAATGATATTATGTTTTTTTTCCTGAATATTTACAGACATTTGTATTTTATAGTATCTTATTGTTAAATTGGGTTTGTTCGAAGACTAAATAAAACATCCACACAAAAAAAGTGTCTAGTATGCACTGTTGTTTTCGCCAACGAAGATGATAACGATATAATTTTGTTGATGCACCTTTTTTTAATGACAATAACGTAACGATGACGAGCCAAAAATAGCTCTTTGACGACCAGTGTTAATTTTGACAACATATTGTAATTTAGTTTTAGTCTTAGTCTTTTGACGAAAATGTAATTCAATTTTAGTCGAGATTTAGTAAAAAAATTTTTTTTCAATTTTAGTCTAGTTTTAGTCGACTAAAAGTGCAAGTAAATTTAGTCGACTAAATTTAAGACAAATTTAGTCGACTTTGCATTTATAATATTCATTATAATCATATTTAATCGTGGTCCTCTGCTTCATGGAGCTGCTCCCACATGAACAAAGCTCAGAGCTGTTCCTTTGGCAGAGGATTTACATGATATGAGGCTCTTTCAGACGGTCAATAGAAGTTTGGATGATTTTAGTCTCTCCTTTTCATTTTTATTTAGTCTTATTTTAGTCGACTAAAATATCTGGACATTTTAGTCATAGTTTTAGTCTCATGAAAAATGTTTAATTTAGTTTTAGTCCAATTTTAGTCGTCAAAAATATCACTTTGACTAAAATTAAGACTAAATATTTTAGTCGACGAAATTAACACTGTTGACGACTGAAACATCACGAGACGTTTATGAGTTTACGTCAATGAGACGAGAAGAAAATGGGAGAAAGTCGTTCATCTGACCCTTCGCAAACAGCGGGAGAACACACTCGCGGTGACCATAGGTGCCAATTTATGTTCTTCCCAGTGTGTGCCCAGTCCAAAAAAATAAATACAATAAAAATAAAAAGACGGGGTCGGGATTGACCTCACAGTCTCGTAGTTGGAGCTAAAGAGCGTAGCGAAATGGCGCCGCCACACGTAGATTAATGCTATGAACCGCTCATGGCATTATTGAATCATTTTGTAATTAGGGCAAATTCGCCTGGGTGCCCAAAGATTTCAGTGGGTCCTCTAGCCCCGCAGCACCCACGGGATGGGTGCCTATGCACGTGACAAAGAGCGGTGCCGTCGGCTCACCTGGACTCACACTCTGTCTCTCTGTCTCTCTCTCCACCCCCTCCCCGTGCACTGCTACCATCAGCGTACGCCCTCCATGGAGCGCTTCTGACAGCGATGTCACAGGGACTTTATCTTTACTCAGGACAGTTTTAAATACAGTACCGTATGAACGCAGAAAGCTGTTGATGTACGACTGTGCAGAACGTGCTGTTGGTACAAAAAATCTCGAAGCGATGATGAGAGAACGAGGAGAGCGGACACTTTTGGGAAAAAGTCCTGTTCACAATGACACTTCTGCCAGTGCCTATATTGGTGTAATCTGTTTGTCAAAAGCTATATAAAGAGATTATTATTGTTTATCCCAATTTCCAATACTTATCGAAAATTATTTATTACTTTTTATAATGAAACTGACAGCATTTGACTAAAACCGTTTGAGTTTTCATTTGACTAAAACATGACTAAAACATAAAGCATTTTCGTCCAAAAGCCTAAGATGAAAACTAAAAGGGCTGCCAAAACAACACTGCTAGTATGTAAACAAAGCTTAAACTTAAGGGTGCATTATGCTCCAAGAATCTCTGTCCGAATGAATCATCTTTGTTTGGCAGGAGGCCGAATACCAGTCCATTTGGAGAGGTTTAACTTTATAATAGTCCTACAGATCTTAGTGAGCGTCTGTTGATGTTGACCCAGAATCTCAACCTGGGATGGGCCTCGAGCTTACATTCACAAAAACAACTTCCTTCACCCCTCTCTGAAACCATCTCATTTCTTTAGCTAAACTTTTAACCTCACTGCAAAAGAATGGTTAGTGGCTTTAAGACAGTGGCTTTAAGATGAACTGTATTTTTCTGAAGTGTTGGTACAGCCTCTTGTGCGGTCGCTGCTTGGTTTCTCCCAATATGACGCCCATGTATGCTCTTCTCTGCAATAAATCGAGCAGACCGTTTTCTGCTATTTGGACGCACAGTGCCCACTTGCTTTGAAGAAGGCCCCCTTTAAGTAGCCACGTTTACAGAACATTGTATTGCATGTGAGAAGGCGCTGGAAGGTGGTGTTCTCCTGGGCTGAATTATTAACACAAACCCACAATGGTATTTTTAACCATATGCAGCACGTTCAATATTAATAGCATTGACCATACCTGTCTATCACCTTACCAACAACGGGGCTTTAATTGAGCATAAGGGAGAAACTGTACAGTAAAGTGATTTGCCAGAAAAGCTACATCAGCGCTTATAAAATGTGTTATGTGCGGTGACAAGCACATGGAGAGTTATGGTCAAGTTACTGTTGATCACAATTTAAAAAGAAGGGCTGACATTTTGCCCCTTCAACTTTCACAAAATCTGTCATGTGGTCCTCCTTTACACCTTCTTGCTCGAGTATCTATATATAACTATCCAAAAATGGCGCCCAATGCTTCCACGGGTTTGCACACTGCTGCCTAAAAACGTAGTTTAACATGAACAACACTAGATTGACTGTTTTCATATGTGTGATGTATCAAAATACAAACGAAGGACATGGTGATCAATTATGAGCACTACCAACTTATTATTATTATTATTCTTTATTTATACAGGTGGTCTCTTGAGAGTCAATGTCTCATTTGCAAGAGAGACCTGTTAAAACATACAACGTAAATAACAGTTAACAATAAGACAACAGTGGAACGATTACAGCAACTTTAACGAAAACGTATAAAACTTAAAAACAAGAGCAGTCACATGGAGGATACTCCTTTATAAGGGATTTAAACTGATAGAAGATCACAAGATTATCCACACAAAAGGTTTTCTGTGCCTCATTCCAGACATTTGGTGCGAAGTAGCAAAAGGCCTTCTTCCCCCATTCTGTCTTTACACAGTGTGACTCAAGAGTCAAAAATGTCCTGAGACCTCAGCTGGTAAGCATTTGACCTGACATTTAAAAGATTTAACAAATAATCAGGAAGGACATCAAGAAGAGCTTTGTAAATAAACAGCAGACAGTGCTGCCCCCTCCTTGCTTCTAGAGATTGCCAACCTACTTTAGCATAGAGATCACAGTGGTGGGTCCTATAACCATCTCCAGTGATGAATCTAATTGCTGAATGGAAGACTGCATTCAGAGGCTTTAACACAGTTGCAGTGGAATGCATATATATGATATCACCGTAATCCAAAACAGAAAGCAACGTAGCCTGAATTAACGGTTGACTCTTGTTAGGAGGGATACAATTTTTGTTTCTGTAGAAAAAAGACAGCTTTGCTTTAAGTTTGTTTGTTAGTTCCTCAACATGTTTACCAAATGAGAGCCTCTCATCAATCCAGATGCCACAATATTTATAACATGGCACTTTCTCAATAATGGAACCATCTAAAGCATAGACTGACACGTCCTGTGACAGAACCGAATGTTTTCTAGAGAATAACATGCATTTAGTTTTCAAAGAATTCATTAACATTTTCAAGTCAGTAAAATTTTGTTGAACCAAATTGAAGTCATGTTGTATATTTTGAGTTGCTTGTGCAGCAGAGGACGACAGAGTACAGAATGGTGTCATCTGCATATAAATGAATGGCGCTTTGTTTTAGATTATCACCAATAGAGTTAATATAAATTGTAAATAAAAGTGGTCCTAAAACTGACCCTTGGGGCACACCCTTCTTAAGACATAAAAATTCAGACCGGTAGCCCTCAGCAACAACCGCCTGGGCTCGATCTGTGAGATAATTATTCAAACCAATTTCTTGCATTTAAATCAAAGCCAAAGAGATCAAGACGTTCTAACAAAAGACAATGATCTACTGAGTCAAAAACCTTTGACAAGTCAATAAAAAGAGCAATACATTCCTCATTCTTATCTAAAGCAATAGCGATATCATTTATAACCTTAGTTGCTGCTGTTATGGTGCTATGCCCTGGTCTGAAGCCAGACTGATGGGGACTTAATAATGAATATTTAGTGAGATAAGAGCCAACTTGAGAACTAATCAGTTTTTCCAGTATCTTTGCAAGGCAAGACAGCTTTGAAATGGGACAAAAAATATTTAGGTCATTCATCTGTCCTCCTTTATGTAGAGGGAGCACAAAAGCAGTTTTCCACACCAATGGGATGCTTTCTGTTTGGATTGTAAGATTAAAAATATGTGTCAGATTGTTTACAATTAAAGGTGCAGTTAACAGCAGTAACCGTGGCTCAAGGGTATCAGCACTGGTTGACTTCAAAGCAACATTTGTAAGACATCAGGTTGAGTGAAGAGTTTCAAGGAAAATGTTCCAGCTGACTCACCATTATACAATAAACTAGCAACAGGAGTGGGATAAGAATTCTCAAATACATTTTCTGAAGAAACAAGTGCAGATTGAAAACATCACAAATGTTCTTTTTGCTAATAACAAACTGAGTCTTTTATAATTTCATCTGGTAAAAGAGATGCAGTGTTCAGTGATAGGGACTTTACCTCCAGAATTGTGCAGAATTACGATTAGTATCAGTGAGAGTGGAAACGTAATAAGTGGATTTGGCTTTGCGAATTGCCGAAATGCACCTATTAGGTATTTGGGGAAACTGTTGCCAATCTGCTGGCGAATTATTGGTTCTGGCTTTTGCCCAGGCCTCATCACGATCATGGAGTAAACCAGCAATCTCTGGAGTAAACCAGGCATTAAACCTATTTTTCAGACCCAATCTCTTCAAAGGGGCATGTTTATCAGTAACATTATTAAATATTTTATAAAAAATTCCAAAGCTGAATTTGGTTCAGGGAAAGCTGTAGTTCTGCCAATATCACTATAGTACAAGTCATTCAGAAATTCTTGCTCATTAAAATGCTTATTGGTTTTGATTTGGGTAATTTCAAGGCTAGTAAGGCTGGTGTTTTTGTGTCACCGTCTTTTCTCTGGGAAGAGTAGCCAAAAATAACTACTCACGTAACTCAAGTAGCATAACGTTAACATAATTTTACTCCGACAGAAGTAAAAAGTAATGACTCAAATCCAGGGAATGCAAAAAGTAGTTGGTGAAAATGCAGCAGGGGTACTGTGAGTACTTGAGCGTAAAAGTGTGATTTATGCTTTAGTTTTGACATAATAAGGTACGGGGGAAAAAAACACCATAAAAATGAAAGAAAGTAAATATTTTAAAAAGGCAATGATCATGAGAATTGACATGACAAGTTTACATTCAAATTGTTGCCTTTAACATGAGAGTTATCATGTAGAAGGAGAGTAGAGTGGCTGCTCCTTCCATGAGGCCTCCTCCTATTGGGAGGAGGCCTCATGGAAGACCCAGGACACGCTGGAGCGACTATGTCTCTGAGCTGGTGTCGTCTTGGATCCACCCAGAACAGCTGGAGGAGGTGTGGGTGGATCGGGAAGTCTGGGCATCTCTCCTCAGACTGCTGCCTCCGGGTCCCGGCCCCAGATAAAGAAGAAAATGGATGGATGTGAATGGATGAAAGTGAGAAGTAGATGTGGTATATATAAAAAAAGACTCCAAGAAGTAAAGTTGCTTCAAAAAGAAACATTGCAATTTTATGATTATTCATGATTATCGACCTAATGACAGGGCACAGTTTCCCTTTCATTTTCCTTTCTGTTTATTACCATGAAGCAGAGAGGAGCACATTTGCAAAGCACATTATTGCAAAGCTATAACTTATTAAAACTTATGTCATTATCAGAGATGGCAGAGCTGCGGTCTGCGGCAGGTCTGAGCCAGGACTAAACCAGGACTTAGACTAAACCGGTTGTAAACCCACAAGGACTAGACCATGACTGAACGAGGAACTTGTTTTTTTAGGTAAATTGAAAAGCATAACAGAGCAGTGACAACAAGAAAGACAGACCCACGGTAGAAGCTGAGCTTACATGACTGTTTTTTTACACTGCAGCAAGGGGGATATCAAAGATTGTTTGTGGAAAAAATTGAGCGCTCACTCTGTATTTGACATTTTTGGTACAATTTTTGTAAAGTATTAGTGACAGAGTAAGCGCTCGCACTCTTCTAAAGATCTTTGACGTGGAAGTGCTTTCGCTTTGTCAGAAGAACAGCGTGTTCAGAAACGTTTAGCTGAAAACCATGTCCTGATGTGGATCTGTCCCTGCAGCTCAGGTGGTAATAACGTCCTTTCTCTCTTTGTATCTGCTTAAGTGGGATCACTTAAGCAGATACAAAGTATCGTGGTATTGTGGTATCGTTAAAGTAGTAGTATCTTTAAAAAAAAAGAAAAAAGAACCGTACCCAGCCCTAATCCTGAGCCAGTTTTGGTGGCTATTTCTGTACATTTGGACAATTTATATTGGGAATTATACCTTGATTTAGACATATACTCGAAAATGTTTAATATTCGACATTTTGGTGCCTTTTGCTGTAGCTATACGACATCAGCAACAACTATACCCCTTGGTCATCTTTTGGATACCCAATGTGGTCCAACACTGCTGACTTCAATTGTTGTTTTGGTGGATGCAAGTCAAGGGGAGCCCGTCCTTCTGCCATTCTCAATTCATTTGTTTATTTGGTCAGGACAGTACATGTTATTGAACATACATGGGACTCATGCATGTAAACACGCCACGCCAGATTGTAGCCTTGGACTTATTTCCATCCGTTGTCCCACACTCGCACACACACTCTTATTCATCCTGGCCTATTGTACATGTTTTTAGTGGTAAGAGAAAGCGGAGTACCTGGAGAAAACCTACGCAGACACGGGGAGAACATGCAAACTGCACACAGAAAGGCCCCGCCCAGGTGGGAATTGAACCGACCACACATTCTGACAGCTGAATAATCAAAACTGCTTCTTTCTCCTCTGATTCTTTCATCTGCATTTTGTTTAAAGATTAGATTGGACTAGCCTGGCCTTAGCCATCCGTCAATTATAATTTCCCTATGTACGTCTGAGCCTGATCTCAGTGGACGTGTTACATCGGTTGAATTTCAACCTACCATTCAGCGAGCGGGGGAAGCGGGTGTTGTAGGTGATATTAAGCATTTGCGCCGGATTTGCTGGTTGTAGTTCGGTAATGGCGGCGGATACAAAAGTAAAGGAAGCTCTTCAATCCGTTCTGGCTCAGCTCCCAAATATCCAGAAATTTAAATTGAAGCCTTAGAATGTGCAAGGAATGCTCCCAAGAGTTATGAAAGAGCTATGATAGAGTGACAGATCCAATCGTTTCAAAGGAGTTCACCCCTCCCACCTGATAACGGCGCTCAATTGTGAAGATCCAGACCCTTACGTACGAAACGAAATGAGTACGAGGGTATGGTAAAACCAGGCTATACTGCAAAAAACAATTTCTTACTAAGAGCAAAAGGCCTGTGCGTTGCGTGACTTGACCACGGGTATTGCACAGATCTGATATCAGTGGAAAGATCCAGCACAAAAGAATAAAAAGTTTCAATTTTCTTGATTAAATAAAGCATTGTTGGATGTGAAGCATGTCTCGGCCTGAAGGCACCTCCGTGTATCTGCGTCCGCTCTTTACTCAGTCCCTCACCCTGACGATTTGGTGACTCCTCTTCACCCTGCGCCTGCGGACATCTTTGCTCATCTGCCCGTATAATGAGAGTGGTCATCGGAATGAGTAATTGGTACCTCCACTCCAGGGACGTGAATATATAAAGAAAATGCTAATGTTTTACCTTCTCCCACGGGGACGTTATTTAGAAGAAGGGACCAAGATAGTGACAGCAAGTTAGTCTCGCAAAGTCAGCAGCTAATTTGATGTTTGACACCAAGGGATTTCATGCAGTACTGTTGTGTGCACTTTTGCACAAGTCATTCCTTTATTGTAGTATTTAAATGTGAATGTAACAAATTGTTAAATATATGATTATCAAGTTAAAATATTACATCTTAATTACTTTCAGTAATTTTTTCTCTTCCACAATCAAAATACCCATACTCTAGTGTACGTCACACTGAGATTTCCATGAAGTTTATCTGAATCTTCTAGTTCTAGACAACTTCATCAAATTTGTTCTAATCATATTCTGGAAGGGAAAAATTGATCCTTGATACAAAATCGATACAAATACATACTGTATGACATCACAGCACCAGTGTAGTGTATGTTATCCATAATCTACTAACCTTATAATATTCTTTACCGCACAATCCTCCACTCCTCTGTCCCACCGTGAGCCACAGGTGACGAGGAGACCTAACCGCTGGGGACACTACTGCACACAGCTCAAAAGGCGAAGCAGAACAAACGGCTACATTTCTAAAAAGTGATTTGAACCATTTGCAAACAAAACCATCGCTGCTTTACCTCATTTTCTTAAATCTTCTTCAGTTAATGTGGTTTAAAAAATATTGTGGGTGTCGCCATACTGTTTACATTTCTTGTCGTTTTTCTGATGCACTGCCAGTGCCTTCTTGTGGTAAGTTTCAAAAACACAGGCTGGACATTAGGAACGTGTGAAAGCATAAATGGAGTGAGAGTAGCTAAGCTTGGAACGCACAGATTGATTTACGTATGAAATGGGAGCATACATGAGCCTTCAGTCTCATATAAACTCCAATAAATGCACCTCCACGTCTCTTTGTTTTTATTATTACAGTAAATTCCGGACTATTGAGGGCACCTGAATATAAGCAGCACCAACGACTCTCATAAAGAACATACATGTATATACATAGGCCGCACTGGTCTATATGTCGCAGCTGTCCACACTGTTCCTAGCGCAGTTGAAGCACAATCTTTACGCGCTGTCAAATATTTCAAGAGAACTATGGCCTACAGGTACATTTACTTTTATAAAAGTGTGTTAAGAACTTAAAAGTTAATACATTTGATTATATTATTATTTAAACCTGCGTTCATTCAAACCAAAGCACTTCCCGCACAGCGACTCCTTGGAGTGTGGTCGTGTTTAGAGCCGCCCTGCTCGGGATGTCTGTGCACATGGTCCGACCCCCTGAGTTTACCGGGGTTGGCCCAGTAGTCCGACATCTCATTATTCCGAATATGTCCCATTGAGTAGGGTTGAAAAATAAAATTAGGTTCAGGCAAGAGTCCACTGAGCTTCAGGTTAGGGCCAATGGTGGTATATGGCTCTCTAATCCACAACACAACTGGGTTAGAGATGTCAGACTAATGGCACCTCTGCTCAATGGTCAATTTTTGGAATAATGAGACGTCGGACAATGGGTTGTCGAACCAATGGCATGGCACCGAGTTTACCAGTGTTCGAAGCTGCTCTGAGCTGGGTCGTGATGTATCACGTGACGCTGGCTTTTGATGAATTTAACCCGCCATTCACTTAATAATATTTAATCTTTGAGAGAATTAAACACATTTGTTTTGCACCTCAAGCCGTGTTACAGCGCGGGAGGGCATCCTGCAGCCCCCGCTCCGGTGTGCAGTAAACACCGCGGACAGAGGTGGAGGAAGACAGCCATAGGGTTTCCACTTGTCCCAGTTATTGTGCAGATGAGTGGAGTACGTCCAAAAGGATCCACGTGAGCACTCCATCATCTCCACGGACCCCTTTGTTTGGATGTGAAGCTGTTGCGTCTTTCTCACGTCGGAGTTCGTTCATTAGAAACAGCCAGTGCTTTAAGTTGACAAAAAGAAGTGCCAGTACTCTATTTTTGCCCCCCAGATGGATGTCTCTGAAGCTCTGATACAGAGGTGATTCTTACAGGCTAATGTCTGTGCTTTCCAAAGTGTCTAACAAACACTGTGTCAGGCTCCATCCTGTCTGCAGTCCGCCTCATCTCAGGGCGCAGAAGTTTGTTTCAATCCATATTTACTCCTTTGTTTTTATCGCATCTACGAGGCCAAACGGGGCACATCACTCTCGTGCTCGTCGCCACTTGTGAGAACCTCAGTGATCGCGGCACAGGTGGGGTGTCAGCCAACGTGTCCTCTGATTCTGACCTTGTTCTTTTACTACTCTGAAGCCAGGAGAGCATAGTCAAGTGTTCATTGTATTTTAACCGAGCAGCGATGGTTGCGTTTCACACGCCCTCTCCGGGATCCGCTTGTTTGTGTGGACGAGCATCACGTTAAGTTGTTTACAGCGGCTACGACCACGCAGTCGCTTTTCACTTATACAGCTCAAGGGTGTATGGGTAATGTAGTCTCTGCTCACGGTGGGACGAAATAGGAAGCGTGCATTGTGAAGGGCGCTCTGAAAAGCGGCGGAGCAGCCAAAGGATTAAAACAGATGTGCTAATGAGCGTACCGGTACGCTAAAAGCACGTTCTTGGCACATGGAGAGGTGGCAGTACACTCAAGAGCTATTTTTGGAAGTAGCGGTACTGAGTAGCGGTACTGAGTAGCGGCGCGTACCGGCCCACTTAAAGCACTGGAAATGGCCAAGTGTTTTTGGACACATTGTTATTGATAACAAGAGTCACAACACAATATTCAGTATGACCGTAAACATCGATAAATTAGCTGCACCATTGCGGCTTGCAAAGTTCAAGGCGTATGACCAGCGACTTATAATCGTCTCATGTGAAGTGCTTTGTGACTATATCTGTGAAAGGCGCTACAGTATATAAAGTTCTTCTGCGTTTTCACGGACCTGAGTCAATCCATGTGGACGCATACATTTACTGAGCTGGCTCCGTGTTTATCAAGAAAGTTTCTGAAATTATAAGCGTTTTGTCTTCATGTGGATATGGCCCAAGTGCTGAATGGAAAACTGCATTCAAAGACTTTAGCACAGACGCAGTGGAATGCATGTATCACTATAATCATACCATAGGGTTAGGTTCTTATGGCTCTTAAGTGAGATTGCTGGTTAAGCTCGGTTACTTAAGCATTAACCCAGGATTCCCTGTGTCATTGTACTTTGATGTGGCAGTTTATATATATTTATTTAAATCTGACTTCATTAAGGCTTACAGAAACCTATATAGATTGATCTACGGGCCGTGCTGACAAGCCAGAAATGTTGAGCACCCCTGATGTAGGCCTTTTACATCTGTTTAACACTTGCCCAAGGACACGACAAACAATACATCTATCAAAAATGTCTACTACTACACCAACAAAAGGGCAACAGTGACAAAGTTCTTTGTACCACAGGTTTCTCCATTCAGTCCAGTATGACGCTTACACATGCAAAGGTTTCCCTCCCGTCTGTTGAATAGACTGTGCAGCCTTAATTTAAGTTTATGAACGCTCTAGATACAGTGTTACCAATATCGTCCTGAGGTGCAGTGTGGAGGCGGACCGTCCTGCCCACAGTCATATTTCTGCGGTGTCAATGAGAACTGACTTGGATGAACAAACATCCCACACTGGGGAATTTTAGCCAAAACACAGCGCATTGTGCCAGTTTCTAGAGCTCATGTTAATGTTACTATAAGGTACGTTCTACATGCTGTTTTCAGACTGTATTAATGTCTATTTTCCTTTGGCCTGTGAAATTTAACAGGAGAATGCGAGAGGAGGTGAAGCAAGAGTTTGTGGATGTGGAAGGTTTGTGGTAGAAGTGACATGTTTTGCTTTTTTTTACCCCTTCAACAGCTAATTTGGTAGCCATGTACTACAGTATATTCTACAATATACAGGTGGTCCACACAGGATAAAAGGCAACTAGACACATTTTCACCTAGTTATAAGTATGTTTTTATTACAAACTCTTATTTTACAGTACCGCACACAGTATTGAAAATGATCAATGGCAAAAGGAAAGTAACCATTACTGTTAACTCACTGCAGAAACCTGTGCAGAATGTTGTTTAAAACACACTGCAGTTATATTTTTTGTTGTATTTTTGTTATGGAGCCAGACGCCTGACCTTCTTGGCCTTGTGTGGAGGATGATAGATGTCATTGGAAGCCCAGACGTGCTCTTGCTGTGAGGCGTGTTCTGCCGGCTGCCACAGCGCCGCTGGTGTCTCCCATTTCTGATCAGCGTTTTTTTTTTATCACACCCACATACAGCCCGCGCAGAAAAGTGGCAAAAAACCGCAGTCATGACTTCTGAAAAAGGGACCTAGTATTTAAATGTTTTTGTATGTTTTGAATATTGACAGTCTCATTGCTGCTTGCTGAAAGTGTGTGATAAATACAGTCTTTAAAGTGACTTTTCCAATCAAAAACATTATTTTAAAGGAAACATCAACTGTTTATTGCTATAACATTTCTTTTTCTTCAGCTGAAGCTGAAGCGCTCCATCTGGTTTTTCCTGGGTTATGTTGGATCATTAAACCATAGGCCGTCTAGCAGAGGTGGGTAAACTGCAGCCCGTGGGCCGGATCCAGCCCCCACAACAATTCGTCGACAATTCGTCGACTCTCTTTCCACTTATATACAGTGAGGAACATAAGTATTTGAACACCCTGCTATTTTGCAAGTTCTCCCACTTAGAAATCATGGAGGGGTCTGAAATTGTCATCGTAGGTGCATGTCCACTGTGAGAGACATAATCTAAAAAAAAAAATCCAGAAATCACAATGTATGATTTTTTAACTATTTATTTGTATGATACAGCTGCAAATAAGTATTTGAACACCTGAGTAAATCAATGTTAATATTTGGTACAGTAGCCTTTGTTTGCAATTACAGAGGTCAAACGTTTCCTGTAGTTTTTCACCAGGTTTGCACACACTGCAGGAGGGATTTTGGCCCACTCCTCCACACAGATCTTCTCTAGATCAGTCAGGTTTCTGGGCTGTCGCTGAGAAACACAGAGTTTGAGCTCCCTCCAAAGATTCTCTATTGGGTTTAGGTCTGGAGACTGGCTAGGCCACGCCAGAACCTTGATATGCTTCTTACAGATCCACTCCTTGGTTATCCTGGCTGTGTGCTTCGGGTCATTGTCATGTTGGAAGACCCAGCCTCGACCCATCTTCAATGCTCTAACTGAGGGAAGGAGGTTGTTCCCCAAAATCTCGCAATACATGGCCCCGGTCATCCTCTCCTTAATACAGTGCACTCGCCCTGTCCCGTGTGCAGAAAAACACCCCAAAGCATGATGCTACCACCCCCATGCTTCACAGTAGGGATGGTGTTCTTGGGATGGTACTCATCATTCTTCTTCCTCCAAACAAGTTTAGTGGAATTATGACCAAAACGTTCCATTTTGGTGTCATCTGACCACATGACTTTCTCCCATGACTCCTCTGGATCATCCAAATGGTCATTGGCAAACTTAAGACGGGCCTTGACATGTGCCGGTTTAAGCAGGGGAACCTTCCGTGCCATGCATGATTTCAAACCATGACGTCTTAGTGTATTACCAACAGTAACCTTGGAAACGGTGGTCCCAGCTCTTTTCAGGTCATTGACCAGCTCCCCCCGTGTAGTTCTGGGCTGATTTCTCACCTTTCTTAGGATCATTGAGACCCCACGAGGTGAGATCTTGCATGGAGCCCCAGTCCGAGGGAGATTGACAGTCATGTTTAGCTTCTTCCATTTTCTAATGATTGCTCCAACAGTGGACCTTTTTTCACCAAGCTGCTTGGCAATTTCCCCGTAGCCCTTTCCAACCTTGTGGAGGTGTACAATTTTGTCTCTAGTGTCTTTGGACAGCTCTTTGGTCTTGGCCATGTTAGTAGTTGGATTCTTACTGATTGTATGGGTGGACAGGTGTCTTTATGCAGCTAAAGACCTCAAACAGGTGCATCTAAATGTAGGATAATAAATGGAGTGGAGGTGGACATTTTAAAGGCAGACTAACAGGTCTTTGAGGGTCAGAATTCTAGCTGATAGACAGGTGTTCAAATACTTATTTGCAGCTGTATCATACAAATAAATAGTTAAAAAATCATACATTGCAATTTCTGGATTTTTTTTTTTAGATTATGTCTCTCACAGTGGACATGCACCTACGATGACAATTTCAGACCCCTCCATGATTTCTAAGTGGGAGAACTTGCAAAATAGCAGGGTGTTCAAATACTTATTTTCCTCACTGTATATATTTTTTTCCGGCATTTTCCACAACAAATTGCATGTGGTGTATCAGAGGCACCATTACAGTTCCCTGCCAGAGTGGGATTAAATAGTTTCTCATTGTTTTTGATTTATTTATAGGTGACATTAATGTCACAGGTTTAAAAGCAATGGAGCCTACGTAAGTGGTGCAATCAAGGAAACACAATACAGTTTTCAAAAGAAATTAAACAATTTATAACTGGCCAGTTAAAAGTCAAGATAAAACATTAAAAAGGGCTAAAAGTTTAAAGGAAGCTAAAGGAGGGCGTGCAAAAGGTGCTTTCAGTGGGGCTCCGTGTGTGGGTCCGTGCTGCGGTGGAGGTCATAGGGCCAACCTCATTGTCCGCCCGTGACGCCCGCGTACGTTCCAGACCACGAACCTGTCCTCCGACACTGCCCGTCCTCCTGTTCACAGAAGCACCCATCTCCTGGGGCTGCGGCCCGTTGCTTCTCCCCATTCCATATGGTTACGGCGTGCATGCGACGTGCGTGTATCTGTGCATGCATGCGTGCGTGCGTGTGTCCGTCCATCCTTCTCCGCCAGCGGCGGCCCATGGTGGCCTGTGCCTCTCCGCGCACCACCTCAGCCTCTGTTCTGTCCTTTTCTTTTCTGTCTTTCCTTCTCTGCCTCTTATGCCCTGCACAATCCACGTGCAGGTGCGTTTCGTACGAGGCATTTAGCAGGGGCGGGGCAGAGCAACGAGCGTGGTTAAAAACATGCATAAAATCAAGCTTAAAAACATGCACAATAAAACACACTAAAAACACTTGAAACCAGTCCGCTCGTGCCCGTGACATTAACGTAAATTATATACAACAAAACTGCTAAGTCAATGCAGTCTGATTACATCAGTATTTATTCTGTCTGTCTTTTTTTTTTTTTTTACAATATTCAGAATTACCATGAAGCGAATTCCAGATATAATTTAGTGCATATTGCAATGGGAGAAAGTTGAACAGAATTAAGTTCAAGTTATCATTGGTGCAGCCCTCTAACTCAATTTAGCTCCCTCAATTTATTACCCAGCCCTGGTCTACAGTAATGGACTTATGGGTGCCCCCACTGTGGGCTGGCAAAGCTCGTTCCTGCTAGCAATTTGGAGTCGGTTTTGGAGCTTGCTCCATTATATAGAAAAGGGCAAAAAGAATAAAGAAAATAGCAAAAGGGGGGAAAAAAGGACAATTTTTTCTTACAAACAAAGAGAGAGGAAGACACTACATTAAAATGTTAGTTGTTTCCAGATTCACACAGGGATGAGTTTATGGGCACATTTCACAAAAATGCTCAAAACTCAACTGCAAGTTCATAAAATGTATGTAAATGCTTTATAATTAAATGCACAGTAAAACACTTTCCCACAAATGTCTGAGTTTTCAATATAACAAAACAAATTTGTCCCCTTACTAGAAAAAAATCCGGTATAGTGCCTCTAAGAAAAACACGAGGTGGTCAGCAATGACAGAAGAAAGGCCAAAATGTTTCAATGTGAAGTCCATTAGAGCAAGAAACAGACACTCTTGTCCAATCTCTGTCCATCCAAAATTAATGGACAGAGATTGGCTGAGAAATCCTAATTCACGTCTTATTTTTGGGGGTCAAATTTAAAAAGGATGCAAAGGAAGTCTATAATCCAACATTGGATCTGTTCTGAGCAGTTCTGTGCTCAAACTGAGGTAAACATGACGCCATGAACTAGCAGTTATTTCCACTGCTGCCTGAGGAGGGAGTTCTAAGCAAACGCCATCTTTCATTTCGGAGACATTATTTCAAATTACAAAATGTAAAATATTTTAATATAAAGTATTTTCCAGTATATTTTTGTATTTTCTGCAATTATACAGCATACTGTAAGTGCAGTGTTGGCTGCCCAAGCGAAAGATTAGCTGCTGTACATATGTTTGTAAGAGTAAAAAAACGGTCTGAACGCAACTTGGATGATTTTATTCAAACCGTGTGCATCTCAATGATTTGCTCCCAGACCATGAACTATTTGGTCGGCTTCTCAATATGAATGCTCTAATCGATACAAAAGAATAATTAGTTTTGCTTATTCCAGGATCAATTTCAAAGTGGGAGCAATGCAAAAAAGCCCAAATAAAAGTGATGCTGCCTATTGTTGAAATGAACAGATCCCAAAAATTCAGACCCTGTTAAAATCTCTCCCATCCCTAATTTCGTGTTTCGATCCCCCCGAAACAGCTGTGATCGTATTCCGCGTTTGTGCGCTTGGCCTTTGATTTGAGGACGCAGACTGACAGGGAGGGCCGTCGGGGGAGATTAATGGAGGGACTGGCGGACAGATCAGAGCTGGAGCGGTGGGTGGAGGTTTTTGGCGGGGCCTTCGCTTTTCGAGAGGAGAGAGCTGCTGAGAAACACCTGTCGTCACAATCTGTCCACCTCCACACCGCAGCGCCAAGCTCCCAGACATGCTGCCTCCAGGCCGGCTCGCTCTGCCCACACAGTGCCCCACTCTAATATAAGCTCCTGTGACAAATATGAGCAAAGCGGAGGCCGAAAATGTGGCTGTTTGAGATGGTCAAAACTTTCTTTCTGGTAAACTCTTGGATACCAGATCCAAATAGCTCAGTCGTAGGTATGAATGCCAAATTATTTCAAGAGCATAGAGCTTTTGACCAATGCTATGTTTACCCATCAACACAATCGTACATGTATCTGAAGTTGAACCACAGTTTATTCATACATGTTGTGCCACACAAATGTGTTTTTACTTTGTCAGTAGTTCAGTTTAGTTTAGGTCGTTTATTTTTGTAAACATAGTAGCAATGCACTATTGCAAACAGTAGGTGGCAGCACGTGCCTTAGTTTGGTTAGAAGAAGAAGTACAATGGCTATGCAGCATTTAGCTACAGACATGTGTGAGCCCTCTCTGTCATCTGCTCCTGTTTGACCGCTTTTCTTTTCCCCTTTTTTGCTAAGGCATCGTCTGTAAGTATTTATGATTGTGTAGCACTAGGTTATCACTTAATTTTGATTTGTGTAACATTTTCCAAGACATCCAACAAGCTAATTGATTTGTGCTAGGCTAGTTAGCTTCGTGCTCATGCCTCTTATGTATTTTATCATATAAGTTGCAGACAGCTAATTTACACAATTTCTTTATGTACAATATTTCTTCTGTTTTGTTATAACATAGGCATATTTTTGTACTGTGTTACAGTTTCACAAGATTCTCAGTAAACTTCATGGAAGTACATCCGCTGTGTCCTGGAGTTTCTTGGGAGTGTTTAAGCTGAATGGAACATAGTCCTGACAATACATGTTTCACTAAACTAAATGAGGCTCAAACGGACTCTTCAGACCAATCCCATGGCAGTGTTTCTAAGAGTGGGCAGGTTTTACATTTCCCGACAACAACAAGCACTTCGGACCAACAAACACAAATTATATTTTAAAGAGGGCATATTATGCTTTTTGCTGGTATGTGGGCAATAAGTTCAAACACATCTTTGTCGCCGTCTTACGCCGTTTATTGGAAAATGCGATATCGATCTAAAACCCCGGAAAGTAGTTTTTGTTGTTTTTGCTGTGATTGGCTAAAATGAGGTGAGCTTGATCCAATCAGCAGCAAATGTCTGAATAAAAGTCCATGCTCATACGATTTAAACCGGGACTTTGCAGAATAATGCAACCGTGCTTGCTACTGTACTGTTACCTGGGTACTGCTTCCCCTGCTATTAATAACATGTACAATAGGATACCGTCCAGAGGAAAGACTCCCCTGAAAAAGAGATTCTGAACCTCAGTGGGACTTTCCTGGTTAAGGCGAGAATCTGCAGGTGAATAGGGGAAAAAAAATAAATGTAGAGATATCAATATGAAACTTTTGCTGAACATTATATGATATAAATATGAGAAAAAAAATGTATTGCATTTTTTCTGTCATTTTATGTTTTCATATAAAAATAAGACATTTTGTGCATGAAAATGGCCAAAATTGCCTCTATTTTGGGCAATGAAATAAAAACAATTGATTGAGCCACATTAAAATGTATTGTTTCATTTTATAGACATATTAGTAACTAAGATTTTTTCAGAGGGGATTTTGGATATATTGGTTAGTTTTTCAATGAACTAATCATAAGTGAAAAAATATGTAAAAACTCAAATTACGCCTTGTTTTTTTTGGGTTCAAAGCTGAATAAATCAGGCTAGGAATTAGATATTAAAAAATCCCTCTGAAAAAAACCTTCAAAATATTGTTAAGTCCAAGACTGGAAAGTTTCACCCGCTGCCTGAGTGGGGCCTTCTCTCATTCAGAGAAAACAAGCCCTGAAGTTTTGTAGCGAGTGCGCGGAACCTTCTTTGGCTCTTCCGCACCAGGCGTCTTGTAGGAGGAAAAATACAATATTTGGGTGATGGCGTCATCACGGGGACCCCAATATTTGTGAATGAATACCCGCGGGAAAGACGGTTTTTCGACGCGCTGCAGCTGCTACTTCCGCGTCGCAGGCGGACAAATGAGCATCATGCGAGGTGAGTTTTGTCATTTTTATACTCTGACATGAAAACTAAGATGTAAAGAGAAGAAAATAGATACAAATCTCCACTTCGACCACTGCGTGAAAAATCAATACTTCACCTGCCGTGTCTCGCCTTAAATTAAGATCATATACTGTAAAATACTGTAGTACTACAATAGTTTTAGTGTCAAGTGGATGGTTCAATCTCCTTGAATCACTGATGCAGAAGTTACTTGTGTCAGTGTCATATGTCCACAAAAGGACAACTTACCTTCATCTTCACACGTTTCATCAGAGTATACAATATAAATGAAGCACTTCACTTTGTGGTGAAATGTAAGATTTCAGACACTATGCCCCCAGTGCTGTCAGGTGTAGCATGCCTTAATCATCCGGTGAGATTTAGCATTAGCGATAATCATTGGAGGACATTTTCCATCGCATCAGTCAGCTGTCTGGCGGTAATGAGGGTAGTGGATAATCGATCTGGAGATGCCTTTTCTAGCTTATCATTCGCATTGTACTGGTAAATGAGTCTGTAGACGGACAGTGCTAATGATCCATACATGTTACGGAGGCAATTATTGTGCTCACCTTAAACATTTTGGAGTTGTTTTGAAATGGTAAGGTAAAAAAAAAAATAACTGTTGCATTTCAAATGTCACTCATCAACTCTGCGGATTGCAAAGTAGACAATAATGAAAATATTTCGGTGGACTTTCATTATTACATTTTCTTGATATTGATAAACTGTTCCTCGTCTCGTCTGTGTGCAGGGTAAGCATCTCTGTTGAAACAATGAGGTACTGTAGTAAAAATCTGTGATTCTAGAGGGTTGGGACAAAACATATCCTTAGTGTCAACAGAAAAAAACAAAATAAAATAAATGTACATTAGCAAGACTGGAACAAAGTTAAAAGTAAAGTGTGTGTGTATGCTGAAGGTGTACTGTATGTTACTTTTGTGTTCTATTAAAGGATTTGGGACTTTACCAGGCACATACACATATTTTTAAAGGGATATTTCGGGATTTTGACATAGGGCCTCATTTCCTAGTTATCCAGAGTGGTGATGTCTGGAGATATTTTTTTCTTAAATTCATGCATTTCTTATATTTGAAGAGTCTAGGTGCGCTAGGCTAGGGCAAGGCTAAAGCATTTCTATGGTAACAGTTAGCCTGCATTAAAAACAGTCTGGCCCACTCCACAGTGTACCGAGGTAAATCACTTATAACGCCAGACTAACCATATAAATGTCTGTGTTAATAGAATAATTTTTGAAATAAAACTGACCTTGTATCACATGAATTACCGCATTTTGAGGGACTATTTTCTTGCAGATCACTCCGCCGCTGCGTTAGCTTACAGCCACGAAGCTGATGCTGCTCAAATATAAGTTATTTTAAATGCAAATGGTTATAATTATTCTATCAACACAGACATTTATATGTAGTCTGGTGTTATAAGTAATTTACCTTAGGCGCACTGTGGAGTGGTCAGACTGTTTTAATGCAGGCTAACCTGATGCCATAGAAATGCTTTAGCCTTGCCCTATCTAGCACAACTAGACTCTTCAAATATAAGAACTGCATGAATTTAAGAAAAAAATATCTCCAGACATCAACAACACTCTGGATAACTAGGAAATGAGGCGCTATGTCAAAAATCCTGAAATATCCCTTTAACAGATGTTTTGTTGAACCACCATTAGCTTTGATTCTTTGTTTTAAATGGGTTTAAGATCTGGATTCTGTGGTGGCCAATCCATGTGTGAAAGTGATGCTTTTCATCTTTGAATATGCCCTTCAGGATGTTCGGATAATCAGCTGATCTCATTCTTTGAGCACATATTGTTGCGGAGTCTAGACCAGATAAACTGCAGCAACCCCAGATCATAACAGAGAGTTAGGTCGAGCAGGATTTCGCAGACTCACTTAGGGGAGTTTGACAGCTCGGTGAAGCTAGTTTTGGACGATCACATTGTCAAGTCTGTGTTTTTCTGTCGCCACACAAGGAGCGCTGTGATTGGCCTACCGTTGCCGGAAGCTACTTTTCTGCTAGCCAAACAGGACAATGGCTTAGAAGCGAAGAGACAGAGGACCAGCTCATCACTTAAGTGGTGAGCTCAACACTTTATGACATAAAAACGACACAGAACTACAGCAATTGTGTGCTATAAACATTTCAGTCTCGTTATTTCTGCTTACGGACCGCCATGTGCTCGTTTATTGTGCGGCTGTCGGGCTTGGTCTGAGGTTTAGGTCGCATAAATGTTGCTCTTAGCAGGTGAGACAGGGCAGACGATGGGAAACTTGATTGGTTTGAATCCACCTTGTCCAGCTCTTGTTGGCTGTTCCTAAAACAAGTCTCAAATCTAAAGTAGTGTCTTTGAGAGTCCAGAAAAGCGTTACATAAAACTGATGCATTATTATTATTATTATTATTATTATTATGATGTATTATGTATTTGTAGCAGCGCCCACACTGTGGAACGGCATCCCTCTGTCTGTCAGGTCCTCTCAGTCTTTAGCACAAGAGTCTTTAAAGTGGACATGACAGGCATATGGAGCTTGAAAATAGACATAAAAACATTATTATGGGTGCCTCAGCTTTGATATTTTACGCCTTATA
This sequence comes from Neogobius melanostomus, assembly GCA_007210695.1. NCBI lineage: Eukaryota > Metazoa > Chordata > Actinopteri > Gobiiformes > Gobiidae > Neogobius > Neogobius melanostomus. The sequence goes on along the minus strand of VHKM01000227.1, from coordinate 3,576,844 downwards.
ATTTGAAAATATGTCTGTAAGAATGAAATAGTAACAATGAAATGCAGGCTGGTGAAAATCTTGACTGGGGCTCTTCCTGCTGGCAGCTATAGGAATCATTCTCTTAAAAAATAACTTCCAGGTTGTATACGGCGTAGTTAGCAGCTTCAGCAGTGTGTGATAAACACACTTCGGCTCAAAATTGATAATATTGGATTATGGGCTTTAAAAGTGCGGAGGACAGTTTTTGGGTTTGAACAATAATAATAATAGTGTAATCAGGGAGTACAGAACGAGGCACTGACACCGTAAAAGAAGAAACAGCTACATTTAACGGCTTTGTCCGAGGATTACTCAAAACTGCGTGACTGTAGTGACATACTACTCCAGGTATGTCTTTGACGAGGAACAATGTGAAACAGGGTTTAAACCTCAAGGAAGTCGATTTTGCATGAATGTCCACTTTTAGCCAGGCCTTCAAACGTGTGAATGGTATATGTATGCGTTTTCCCCTTTGCCGTTGTAATTTGCATCTCTGGATATCACTTTGGTCAACAGTGGTTGTTTTTAAATGTGCTACATATATTAAACTTGAGTTGAATTAATATTTTGTGTCCACTGTGCAACTGTAGTAGCCAAGATAGCTGCTCCAGACTGCTGTCCTACTCACTTTTGGAAAAGTTCCATGTAAATAAATTGGACCTTCCTGCTGTGCCATCCTCTCCAACTCCATGAATCATCCACTCATGGAGATCAGTACCATTGGTTTCACAAAAAACGCACTTCATCCGCTCAAGGACATGTTTGTTGTTTGCCGGACACAGCTGGGAGCCCTCTCACCCGCTCTCTTATGTCTTCAACTGACCGCACTCCCGCGTCTGTTTCTATGTGCAGGCACGGGGCAAACGGATGAGGGCAGCTCGCAACGTAAACATTATATTGATGCCTGTGACCCCTGGGTTTATTGTTAATAGGGTGCGACACCTTGCCATGGGTTTGATAGATCAGGGGCCCGATAGGCGGAGGCTGCAGGCATGTGAAAACCTTATTACGGGCTGAGGGAGAGGGGAGAGAAGCGCCGGAGATCCATCACCCTCCAGGGAAGCAGCGATGTGACATTCGTGAAAATAAAAATGGGACGTTTTGAACGGCTCTTTAACGTGAGCAGTTCGAAAGTTCTATTCTGGGACAAAGAGCCAGATCTACTTATTTTTTGCAATTTCCCACAAAGTACATCACAAGAAACGCAACACAAAGAAAGTTGCTTGCGCTTTCTTTCATAGTGGCACCAAGTTTCATTTATATCCACTTCAAAACACTGTTAAATAGTTTCAGATATTTGCTGTATTCTGTATTCCCAGATCTTTTGCCTAGTTTTCACATTAATGTTGCCTGTCCATGTTTCGATCTTCTGCACATATTCAACTACAATAGCGAGCTAAAGACAGGACTGTCTCTCTACCGAAACCCATCGGCTTTTATGTTTCCTCTCACGTGGACTCACTGCGATCTGACTCACCGGGGACCGAGAGCACGTTTGCTTCAGACAGATATGGTATGATCGAGGATGGTGATGATCCGAGGATATGGAGACAAGTGGAGGCGGAAAGGAGGAGAGGACACAGATCAACGGCTGATGCTTCTTGAGTCGCAGGTAGCTACACATAAACACTGAGCATTGCCTAAAGTTAAAATCTAGGAAATGGATATATACGCTCTTATATATATTGTTAGCTCAGAAAATAAGCTGGCATTACTTACTTACATGTGATTAAAGGTCTACATTATTACACGGATTAAATACATACGGACACTGTAAAATAGAATGCATGATTTGACGTGCGTAAAACGGGCTGTGGACATAACGTACTCAATGTAAAGGTTTGATAGTTCAGTGCTGACGTGCCAAAGTATAACATGTTTCCAAACACTACGGTGATTTACATTTAAAGCACACAGCATTCAATTGACCGTGAAGAATGCAAAGCTCAGGAATTGTGGCGAGAGTGAGGGAGAATGAGTCATGGCTGGACCTGGGAGCGTGCAGACACAGCACGCAGCCATTAACATCAAGCCATCAGCATGTAGAATAATAATGCGCCCATCAATAAGTAAAGAGGTGGCGCTTGTTACGCAGCGTGAGGAGAGGGGCATGGAGTTCACCGCAGGAAGTGATGTCATCCTGCAAAGGCCAGGGTGCATCAGAGAAACAGGGCTCCAGATTAAAAGGTTACAAGTCTGGTTGGTGACTGATCATGCGGCTCAAGAAGTCCTTGTGGAGTTTTGGTGTTGGTAAGTTAGTTAGTTAGTTTATTGTTTATTGAAACAGGGACAGTGTACAAAACCATTAGTCTTTAAAAAATAAGAGATGATTTGTACCAGATTTAGCAAAGTTGAAAAGTTTTCCATCTTCCTGTCTCTGGTCTCAATTATAGCTTAAAAATGTCAACTTTTCTTCATGAAATTGCCACTTTGGTGTTCAACAGTTAGTGATGCGAGACACTGCAGGAGAATTCACCTTATTCCTAAAATCTGCCAAAATTGCCTATATTTTCAGTGACAACGTCTAAGTAATGGATTGAGCAAGGTTTAAGTCAGTGGTTCCCAACCTTTTTCCTTGAAGCCCCCCCTGTGCGTGCTGTAGTCGGGCCGCGCCTGTTTTTGAACAAGCTATGTATCAGAGAAAAAAAATCTGTTCAAATTTTGCCTTGTTTCTTTGCGATTCAAAGCTCAATAAATCAGGCAGGAATTAGATAATAAAAAGTCTCTCTTAAAAAAACGTTTAAAAAAATAAAATAAAATTTATAAATATATTAAAAATATTGTTGGACTGGAAAGTGTGCAAAGGTATGGAAGCCCGTGTCCGCCATGTTAAAAAATAAAAGCCCAACAGGAAGTCGAAATTACGAGATTTAAAGTAATAATTCTGCGTTTTAAACACAAAATTATGACTTTTAAACTCTTACTACGAGTTTAAATCTCGAAATTACGACTTTTAAAACTCATAATTTCAAGATTTAAACTCAGAATTTTGAGATCCGTAATCATAGACTTCAGCCCTGCTTTAGTTTGAAAATCCGGATGTTGTTGCCATTCTCTTTCTTGCCTGGCGGGATCTTACTCTGAACTGTGGAGCTTGATCGGGCCAAAAACGTATCTTGGAATCATATCTTGCCTGAAAAACAACAGCTATTTTGGGGCAAACTAGTCCTTCTTTGCCACGGCCATGTCCTATGGATCTTTAGCTATACCCCAGGGTCTACGTGAGAAAAAAAGGCAATGCCGGTGGACAATGGCTAGTCTAGGTTAGCCCGGTTAGCATGGGCTATTGCCTACAGTTCATTGTTGGTAAAAAGTCTGCAATAAACCACAAATGCATCAATCCTGACTTAGTGTGTGATAATCTTCAAGGCTGCTTTATGTAGTTTATTGACGTTATTAGCTCTGCTCTGCTTGTGTACAAGTCTTTTCATGGTTTAGCACCAAAGTACATCTCTGACATGTTAGAGCCCTATGAACCATCTCGGGCCCTGAGAACTTCAGGGAGGGGTCTCCTGGTGGTTCCCAGAGTCAATAATAAACACGGTGAGGCTGCGTTTCAGTTTCATGCAGCTAAATCTGGAACAGTCTTCATGAGGATGTGAGACAAGCCTCAACTCTGACAATGTTCAAATCCAGGCTGAAAACAGCACTTTTTACCCGTGCATATGAAAAATTAAAGTATTTTATCTGCACTCTTGCCTTTTACTGTAATTGATTAACTTTATGTTGATGGTGTTGGTATGTTGATTGATTTTTATCTGTTTTCTTGTAATTATATGCAACTGTGAAGCACTTTGAATTGCCTTTTGTATGAATCGTGCTCTACAAATAAACTTGCCTTGTCTTGCCTTGCCTATGCGAAATACTTGTTTCCACAAGATCCGTTATTGGAGCTAGCAGCTAGTGCTGCTAAGAAGGTAATTAGCTTCGGGCGCTAAGCAATCGGCTACGGCCATTTGTACGTGAAACGTGAGCAATAAACTACATAATCGACCAGCCCTGCTCAGTGTGTGATCATTGTTAAACGGGTGCTTTATTGACTTTTTCATGCATATTTCTCGTTTTCACATGATCATCGTAACTTTAGCCTGTAGCATTAGCTTTGGGAATGCTCGTGCATCATCAAGGCCTAAACACATTCCTATCGCGGATACAGCCACTGGAATAAGTTTTCTTGTCGTCGCTTTTAATCCTGGGTGTTAAAGGTGTCCCAGAGCTTGCTGTAGCGCCGGTACACAACACCATGAAGATAATCCTCTATGACTGACTGTTTACATTTGCGCCTGTGGTTCCGCAGCCCCCCGTACCGACGTCTGTGATCACGGATCTTAAAAAGTCCTATTCCGAGTTTAAATCTCGAAATTCCGAGTTTTAAAAGTCGTAATTTTCTCATAATTTCGAGATTTAAACTCGTAGTATAGTTTAAAAGTTGTAATTTCGAGATTTTAACACGTAATTTTGTGTTTTAAACACATAATTATGACTTTAAATCTCGGAATTTCGACTTCCTGTTGGGCTTTTATTTTTTAACATGGCGGAAATGGGATTCCATACAAAGGCCACACCGCCTTTGTTCTGCCCAATCCCATCAGATCTCATAAGCAGCGAGAGCCTGGTTGGTACTTCCTTGGAACACCAGGAAGCCTGGGAATGTAGTTGACTCCATCTTCACATTCATCATCACTGCCTGGTTTGGTTTACTCACTCTCACTCACCGCAACACATTCGATAAAATACCGTCCGTCAATCTACCCCAGGGCAGCTGTGGCTACAATAGTAGCTTACCACCACCACGACTGGTAGTGTGAATGAATAATGTACGAAATTGTACAAAATGTCAAATGTGACGATATGGGTATTTTAACCGTCACGGCCTTCCTTCGGCGTCAACAAAAAGGTAACCCCTTTTCGTCACATATTGACTATTTGGGTTGACCATACACAACACCAACGAATCATAACATGGCGCAAATGTGAAGCATCAGGCTGATTTTTTTCACAAATGACTACTTTTACAACATACTTTTATGGGGCAAAATAATGTTACCTTACAAAAGAAAAAGAAATGCAGGTATAGCTCCTTTAAGTTTGGAGTCGATAGAGTAAAGCTCATTATATAAAACAATTCTTACATTTCTGTAACATCTGCACATGCGCGTGTACTGTATATTTGTCGTATTTAGATGCAGCTGTCTCCCAGGGAAGTGGCCATATTTGTATTACAGCATCTCTGTTTTGTGTTACACATGGATACAAGATGTGTCAATATTTGTGAATAAGTGAGCTTAGAAATATATAATGAAAGAGCAACTTTCACCTAAATACATCTGACACATAGTGGTGTCCAACGCTTTTATATGAATGTTATTTCTAATATTCGACTGACAACACAATCAAGAGCTAATTTTGGAGACTGAATGCTGTAAAATTAGAATTTTACCAGGTAAAATGTGCTATTTAGCCAACAATCAAACCTTGTCCTTAGCATGAGCTAAAAACAATATAAAAAGTACAATAAAAAGCTGTGGAAAAACACTGTTAGTTGCTGGGTCACTCCTGGCAGGCACATCTAACAGATTTTTCTCTTAGTGATCCTACACCGCTCTTATCTGGTCCATTGTGAATGCCAATAGGCCCGCTGTCAGCATATGCACTGCGGTGTGATAAAACCTGTTGTTGCTTTTAGGGGCATTAAAAATAGGCACGTTCTCCTCTGCTGCACTCTGCCCCCTGTGGACCGAGGAGCAGAAGACGAGATAAAGCTCCGACAGAATACTCCTCCAGGCTCCCCCGATGGGCGATAGTGCCAGAAGAATGCTTCTGTTGGCTGGCGTCCCAACGGGAGCTCATTCAGACAGTTGTATCAGTAGTGAGGAAGAGACATGATTAACCTTTCCAACATGACTGACGCAGAGATGAGGCATTAGCAGACATGTCAGTGGTTCTGCCAGCCTGGTCATAACAAGGGGATGGATAATGACAAACGTTCATGCACAAAAGGTGGTCGGGGAAAAGTCTCCAAGTGGCATAGGGAGATAAGACGGGGATACACCAGGTTCTTAGTTCAAATTCCCATTGGGATTGTTTCACTGATTTCAACAAAAATGACTTGTAAGTCATTATTATCTGGTCACATGCTTATCTCGAAACAGCAGATGTAGTAACCAATTCTACGGAAAAGGCAAAAAATCCCTTTGCATGTCTCTATGGCGGTGCGTAAACAAGTCCCTTGGTGCAGTTTTTGTGTTCCACATTGTTTTGCAGGATGCTTTTGTGCATCTTTGCTGTGTTTTTTTCTGGGGTTCAACAGATTTTTTGTTGCAGAGAGTCCTTGCTGGCCATGAAAACAGCTTTTCTTAGAAGTACACAAAACAGCTAACGCTAGCTACAAATCCGATCAAACACAGATTTCTTCTTCTGAAACACTGATGAGGCACTAAGAGAGAGCTCTGTAGGAGGAACAGGGAGGAGCTGACCAGTGCGGGACACCACACTCTGAAACAGGGACAAACCCAGGAGGCGATGCACCGTTTCAGAGGAGCACGGAAGGCGGCCAGCCAGGTTTCCTCTGGGTGCTCCGGTTTCCTGATGCTGATCATGCTGCATCCTGCATGATCAGCATCCGGCTCTGGACATCTGATCTACTCAATGTTGTTTTTCGATGACAAATAAAGCACTTACTTACTCACTGTAAGGGTTAGTTTCAAATGATGGAGAGTGAAGGGAGGAGGGTCTAAACTCCAATTAAATAAGCCATTTTCAAACCAGTAAAATGGAATACAGTGACCAAGACGTGTTTGAAATTATATTATATTATATTATAATATCTGAAAAAAGCACACTTTAAACCTTTCATTTCAAACTCCCATTAGTGCATACCTTGCATATCTACAAACGATTTGGTTTTTTACATCTTTATCTTCGTAAATTGAAGAACATTTATTTGAGATGGATGGGGTATTTTAAGTTCAAACTGCCTGGATGCATCATTCATTCGTCTTTATTTTCCCCATGTGTTGTTTTGTACCATGAATCTGCCATAACTGTAAAGCTTCCCGACCCAGCCTTTCCAGCGCCGCTGTCTCCTGCACAGCAGTTAGTGAGGGTTTCAGAGGCGCCCTGCTGGGGAGCCTCAGGTGCTGCCACTGTGCGCTGAGGGGAGCTCCAGCTGCCTGTTATCAGGACTCGACTACAGAGACCACCACAGGCTCATTGTCACATACTAACACAGTTTTCATCGCTTTGGACTGGAGACTTCTGCATTCACACATGGTCTGCTTTTCATGACTTTTCTACCTGGATCCCCAAACCATAAACACAATGCTGTAATACACCAAGATGAATGGTAAGTTGTCTTTATATCTAGATCCTAATGGCTAATGTTTATAGAAAAAAAGAAAATGATAAAAAATGAAAAGAGTAGAGTAGATTTACTGACAGACTTTACAGACTCCGTGACTGTTGGAACCATTTTCAGAGGGTTGCGAGCCTTTGCCTGTGTTTTATGGATTCATATTCATTATTTATAAATTGAATTATATGGACTGCGGATTGTAATAGGCTCTGAATGCAGAATGTTTTTGGCTCCTGTAGCCCTGTGCAATGTAAAAAACATTTGATATGTTTAAAAACATATCAAATCAAGCCGAGTGCATTTCCGATGAATGTGCTATTTTAACATTTCCATCCATCCATCCATCCATTTTCTTCCACTTGTCCGTTGCCGGGTCGTGGGGGCAGCCGCTGGAGCTGCCCAGGTCACATAGCACCGGCCCCCATGGCTCCTTCTGCAGGTGGTGGGTCCACAGAAGGACGGCCTCACGGTTCAAACCGGGCCTGTTGGTCTCTCCTAGGGGGCTACCAGGACACAACGACAATGTGCACCTTCAGGAGGCGGATTCGAACCCCTGACCTTCCGATCATGAGACGACCCGCTCTACATCTGCGCCACTGTCGCCCCATTTGCTAACATTTGTTAGCTTTAAATCAACGCTGCCTTTACCTTCAAGGCTAAGGCTATATCCACACGAAGGCAAAACGCTTATATTTTCAGAAACTTTCTTTGTAAGCACGAAGCTAGCTCAGTAAATGTGAGCGTCCACATGGGTTGACTCAGGTCTGTGAAAACAGCGTGATTCATCTGCCAGGCCTGTGTGTGGCGCTGTGACGCTAACACCGATAATAGAACAAGATGTAGAGGGCGCATGTGCAGTAAACTTTTGTGGAATGTAAACACTGAAAATGAAACGGATTTAAGGATTTACAATCTACAGAAGAGATAAGGAGATGAGTTTATTCTTTAGATGAAACGGGACTAAGCCAGAGAAACCTGTCAGTGACCGGACTTTGACTTCCAGTCCAAAACCCAGACTGACTCGGCCGTGTTTTTCAACTTGTCACCTGTGGCTTGTGGACTGCAGTGGAGCAAAGAGGAGCGGAGTAAAACCATCACAGATCCATGAGTAAAACTCATTATAAGGTCAGTAGATTATGGAAAACAGACACAACACTGGCACTTTGATGTCATCGTTTTAGGACGGAGCCACGTAAACGGTGTTTTGAGATCTTTCCACTCTGGGACCTAGATTGGACAACGTTCATTTACAGACCCCCAAAAAGCCGGGCTCGTATGGATGATACACTGGATTGATAAAATATCTTCGCGTTTAGTCCTCACCTTGACTTCATATGGACAGGGCTAAAAACACTTATATTTACAGAAGTCTTCTTCTATAAAGTATTTACATCCCGAGTAAGTCATTATCCAACAGATGCTTGTTTTCTGACACGTAACCTTCAGTTTAATGCTGCTTCAGCTACTCCACTTTGCCGAACTGGAATGGTTGCATTCAGCGAAACAGCGAGCTAACTTTGCCCCACAGAAGCAAACGAGCACACAGTGCACTCACCCCTCACCATGTAAACACATACACGAGCAGAGATCACAAATGTTGTGTAGCATTATGACATTAGTTTACAGAAGATAATGAACTGACAAACATCCGAGCGACCTGCTCTGACAGCATGCGGGAGGAGTGAGGGGTGAGGGGGAAAGCTAGCCTGGAAAAATCCAGACTCACCGCTGTACCAGCGAGTGAGTCTGGTTACCGTTGCGTCAAATCCATTTCCTACAGCAGTACATACGCAAGTAGACAGGAAGCGGAGTAAACCAATCAGTGAAGGGCGGGCGTCTGCCATTGATGCGGTGTTATTAGCGGTTTTGTGTTAATATTTGCGCAGGATTATGAATCACGAAACTCACCTACTGTCGATGTGTTGTTGGTCATTTACCGCCGATTGGAGACACGCTTTCTCTCTTTCGTGCGTCGTTCGTAGATTGTTATTGAGGGACTTCCGCGTCCCGTGAGTGACGCTGCTCGCTAACAACACGGCAAATAAACGAATCTGATTGCACGTGAACGGATTGATTTTGCGGAAGCCGCGAACGGGGCGGGGTGACCAGACTGATCCCCCGCTGGATAAAACAATACAGAGGGGAATCATTCTGGTCTCACCAGGCTAGGGGAAAGCCAGGTGAGGGTAGGGGGCAGAGCAGGGTTCACTACTGACACTGACAGGAGTATAGCCGGGGAGTAGATTTAAATATAATAATAAATGTTATTTATTTCAACGAGACACGGCTAAACCACAGGCAGGAAACCGTCTTTGCCCCAGGAAGTTAGCATCATGTTGCTATGGAACATTCCGTGCACTGAGCCTATAGTGGGTCACGGCGCCATAGCAGTTGTGAACCAATGCCTTAAACAAGTGAGTGGGTGCTGCTATCACAGCTAGTGCATTAGTTAGTAGCTAATGCACTCATTAATACCATGTGCTAACAAAGAACATCAGACTGGTCCAAAATGACAACAATAAAATGTTGTACTTAAAATAATAATAATATTAGAAAAACATAATATCTCAGGACCAATTGTATTGTGACATAGTGGTGACATACTTTTTTCATAGTGTTTTTCAAGCTGCATTTGGTGTATGTGTATGGTCCTCCTGAAGCCAGATTGGTGGGCTTCCCTGGGAGGATTTGTTTGAGGAAAACCCTCTCTCTTCATAAACTCTTCAATCCCCCACCCCCCTCTCACTATGTGCTGCTTCCCTGCCTTCTGTGGATTCCTGTTGGCTCCTGCAGACTCGCAGCCCATATGTCCTCAGCCTGTGGGAGCGGCACACTTCCACCTGGGCTGCAGGAATATTAAAAACATCCTCTACGCATGGAGGAAGTTATTAGAGCTGCAGGAGATTGTATCAGAACACCAGTGGCATCTTCCATCAGTGGATATTAAACACTTGCAAATATGTACACAATGAGTTTTTCTATTTAAAAATATATATAATCTATAATGTCTTAATATTGCCATAAATGTGTTGCTATATTCTACAAATCATTTCATCTGTACATTTCATTAAATATAAAATATTAGCAATATGTTTGTTCATCAAAATGCAGCTGATTTGTTGTCCCCAAATGACATCCCACTTGCCTACAAACCAGCAGTTTTAGCCATAGAATCTGGCAACCTGATTGGATAATCATCTCACAAAAAGTAATCACCTGGTTTAGGCATTTCTTTTTACCCCATTTGGATTGGTGGAGAAAATGCCATCACTGTCATCACTGTGGAAATGCAATCTCGACCACCATAAACACCCCAGCTGCTAGTCAGCTGCAGACATATAGGCTTCACTCATGCATATCACAGACACCTCCACATAGGACACATAAATCTAGCAATGAAACATTTCATCTGGGTGCTCGGCTGGGCACGTGGGGGATGCATTTTGTGAGAAGAATCATTTCCCCGGACACCACTAACAACGGCTGCTCCAGCTGCAAAACATGAGGATAATGGGAAGCTTCCAAATATCCAATTCCAATATTGCAACAAAAGTACCAAAATCCTTGCTAACATGTTGCTGTGCTGTTGCATGTCATTAAACAAATTTGTTGAGTTCATCTGTCCATTTCCCTATAATTTGTAACACCCGGTTTTATTTTAATCACCTTCTTGTTCCACTCTGATGTTCCAGTCTAACCTGCTGGAGAAAAATGCATGGATGAGTCTCTCTAAGTCTGGTTTTGACACTATTCCTCTGATATTAACAATGTTTTGCAGAGGGTAAAAAGCTGCTGATGCTGTTGCTTTCATGTGGCTGTTAAAAGAACATTCAATGCAAAGGCAACAGCTCTGGTCAGCATTCCTGCAGTCAGCCAAATCGCACACTCCTTCAAAATGTGTGACACTTGTAAATGGTCACATTTTATATGGCGCCTTTCTACCTGCTTTAGGCACTCAAAGCGCTTTACATCAAGGAACCAGTCACCCATTCACACGCTCATTCATACACCAGTGTACGCAGACACTGGAGGCAAGGTGGGTGAAGTGTCTTGCCCAAGGACACAACGACAGTGGGCACCTGCGGGATTCGAACCGCCGACCCTCTGGTCACAAGACGACCCGCTCTACTCTCTGCACCACCGTCGCCCTTGTCAGAGTGGCCTTTTATTGGCGAATGGAGTGAGTGAGTGTGTGGGTGGTGGTCGGAGGGGCCGATGGCGCAGACTGGTTGCCTCGCTTCCATCAGTCTACCCCAGGGCAGCTGTGGCTACAATAGTAGCTCACCATCACCAAGTATGGAGTGAATGAATAGTGCAATGTAAAGCGTCTTTGAGTGTCCAGAAAAGAGCTATATGAAACCGATGCATTATTATTATTTTGTTGTAGCCAGCCTAAGGCACACCTGTGCAATAATTCATGCAGTCTAATCAACATCTGGATTGAGAAGGAGAAGTGATCACTAACACAGATTTAGACAGATATGTGAATACTTCTTTTGTGTGCACAGAAATGTTTCACTTCGTTGAGTTCAGCGCATGAAAAATGGAAGCAAAACAAAAGGGTTGTGCTTATATTTTTGGTTTTTTGTCCAATGCCATTTCAGGCTTACATTCATCCTCCTTATCAAAGATTTAAGCTTAATCTGTCACCCTTGCACGTTGCCATGCACTCTGCTGTTTACAAGCAATGACTGAATAATCAATGAGATTTTGGGGAGCTTCAGACTCAAAGTTTAGAGGACAAAAGACCATCCTTCATTAAACCCAATGAACCGAGCAGTCAAAGTGACCAAAAACAAGCTTGTTTAGGCTGAAGCATGTACCACCCTGTGCAGCCTCACAAGCCACCAACATTAAACACGGTCCTGTTCTCAGTCCCCCATCAAACTCCGTGGCACTAGCCTCTGAAGCTCTCGGTCCGGATTTACCTGACTTCTGTGGAAGAAAGAAACGGCATCACTCTAACTTCCAGGATGACCAACGATAATGATACATGATAGCGTCAATACAATGAAATGGTATTGTTCCCCTTTTTTAGTAAGCCAGACTTTGGTTGGTTAGCCTTTCCTGCATTTTCCTGGTTAACACAGTTCATAGCTGTGAGTACACTTATAATACAAAACACCACTCCAGGGATGTTTTTGATAAGAATTTAACAATATAACATGGTTAAAGGTCAATATTGCATAATGTACACTCTTTTGAAGTACATGAGCATGTTCACTATATTCACACATGAACTGAACCAGGCTTTGGTGTATGATTTTTCCACAGATGGCGTCTCTCCGAAGCACTTCCCAAACAGCTGCTGCGTAACGTGCCCTTGGTTCCATCAGCCTGAACGTGTCTTACACATGCGACAGTCGTTATTATTTGATGCAAGCGTCAAGCTTCCTCATGTACGCTTAGCAAGTGACAAATGTGATCGTAACCTCCACAGACTAAAGGTGTTAAACAGTGTGCCTCAATTGAATCACTCAACCCTTCCTCCCATTGTTGATCACAGGTGCAAGAATGGCATGACAAACAAGAGGAAAAGGCCATTTTGTGTCAGCCAAAAGGCAATTTGATGACCGATCATTGAACCCCTCACCAGTTGGCAGAGCAAGGGTGCCCCAAACAAAATATCACAAGAGGCCTATATAATACAGTATGTAAAAGACAAGAAACCAGTTCCATCATAAATCAGTGTTTTGGTACTATCAGTACTGTGTCATTCCACAAATAGCTTCATATAATTGATTTAGACGAGTTGTGAAGCAACTGCTGAAAATCAGAGAGAAAACATTGCAATAGGAAGCCATTAGAAAAACATCATGGCTTCCTATTGCATCATGGCATAAATGAGTGTCCTGCTAAGACATTTTAAAGGAATGGACATGATTTTCCACATCTAGAGTACTATAACAGGCATTTTAGCTCTGATTTGTGTGATAATAATCCTTAAAATCATCCTGAGTTGCAGAGGTTCTGTGAATGATGGCCGGTTTTGGCCCCCGGGCCAGACGTTTCCTACCCATGCTGTACACAAACAATACAAGCTACAAAACACAGGACATTACAGCATGTCATTTCTGCGGATTCAAGTTAACACCTCATAACACTCACCACTTTAATCTTGTGTCTTACAACTTGTCGAAACACAATGCAAGATTACAAAGCAATCTTAAAATGATTAACGTTAATTAAACGTTAATGAGCTTCCACTCCCTACTGTGCCTCATGATCAAAGAAAACTCCTCAAAACCGCAAAGTATTTCACTACAGATGTGGTTAATGAATTGGCAAAAGTCACCACAAAGTTACAGAGGTTACAGAGGAGAATGGAAGTCCCAAAAATGTGCTAAATACTTCCAATGGAAACCAGAAGGCAAATCCATTCAAAAACATCCATCCACGCATGTACTGGGAGAGAGGACGTGCAGGCAACAGCTGGTCACCTGACAACTCCCATCATGCAGTTCTCCGCAGTTTCCCATCATGCAGAAGGCTGAGGTTCTGTGGGTGATGATGGGTTTGACAATAAACTGGTTTCACTTATATTAGAAACTGTAATGAGGTGGAGTCATGAGTGAAAAGTATGGCCACCATCCATTTTCCTGAGTGGTTGCCAGTCTGGGGAGGCTTTGTCACAGATCGCAGTGAGTACCGGGACGCTCCATTAGTTTATCGCTCAGCCAACGCAAGCAAGCAAGTGAGCGTGAACATTGCAGAGGATTGAACACTGTGAGCCATGCCTGCCTGGCTGCATGCGCGACAGCAAATTAGAAAATTACCATGAAGGAGGAAGGCATTAGGAGGGGATTAATTGCTGCCCATAATATGTTTCCAAACCAGACGTCAAGCTCATGCAGGAAACTTTTTCCCCAAGACCCTGGCACATCAACAAGGTCCTCTCGTAATCAATGTGTCAGTCAAACCATGTGTAAAACCACAGTGATTGTTTTAATGATCTGGGTGACATTTTTTAATTGGAATAGTGTGGTTAACAATTATATATGTTAATGTTATCTAGTGGTTTAAAAAAGATACTGCCATAAGCCATCATGGGTTTATTTAACCCTTAACGCCAGGTGTCACTAATTCATGACATACCTCTTCTTGCAAGACTGTGGCTAAAATAACGCTTGTTTTCCCTTGATGCCTGTTTGCCCACATCCATGCCGTACCTAGGAACCTTTTGCAAGCACTAGTTTCTCGTAGGACCGGTCACAGAAGGAACCACGTCCGAGTCATAGTAGCTACTTAGCGGAAATAGCATTTCTGCAAATCGAGGCTGCAACTTCGATGAAATCTTCAAAATGTAAGTTGAGTTGTGCTAAAATACAATTATGTAGCAGCTCATCGTTTTATCTTTAGATTATTTATTGGAATGAACTTCGTGGGATTTTTTGTTGTTGTTATTTTAAGATTTATATATGTCGTGAATTAGCGACGTCCGTCCATAATGGAAAACTGCAATAGCTCCATCTGGTGGCATACAAACGGCCACAGTGACTGCATTTTAGAAGTATTTTGATTTATTACAGTGCTAAAACGTTTTTTAGAACATGCCATTCTAGTGAATTTTTATAATCATTGTAACAATAACATACAAGGATATAAAAACATGTATCCCTTATTTTACACAGAACAAAATGAAACTGTTCGTGTTGTATACAAAGCGACCACAAGGTGGACCTATTGAACCACAAACAAGAGTTCCACCAAGAGTGCCTGTTGTCGCTAATTTACGACATACCTAAAACTATATCTGTACTATGTGATACAGATCAATTAACAATCTCCACTTAATTTAGCATCAGCTTGAAAGCAAAAACACTGATAAGATATGTTTTTCTATAATTGGAAATAGATTCAGGCGTTAAGGGGTTAAATGTATGTAGGTTAATTCCAGCTGAACATCACATTGGGCAGAAACCACATTTGTAGCATTTCATCAGTGCAGTGAAAATTAGATTGACGTGTGCGATAAATGTCAACCGTTGTCTCCCTTATTTCATTATTTTGACTGCACATTTTAAGAGCTGTTGTAACAAGTGAAATCAATAGAGGGTTAGAATCTCCAGAATTAAGTGGTTGGCTTTCACTGTACAGTAACTATTGGGAACTATATAGGATTGGTGAGGGGACAGAGGTGAGGGCACTTAAGAGAGTCCTTTCAAGTTTAATTGGAAACAAATGTTAGTCATAGGATCGGGCAACCCCAAGTGCAGGCTAGATGAATTATTTTCAGCTAAAATAAAACTAAAAGGCAAAACAATATTTGATTTGAACATGTTTACAACAATCTTACGCAATGTTGAGATTTTTTGCTTATTTTCTTCCTTAACCCTTTATAGGGTAAGTGACTATTTTTGGTCATTTCCGCACACTTTACATATGGCGTCCCTGCCGCACATCAGTAAGGTGAAGAAGCATGTAGTCCTCACTCCGCCAATCAAAAGAGATCGCCCTATATCACAGATCCCACTACTGTGGCATTTGACCAACCAGCAGAGACCGGTCGTGCTCTTAACTTCCTGTTTTCTCTGAAGTCTGAAAAAGACCAAGTCTGGCTAAATTCATGGTACATTTCTTTACATAACTTGAAAACTGACCAGGGTAAGTTGATGAAACTCACACATTTTATTGGAAAATAATTGTGCATAGTGATGATATATTATGTGTTGGTTTTGGAGGACGTGAAATACGTGAAATTACAGCATGAAAAGGGCAGGCACCATATTTGATCATACTTAAACTTAAGTTAATTAGTTTTGTCCATATTTGGACTTGCCCATTGCACCTATTATTCATACTTACAGTATTTTCTTGACAAAAGAACCATAAACCTTAAGAATCTCTTTTTGTGTGAATTCACAATACTTTAATTTTTTTTGTTAAGGGATCTTTTAATATCTAATTCCTAGCCTGATTTATTTAGTGCTGAGTCACAAAGAAAGAGCCAAAAATGTTTTCCCCTCGCTTGTAAATAGAGTATTTAAATACTAAACAAGATCCATAATCCCTCTGAACATAATCTTTGTAACTAATATAACAACAAAATTAAACCATCAATTTAAACCTGGCTCGATCCATTATTTACATTTTGTGGCTGATTTTATGCATGAAATCCCTTGCAATACTTGTTTTCCTCATAGGTAATCTACAACAAGTTTCAAATTGATATCTCATTTATTCCCCCCCCCCCCCCTATTCATCATCTGCAGTGCCTTCAATACTGAATAGTGCATAATGTAGGACGTTTGAAGATTGTAAATGAGAGAGAGTCATCTGCCCTGTTTTGAATCCAATGCTGTTAAACCTTGGCAATGCTCTGTGTGACATTTGCAGAAGAAATGCCACCCTGGCCTCTTCTCTCGCACACCTTTTCCCCGACGCGCTGCCAGCCGAGCACGTCAACACCCGCCGCGTTTCCATGGAAATGCATCTCCAGAAGCCAACCGATGTTCCTATTTCTTAACGCGCTGCCAGTCTCTGGAGCCGCGCTCCCCTCCGTTGACTTGGAAATGGTGGTGAGTGCGACCGAGGGGCGACACATGCCATAAGAGAAAGCCGTAGCGAACACTGTTGCCATAACGACCACGCCGGAGAATAAGTGTTGTACAGCACGCTACACCACCCACCACCTCCGCCGCTGCTACCGCGGCTGCCTGCTCCTGTCGGGCAAAGATGTTGGTGGGAAGCTCTTTTTAATCTCCCTGTTTAGAATCGTTCACTTGGCAATTAGGCTACTTTTAAGAGAGTGAGATTTTTTTTTACCTCGCTAGACAAATTGCCGGTGTGAGTGTAGCTTGCTAAATGAATCGTCCAAGAAGGGATTTAAAGCAAAAATGTCTGTTGAGAACATAGAAATGATAGAAATGCCCTAATGTGAGCCTTTTTCCATACAAATGTGTGCGTTACGTTAGCCAACAACTCCCGGACCTATTTGAATTGAGCTTTCTATCCCCACAAAAATGAATGTTGAAGTCAGGCCCTATACTTAAGTATGGCGAGGTATGACATGTCATGGCATTTATAACATTTCTGTGGTTTCTCCATCATTAACATATTATAAGATGATGTTTAGTGGCCACTGGATTATGTATCCGACCCCACAAAAAGCAGAAACTTAACTGAATACAATGTTTGATGGTTTAATGCTAACGGCTGTGGAAAAAATGCATTCAACAGGCTAACGAACGCTGAACGCGCCCCGACTAAGAGGTCCCATCCGTATTTTGAATCCCATAAACTGGATCACTGAACCTGTTTCGAGCCGTTCTGCACTCTGCACAGTACCATTGATTTGTTAGCATGCCAATACCTAAACATAGCGGCTTGTATCTTGTTTATAGCATAGGTAAATGTTCCCTTGTGCTAGTGAAGGTCACTCCAAGCAACTTTTTCATGCAGTTACATTCAAATGTGAACTTTCAATGCCGTGGTGCCCAAAGCAACGTTAAACGCCATAATTATGCAGGATATGTCCATTTTAAGTCCAAGGATACACATTCTTCTATTTTCTTGTTTTCTCTCTATTGTGAATAGATTAAACTGTTTTGCAAATGAATCTACATGAGAAGGAAATTTAGCTAGTTTTGCTAATTTGCAAAGGAATTTTCACAGTGCTTTCAATAACAAATCCTTTGCAGCATATCTGTAAATAAGGTCACCATGCCAGGCCTATAGAATTAATATATTCACTTTTTCTTTGTTTGTGAAAATTGGTCTGGACACGCTGGCTGCCACATAAGAAAGAAAGAAAGAAAGAAAGAAAGAAAGAAAGAAAGAAAGAAAGAAAGAAAGAAAGAAACTAGACTTTCAGTTAGGGCTGCAATGATTAATCGATTAAATCGACTAACTCGATTAGTAAAATGCTTCAAATATTATATATATATTATTCGAATATTATATATATATTATTTTCCCGCTTCGATGATTCGTTTAATTAATATATCTCATTAAAACCGCGCCCGGAACTTTAAGTGGTGCTTGTTTCCGCACGACCGCTTCTGAAGAGCACAGCTCAGTCTAAGGTAGTAAACTAAGCGAAGCTAGCTGTGCTAATACTCGTAGCCGGGCAGAACCAGGTACCAGAGCGGAGAACCAGGCTGTCGAAATCATCAAAACACGGCTCAAACAAGAAGAAACTCAGCAACGAGAGGTGAAGATAGGACGGAGGCTAACAAGGCGAAAGGACACGGCTCTCCCCGCTATCGTGCCACAACAATGCTAACAGCTGCTTCAATGATGATTTACCACCAGGACGGGCAATCTACACATTCATCCACAGTTCAAAGTGTGACATAAGGTAAAGTATGATGGCGAACTTACCTCCTTTCCCTCCTCACCAAACGCAGACTTTAACATCCTACTCTATCTACTTCTCCCTTGCTGCAAAGTTTTTTGCGCTAAATATCTTTACGCTGCATCTACGATTTAAATTAAGATACATAAATCCACAGATCTAAATAGTGACCACCTCTTTTGGTTGTACTGCAGAGCCATGTCGTTCTCTGTCCCTCCTGGTGCTTAAGATGTCCCACTTTTTCATTGATGCCTACCTCGTGATTTTTATTTATTTATTTTTTTTTTACATCTAACTGCTTTATAATATATTGCGGTCTGTTGCTAGCCCAGTGTTATATACGGTGTAATAATGAAAAGGTGTGTGTCATTCTTTAGTGGGATAAAAATGCCAATCTATAAAAAAACAAAAAACTAATTCCTCTGTACTTCAAAGTTCTGCCAAATTGTCCCACTGGTCTCTGTTTAAACTATATGAGGTGGTCACACTATTTCAAAAGCAAAATAAAACTCTAACACAGTCATACTGTTTCACCTGTAATTGAAAGTTTGTCATATCCATCCTTTCATTGCTCATAACAAATACATTTATGAACCATGCAAACTGACACATTATTCCCTGCACGATGGCAATACTATGACAAAATAATTTAAATGTTTTCCCTCTTTTAGGAAACCCCTGTGGTTGAGATCCTGGGAAAGAAATGAATCACCTGAGCTTCAGCAGAAAATGTCAAGATTATGTCTCCAGTCAGGACCTACTTCACTTGAATAAGAGTAAAAGTACTGATATAAAAGACTCTATGAAGCTGCTCTCTCTCCTCATCATGGACATAAAGACAGGTGTCTCTTTATGAGAGTGAAATGTTGCTGCTTTTGGGACAAACTGATAAGAAATGAAGAATAAATTATGTTATTTCTAGCAGAAAAATCCTTTGTTTAAAACTATGTTTTTTCTCCTTTTATAATCTGTCCTAAAGTCATGGAATTTAGTTTTTCAATATAAATAAAATACTTATCAGATTAATCGATTAATCGATGTAAATAATCAATAGATTAATCAATTACTATTAATCATCTCTGACATGTTAGAGCCGTATGAACCATCTCGGGCCCTGAGAACTTCAGGGAGGGGTCTCCTGGTGGTTCCCAGAGTCAATAATAAACACGGTGAGGCTGCGTTTCAGTTTCATGCAGCTAAAATCTGGAACAGTCTTCATGAGGATGTGAGACAAGCCTCAACTCTGACAATGTTCAAATCCAGGCTGAAAACAGCTCTTTTTACCCGTGCATATGAAAACTGAAAGTATTTTATCTGCACTCGTGCCTTTTACTGTAATTGATTAACTTTATGTTGATGTTTATTGATTTATTTTATCTGTTTTCCAATAATTTTTCTGCAACTGTGAAGCACTTTGAATTGCCTTGTGTATGAATTGTGCTCTACAAATAAACTTGCCTTGCCTTACTAAAATAATCGATAGTTGCAGCCCTACTTTCAGTCACAGCATGATGAAAAAGAAGCATAATTTTCACTTCAACACCAAATACTCTTAGTCTATGCAGAAAGTACAGACTTTGTTGTGGCCGGCTACAGACTGTGTTTACATGGACGTCCCAAATGAGGCTGGAGTCAATGTGGACACCAAGATATTTGCAAGAATGAACATGTCACGTACACGTCCTGGGTCAAAACCTAGATGGAGTTGACAGTGCTGATGTCACCTATAGGATCAGACATATCCAGGACACTGTGGACCCTTTGTCAGCATCAGCCTCACACGGGGCTCTATGACAACATCAACTGACCAGGGCCCAGAGATATGCTGTGGTCATGACTATTGGAGATAGGCTAGTTTTTAGGCATTTTTTAATGGGGTTGCATCTTGCTCACAATATGCTATTATATGTACTTCTAAGTTGTTAAGAGCCCATAGTTACTGTTCCATGAAACACATTTACTCACTCTTATACTGTTGTACATTGGCATTGACCCATGGGTCAAATGTACCTTAATCTAGAGCCCTGCACGGGCCTGATTTCTGGGCCCGAGCCCGGCCCGGCCCGAAAGACTTTTATAATTAGCAGGCCCGAGCCCAGCCCGCGGCCCGCCTCTTCTCTCTCTCGCTTGCTCTCTTCCCCCCAATATTTTCCAAATGCGTGATTAAACAGCGCTGCAACAGTTGACCTGCATTGTATGAATAAATAAACACTTAAACGTAACATAAAGCACAGTGTTTATTTTTTATTGTTGGGAGGAACACGCATGCATTTGTTTCCTGGAAGCACTGCGAAAACATACCGTCGATAGAAGCACTCCGCACGCGAACCGCGCCATCCTCTCTCTCCATACCGCTTTGCAGAGGTTTACCCACGGCGGGGAAACCCCGCATGCCACAGCCCACGGGGACGGCAGGTCCATGTTTGTGGCAAGAGGTGGCGGGTAAAGACGGGGCGAGAGGACATAGCGTCGATAGAAGCACATCTGCACGCAAACCGTGCGGTCCTCTCTCTCAATACGACCGCTTTGCAGAGCTGTACGCACGGCGAGGAAAACTCCCACGCCACGGCCCACGGGGACGGCAGGTACATGTTTGTGTTGTGTTGGCGGGTCAAGACGAGGTGTGAGAGAGGGAGAGAGGGAGTGAGGAGAGCGGGTGCTGCATTTAATGTCGCCATTTAAGTTGATTAAGAAATAACAGCACAACGCATTGGCGGGGGAAAACCAAGCCCGAGCCCGGCCCGTGTCCGACGCAATGATGCAGTAATGGGCCCGAAGCCTGGCCCGCGGGCCTTCGGGCCCCTCGGGCCTCGGGCTCAAATGCAGGGCTCTACCTTAATCACAGTTTACACTGTAAATGCAAACATTGAGCTTACTAGGATATACATTTTAAATATTACTTGTTTTTTCTCAAAAAATTGATCTTACTTGCAAAAACATAGTATAGAGCCTGTTTAGACACCACACTTGGAAAGGGCATTGAGAGACACTGGACCATTTCAAGTAAACTCTACTTTAGTCTGTTTTAGCGCTATACCATGCCAGGACGCTAGGTGGTGACATGGAGCACTCCAGTCAGTTTGTACTGCACCCTGTGCTGTGCAAGTGCAGAACTAGTATTTGAATTTGAAAACCAGAAATGTCTCTTCAAATGGAGTGGAAAACACGGTGGAAACTGCTCATTTTACCATGTAAGTAAGATATTAAAACTTTGATGTAAATTATGCATTTTGTGAGAGAAAGAAACACGAAGCAGCCTATATAGAATAGGCCAAGTATATTTAGTTAACTGTGATTTTTGACTGCAGTGCATTTTTACTGTCATCTTAAAGCGCTTTTACTAACATTTGATTTGGGAACATTATTTTTAAAGATCTGTTTTCTTTTATGCTTGATTTCAGAAACAAATATACAAAGTTGCTAACAATACAACATCTTTGACTTACTGTATGTCTTTTATTTTATCTAAATATTGTTTGTGTTCTCTCTCATTTAGGTGACTGATATTGTAAGTATTCCATATTTTGTATGAAGTTGAAAAGAAAGCATAACTGAAATACACTCTCATAGTCAAACTGTTTTCATCAGGTTCAAAGAGATTCTGAATTCTCATGTAAAACCTGAAATATCCTTTGCAGTCAAAGCATCTAAAACGACCATCAACAAAGGAGCAGCTGTAAACAGTCATGATTTTCTCCCAGCACATGAATCAACAAGTAAGGGGTTTTCTGCATTTGTGTAACTAATTTGAAATAACTTTGATATTAAGTGAATTGACTTTTGGGTATCTTTTGTTTTTGTAAGTGCCAGGATGCCACAATGCAGTCCTGAAGTCTCTGCTAGTCTTGAAAATTGACACACCACTTGCTATTGATCTGCTCAATAAGTATTTATTTTACTCATGATCTTATACAGTTGACACTGTTCGGTCAAATAATGTGAATAAATACAAACACCTATATGTTAGATTTATTTCTGTTACAACCGCTGATATATCTTACCATTTTAATAAAACCTGTGTTCTTTTCACAACAGGATTCAGAGGCGTGAGAGACTTCTTTTAACAGCAGCTACGACACATGAGACCTTCAGCCTATGACAAACCTTCTGGAGGGACCTGATGTTATGGACACTATGCATGAACTCAAGTTTTTCACCATCTCTTGGGGACTTTGTTCACTCAACGTGGACCAAGGTATGAAGACTAGTTTCATGAATTCGGAAGAGACAGTTCATCTGCACCTGACAACAAATGACATTACATTTCTAGTGTAAATCATTGCATCTTCTCCTATGTTTTAACTCTAATAGTGTCTATTTCAGTGCAATACATCACAATACGTTTTTGATTTGATTTCACTGCTCAGTTCTAGAAAAAAAAAATCAAACGATTTTGACTTGAAGTTGATACTGCTAATGCCAGTGTAATACTAAACTTTACTAAATATTTTAACTATATTTTATTAATTGTATTATCTAGTTATTAATAATAATAATAATAATAATAAGGAAGTATTGCAGTTTTATTTTGTAATTAAGATGTTTTATTGATGTTAATTCACAGTTCAAAAATAACTTTCTGTTCAAGTGTAATAAAAAATATTCATTCTACTCAAGTGTGTCCTGTAATTTGCAATGTGTGAATGATATGAAGTTAAGTTTGTTTTTTTTATCTGTAGAGTATTGCATGCAAGTCCAGTTATTGTCACTTAGACAAACTTACTATGTCCAAGTTAGCACTACTAGGATAAGCGTAGTTAACCAAGTTAACTAAACTAGTATATTCATAATATACTGTATAAGAAGCGAAAGTGTAAAATAAAATGGTAAATCCTATTTAGTTTAACTTGTGTACCTTGAGTTCACAATACTTGTATGCTAACAGTATAGTTGAATTATGAAGATAAGTGTTCCTGTACAAGATATTTCTTGTGCATCCGGTTTCCTGGTTTCTACCAAGTAAACTTTACTTATTATAATTTACAGTGTATACTTGACCTTGCTTTGTAATCCGGTCCAGTAGATTTCTAATAATATACTGTACATAAAATGTATCAATATGAATCTGCTGGAATATATAACTAGTAATTAATTATTATTAAGATGTATGTAATCCTCAAATTGCAGCCCATTTACATTCATCCCTTTAGATGAAGAGCAACAAATGAACTGAAACTAATAACATTCTCACTGCCACAATGCTATCAAAACATATGGCCTATATATGAATGACATTTAGATAACTAAAATGCTAACGGTCACTAAAGCCACGCTGGGTAATGGTGAATCAGCTCTTTAGGCAAGAAATGAATTGGAACCTCAGGCCGCGCTTCATAAAGAAGCTAAATGTTAGTGCAGCTGAGGGAGAGGCCTATCCTTTCATATTTATTGGTTTATACTGTAGGGACAGTGCAAGTTAATGAACAAGCCACACCGGATTGTAGCCTTGGGCTAATTTCCATCCGTCGTCCCCCATGCGCACTCTCATACATCCTGACCTATTGTACATGTTTTTAGTGGTAGGGGAAACCGTAGTACCCGGAGGAAACCTACGAACCCGGACCTTGTAGCTGTGAAGCACGAGTGCTAACCACTGTACTACCGTGCTGCTGCTCTTAAGGAAAGGCTGAATGTCCGTATGCAAATGTCACAAAATAAAATAAATTGTAAATAATTTTATATCACTATAAGTATAATTTTAGATTATATTTAAAGACGATTACAATTTAATGGCTTAAAGTGGCTGTGTAGGCTAAATATGTTTCAAGCCATAATTATGGGCAAAACGCGTGTGTAACTTTCAACACATTGCAACACATTCCAAACAAGAAGATTATTCAGAGGGATGAGCACATTTCACACATTTCAGCACACATATTGTTTACAACTGCTAGCTTGCATCAAGCTAGTTGTTTTGAGCATTGGTGCTACTTCTGGGTTTATCGCGGTCTGTACAGAACACAGTTTAGAATGCTGCCTTCATGTAGCCTGGCTAACGCCAGACTGCTGTGTGCGCTCGAATCTTTTCGAACTTCACAACAGCCTGGGGACCATGGCCGACATTTTTCCATGGATTTGGGCACCAATCACAGAACGAGGAGGGACGGTAAGACGATGACGCGCTATTTGACATACGGAAGCTGTAGTTTGTTTAGGGATAAAAAAATAAAAAAATATTTACGGATCCAAAATGACAGCAACAGACGCGATGCCATCTTTCGATCAAGCTTAGAACGTGTTCTAAATAGTTTAGCTCAAAAGTTTACAGCAGGTACGTCATACGTCATCTGATACCATGATACGATTGGCTATGGCTGCGTGCAGACGCATGAGAGACATTCGTAGCGCCCAATAAACGGCTATGGACAATCGTAAACCACACCTCTCCTACGAGAAAATGAATTGGTGGTCCCCAGACTAAATATCACTTGTGATTTTAGTTTGGCGTTAGCCAGGCTAGCCTTCATGTGCTGTGTGTACCAATGATCGGTCAGTCTCGACATCAACCACATTTCCAGAACAGAACATACGCAAGCAAACGGGAAGTAAACCAATCAGCGAAGGGCGGGCGTGTGTTGTTTTTGTTGTGTTATGATCGGTTCCGGGCTGATTTTCGAACAGGGTTATGAATCACAAAACTCAACTGCTATTGATGTGTTTTAGGTCACTACCGCCAATTGGAAAAAAGCTCTTGGCACTCCAGTGCGCCATCAGTAGATTGTTATTGAGGGCACTTCCTTGTCCCAAGAGTGACATGAACAACATGCACATAAATCTGATTAAGTATGTCTCGAGCAGCAATAGAGGGCTGGCTGCCCAGACTGATATCCCTGTGTTTAAAACCTACAGAGGGGTTCTGGATTTGTCATGCTAGGAAAGATGATCCTTTCCAGTTATGTAAGAAGTTTCAAGCACATTGGGTCCTCTTCTGTTCTCTTGTAATCCGAGCAAGGTGAAACATGGAAAACACACATGGACATGGACATATCAGCCCACTGACCAACCTAGCTTCTGCTTTGCTCTGTTGGCCTAAACATTCAACTTAAGGCGCACCTGTTTAGACAGGCTTTCATGCCTCACCATACTTAGGCCTATGTGTAGTGTTCCTTTTCTATCGTGTATTTCCCCGACGTAATGTAATGTGACTTGTATGTGTATTGTTTTTACAGTATGTTTTTATGGGAAGCGCTTTGTGACCCTGGTCTGTGAAAGGCGCTATATAAATAAACTTTACTTACTTACTTACTTACTTACTTACTTTACAATTATTGGCTTCAAATCAATCAGCTAAAATACATATACAGTACATGCTGCCGCTTTCCGCCATGCAATGGTTAAAATAAGTTCCCATTTCCACGGTCGAAAATACAACAAGAGGGGACAATCATGTGCGATTATCATCTGGATAAGTGGTATTTACCATAATTTTGAAGATTCAGTGGAGTGAAATCCATTTGAGCTCGTTTTGTATTGCAGCGGGTTTTCTTTTTTTGTTTGAAGACCGGTTCATAGCGACTGCAGCATATATATCCATCATTCTTTGATTGAGTGGTAAACAGTCTGTATCTCTAAAGCAAGTCAACAACAGGAGAAACAGAAAAGTTGGCACTGACGACCATCGATCAGAGCCATTCACCCTGCAGAAAGTTCAGAATGCGACAACGCGCTGCATCTGATAAACAGGAGCAGATGGTGATCAACAATTCACTACCACAAAGCTTGTTGCCACCCTTCATATATAATGAAGAGTACAACTTAGATCTTGTGCAGATTCTTGTGCAGCTTTTCCCCCAGCTTTACATTTAGGAATGCAACAAATCTCATGGTATGGTAAATAAAAGTCTAGACTATTTATTATTTCTAAATCTGCATTGTACTTTTTAAGCTTGGCCAGTGTTCTCATGGAGTTGAGCTGATTCGTCAATCTGAGCTGACAGTGCCACTACGCCTAGAACATTTTGTGCCTGAAGATAAACTGCATTCACAGTTAGAAAAGAGCTACCAACTGCATTTAAACTTATTTTTACATACTTTTACTTGACTAATAAAACAGCAGCATTATTAATATAAACAAAAGAGCCCAGCTGAACATCTCGACATTACGCCTGCGCTAAAGTCTCTCCACTGGCTTCCTGTTGAGTTTAGAATCAAATTTAAAATCCTGCTCCTCACATTTAAAGCCATAAAGGGTATGGCTCCGCTCTAGCTCCAAGACGCTATCGTTCCATATTGGCCAACCAGAGACTCCGCTCTCAAAACTCAGGGCTACTAGTGATTCCTCGAGTCTCCAAAATCACTGTAGGAGGAAGAGCCTTTAGCCACCAAGCTCCGGTTTTATGGAATAAACTCCCAGCTCACGTTAAAGAAGCAGACACAGTCCCTACATTTAAGACTAGGCTCAAAACGTACCTCTTTGAATTAGCTTATGATCAGGTCAGTTAGGTAAAGCTCTAACTCATAGCCTGAAGTAAAGCTGCCCTAGAAGAAACACTGCTGTGGGACGTACGGTACACTGAGCGCTATCCTCTTCTTACTGCAAACTTTGTCTTATTATGATACAATATTTATATTATCTGCTGTTCAGTGCTATTCACATGGTGTCTCCTGCCCCTTGGGGAGTGCCTGTCTAGATCGAATGGAGGAACCCGGCTGAACGGAGAAACCCTGCCTACTGGATTGACTGGACGGTGTGCGGTCTGCTTAGGGACTCCCATCGGCCCTGGGTCTCTATAGCCTGTCCGTCCATGGGAGTGGATCTCTCCTTCTGTGGTTCACCTCGAGGTTTCTCTTTTCTCCCCCTGGGTTTTGAGTTTTTCCTCGCCGTGCTGGACAGTCTAAGTACAGGGGACACCCACGCAGCTCGTCACCACCTACTGCTGACGTTTATTTTAATTCGCCTGAACTTTACATTGTCGTCTTATTTACTGCTCTCTTTTATTGCCTTAATGTTCGGTGCAGCCCTGTGAGGCAACTCCTATTGTGATATTGGGCTATACAAAACCATTGATTGATTGATTGATTGATTGATTGATTGATTGACCAAACAGCATGCTCACCCGAACGAAGGTGAAAAAAAACTAAGCCACGGAGAAGGCTCATCATTACAAGATCCTGCGGCTCCAATAAGTGACAACGAATCCGTGTACGATACACGTCACCTGAATGTTAGTCAGCACATGTACAGTTTGTTTGTCTTGCTTTGTGACGTCAACTGTAGGGTTGGTATTTCACTCTCTCCTCACTTTGCAATCTTACAGACTATCACTTTAACCTTTGATGAGCAGTTTTAAACACCACTCAAATGAAATGTTGGAAAATTGACAGAGATAGTATTGGGCATGATGTGCAGTAACACTTTACAGCTCTCCTTGACACTGGCCTTTCACAAAACCACAGTGGACCGTTTTTCGTTCACTCCCCACACTATAACCACAGCTGCCCTGGGACAACAGGAACATGGCACTGTCACCACTGAGCATGATTCTATACATATATTGCAATGTTTGTGAAGGTTCAAATGGCGCTTAAAATCACAGTGTGGGACATTTCACTCAATACACATTAAGAAACAATAAGACTAGAAAGGTCTAAAGTACAGATTTGTTTATATTGTTTGCAGATTATATAATTCCATCAAAATACTTGCAGCTTTGGCGTATTGCTTATTCAACTTGCAAACTTTAATGTGACGGCAATGTATGATCGTTTTATTTTTTTGTCATTTCATTTTATGACTTTGCCATTGCCCAGAGCGTACACTTCATTTAGCCTTATTGCTATTTCTAAAGGGGGTATTTTCCGCGTATAACGGATGCAGACTCTTGATTACAGCCCGGGGTCCCACATAATGTACAGTTAATGCGCGCATGTAATTATGCCGAGTTGCGAGGGAAAACAGTAAATTACAGTGGAGCGGCATGCGGGCTGTGTGAGAGACCGGGGATTATCTTTACGGGGCAGAGGGCGGCGGAGTCTTGACGGAGACGTGTGACATTCATTAACACTCAGCAGAAGGAGCAGGGCTCATCTACATCCAAATTTAATTCAGCATCTGCGAACAGTGTTGGAAGTACCGAGTCGTCTTATAATTTGAACAGTCCAAAAAGACAAGATTTGTTTCTGAATCGACTTGTTTCAATCATTTGAAGGGGGAGTATGCTTTTTGTCAAGTTTTGGTATAATTCCAAGTATATTACCAGCCCCTGCACAGCCTACCGAGGACACCTCTCGTGTTGGCATTCCTTATTAATAACTCCACCTCTACCCAACGTTACCTAGGGGGCTATTTACCCCTGACAAACATTAATCTGTTCCCATTGGCATAACATAGCCTTACAGAAGCCCTCTGCTACGCACTAATAAATGTGCCTTGGCAAAGTGGTCTCTTACTGGCATTCTTGGCTCTCTTTTGAAGCCACCTCTATTAAAATAAATACAATATGACATACTTACATTATATAATTTAGCTTCTTCAAACTCACAATGAGGCCTTTTCCTCTCACAGTAAATCATGAGGTCTCATTGCTGCTTTCTTTTCAATAATAAATGTCTGTGTGACGGTAAAGTTGTTCAAATGAACACTTAGGTGCTCCTAAATAAACAAGGAACTGAGGTTGTTTGGTGCAGGTTGCACACACCTGTTAAATCTGCATCGATGCCGACTCGATGTGAAGGAGCTGATCAGCCACTTCCCCTCACGACTTGGTTTGTGTCGGACAGAACTTGACTCCGCGGGCACGCGCTAATTGAGTGTTAGGGGTAGGGTGAGGGAGCGATTTCAGAAAGGCCCATAGTCTAATTTGGCAACACAGTAGCGCAGCTTCACAGCAAGAAGGTCCCGGGTTCGATTCCCACCTGGACGGAGCCTTTCTGTGTGGAGTTTGCATGTTCTCCCCGTGTCTGCGTAGGTTTCCTCCAGGTACTCTGGTTTCCTCTACCACTAAAAACTTGTACAATAGGCCAGGATGAATGATGTGTGTGTGAATGAATGATGGCGGTCAGCAGGACTGTTGGCGCAGGTGTGTGCAGTCGCGACAGCGCTTCTGTCAGTCTCCCCAGGGGAAACTGAAGCTACATACGTAATTACCACCACTGAGTATGGAATGAATGTTTAATTGTTACATGTAACGCGCTTTGTGACCATGTCTATACAAACAATATACATACACTATTCAAATAAAGCTCTTCTTATTCTTCTAATTTAGCAGATGTTCCTAATCCCCAAATCCCCCCTCCCAACCTCTGGTCCGTGGAAAGAAATTCAGGTCTGGTACCGGTCCCTAGCAGGAAAGAGATTGAGGACCACAGCACCTTGGCAACATGGAAAGTGTTTTGGCAGAGGCTTCTCTCTGTCTCAAAACTCATTTCTTTTTCACTTGTGCGTAGCAACGTTTCTGGTGCGTCTCAATGTTTTGGTTGATGTTTTTGGGGGTGTTTAGTTGAGTCTTTGTTGATTAGAAAGCAGTTTTAGTGAATGGATTTTAATTTGTTAGTTATTGAGGAAGCAACAACGACGTAAACAAAAGAGCCCAGCTGAACATCTCGACATTACGCCTGCGCTAAAGTCTCTCCATTGGCTTCCTGTTGAGTTTAGAATCAAATTTAAAATCCTGCTCCTCACATTTAAAGCCATAAAGGGTATGGCTCCGCTCTATCTCCAAGACGCTATCGTTCCATATCGGCCAACCAGAGCACTCCGCTCTCAAAACTCAGGGCTACTAGTGATTCCTCGAGTCTCCAAAATCACTGTAGGAGGAAGAGCCTTTAGCTACCAAGCTCCAGTTTTATGGAATAAACTCCCAGCTCACGTTAAAGAAGCAGACACAGTCCCTACATTTAAGACTAGGCTCAAAACGTACCTCTTCCAATTAGCTTATGATCAGTTAGGTAAGTTAGGTAAAGCTCTAACCCACAACCTGATGTAAAGCTGCCTCAGGAGAAACACTGCTGTGGGAAGTACGGTACACTGAGCGCTATCCTCTTCTTCTTCTTACTGTTTTTGAGACTTTTATACAAACTGTGTAACATACACTATACTCTACTACATGTCAACGATTAATAATACTTTCTACTGCACTACATTTAAGTATAAAGTCTAAAAGTGACATGAAACTTTGTCCCATTTACAAAAGCCTTACAAGGAAGACTTCAGAACAGTAGGTGGCGGTGTGCAGTTTTACTGTTCAATTGACTCACAAGAAAAAAGGTTTGTCCACCTTGGGTTGCTCCAAGTGACTCTTGTTTTTTAACCTGCAAAGTCATTCATAACAGTTGAACTGCTTAGAAAATGCGAGCCCGACCACCATTTTGAACAAACGACGCCGCAGCCAAAGCTAACAAGAAATCAGTCACTTTTATTTAGAAAGATTCCCAAAAAATAAACAAGATAGCACACATTCCATATACAAAATGTCTGTGAGAATAGCCTGGTAATGTCATGAAACCATACGCAGTAGAAGCTTGAGTTGGATACAAAAATGATAGTCAATAATAACCAGCAATAACCTGCCGTACACTGGAGTCTGTCTGAGTGGTGAAGAAACATGGCAGAATCAGAAGTGCCCATTTGTACGTCCCTAAACAATACTAGAATTTTATTTATAAATAAGTCCTCTTTCAAATGTTTATACTTTTATCCCTTCATGGATAAAGGGTAACTTTTTTTTTCTCCATTTCATCTTTTTGTGTAAAATATATGTATACCTGTATTATATAGTCTAATAGTGTAACTCCAATTTTAAAACAGCGAACCTCACGACATTAAAACGGAAAAATTGTCATTAATGAGTAAACGTAAACGTATTTTCGTAACATGCAACTGGTGCTACTTTATTGTCAATGCAAAAACAAAACGAAAAAAATTAAAATACATGGAAAACATGGGAAACAAAGCAGAAAGGCTATTGTTTTGACACTGCCATTGCCACCGACTGTACTGTACACCTAGATACAAAAATGTTTACAGTGATTTTACATTCACTGAGATGACAGTGATTGGTAAGACTATATTCATACCTACTGGCACTAGAATTTGGCACTGTGACTAGGTTTGGCATTGAAGACCATCACGTAAAAAAACCACAAGGATGTCTCTTCCGATGTCAGGATCGAAGCCTTCCTTCGCGACGCTGACTTTCCGATATATCAGTGGCGTGTAAACAGGTTGCGCTTTAGCAACAAACTCTGGCCCTTTTGAGAAATAATACAAACAGCAAGAGCACTGAAGCCAACAAAGGGACAGAACAAAGGCAACAACAGAAAAAAAACGAAAGAGAGAAAAGAATTGCTGCACCAAACGTCCGCGAAAAACAGAGAAGTCCAAGTGTCGAGCATTGACAGAGAGTTCGTATCAACACCAATGTTAAACAGGAAAATATACAGGAAAGATTAGGATACGAATTGATTACATGATTCAACATCTCGCAATGTTTTTGGCTTTAAAAATATGAATAGAAGCTGTTATTGGTATTTTTTTTCTTTCATTATACTCACACATTATGTATATTCAACCAGTATGTAAGCAAGTATTTAAAAGCTATTTTGTGAAAATACATAAAAATATTTTTTTTTACCCCAATAAACATTTTTTCCCAAGATTTTCTTAGAAATGACAATTCACATCTTTATGCAGATGATATCAAGTGTGCTTGAAAATCCAGTTTGGCGGTGGTGGCTACAGAAAACAGTGTTCTGGACAGACCTGAATTGGCGAACACACAAATGGAGACAAATCCCCCACGGCTGTCTGTCAAGCCCTCATGTCCATCTCCTAAAGTCCGCACAGAGAGGAAAGCATGGTGTCACCAGTTTGGAAAAAAAAAACAGCGGCTTCCTTTATGCTCCAAAATGTAATTCCACTCCAAGAATAAGCGACAGAGCGCGACAACACCAGTCTTTGTGATCGGCCAGACGAAGCCCCGTCTCGCAGCGCTTGTTCACCACACGGACAGAAGGAAAAGCGCCGGAACGAAGACGAAGGTAAGGGTCAGAGATGATGAGAAAAAAAAGAACCCCACACTATTGAAACCATTGTAAGGCACTCAGTAGTTTGTCAATGATCATGAGAGATCGGTTAGGCTGACGTTTAGTCCCATGTCAGGCCGGACGTAGGGGACTGAGTGCACGGCTTTGGGAAACTCTGGAGTCATGACGCGGCCGTTCTCCCCCGTGCTCCCCGTCACCGAGAGCCGGGCCTTGTTGCGCATGGCGTCCCCGAAGGTCATCTATGAGAAAACACCATGTAAAGTGCACAGCCGCGACCAACAGGCACATCCAAGACAGTACAAAACAATCAGTATGTTTACATGCAGGTGTTGAAAGGTAATATCTACGCAATTGACGTGTTCATTTTACGAAGTTGTTTAAAAACCGTGATAATCCCTTGTATTGCTGGTCTACTGCAACACATTAGCTGTTTATGCTGATCATTAGCGAATTTCATGTCATCACTAGAAATCTAGTTTCCCGACTTTGGCCATTGATGTCAAAGGCGTCAATCATATTTCCTATTTGTTTCTTTAAAGTGGACATATCATGCATAATTGTAGCTTGTAAACCTTGATGAACTCTACAGATTGCTCTCTTAGCATCTTGTTTGTTGCTTGGAGTGCCCTCCGCTGGCAGTAAGAGAGATTAAAGAGGGGGTATTATGCTTTCTGCAGGTATTCTGTAATGTCAAACATATCATTAATTGTTATCACTATCTTACACCCTGTCAGTTAGTGAAAGCCATACTGATCTAAAACAGCTGAACACCTTTCCTTCGAGGGAAAAAAAAAATCAGAGCGCCTCTTGTGACTGTAGTGAAACTATACAGTAGTGAGTGTTTTTACTTCACAATAAAAGGATTGAGAGCTGCTGCTGCGGTGCTAAGAATAGTCAGAGAAGATTGGAGAAGATTCAATGATTACTCAAAGATGCGCAAGTGGGTCGAAAACACAGCTCCAGGTTTTTGATGAGAGAATATTGTAGCAGGGTCATAAAAAGTCGATTTGTCATAATACCTCCCCTTTAACTGTTAAACACAAAATACAAGCCACCATTTGCTAAGGGGATGCTAACAAATCGGCATCATGCCGTAGTGAATGCAGTTTGAGTGAAGAAAGGGTTCAGTGATGGTTTATGGACATTAAAACTCCGTAGGACATGTCAAGATTCTGTCTATTATTCACGAACTCTAGGAAAAACATCAGAATGCTTTATGTAGTAGAAGAAACAACCAATGTAAACAGGATAGACACACATTTTCACTTCTGTGAGTAAGTTTATAATTTGGTTCAAACTTCAAAAAAGCAGAATTAGCATGATATGTCCATTTTAAGTTAATTTGGTTTGAGAGCCTTTTTGATTGTTGCTCGTATCGCTGGTTACACTGAGACATGTTAGCATTTTTTTCCCCAAAGTTAAGTTTTTTGATGACAGCACTCAAACTCGGAGAGGAAACTGGAACAAATGAAATTCTGTTCAAAATACAGTAAAGACCCTCTAATTGCAATTGTAAATGCAGCATATTGGCGGTCAAAGAAGTGTGCTTAGCATGCTCCATAATATTATGTGTAATTTAATGAAAAAATATATAGAGAGAGAGAGAGAGAGAGAGCCATTAGCCTTGAGTAACTCATGCATTTTTGATCCATGAAGATATTTATTTGGATCACACTTCCTCTCTGTAAGCTACCAATTATTTTTGTCATGCTGTAATATAAAAGCATGTCATGCTGCATACATGTGTGTTTTTTTAAGTGCCAATATTTCTCTGTCTTAACTTTAATTTTGTTTTGAAAATGTGCTACTACTAACCACATGGATGCAGCATAGGATCTAAAGTTGTCTCTTCAAAGCGAGAAAACCAGTTCCAGGACTTAATCGAACTATGACCATAGTCCGACTAAGCTCTGCGTGTAAACATACTGAATGTAAGTACACAGAAACAAGTTGAGAAAACGTGGGAATGCCGATGAGAACTTAAAAACGTGACTCCAATGGGTTATCACAATGCCATGTGCATATGATCATGTATGATAAGGTTATGCATGGTCATTGCAAGCATTAGAGTGGAGACGTGAAGATGGAAGACAGAGCAGGCGTGGCCTTTAACATCCATACATGAAAATGACTAAAACTGCAAGGAAACTTAAATGAACGAACACAGTCTTAAGCATTAAAAAGGGGATAACGCTTTCTCTCAGTAAATTATAAGTCACCAATACATACGGTACTTTGGCCAACCTCTTCATTCACTAACACTGAAGGATGGAACGGATGGAGCCAAAAAAGCGTGCATTTTGGGGGGAATTTATATGAAAGCCTCGTTCCCTACCCCCTAAATTTTTACACTTTCGATCCCATATACGTTGTAACCTTCCTTATAAGTTGCAAAATTCTGTGAATTCTGCGAGGAAGTTGGATTAATATTCTGTGCATTCTTTGCCACCTTCATTCGTTTGGCCTCGGCTCGGGACTTGTAACAGAACTCAATCAAAGCCACCAGCATGGCCAAACCCAGTCCGCCGACCAGGATGTAGAAGACCCCAGCCACGTTGCTCAGGCTGAGGGCACTTGTCTTCTCCTGTGGGGTGCACACGAAACAGCGGTTAGGGCCTGGCATTGGCGTCACGTCTAAATATTTAAATGTGAACATAAAAAACAACAACAAAAAAACACACAAAATCACTAATAGGAACAAGAACTGAGAACGCACGAAAAGGTACCACAACGGCAAAGAAAGTTTACAGCCAATATTTGAACACCACAAAAAGAACGGGACAACAACAAAGTGTGTACCTTAGCACTAAAGTAAAAGCAAAGTGTGTTAGTATCAAATGGAATGCATCAGTACATGTGCAGGACAGAGCAGAGTAAGTCTATGTGTTGGAGGTTACTGTTAGGAATTTGCGGAGTAAGGACCATTTACAGGGGTTGCCCGTCACAGAGGGCTCAGCTGTTACAAACACCTTTACTTACACACACAGACGAGGGGGAGCACAGCCTTTCTACGGCCTACTGTGTCTGCCTGCACCCAGGTGGAAGGAGACATGGCAGGATGGTGGCTATTCACACCCTTACGTTTTTGATTGGATATTTATAACAAGTTTTCCACTTGACATCTCATGACAATTTGCATCCACTGGAAACAAAAAAACACATCACCTCACTCTCACCCTTTCCACCCAGCTAGCCACCCCACAATGAAAACTATAACACAAGAATCAATAGAATCAATGATGGCTGTCATTGGAACACTTCCAGAGGTCTCTGGACACAAAAGCAGCAGTACACAAATGCAGGTCACAACTGTGTCATGCATAAAAGAAGACTTTAGTGATTTGTTTCAAACATGGCTTCTCATTTGCATGACACAGCTGTGACCTGCATTTGAACAGTGTTCAGAGCAAACAACTTCTGGAAGTATTTCTGAGGTCTCACTTCCGTGTACATAATCACCTACCACACTCACATTTGAGATTTATTCTTCTGTCTTAGTCCATTTAAGTGATTGCTTCCCAACATCATTTTAAAAGTTGGAGGGTAAAACCTTGTCTTAACCAATCAAAAAAAGAAAGAAAAAAGGGCGAGACTGTTGTTATGTTCTCTTTCTCTCGGACATGGATAGTATTTAACATACACAGTTTGTATTTTGTCCTGGGAGTGCTTAAAAAGGATGTATCCTAAATGCTGTATGAAGTACATGAGGTTGCACGCAATGCTAATGTAAAGATGAGGAGAGCGAAGGGGAAGCAGCAACCTTTGGGCTCTGGCTAGTGGTCTCAAGTGCTGGTGCACCATTTCTTTACACGCATGATGACATTCTTGTCTGCACCAACGCTGTTATTGCGCCAGGCAGAAGATTGGACACAGAAAGTTGTCCCACCGTGCAGCCATGCAGAACTTCTCCGCAGTAAGTGCTAATAACCCACTCGCTTGATGCCGAGTGCGTATAGATGTAATGCTGAATGCCTACGTTAAATACTCCTCTGGTGCACGTGGTTGGGGCATGAGCCGTTTATCAGACCTGGCTGGAGTCATGACATCCGCCTCCACTTTTACAGAGTCCTCCACTACAAACAAGCTAGCTAACGATTTACACGTTTAGACCACAACAGTGCTAATTACACTAGCTTACTTTTGGACAGGGACAATACATTGTCATGGAGTTTATCAGTGGAAGTCAGGTTAGTGTTACATGATGCAAGTGGGTGTGAATAGCCACAACGACAACTTAATCAGCTGTTCTGTACAAACACCTGGGTACCTAAATCCTGATACATTAAAGATTGGTCGTCACTTCACCCATGTGTGCATTGACATGGGTCAAATGCATACATGGGTCTCTACCGTTTTTTGAGTGGTGCACATTTTAGTTTTTGCTTGTGAAGGAGTGAGAAGAGCCATAGTCACCACAGGAATGGACAGTACAGAGGTGAGTGTCAAGGAAAAGAAACAAGTGTCAACAGAGGAAAGAGAATCACTCAGGATCAATTTAAGGTGGAACTCATTGGGAGTAAATTGGTTTAAGGTGGTGAGGTGGATTCCTATTTATTTGCACGGTGGGAAGAAATAAAGAAAATAAATAAAATCAGCTGCGACACTAGGATTGACACAAACAAAGGACACGACGACGAGTAAAGAGACAGTGAGACAGATACAACATTACAGACATTGGACACCCTTTATAGATGGTCCAGAATTTAGCCAATCACTGTCCGGATTTTTTGTTTCATTTGCAGCAAGAAAAGCCCAATTCGGTTAAAATACTTTTAGGTCAGCTTTTTTTGTAGGAAAAAAAGCTTTGCGATAATGAACTGTAAAAAAAAAAAAAGTATATCATTTAGATAAAAGAGTGCACATATCAAAAATGACAACGCATGCATTACTGAATTATCATTAGTAGGTCTGCAGGCATTAGTATATTACATCTTACCAAGGCATCTCATGCTTTATTTGTGCATTGGCTTGAAATGATTTATCATTACTTTAAATGGGGTCATTCCCACTAATAATCATGAGTGTGCTTGTATCACATGTAGAACCTGCAGCGACTAACCTTACTTCCAGAGTCCTTGGATCCACATTCACCCTTATCGTACCACCATTTGTTTTTCAGCTTGTCTAAGGTGCCTTGCTCACTGAGTTTCAATACTGCAAGGTTTACTGGCGTTCTTCACGTGGGAAATAACATAAATAACATTATCAATGTTATTTTATGTTATTATTACATTAACTTTTTTACTTAATTCCTCTCTTTGATTCTCTTTTCTTACATTTCTTTCTCTTCGTTCATTACAGGGCGGCGATCGACGTTGATGCGCCATTTGGCCTAAGCAAACGCGAGTTTTGCAGAGCCAAATGTGCATTAACGTATCGCCTGAAGTAAGCAGCAAGGGCGACAGATTACACGCCAATGGGGAGAGTCAGGGGTTCAAAGACTCATCTGGCGGGGACTAGTCTGCGGGGCGCTTTTGCAGACTGACTGCTCCAGCGTGATTAATCTAGCGGGTCGCCGGCTGATTCAGCAGGTGAGCGGGCTGGCTGTCAGTGCCAATCGGGCTCCTGCGCTGGTTTGCTGCTTACTTTCTTTTTGCGAGTTGGCAATGAGTTACCACTTTGCTCACTGGCGCTGACCTTGGAATCACCTCCCCCGCTGCCGCATTCTCCTTTGTCGTACCACCATTTGTTTTTCAATTTGTCCAACAGGCCTTGCTCATTCAGTTTTAGTACTGCGAGGTTAACCGCATTTCTTGAAACGATAAAACATACTTGTAAGACAGGGTTGAGCCACTTCTTAGCATTCGTCTGTGTAGCACTCAATTTGAGAGATTATCCACATCAAACTGGTCGACTATGTCCCCCCGTTTTGGAGAATAGGTAAAATTGGCTAACATTTCTAAATTTAAAGGTGGTAGAATTTGGACTACAGGTCATGGAGGACATAGTGCTAAAAGACTAAAAGGGGGCTTGTGGCTATAGCAACGTACTCACATCCATAAAACAGTACAAATAACAGTGTCTGGCATTGACTCCACTAAAAGAGAGACAGCAAAACAGCAGTAATGGGGAGAAATGGTTAGACTTCATGATATGTCAAAAGCATGCAACATTTCTAGAAGCTAACCCCGCTACCTATAGGCTGTCTAAATATTTGCAGAACATCATCAAACATATTCATCTTTAAGGCAAAGTGATTGTAAAAAAATCATTGAAACCCAAGCAGTGCCACAATTAGATTTGATATAGGGAATTTTGTTTGGCCAATATTTTCCGTAAAGGGAAAATCGAGTTAGCATGTTACATAAGTAAGTGTACTGCATGGGTTTAGCTAAGCACATTCATATAGAAATTTCATTTCTAAGTGTAATAAAGATATAGACCCTTTTGCAGGATGTTGATTTGTAAAATCACCTAAGTATTTGAATAAAAGGATGACTGCAATAAGAAAACGACAGACTATGTAGTAAGCGCGGCGTAGAGAAATTTCTTATGAGAGGGTTGCGACGACATAACAATAGGAAAATAAAATTAGTTTGAAAAGGATTATTACTGTTATTAACATTTTATTTATTTATTGACCTTTATTTGAACTTAGCGGACTTCTCTTTATAAAGTCTAAACAACCGAAACTGTCCATTGCTGGAGTAATAGGCTAACTTTTTCTCTTAAAAATTACAGTAGGCTATAATAAAAGCCATGTTTTCACGAGCACCTGCAAAGGGGTCTATATCAACATTTTAACTGGACATTGCTAAAGAGGAAAAGACATGAGAACATAGCAAGCGTCTTAAAACATGTAAAATCACATTACTGTAAGACATATTATGACAAAAGAGCAATCTAAATTTGGTTTTAGCCAATTAATAACATTCAAATTGAATTATATTTTGTTTTCAAAAGATTTTTGAGCGAATGTGATTATGTCACACTCTTAGATGGGGAGCAGATGCAAATGCTGCTTCATTGATGCACTTGTTTTTAATACCAAAATGGAGAATTGGACTAAATTTGACCCAGCCTATTATTCTAAATGAGCCTCTCTCAAGTCAAAAATCAATTCCAAAATTTCAATTCACTACAATATTTAAAAAATTAGTTGCAATTTATCGACTTACAATAAATTGCAAGGCTCAAGGATGGGGGAAGGGTTGGGAGTTTTGGCGTTACCTTATCTCCGTGTACAAACCAGAGACAAATAAGCAAAGCTACATCAGGGTAGGTGGGATACTATAACAACATTGGACACATTGTTATACTATTCCACCCACCTTAATGAGGATCCTTTGGGCGTGGCGATGCCGTAGCCTTTGGAGTCCAGGTTGCCCCCGACTTTCATGGTGTCGCAGGGCTTCCGCTGCTCGATGTACTCGTTCATGGTTGACTCCAGCAGGTATGCGTACTTGCCCTTGGACTTTCGCACCCGCTGCACGCCCTCCGCTGTGGTTTTCACAAACACGGAGGGTTCGGCGCTTTTCATGTACGTCCACATTT
The DNA here is from genome assembly GCA_007210695.1 of Neogobius melanostomus. Classification (NCBI taxonomy): domain Eukaryota; kingdom Metazoa; phylum Chordata; class Actinopteri; order Gobiiformes; family Gobiidae; genus Neogobius; species Neogobius melanostomus. Next base: position 3,536,696 of record VHKM01000227.1, on the reverse strand, counting down.
TGTCGAACAGGGCGATTTTGGAGCGCTGCGGAAAAAGGGTGAGGGAAAAAAGGGACTTGGTTTTAGTTTATTGTAGATTTGGAGTCCATGTGAAAAGACTTTGAAATCCACTGATGATAATTGTTCTAACATTTTGCAGTGATCTAATCTTTAATGTTTTCATTTGTTGATGAAAACAATGACGTCAAAAAGAAAATTACTCAGAACAATTACGCCTCATTTATATCTGTTTATGTGAATGCATTTAAATAAGAAGAAACTGAGTAAATTCTCTTTCTTTGTGTTGACATATCCAAAGTGCAGTCTGCTTAATTTCCACTGCAAGTATCCTAAAAGCATAAGTAGCTCTATGCTCTTTCTTTTTCCTCATAAAAGTAGTTCATGGCAGGGAAGTGGGTCTCATTTCAATTTAAATAAGACCTGATTAATGTCAATAGCCTTCACTTTTTAAAATATTTTAAATGTGTATGTAAAGATAAAGATTGCTTCAGAGGCAAATAAACAATGCAACAAGGATCACATGAGTCATTGTATCAATAGTATTTAATGTAACAATGATTGTCATATTTGACAGTCCAGCTGGGATTCCCCAAGGGTCTGTTTTGGACCCTCTAGTTTTACTGTGAGAACAAACAACAAAGTGTCTGAATTCAAACTTTAGTCCTATTTTTTAACTGACACAATTTTGTATGTTACAACTCAAGCAGAGAGAGAAAGTAGCAGAATATACAAGGAACGCATATTGGTCTCTATTATAAAAGGTGCACTGAAAAACTACCCATTGAATTAGGAACAATCTCACCTGCACAAAATGCGAAAACATATTGATTAAATTATCATAATAAACAATTTCTTCTCCTGGTATTCCACCTTGATATTTCCACATAACAGTGGAAGTCCGCAAGGAGCTGAAATATGGTAATACAATCAATAATGAGTGGAGCCGAGAAAAAGCATTGTGTGAGAGCTCTTTTGTGTGAGATGAGATTGAATTTGAGCTGCCTTCATCACCCGAGTCAATGGCATATCATCAGCTCAATTTACACAGCTGGTACTTTATTAAATTTTTCATCGACCTACCGTTTCTTTACAGTTTTCTTTATTGCTATATGCTATTTATCTATAATAATAATCATATTCATCATTGGTCAGAAAAATCAACCTTAGCAGACCTACCCTGAAAAACTCTTTTGTGGATCCGGAGTCCAGGGTGCCATAGGAGATCTCGGTCTGCTTAGCCAGGTCCTCTGCACTCTCTATGGGGGACACCATCCTCTCCACAGTGAGGAAGGCAGCCAGGTTAGCCGTGTAGGACGAGATGATGATCAGGGTGAAGAACCACCACACTCCTCCGACAATACGACCGGACAGAGACCTGCAAACATTAACAACACTTTGACTTGTCTATTCTGTAATGTTCTTGCGTCCACATTCAAACCAATATGAAAGCCAATTATAATGATCATAATAACAGAATTCACCATGAATATTATTCACAAAAAGACACCAGTGAATTAGGGTGTCTCTAAAGGTGAACGCAAGCACAATACAAGACGGCATCATAGGTCGTCAGCACGGTTGAGACCAGCAGAACATGTACTGTAGCAGACAGCCATGGCATGTTTATGGGTCTCTTGAGCTGTGGTGAGCGATGCGATGTGAAATGACAGGGCCGTATATCACAGGGAGCCATCATAACAACAGTTCTGATCCACAGGACACCACAGTCACACATGAGCTCAGCGCCCAGTGACCTTACTGCTCACAACAAAGCAACTTATGGACATCTACAGTAGGTAAATATGCTCAATGTATAACAACCATCATGTAGTTATTTGTGAATTACTCAGTTATTAGTTACTTAGTTATTTGTTAATTACTCAATTTAGAAGTCCACTCATTTACCTTGACAATTGTAGATTGTAGTCACCTTTATAGATATTTATGAAAATAGTTGACGCTTTTATACTGGCTGTCAAGAAACTCAAAGCACTATTACCTCTGTTGACTGCTCTACTACCTGAGCCACCACTGCTCCAGTAACGATCACTTTAAATTAATCTTTAGGCCTATGAATAATATTTAATTGAACACAGTTGAACACGAGTCACAAACTAAACAAATTGCAGTTGTTTGTTTAATGTTCCTTTGTAATATTTCATAAAACAAGACCATCTAATACTTGCGATACAGAAATGCTCTTAACCCCTAAAATTCGTCCGGGTACTCCAGTTTCCTCTACCACTAAAACATGTACAATAACCAGTGTGTTTGGAAATTGTATGGAAATTAGTCCATGGCTACAATCAATTTACTTGCATGAGTCCCATGCATGTATGAATGAAAATACAAAAATTGGTGTAAAGAGTTTCAATTTGAATGAGTTAATTTAGAGAAGCATTTACATGATACAAGACACGCAAACTGCTCTCCACAAGCAAAGGGGATTCTTCATTCACTCCATAGCTGGTTGTGGTAAGCTGCGTTTGTAGCCATAGTTTTCCCTGGGGTAGACTGAAAGAAGTGCGGCTAAACACATTTGCGCCTGGCAGAGCTTCCAAGATCTGGCGGGATCAGGCATTCACAAGGCGGTATGGTCTTTAGAGGTAAGTCATATAAGAGACTTCAGCTCTATGTGGTTCCCGTCTATTTAAACCAGTCAACACTTTGAAATAGAAACAAGAGTAGGACAAGACTCCCAGTCACAAACACAAGAGGATGCGGAAGAACATCCCATAAGAGACGCATGGAAGACGGAAGTAAATTCCCAGTCCATCGAAACGCGTAAGGTATTTGAAACAAAACCTTTTTGTCATACCTAGTGTCTTTCAATAAGAACCTTAGACCATTTGAAAATAAGAAGAGATATGCTCCATCCGAAACCAGTAAATTGGTAAGAGGTCTTACGCCAAACCGGATGTGCGTCAGCGTCCGCCATGATAAGAAGCGTCCGAATTGGGTTGTTGGTTAGGAAGGAGTTAGGGAAAGTGGCCTGTATGCTAACTATCATAGCCACTTTAGCATAGTGACCTCTGGTGGTCCCTTACCAGCGATTAGGAGCTATGTACCATCCCAATCCCCCACCCCCCTCGCCCCCACCCTCGAGTGATTCACGCGCAACCACTGTTGATTGATTGACAGGTGCACATTTAATAATATAATAATAAGATAAAGCCAAACTTTATAAAAGTGACAAAATACATGTTGTCGTCACCACAGCACAGTCACATGGTTTTAAAAAGCCTCCTCAGTAAATGCCCTAAATGAAGGCAGTTTGTGCTTTTGTGCTTCTGCTTTCATTCAGTAGAAACTTAAGCCACATGGCTAATTTGCATACTGTAGATTATGAAACTGCTGTTGAGATAAAATAAAGGGTGTGAAGGATCATTTGGATGTTTCTTTTTTTTCACCTTAAATGTCTTTATTTGGACACTATGTTGTTGTTGGACAATATACAGTAGGTGGCGGTATGCGCTTTTGTTTGGCCTGCACTGAACTTTAAAGAAGAAGAAAATAGCTGTTGGTGATGTCACTCCCCCTTCCCCTGGGTAAGGACGGTCGAATTGGGCAAATGCTACTGAAGCTCTAGTTCACTAACTGCATAGAGATCTAACAGTTGACCCCATGAAAGGTTAAGGATTAGTTGCTAGTGTTAGTACTCCGAGGCTATAATTTAATGGTTTCGGATGCAGCCGTCATGAATGTAATAAAAGAGAAACAAGAGGAGGCCTCAGTATTTCAGACTACTGATTCATGCACTCAGAGCTGGCCTTCTAGGGCCCTAAGCAAAAATCCACACGGGGGCCCGACAAGTACGCATGCCATGGTTATTCGACGAAGAGCAGATGCCCCCTGGGATTCAGGACTACTACTAGTCTATTTCCCCCACTTTTTAAAATGGTAAATGGCAAATGGTCCCATTCTGTCACCTCTGGTCCCTGACCCACAGTTTGGGAATCGCTGATTTAAAACTAACTGAAACCTGCACCTGACTGGTTATTTCTGTCTTAACGGTGAGAATTAGCCTGTGAGTAGTCCAGTTCGTTTTAGACTGTGCACATTCAGAGAACCAGAGTTACTGTAAGTAACTGTGCTCATAAGACAGCCAAACGTGGACGCATAGGAGAGAAGCACTCGCGCCTTGGAAGGGGAAAGGCGGTAGGTCATCCACTTCAGCAGACTGCTGCGTTTTGCTGTTATATGTGGCAAAGTAGGCTGAGAGTGAGTGAGCGCTGTCAGAGAGCCTGTCCCGTAACAACGCGTTGATTAATCAGTGAAACAACACTAGTTTGACTGAGATGCGGGGCCCTTGCGACTGTGGGGGCTCTATGCACCTTGCGTAGTTTGCATATAGGAAACACCAGCTCTGCATGCACTGAATAAGCAGCAGTGGCCTCCTAGTGGGATTGCAATTTTAGCCAAAGAAAAAGAAATGGTTTGAGAGTGGTGTGGGAGATAGTTTTATCCATATTCCACATACCTGGGTGAGATGTCACAGCCCTGCCTCATGAAGGCCCCCAGAGAAAACCACAGACTGTTGAATATCCCAAACTCGTTGGTGGACTCGTTTGTTTGGATCTGGCCGTCCTCGTACTCCTCCGTGTGCCACTCGTATGGACTGAAGCGGCTGACCAGGAAGAGCACCACGCTCACCCCGATGTAGGCGAACACGATGCACATCCAGATCTCGTAGGCCAGCGGGTCCAGGAAGGAGAACACGCCTGGTTTGGACTTCTGCGGCTTCTTGATCATAATGGAGATGCCCAGGGACATGAAGGGTTTGGAGAAGTCGATGACCTCCTCTCGCACCAAGGTGATGGTCAGAGGGGCCACAGCGATGTCGGCTTTCTGGACGTGACAGAGACAAAGGACGTAAGAAAGAAGTGGCAATTGCAACCCATAACTCTGTTTTGCCTCTGGGATTTTAGACTGAACCGAACGGAAGTCCAAAAGTCCAGACCAAACAGTGCAAGTCTGACACCTTTATTCGATTTGGAGATATTCATTTAAATTCCCTTAATTCCATGTGTTTTGTTTTTTCTGCGTGTTTGTCATGTCCTGTTTAGTTCGTATTTCGTGCAACACTTTGGTACACTGTGTTGTTGTGTTTTTTAAGTGCTCTATAAATAAAGCTGGAAGGAGTAAGTAGTCAAACTGATGTTCTTTGAATACAGAGTAGTTCCTTCCTAAGAGCAGTGGTAGATTTAGGCGTGATTTTTTGAAATTGATTCAGTCTTTCCTCGGAACCTATAGTCACATTTTGATCGCACAAAATTCAGTCAAGTTCAAAGAGAAAATTACATCAAACAACTTTAATCTTCTATGTCATAGTAGTTTAATCAGAGGGACGCAGCGGAACAAGAGCAACTATCATGCCTGCTGGGTTATCAAAATAAAGCGTTTGGAAGAGGACCTAATGTATTATGAGCGATCACTAGCGCTGTGTACTCGCACGATGTGCACCGGATATTTGGGGGACTGGTGGGCAAACAGCTGATCCGTCCAGGCAGCACAGATGTGTTACACCGCAAGCGAAGCATTGCTCTTCTCCTGAACACTGTTTTATTTATTTAACACATTAATTTTGCCTAACAGAGCCCCAGGTGTGACGACATCACGATTGCTCATATTTAAACCTGCTTTTTGGCTCGAGTCAGCTTTTAACTAGGCCACATAAGAACCCATGCATATAAACAGCCAACAGTTCACCATCTTCCAAATTCCACCCTTTATCTCATGTCGTTCACTGATATCGATCTTAATTTGGAAGCCTAGCCAGCCATTCCAATTACTTTTCTGTCAAGCGAAGTCAGATTTCCGGATTAACTAGAAACTGGTCCAGTTCAGATAAACGGTTTGACCCGTATTGATTTTGAGCTTGCACCGATGAAGGACTACGAGGGCCGAAACACATGGGCGATGTTTTAATGAACTGGCCATTCTAAACTAAAGGCCTTGAAACCATTTATTGTCTATCAGTATTTCAGGTTCAAATCTAAATTCTTAATTTATGCTAATCCCGACTCTGAAGAATACTAAAGAGACACTTTTCGAGAGAATGAGTATATGAGTACCTCTCCTGCATGCTTAATCCAGCATCAATTTTTTTTATTTTGGCAAGCACAAACAACACCATACCCTTTTGTCTTATTCTGGCATTTGTATTACTTTGAGATCTCACTGCGTTTGCTCTTCAGATAAAGAACATGGGCAGACGTAGAGTGAAAACATCCCTCTCAACGTGATGCATGCAGAAGAATATGCCAAAGAAAACGCCTGATTGTAAGGAGATTACCTCAACAAATGGAATCACTCAAACAAAAGGCGTGAATGAAATCATAAACTTGTCATTCTTTGTGGCTCAGCCAACATTTAATCATGGACTAAAGTCATATTTAATATAATTTCTCCCTTTTTAAAGTGTGGGTCTAAAAAACAAAACAAAAAAACAAATAATGACCCATGCTTACATTCATGCTTTAATTTTGTCGATATATTAATTTTCAAACATTTTTGTGGAGGAGATTCTGGAAATTGTCTCGTTTTTGAATAAGCTATTTATAAGTGAAAAAAACAAAAAAATCTGATATACTGTATCTGATTTTGGTACGCCTGTCCTATGACTAGATATTAACCTCTTAACCTCCACCGGAACTAAGCACATTTTCTCCAGTTTTCCAAGCTTCTTGAAAAAGGTGTCAAAAAAAGCAATGAAAATAATGTCGAAAGAGTGACGATAAAGCGGTGACAAAGCAAGGAAAAAGGTTTACAGATCAGGTCTTAACTTTCAATTGAAGCGTTACACTGGACTATACGCTGTAGCCTTTTAGATTTGGGTAAAGCTGAACTGGAGAAAATGCACTGAAACTGAAAAATCACAAATAGATTTTTTTCCCCCTCTAAAAAAATCATTCAGCCCAGGTTGGGATATTCCCCAGTATGATCACTTCCAGTCCAGTCCACCCATACTACCCTCTCGAGTTAGCCCAAGGTCACGACTTACCCCGTACACCAGCTCTCCGACCATCCCGTTCCATATCTTGTCTCGGCGTCCCTGGCCCCGTACTTGCCGTCGCTCACTATCTTGAGCTGGTATTTGAAGCCGCAGTGCTTGGCTATCTCCGCCGCCAGATCGACACAGTAGCCCTCGTAGCGCTCGTTGTCCATGAAAAGGTCAGCGTTCTTCTTGAGCATCACATATGGCGCTTCCTAAAGGACACGGAGCAAAAGGGAACAGGCTCGTCAGTTGACATGACTGGAATTTTTATGGCAAATGTGCCGGCAAAAAGTAGCCAGGTGACATTTTGAACAAGAATGAAAGAGGAGAAAGGTGCGGTTAGAACAAATTAAATCAGTAGTTGGAAATATTTTGGTTTATAAAAGGTGTCGACAATTAGTTGAAAAGACCATTTTGAGGAGTTTTAAATGATAGGAGTCTACTGCAATAGAGGCTAGATACAAAAGATGCCAAAAGATTGTTAGCTGACTTGAGAAGGGCGGATCAATCCCACAGTATTGATACGTATAGGCCTACCAATACCAAATCAGTATTGTTTGAGTTAATTAGCAGAAGTCAAATAAAAGGCGCTTCAGCAATTATAGACACAAAAGGGGGACTTATGTCGGCCTGTCCTTAAAGTTTTATCCTTTTTTTGTTTTTGTGTGATTAAATAATTAATTTCACTTTGACATAGTTAAAGAGCAACTAAACACCAAATCAAGTTTTTTTTTTTTACTGATAAACTGTCTCAATGGGTGTCTCTTAGTGTTGTCTACTGGTCCCTGACATTATTCTGACATTATAGCGCAAACATGTGTCAAATCCTAACTTTGACCTGAAAACGAATGGGTTGCGCCCCCTTCAGGGTAAACTCTGCTACTAAATTAGAATTTCCTGATTGGCTGGAGACGTGTCCACGGCCTCCACAGAACGTCATAAGCTGCACCAGCTCCACAGGTGCTGCCAATTGTCCTGCCCCTGTACCTGTGGTTTATAACCAAGTCCCTCCCGCGTAATCTGTCTGCTGTGATTGTGCCAATGCAAAGGCCCACACACTCACCCCCCGACATGTCACCCCAAACTTCAGAGACCGCCTCTTTCACAGCACTTTTGACTTTTGTTTGTGGGTGGGGAAAGGCTTTGGCACGCCCGTTTAGTTACTCTTTAAATAACCAGTTACGGTATGTTTTATTATACATTTTAAAGTGATAGTCTGTAAGTTTAAATGTTTTACAAAGTTCATATATTTATTTCATTATGCATATAATTGATAATGTAAATAATAGTAAATAATTATATTTTTTCTAAAGTCCTTCACTTTGCTGATGTCAGCAACTAATTGCCGGTGCCATCGCTTTGACCAATGAGATGAACCAGTCTGTCAATCACGTGCACAGGGAACGAGGAGTGGCTTCCAATCAGGAGAGGAGGGAGCTTGATAACTTTCAAAATCTTCTCTCTTTCTCTCCTTATTTTGCAATCTTACAGACTATCACTTTATTAATACTGTTTTAGAAATGTATATTGATTGAAATGGAGTCACCCATGTCGGTATAAGCTATAATTTCTTCAAAGGTATAGGCACTGTATAATATACAGTATATTCAAAAAAGTGTGGAACTACCAAAGAAAACAAGGTAAATGTTTAATTTATCTAGCGCTTGTGTGCGTACATTAGGCACTCAAAATACTTCAAAGAGTCAAAACACAAGAGGATCCCTGTTGTTTATTTCCTCGATTTTCAGCGGATGTTTTGGTGAATGGTGGGCAAACAGCGGATTTTTCCAGGCGTGAAGAGCTGTTTATTTAGCTGCAATTAATATTACAATGTTGCTAATTAATAATATAATTTGGCCAGTAGAGAGCATAATATCCACACCTTGTAGTAGAATTCCACAAATATGTTCTGAAAGGCATGCGATTCTTGAACGAGTGTTGCAGTTTTCAGAGTTTTCCCCAGCATGTTTACATAAAATGTACAGTATGAGCTAAATTTTACATTTTAAGAAACACATACACGCTTCATAGCAGTAAAAACTAACAAGTAAAACTGGATACCCCCCTACAATTCAAAAATGCACAAGCAATGTTAAACCAGAAGTACTCAAAAGTAGAGCTGATCATATGAATAGGAACCACAACAGATATGTGAGATAATTACCAAGATTGTAGTCACTATAACGGTCTTGTTTCCATCCCTAATGAGTCGTTTGCAAGACGTCCGACTTGGTGACGGCCATCTTGTCCATCTCGTTCCAGTACCCTATCTGTGGGAGACAGACGGGAAACAACAAACTCCATCAGCGCATGTGGAGTTTTTAAAACTGACGGGCAATTACAGCACTTTCCATATTCGTATACGTTTTTAGACACATTCTCATGGCTCCAATTAAAAGCATTCTTGCGGCGTGGGCTTTACATAATGAGTAAAAGAGGGGAAAGGAGGAGCTGTTACCTTCACTGGTCCGTTGGTCTTCAGCTCCATGATGTTTACCGAGTAGTTGACCCTCTTCCCGTGCTGGTCAAACTGGATGTTCCCTGTCAGGCCATCCACACGCACCTACGAGACAAAGGCGGTGGAGTCACAAAGGTTATTCTGTGTAGAAAAAACAATTAACCTGCTCAAGAACCACCAGGCCCTGGTCAAGATCAAATCAGGAGTAAAACGTCCCTAAATAGACCTAAGGTTGACTAAATTATGACTAAACAGGATGTAAACTACGTCTAAACCAGAAAAACTCAAACTAAATGCTTTCCTCTGCCTATATTCCTATTTACATGTATGCAAACATGAAGTAGCAATGCCAGTGTCTATGTGAGTATTAGGAGCACAGATTAATGATGAACCTTTTCCACAGTTAACTATTGGAACTAATTTACTATTAATTGTAGATTCTACTCAAGAACTAATAGGCTTGAATTATTTTTGTCATTTTCTTTCCATTGACTTATATAATTTGACTTTTGACTAAAAAGTATTCCCTGACGAGGACAGATGGACTTCCCTGTGTTGCTGAGACTCCAAAATCACCGCAGGATCTGATTCTATTATTTTTACTTTCATTGGTGGAACTTTCAATTAGTCTTTAGCTAAGAGGGCAGTCCCCACATGGCCGCCACATTTGCCATGGCAACAGGTATTTTTCCATCTTGAATTTTATTGTAGATCTGTGACCAAAGAAGAAAAAAAAAAAGGAGAAGCAGCGTTCGGATCCTAACATCTGCAGACTGTTTGCAAGTAGGCTAGTCCAGGAGATTTTTCAGAGTCAGTTAGCGTTCGCCTGTTCAATGTATTTTCTCTATAGCCGTTAGCATTAGCCATCAATCATCGCAAATTATGAACGATCCAGATGTTTTCAGCCGCCGTCAACCCATCGACAACATTTAGGTCAAAGCCTCGTTGGAAATCATTAATGAACGTACAGACCTTTTCAGATTTTACTTAAGATACAAAAGTGTCCTCACGCTAACTCAAATTCAGGTAAGTTGTTGCTTTTTGTGGGATCAGATACACAACCAATTGCCACTACCCTCATCTTATAATATATTAATGATAAAGAAACCACAGAAATTATATCAACACCATGAAAATGTATCGCACCTGTTTTCCCTATTCATTTGTATGGGGATGGAACAACTTAAATCAGGTCCGGGATTCGACAGCTAACAAAATGTGCGCATTTGTAGCAACAGGCTCAGATAGCTAAAGGCATTTATCTGATTTCTTTGTCTGTGGCTAGGAGCATGTTTGTTTTGAGTTTTTTTTCTTGTTACATGGCAACTTATAACCTGGAATGTTCCATAGAGTAGCTTTAATGATTAAAACGAAAAACCTTTGGGGTACTTGAGCCGTTCCCCTCCTGTGCCCATAATTTCATGTGCTTATTGGAAAAGAGGAGCAACAACAACAAAGAAACGTGAATCATCTCCCCTATATTTCTCCCAATACATGTTTGTTGGGTAGTATACTCTTCTTTGAATCTGTATGTGACACAAGTATATTGGAACTCAAATGCAACACAGGAAGGAGTAGACGGGAACAGAAATATCTGAATTAGCCAGAAAAAGCAGGCACCAAACAAAACAAAGAAGGATAACCAAAATACTCCCAAAAGGACTAGTCATTTATTCAGACGGGAACAGAAAACAGATCTCTGGACAACCAGAATCAGAATCTCTCAAGATCACCAAGATATTCCCCAATAGGACTAGTATTTATTTATTCGGACAGGAACAGAAAACAGAATCTCTGGACAACCAGAATCAGAATCTCTCAGAAATATCACAGGGCTTGAAAGTCTCTCTTCACAGGTTGACAATCTAGCAAGAGACTGACTGAACTGAGGGAGTATATATACCCTCCCCCGACTTGACGAGTGAATGAGGTGCAGCTGTGCAGAGCAGGAAAACTGGGCAAGCAGGAAAACATGAACCGGAACGGGCCAAATCAAGGAGCAGGGAGTGAACCAGGACGTAAACAATAACAAACTAAGCAGAATCATGACAGTATGGCCTTGTTTGAAAGAAATAAAAGCAGTTTGATTGATTTTAGGGCTTTGAGTTGGATTTGCACGTGCAGATATTTTAAGACAATGTTTGTTTTCGTGCCCAGCCAGTTTGTGGTTGCTATTCATTGAAATATTTGCTGGTGAAAACTTCTCTCTTGGCAGAAATGTGGGCCGATTTCACACAACATTGTTACGCTACTTCATATTCTTCGCACAGCTTATTTACGCAGAAAAGTCACAGCCTTTTAACCACAACTTTGCATTGCCATGACATAGCAGCGTTTGCTCATGGACGCAAACGTGTCCGTCTTTTCCTGACAGCGGCGAAACGCACCAGACGACCTCAGCAGGGGTGAAGCTAATCGTGATTCACATCCCTCCCACAAAAAAGAAAAAAAAAAAAAAACTCCAGAGCGCTCTGTCTGCCATTGCTGTGCGCTGGCAAAGGGAGTGGGTGTTTCTGCATTTCCTCCGAGGACGAGATCTGCAGTTTCCACGGCAACAAGTCTTTGACATAACAAAAAAGTGCGCTTGAATAAGAAGTAGTAGGTAGTCAATTAAAAGGCAGGGTCATCTGATAATGGCTGCTGGCAAGAATATAAAAACACCACTTTGAAAACAGATAAAGAGAATAGGTATTTCTGTGGAGACTGCACTTAGCCTGAGTTTGAGGCACTTACCAGCGACAGCAGTGATTACTAGAGCCTGTTGAAGAATAATTGTTAGTCATTCTAAAAGTTTAGGTGATCGTTATCTGTGAAAGTTACTGAAGTTATAATTTCCATACATTTCTTTCTGGCTGTCAGCAAAGGCCCAAGTTACCCTTCCATCAACGGCAAAAGTATAAAGTATATGTTATATACTAAAGGCACACGGCGTAACATTTTGGATTCCAGTGTTGCAAGCAACACAAAACATACTCCTAATGACCAGCTAGACACAGAACATACCTTTTTTGCCGTAGTTAAACAAAGAATGTGGACCGAAGATATTTAAATCTCATATTTTGGCTGCATTAGTCAACATCTCCAATGAGACAACCTGGAGACGACGTGTGTTTGTTCTTTTTTTGGGTGTCATTTTGGTGCCTAACCAAAGGGGAACCTGGAATCATTTTACATCAAAAACATGGTTAAACTGTACAGTATAACAGTACGTACAGGATTTTAAAAAATTCAAGAAAGCTTGGAATAAGATGTTAATAAATCCCTCTGAAAAAGTCTTAAAAATCTTGTTAAGTCCAAGGCTGGAAAGTTTAGAGTCTGTAGGCTCAACTATCAGGGCTCACCCGTTGCTTGTGGAGGAAAAACCTCATTCAGACATTAACAATCTCCCTAGTACTAATCCTAACAGCTCACCCCACGATCTGGTTTCCCACTACAATAACCTTTTGGACACTCATGCGCCACTCAAAACCAGACATGTCTCTTTCACCCGTTCCGCACCCTGGTTCACCCCTGCCCTCCGTCAGATCAAAGCCCAAGGACGACAACTAGAATGACTATACAATAAAACTGGACTCACTATACACAAAGAAATGTACAATAACCATATCACGCAATACAAGGACAATCTCTCTTCTGCCAAATTAATTTACTCCAATCAACAAAACTCTCTTCTCTCTCCTCACCAATATCACAAAACCCCCTGACTCCTCCCCCACCACATGCAATCCACTGACTTCTGTAACTTACTCATGTCCAGTGTTGGGAACGTTACTTTAAAAAAGTTATTAGTTATAGTTACTCACTACTTGTTCCAATAAGTAACTGAGTTAGTAACTGAATTACTCTATAATAAAAGTAACTCGTAACTATTAGAAAGTAACTATTAGTGTTACACCAACGCAGGTAAGGTCTCTGCTGGACCTGAGCGCTGCCTTTGACACAGTGGACCACGGGATCTTACTTCACAGGTTAGAAAACTGGGTTGGAATCTCTGGCACTGCGCTAAACTGGTTCAAGTCCTATCTTGAGGATAGGACGTACTTTGTCGAAATTGGCAACTGTGTCTCAGGCAAAATTTCCATGACCTGTGGAGTCCCCCAGGGGTCAATCTTGGGACCCCTCTTATTCAACTTGTACATGCTTCCATTAGGTCAGCTAATAAACAGTAACAATGTGTCGTACCACAACTACGCAGATGACACTCAGATCTACGTGTCACTGACGGCAGGTGAACATGGGCCTGTAGTTACTCTCTGTCACTGCATCGAACAGATCAGTTTGTGGATGCAAAACAACTTTCTCCAACAACTCAGACAAAACTGAGATCATTGTTTTTGGCCCACAGACACAAAGACTGTTATCAGTCACCTTGAGTCTCTCTCTCTAAAACTAAAAAATCATGTTAGAAATCTAGGAGTAATCATGGACTCAGACCTGAACTTAAACAGCCACATCAAAGCAATAACATCATCAGCTTTTTACCATCTGAAGAACATTGCTAATCAGTATGGCTAACGCCAGACTGCTGTGTGCTCGAATCTTTTCGAACTTCACAACAGCCTGGGGTCCATGGCCGAAATTTTCCCATGGATTTGGGCACCAATCACAGAACGAGGAGAGACGGTAAGACGATGACGTGCTATTCGACACACGGAAGCTTGTAGTTTGTTTACGGATAAAAAAATAAAAAAATATTTACGGATCCAACATGACAGCGGCAGACGCGACGCCATCTTTCGATCAAGCTTTAGACCGTGTTCTACATAGTTTAGCTCAAAAGTTTACAGCTGGTACGTCATACGTCATCGGATACGATGATACGATTGGCTATGGTTACGTGCAGACGCATGAGAGACATTCGTAGTGCCCAATAAACAGCTATGGACAATCGTAAACCACACCTCTCCTACGAGAAAATGAATTGGTGGTCCCCAGACTAAATATCACTTGTGATTTTAGTCTGGCGTTAGCCAGGCTATAAGATCAGAGGAATAGTGTCAAAACCAGACTTAGAGAGACTCATCCATGCATTTGTCTCCAGCAGGTTAGACTACTGTAACGGCCTGCTCACTGGCCTTTACAAACGAGCTGTAAAACAGCTGCAGTACATCCAGAACGCTGCTGCTCGAGTCCTGACAAGAACCAGGAAATACGACCACATTAGTCCAGTGCTCCGGTCTCTGCACTGGCTTCCTGTCACTCAGAGAATAGAATTTAAAACAGCTCTGCTTGTGTACAAGTCTTTTCATGGTTTAGCACCAAAGTACATCTCTGACATGATAGAGCCGTATGAACCATCTCGGGCCCTGAGAACTTCAGGGAGGGGTCTCCTGGTGGTTCCCAGAGTCAATAATAAACACGGTGAAGCTGCGTTTCAGTTTAATGCAGCTAAAATCCCGTGCATATGAAAACTGAAAGTATTTTATCTGCACTCTTGCCTTTTACTGTAATTGATTAACTTTATGTTGATGTTTTATTAATTGATTTGATTTGTTTTCTTGTAATTTTATGCAACTGTGAAGCACTTTGAATTGCCTTGTGTATGAATTGTGCTCTATAACTAAACTTACCTTGCCTTGCCTTACTGTAAAAAAAAAAAGACGTCTTTGGGTTAAAAATAAGTTCCAACACTTCTGATCACGATCAATGATCACCAACTTGATTCTCCCCCACGGCCGCACAGCGCTGTGGGAATGATAAGCCGTGGGTCGGTGAAACGCATAGTTTTTGGAGCAGAGAGCACTCTGCACAGACAGTCAGATGTGTGCGTACAAAGGTAGGCTACAGGCCGCGCAGTTTCCCCTGTCCTAGAGGCAGAGGACACTGAATGATGTGAGCCCCAAGGGGCATCAACAAAGGCAGCGTGAGTAGAGACTCCGCTCCCTGCTCTCCCAGCTCCTGCAGCAAGAAATACAGCTGCGGTGAGCTGACACCGCGGCGCTTCATTCAGCCGAATTGTAATGTGCCACTTTGTATACCCAGTAACGATAACGGTGGTGTAACGACGGGGAGAGTAATTAATTAGATTACTCCGTTACTGAAAAAATAACGTTGTTACCTAACGCCGTTCTTTTAACCAGCGTTATTCCAAACACTGCTCATGTCCTCTTTTGTCTCCAAGATCTCCAATATCCATCAACACCTGATCACATGTGGAGCTGCAGTTTCTGGAGTGGACTCCTCAGCCCCCCACTCATCCCTTACAACTACATTTTCCAGCTTCATCCTCCCCTCCGTCCAAGCCATTTCCCAACTTAGTCTCAAATCTAAACTCTGTACCTGCCAGCTTGACCCTCTCCCTACTGCACTTGTTAAATCCTGCCTCCCTTCACTTGCCCCCTTTATCACCAATATCATCCACTCATATCTTATCTCTGTACTGTCCCTCTCTCCTTCAAATCTGCCACAGTCACACCAATCCTGAAAAAACCCGGTTTGGATCCCACCAACTTGGACAACCGTTCCATTTGAAACCTTCCCTTCATCTCCAAAATACTCAAAATCACTAACGACCTCCTCATAGCTTCTGACTCCGGTTTACTCTCCAGCCTGATCCTCCTTGACCTCAACACTTTTGACACCATTTCTCACTCCACTCTCCTTGACAGACTCTCTTGCATTGGCATAACCCACACCCTCCTCGCTTGGATGGAGCCGCGCATTTGCACTTGGTACAAAACTTCAGGGCTGGTTTTCTCTAAATGAGGTTTTTCCAACACTCATGCATCGGGTGAGCCCTTATAGTAGCTCCTACGGACTGCAAACTTTCCAGCCTTGTACTTGTACAGATTTTTTCCCTTATGATTAGTTTATTAAAAAACTAAACAAGATCCAAAATCCCTCTGAAAAAAATCTTTGTCACTGATATGTCAATAAAATAAAACCATACATTTACATCTGGGTCGATCCATTATTTAGATTTTGTCGCCGGAAATAATAGGCAATGTTGACCGTTTTCATGCACAAAATGCCTCATTTTTATATGAAAACATAAAATGACAGAAACAATGCAATACATTTTTTCTCATATACATATCAGTAATGTTCAGTAAAAGTTTCAAATTGATATCTCTACATCTTTTATTTATTTTGGATTTAGGGCTCTAAAAAAAATTGCCCGCATTTTTGAGAGGAGCATGGGGGCTAAATCTTTTATTTACCCTCCATAGATGACAAATCCACTGAGAAACGACCGTGACCGTGGCGAGCAGATGTTGATGTATTGACCAGTGGAGGTGTAAAAATAAAGTGCTATGAACTAATAGCCCATTCGATGCTTTTACATGAGTGCACCTTGCATAATATCTCCATGGTGATACCTGTTTGAGGGCTCTCTCGATCTCCACACCCTGAGCCCACGGCACAGCGGGGTTGGCCAGGCAGTCCCCGGTGTTTGCCCGCCTGGTGAAGTCGATCCTCTGCTTGTGGAGGTACCGGAAGGCCTCCGTCATCACCTGCACCGCGTCGTAGGTCAAAGCCGAGGTGTACTGAGGAGAGGAGAGAGGTAAATAATTAACATCTGTTACAACAACAGTTAGGTCCATACGTATTTAAACGGTGACCCATATTGATTTGGGATCACAAAAGCCCACGGACATTTCAAAGTTCTGTAGTTTCCCCCAGCAGTGGCGCAGCATCAGGCCTTTTCTGCAAATCTGTTCTGAAAGTTCAAGAGATCAAATGCTAACCGAAGCTATTGCGGTATTAGCCTACTTGTCTATTTGTGCATCTCTCTAAATATGAAAGTGCCTATCAGGTTGTTTATTTTTCAAAACTCCTTTGTTTAGCTTGCCGACGCTTCAATAAGTGCACTTGAAACCACAAACATGCTCCCCGCTGGCTCCGCAAAGACAGGTAGAGCGGACGTTTATCTCATTAGCATTGCACTGACACTTGAAATTTGCGTACTTAAACAAATTCCTCATGTCAAGAAGCACACGCTTGCCGGACCAGAATCAGAAAGGACTGTTCAGGGCCGAGTTACTGCTTGATTTTGAGTCCATTTAAGAAGCTGTAATTCCTGAACCTTTCCTCCTCAGATTAAAGATGAGAGTCTGCACTTCGAGCCCATATAGATTGTGAACAGATAAAAGAACTAAGTTTGGGTCACAGTCCAAACACCCACACAAATGTACTGTTCTCTGAAGAAAGAAAGAAAGAAAGAAAGAAAGAAAGAAAGAAAGAAAGACTCTTGAAATTTGTAGTCTGACTCAAGAGACACACATGAAGTTTATATTAAAAATGCATGTTCTTGAGGATTTCCTAAAATTACTCCATGAACAGCAAATATTAACATTGCTTGGAGAAGAAAGTCCACAGTCTAGTGCGTAAGTATGACTCTAAATACTTGATTGTGTCGGAGAATTTCAGCATTAGTGCAGCTCCGACACTTTTTGGTGCCGTGTAAACAGTGTACATTATTGAAGAGTCCTCTCAGGAACCATTGTCATGCCCCGTTTCACTCTGCACTCTGCACACGGCGCACTTTTGTTCTGCCACAGACATGCTTTTGTTCGGAAAAAATAAATATTACATACGGCTAAAACATGTCAATAAAACTTTCAAAAGTGCCAGGGTGACTAACAGTAACCCCGCCAAAGCCAGGTTAGCCTTTACTGCTCATTTTCACTGTCCCATCCACAGCAGAGTCTTTAAACTAAAATCAAAGTCTTTAAACTCATATCTGATGAGCCAGCATGTGTTACGTAGACATTTTCGGACCAATAAGGGAGCCACAAAGTCCCGGACTTTAAGAATGGCTGCTCTTTACCATTACTGGAAGTCCTTATTTCAAGGTAGGGATGTCAAGATTAACCGATTTGCACTTACACTTACACTTACACTTAGAAATCTCACTATAGGTAAATGGTAAGGATTTCCTCTCTCATGAGCCAAATGGTGTGTCCTCACCGGTAAAGGCTGAAGAAACAGCGTCCAGTGTTAAATCCACCCCAAAACACATGAAGTCATTGCCTGCCTGCCAGACACTCCTCCTTTCTGTCAAGAAGAACCGTCGGCGGCTGCTCGCAGCCAATCATTTCACGATTGACCCACATCGTCCAATCACGCACAAGAGACGGAAGCGTCACTGTCACACCACGCACTCTTCCAACATTAAGATGGCGGCCATACACTGTTTTCTTCGCTCTTTCGTCTGTTTTATCATTTGGAAATATGAAATCCTAAAACGGAGCAAGAACAGCGTTCGCGTTCTCGTAGACTTTTTGAAAGCTTTCTGCGCTTGTTATGCAACGTATCTAGCGTTGCTCTAATTGGTTGATGCTCTGTCAATCAGCCACGGGAATTGTTAGATCACGCTCGTCCAGACTATATTTTTGAATATCTATGAAGCATGTCGTTTGGCAGGCCAGGCAAATGAAGTCACACAGTGGTTAAATAATCCAATGCGCAGAGAGCAAATCTTTTTTTATTTTGCATGATAATTGCCAAAGGAAGAGTCCCAAAAGAAGCATGTGCAGCTGCCGTTTGTTATGTCACGGTAAAAATGGAGGTTAGGGAAACTGTGCGACACATGGAAATGAACTGATAGGTTTGTTCATTTGTTTAGGTCACTCTATTGTAATTTTAGTGAATTGATGATGAGCCGACAGATCAGAGACGAAATATCTTATTACAGAATATCTTTTGAAAATATTCACACCAATTTGTTCAGATGAAATAAAAATTGAACCTGTCATTTTCTAAATCGCAGTGTCACATTGAACGAACATGCTTCCTGTTAAACTGTAGAATGTCTTACTAAAACTCATTCAATAAAATGCCCCGTCTTACCCGTATCCTACTGTCTGCTCCCGGATACTCCTTCTCCTCCAAAGCCTCCCATCTCTGGTCGAATTTCGACACCAGCGGATCATCAAAGTCCACTATCTGAAACCCGGACACGTTGGCGCCACCATACTGGATCTTCGACAGGTCTCCGTCCACAAAGCCCTTCAAAGCAAACCAGTTATTTAAATCGTTCCCTTTCTGAACAGCTGTTTCTCAATGAAAGGTTTTGAAACAGACTAATAAGCCATTTTGCAAGCATCTTTTCCTTTCAGTGTCGGCCATTGTTATTGTATTGGGGGAGCATTTTGTGTAATGAAAGCCCAATAGCCTGTGTTGGAGAGCGGCTCTTATTCTTGCCAGGTCTAAACAAAAGGCATAATTACTAACTGGACAAAGGACTTCACAAATACGGCCAGATGGATCACAGTGAATACCTGAAGTAATCTCCGCGTTATTTCCGTGCGTGTCATCATGTGGGTAGAAAATTGTAATTAGATCTTTGAATGGAAGATTGATCAGCACCAAGTTGTGCTGGCAGTGCAAATCGCACAAAATCAATCGTGGTCCATCAGCACCTTCCAGAGCCTCCAGCAGGATAAAGAAAAAGTATTTATGTAAGTGAGGGTGTTTTTATATCTTATTTTTCTTCACATTTTCAAACTCCAAACTAGGCAAAACTGAAAAGTTATTGGATTGAAGAGGGGGGCCCAGAATTATCTAAAGACAATTTTCAAAGACTAATGTGATGACAGTAACTCTGGATGGACAATGGCTTGGGCAGGTATTATAAAGACAAGTTAGTTGGACCGTTTTGATTTGAGGATGGATTGAAACTCAACTCCCAAACCTTCTACCAGTTTTTAGAGGGTGCCTCTTCAAGTAGTGATACAAGACAAAGTCATCAGTCCATAAACCCTTTGAAAACTGTCTTCAGATAATTACCGGCCCATTCTTTTCTGCTTGTGTCTTGTTCAATAGTGGCTGGGTTTCCACTTTTCTTACAGTGCCTTGAACACCTTGCACCTCTAGACATTTCAGGTCTGTTACAGCTGCAGAAAATGACAGCACTGGTAGGTAATTGATTCCTGGTGGCTCCACACTCGATTTTTCTTGAGACATTTCTTTGTTTTTTCCCGGAAACTTGCATCTTGTGACCTTGTTGGCTGTTGGTAACGAAATGTTTGATGGTTCTGTTGTACCTATCTGAAATCTTTTAGAAAATTCAAGAAGGCTGCGTCCCGTTGACCAGCTTTTAACAATTGACTTTTCAGAGTCTTTCAGATGTCTTTTCCTTTCCATTTTGTGTCAGGGAAAGACACTGCATAATAATTCCATGCCTGATTCAGAGTATGGACCTGCTTTGGCGAGACTATCTCTCATTACACCGATGACCATCACCTGGGACACTTCAATCCAACAGCCTTTCAGTTTTATATACAGTTTTGAGTTACAAAAAAAAAAATACAGTATGGTCAAAAAGAATCACTTGTGTAATATTTGACTAAAGGCCACCTGTCAGAACATTTCCAGATCTTTAGCCAACAACTCATGTCGGCAATGTTCCTGTGGTATTATCCGTTTTATTGTGACTTCAATCAGGCTTTGTGAACTTACCAGGTTAGCGATGATGTAGTGGTATCCTTTCACATGTCTCCCAATGGTGATAACCTGCAATCAGAGAAAGGCGTACCATCATTTCCATCATTTGTGTAACAGTTACGGTCATGTTTTCAAGGCCTTTCCCCATACTTCTGCATGTCTATTCAGTGCGCAGTGTCGGCTTCAATAGCTCGCTCCTATTGAATTATCAATGACACCAGCATCTAATTCACACATGATAATTTGTCCCTCCCTCTCCTAACATGTCTGACAGTCTATTATTGTGGCACATTTACTGTAACAGCCTCTGAATAGGAAAATACAATGGCAGTTATCAGCCGCCTGACATTCTGAAACAACCAGAATATAAGTGACACAATTGAAACCAATACATTAGTTTGACTGGCACATCTTATTTTAATGTTTATCATTTCATTTCATTTATCTTGTAAATGAAATGAAAGTCCCCAACAAAATCCTTCATAATTTTTCAATAAAATGCCCCTATCACTTTCAAAATACAGTATAAGTTTAGGCCACTTTTACAACTGGGAAAACGCCAAATTCGTTGGTTCCTCATCTACTCTTTGGCATATAAAAATAAAGAGAAGCGGAGTTAGATCCTAGCGTATGTGCATAGATACAGACAGCATATTTGGAATCGTCCATATATTATGGTCATGTTTGTAGCAGTCAGAGGGGCAAAACGAAGAGAAAAATCTAAACTTTCTTTAATTACTCCAAATCTACTTTAACAAATGCTGAAGTACGAATATAGTTTAATACCCAATAAAGATACAAAGACATGGAGAGGAGCAAAAAGGTTCAACAGCCCATAAATACATACATAATAGAGAATGCTAACATGATGTTATATGTTGGCATCAATCATGCTACATGCTAACGCTAGCTACGACTGATTTTTTGCCGCTTCTACAGGACCCTCTGCTGTAAAAACCCCCCCAAAAAAACATCCATATGGGCCTGATTCAGACTTGACTTTATTTGTATGTGGCAAATAAGTTTATATTCTGCCAGAAAACGGCAAAAAAGTGTGAAAAATGTTGTTTCCCAAAACTTACTTCCTCGGCAAGGCCACGCCCCCTTGTGTGACGCGATTCTGTCTGTATCTGTAGTTAACCGACTAGTCCAGGAAAATGTTTATTTCCTTTTGTATTTTTTTTCCGATAGCCGTTAGCATTAGTCATCAAATCAAGAATATTATTAAAGATCCAGATATTTTCAGCTGTTGTCAACCCAGTGACCATCATTAATGAATGTTTAGACCTTTTGAGATTTTATTTCACATAAGAATTAGTGTGTAAAAGTGGCTTCTTAGCGAAACGCTAAGTCATATTCAGTCAAGTTTCTGTTTTTTGTGCGTTGGATGCAAAGGCCACTAACCATCATTAGAAAATATGTTAATGAAAATGAAGCCATATTATGAATGCCATGAAACTTCACCGGTCATTTGTTTGGCGATATAATGCTCACTTCAATCAGGTCCATTAAGCCATTAGCTAACAGATGTACGCATTTGTAGGAACAGGCTCAGATAGCTGACGGCATTTCCGTGATTTCTATGCTCTTTGGCACAGTGATCCACAAACCCCATCTCACTCCCACCAATCATCATCTAATCCAAAGAAGCACTGGCCAAACATGTCCCATCCACCCTCCAGAGCAGAGTGAGCCTGCACGGAGCCCTAAGGCACTGGCTCTCAAACTATTTCCGAGTACTATTTTATAAAATGGTACTTAGAGTGGTATTTGAGCTTTCCACGTACCACCTCATATAATATTTGATCTTCCAAGTACCATCAGGCCTAGATCATGGTCACATAAGGAAGCCCCTGAAAACTGTGCAGCCTGCTCAATTGTTTTCTTCACAAGCAGGCAAAATGTTTTCCAAGCTATAGTTTTAAAAATTGAGTGTGACAAGTCGTAGAATGTACAATCATTGAGATTTCTTAACCATAACATAGTATTTTTTTCTGAGATTGTTTCAACACCCTGCTTTGATGAATTGCATGTATGTTGGATATCCAGATTAGGAACAGACACTGATTCATTTGTACCTCTTAAACTCCTGTCTGGTTTGTCTAACAGTCGATAAGTCCCTCTGCCGGGGGAACAGGTGGAATAAAACTACTCTGTTTATGTCTCTGGCCTTAATTACACTTTGTTTAGCGTCTGAACGAACCATTAGTCTAATTGTTATGGGCCTTTGTACAGCTGCTGGACCTCTCTGCGGTGCCTTTTTCCCCACTAAACGATTCACCACACAATTCGTCCCACAGTATTGTTTAGCCCTACAAAAGCAATGGAAGACAGTGCTGCCTTTAGCGCCTGGTCCACCGAAATTAATGACTCGAAAGCTAAATGTGTTGCTCTACTTACTTCTTATTGCAAGCCTGTGTTTGGGTACTTAGAAAAACGTCATTATAGGATTAAAAAAATGGCAGAGTATAGCATTTGGAGTTATTAAAGGTCAGTGGCTCAAACTGGAAGATTGAAGGTTTGAATGTTAGGCTTGTCACAGACATTCCTGTCAGCTGGTAATGAGTGGAGTATAGCACTTTCTGCTTCTTACGAGCTAGTGCTTCGTTGATCCTCAAGGCGAAATTATTTTCACTAAAGGCAAAGTTTCCACAAATTATACATAATGAAAAAAGAGATTGTGAATAGCAAATCAAAATACAAGAACCCAGGACCTGTTAAACTATACCACACTCCTAACATTCTGTTTCTGAACGAGCCTTTGCAGCTGATCAGTTCATGTCCAGAATAGTCCAGATTTTGGAAAGAACCCTCCTGTCCGACACTACAGTCAGAGAGTCGTCGTCGTAGTCGCAAAATCCTGCACGATAACCTCTTTGAACTTATTAACAACATGTATTGTTTTTCATAATGGAGCAAAATAGAAAACATGATTCTATGTTGTTGTTTTTTCATACCTAACTCAGGAACTCGCAGTGGACGGCGCCATTTGTGTTCATGGCTAAACTGCAGGTCTAGCTTAAGGGGACATTGGCTTTTATTTATCATATTAATGTAACATGTGATGTTTCCTACTGTGCAGGCCAAACCATCAACGCAGAGTGACAACAGGAAGCAGTGAAAATATCATTAAAAATCGTATTAATTAATCTTATTTTCTTTGAGCTCATTCTCATTGTATTTTCTTTACTCTCTTCGATTGACAACAATGGAAATCCCGGCTCGCAGGAAGGGCTACCACTAACCAAAAATGGCTACCACCACAAAAGTGGTCGGGGCTCAATAAAGTGAATATCAAAAAATAAATAACTTTAGGTTTTACTATTATGTCGCTTGAACATAGAGGAGACAGACCTTTTAAATAAACCTCAGCTCAAACAAATAATTAATGCTTTCCACTTTAGAATCTCACACAATAATCTTACATTGTGGGCTTCCATATTGTAACATAATAGTAATGCTGTAATCTGTTATTCATATTTTTTATCTATCCTGACCATTCAAAAGCCCCATGATGATATTTGACATCTATCAGAGTTGAGATTGCGATTTGGATGTCACATTACCTGGTCCATGATGTCCTTGACCTTGTCCTGCTCACAGTCCAGGATGACGCGCCTCTCCTTCTTGTTCTCCAGGTCTTGGAACAGCGAGCGGTATGCCTCGTCTTTGCGCTCGTCTTTCAGGTTGCCCACGTTTATGGCCGTCACCTGCCACTTCCTCTCAGCCGCCGTGTCCAGAACCACCTGCAGCGTGGTCAATCCTGGGAAAACCAAAGAAGACTTAGTTCAGAGGAGTGGCCGAACACTAAAACTTGGAGAAAATAGTCACTTCAGTAGTGTATTTCTCCCCTTCAATTGTTGTAACTGATATGTGGCTTAATTTTAGGCACTGGCACATGGATCTAAAAAAAAACAGTATCAGCTATCAAGCCACATTCAGCTTCAGGTTTCCACGCGGTCTGCGTTAAAGTCCACACAATTGGCTCATGTTTTCTGCAACAATATTTGGTTTGGATAAAATGTATTTATCTATTTGAGAGGATGGACCATCTCATTTTCAAGAGGGTCCTCGAGCTTCTCCGAAGCAAAATTTAGAAAGAATAAAGTTTGTGAACATTATTTATTAAGAAAGCAAGAGACACATAAACAAACATACAACCAGGACTCAATATTACAAAACTGGATTAGCGGGTTGGTGAAGTGAGTTTGATCCCTTTCTAATGAGACATATCTCTGTGGTAACATGCCCTTAGTACATACCCAGATCTGGAGAAGGCTAAGTTCCTGTCAAAGATAAGAGCACCCTGTGGGCTATCAAAGAAACAAATACAGCTGTTCTTTGCCAAACTTGAGTGTGGTCTCTGTCCAGTGGAGTATAGAGCGAAAACGAAGAGCAATGACTCAATAAAGTTCAATGTAGCTTTATGTATCCCCAAAGGTAGAATTGGTTTGAAGTTGAGAGTTGGCTTACAATTAGCTGCAATTCTTAAAACCAGTTTCAACCAAAACTGAGGACCACATACACAACACAATACAAAGTGTAATTACATCTTATTCATTCATAAAAGCATTTTTAAATCGCTTAGTATTACATCTTGGGACTAAAACCTTTGTCCAGATGGAAGAAGTTGAACGTCTTTGTTCAAAGTTTTATCTTCAACGCACCCAGAGATTTTATAAAGTAACATTGTGTTGCAATTTATAGATTCTGCAGCTGAGATAAAGCAAGGACAAAGACAAACACATAAAAAGCCTAATAATATTATCTATTGATATTATGATATAATGTAAGTGTTAAATTAAACTTATGGGCTAATAAAGATGGTCCACATTATAATGTCAACATAAACCTTTCCCAAACGGCTCTAACATCTTTGTTTATTTTTTTCTAGAGAGACAAGCTAGCACCCAAAATGAAGAGCGGAAAGCAGCGAACGGTGCAAATAGAAGTTTCTATCTCATTTAGTTGCGAAGTTATTGTCGATCAGAAACCCCTCGAGCTGCTGCCGCTAACCCGCTGTAAAAAGCGAAACATGACGACTTTGTATAGGGCCAAGAGGTCGCCTAGTACGCGTCGCTAATCGTAACTTTGTGTAGAATTTCACGCATGTTTCGCCTTTCGGGAAATAATCATGATCTACTGTAAGTTAAACGTAATGCTGACGAGAAAATGTTTTAGAAGCTTTTAGGTGACGTTCTGTCTAGTTTATTCAGCTTTAGATTTAGCTAAAGCATGACTTGGCTAACACATGTCAGGACATTAAACATTTGATTAACAATTTATTTTATGTTTAAAGCAAAGTAAATGGTAGAATTTAGAGCCTGATGTGTCCGGCACAGTTACGTTAAACTTTAAAACATAATCCACACAATGTGTTTAGATCTGCAGACGTCGATTCTACATATCATAAAACTTACTCAGTTTACAAGATTGAACCTGTAGTTCCGACAAAATGGAACATCCAACTGCACAACAGCTTTTAGGTAGGATTAACTGAGAACAACTAAATTTATCGAACACAATCTGTCACTCACAGGCAAAAACGCTGTTTAATACCACCATTGTTTTCACCTCCACATCTGCGGCGCACTGAAAGTACCCGGATAGTAGAAGAGCCCTATTGAACAAATAGATGAGTCACTCGCCCTTTCTTCATTCACAAATACCCAAATTAAAGAGTTTTGGGTGGAGTCTATTTTTCCACAAACGGTGCACATGGTAGCGTGTACGTGCACACGCATGCGCGCTCCCACGTGCACGTCAGCGCGAGCCTGTGTCGACCCACCGGACACAAGCTGAGAGGCAGAAAACACGCTGTGGCTCGAGTTCATTATTTTGCTGCACTAAGTTTTCATTTGGACTCAGTCCCCAGAGCTGCAGCCAAATCTAACCAACAGCCTTGATTTACTAGATAATTGGAAAGCAAATTGGAAATAAAATGTAGAGTAATACAAAATTAATATAGGCCAAGGATTAATGCCTACGTAAACAGTAGCCTCTATCTAACTTGTTTTCCCCTTTAAAGTACCGGATCGATAAGAGTAGTAGTATCGATAAATCCTTAATGATCCCTAAGCACGACCTTAGAATCGATTAAGGGTTTTTTGAATCGATATCGGGCTGTTCAAAGGAAAATCGATTCAAATCGATAATTGATTAATTAAACCAAGCCCTAACGCTCAAGTCTGGGTTTGTTTTCCCAGAAAGAAGAAACTGGATATGATCAACCTGCTACACTGTATGGGCTATCGTGCACAACATTGCCCCCAATAAATACAATAAAATACCAGCTCAATATTACTTTCAAATGAAAGAAGAAATGAATGACTTAAGGGGTATACTGTAAGAGACAAAAAAGGTTGGGAACTACTGACATATGAGGATAATGAACCGAGAAAGTTAACGCTATAGGAACAGGGAAATGGCTAAAGTTAAGGGCATTACTTCGCCTACTGCCATACATACCCTCTTCCAAATGCGTTAATTCGATACATAAATACACTCTGGAAAGTTCTGCAGCGTGGCTTTAATAACTGACTTAACGTTCCACAGGTGGCCACACTAGTTCTTCTTTTCATTTCCATGTGAGCGTTTACAGTGCGTCTGATGGAGCCTCTTTAAGTGACTGAGGGCTTATGTAAAAAGCTCTTCCGGATGACTCACGGCTCAGAACCTGATCGCCGTGTGGGAGGACCAGGAGACACAGTAACACACTGCGGAACCCATGGATTCTGAAGCTTTCTGCTCATGCCTTACGCTCTGCACAGACGCTTAAGTGTGGCTTTCATTCCCTGCAGTCGTCGGAACAGACGTGAATCATCGTTTTAACTGCACTGCGCTTTCTTTCCTTTACCCCCCCAGATTTTTTTTTTTTTGCCTACTTTTCTGGTAGGCACAATAATCTGTTAATACCTCTAAACAAGACCAGCAGTTGCTAATTCTAAACAAACACGCCAAACTGAACATATGCCTGGGTAAAGGTTGTGCGTACAGGATCTGGCATTGTTTAAGTCAACACATTCACAACCGAATCGTTTTACAGTTGGTTGTTTTTTTCTGTTGTTTTTGCACATTTCACTCCAAACTTGTCATGTTTGTGGCGTAATGTTTGCCTCAGCTGCAAAACGAATTACCCAGATCTCAATATGTTTCAGTTTTTGTTTGAAAAAGGACACGGATGTAAGCAAAACTAAAAAGATAAACCCCTGCAGGATTTCGTAGCCAATTGTTATTGTAAGCTAAAGTTGTGATTTTGCTTTGTTCTGCTTAAAGCAATATATTTTTATACGCTTCTTTGCATTTTACATCAGTTTTAACCAAATAAGCTCTGAATAAGGCTCAGAGGAACAGAGCAGATGATGCTAGTTTTTTTTTTTTTTCATTCATTGGGCTTCGGCCCATGGTTCAACACTCCTTGAAGTTCCCGTATAGCAATGAAAGCACCACACACGGACGCCACCGCCTCACACGGGTAAAAGTAGCGATCTGAAAGCATACGCAGCATTCATTTGTCAGAAGATAGCACAATACACAGGTAAAAGCAATAGGTTTAGTGGATAATGTTCTAAATATTTTAATGCACTTAGAGTTTAGGAGGTACTTTGAGTTGAAATTAAGGATTCAAGGGGTAAGCGACATAAACATGGTTGGGATCCACATATAGCGCAAGGAGAGCATTGCTCGCTGTAAAGTCAGACCAACACAAGTGAGAGGTGCCTGAACAGAGGCCGCAATTATATAACCCTGCGAAGGTGCGAGACACTATTTTCCTATAGTATGTACGTTTTTGTCTTGCATACCCCTCAAGTCATTCATTTATTTATATTTTATATTTCTAAATAAGATTTATCAGTATTTAATCTGTTGTGTTCAAAATTAAAGTGCATATGACACATTAGACACACTTTTTGCTAAAACACAGTTAACACGATTATATTCAAGATTTTGCCAAAGATTATACCCAGTTTTCTTTAGTTTGAGCATTTTTGTGATGTTTATGTTTTTACTTCCTTATTGGACACCGACAGGAAGTGACATCGAAGAAGGTAAACAATTTTAAACTGTTGCCATGCAACCATGTTAAGTCAATGGGAGATGATTGAGTCAAACTGCTATGGAATGTTACCTTCTTTTATGTCACTTCCTGTCAGCAGCTTAAAAATTCAAATAAAATAACTTTTCTGCCCAACATTTCTTCATTAAAATTGCTGCTTCACTGAAAAAATGATAACTATGCAACTGATGAACTTGCAACTCATGTAATCCATCTAAATAAGTCATATTTTCAAGAGCATTAAAATCTGTCATATGCACTTTAAGCTAAATACTCTCAAAATCAAACCTTTTTACTGAAACTCAACTCAGTTTCACTGATTATAAACTGTCACTTTGGCGGCAGGGATGTTGCAGTGTTGCGGAATAGTTGCAAGAAAGTTGCAGGGTTTGGAAAAAGTTGTAATAACGCACAGACTTAGCGGAGTTTGCTTGATTTTGCATTAGTAAAAGTTGTGATTACAACATCGTGAAATCGGGAGGGACTGATTGATCAGTGTCTTTTAAGTAAAAAGTGGTAGGTAATTTTGATACAAGAATAACGGCTTGAAAATGTAAATATAGTTGTTACAATGTGAGCGGAGTGTTTGCTCCCCGAGTGACAAGTTTCAGAAATTGAACCTTAGTGTCAAAGCTATCACAAAAATAATGTAAGAAGACTTTCGTGGGGCAGTGGTAGTGACGCCAAGGTATGCCAATTTAAACTTGCGTAAACATTTTCAACCACCAAAAGAGAACGGCCCGCTGACGAAAAAGTTGAGATTCCCTCGCAGCCATTTTCCCCACTACTCAAGCTGTAATTAAAATGCGTGTAAGTCATTAGCTGATGTGTCACAGCCGAGTCTCTCTTCTTATCGATCCCTGCCTGTTCTGCCCACAGTCCTTTGATTAAAGGGTCAAGAGCTTCGGTATTCCCAGTGTTGAGAATTACACAAGAAATCAATCTTTATGCCGCTGCTACGAGCGTGCAGAGGAAAACGGAGACTTGCACTTTTATCAGAACGAGCGGTTCATCATAATTACTGCAAGGTCATTATAGGCTTCTTGATATGAGGGTTCCATCGATGCCTATTACATGGGATAATTAGATTCTGCAGCTGAGATAAAGCAAGGACAAAGGCAAAATGCTTATAGTTAAAGCGCGGTCAGTAGCAGTGTTAACGGCGCAATATTTTCTCCCATTCAAGGCCACGCCGGCAATCAAGCCTCAACTTTCTTGGCCTTGAGTAAATACAACGATATGTGCAAGGAGAGACAGGAAGTGACAATTATCCTACGTAAATAAATATTGATCTAAAGTCTTCATGAATTATTTTCCGGTCTCTAAGCCCCTCTTCCCCTTGCTCGCCTCCATAACAAACCTCCAGAGTGTACTGTCAGGACATTACCAGAGTAGTCTCAGATGGAGTTTGATGGAGGGTTGAACGTGGTCAAAGATTGTAAGGTAAGAAGCAGGAGCTTGGGCAGTTTTCGCGAGATTACTCAAACATGCGAGAGTGGCTTAAAACACAACTCCAAGTATGTTTTCGATGAGGGAACTGCGGAACATGAGTGTCGAAAAAAGTCAATTTAGCACAGTACCTCCCGCCCATGATGCCAACTTCCTAGGGTAACGGATATTTCCTGTTTGTGTTTTGGAGAGTTAGCCGTGTCGTGTTAAAATAAATAATACTTAAACAAATGTTGTGACAAAAAAGCAGCTGTTGGATAATCAGTTACGATATGTTATAAACTTTAATGGAAGAGACTGTGTTTATAAATGCAGCTGTTTTAGCCTTGAAGCTAACGGCTAACATTAAGTTAAGTTATCCTTTATTAATCTCTGTAGAGAAATCTCTGTATTTGTTCTCTGCATTTGACCCATCCTCAATGAGGGGGGGTGCAAGTAAGGTGAAGTGTCTTCCCCAGGCACGACAGCGTGCATTTTGTGGGAGCTGGGATTCGAACCCCCAACCTTCTGATCACGAGACGACCCGCTCTACCAACTGCGCCTCTGTAACCCCAATTTGGCGCTAACAAAATAGCACCACCATCCGAGATAATCTTTACGAAACACACTCAGCTTGACGCTTACTCAAGTCTTCCTCCATTTTTTTAACATTAAAATGTGGACAGGAAGTAGTCATTACCCACACTGGTCAACAGGAAGTTAGCTAAAAACAGAGACGCAGAGTCTATTGGGCAATTCTAATAAAACATTGTGTGCTTTATGTTCATAATAACTCTTCAAAACATGTTTTAAACTAAACATTGATTTTGTTTAAGTGTTTAAATTTAGGCTTTCATACATAAATGTATTCAGCAGAGAGAGAGTTCCAGGGCAGAACATTTTTTAATTGCTCTTAATAGCTTAAAGGTGCATTATGTAACTTTTATATGGAAAGAAAAGTTGATATTAGTACAAATTTGACCTCAGCGACCCAGCGGGTTATGGGTGGTGGCATGGCGCCTTTACTTGACAAGAACCAGGAAATACGACCATATTAGTCCAGTGCTCCGGTCTCTGCACTGGCTTCCTGTCACTCAGAGAATAGAATTTAAAACAGCTCTGCTTGTGTACAAGTCTTTTCATGGTTTAGCACCAAAGTACATCTCTGACATGTTAGAGCCGTATGAACCATCTCGGGCCTGAGAACTTCAGGGAGGGGTCTCCTGGTGGTTCCCAGAGTCAATAATAAACACGGTGAGGCTGCGTTTCAGTTTCATGCAGCTAAATCGGAACAGTCTTCATGAGGATGTGAGACAGGCCTCAACTCTGACAATGTTCAAATCCAGGCTGAAAACAGCTCTTTTTACCCGTGCATATGAAAACTGAAAGTATTTTATCTGCACTCCTGCCTTTTACTGTAATTGATTAACTTTATGTTGATGTTTTATTGATTGATTTGTTCTGTTTTCTTGTAATTTTATGCAACTGTGAAGCACTTTGAATTGCCTTGTGTATGAATTGTGCTCTACAAATAAACTTGACTTGCCTTGCCTACATTCCATCACAATGGCTTCTAGCAGACTCGGGGTCAATCGCTTTAGGATTTCTGGTAGGTTTTCTGGACGGAATTTATGCGTAACCATTGAGATGGTTCAATCACCAGTAACACTAAAAACAGTTGCGCCATGCAAACCACCCATACAGCCACTGGACATAATGCACCTTTTTAGTATTTTAGATGCTTTTTTTTTTTTTTTTTAATCAATAATCATGTTCACACAAATGTTCAGGTGGGAGTTTACGCACATCTGAGTGTGATCTTCCATAACAAATTAAAGTGGTAGTTACAGACTACATCACATAAAAGGGTTAACAGAGGCTATATTTTATAAAGAAACTGGTTGTTGAAAATGTTTTATCGTGCTCTTGTGGAGAGTGCTCTGACTTTCTGTATTGTCTGTTGGTATAGGGGGCCATAGCTGAGGCGCAAAAGAACTCTCTTTAAGTAGTAGTAAAATGAGTAGTCGCAAGCAAAACCCTAGGCGTTTCTCTTAAGGGCAAACCCAACATATTCAGTCTGTCTGTTCAAGCGGTGAAAACACTAACCCCACCTGCTGATATAGTGTAAAAGTTCCTCTGAGCTATTCGTTTCTGTCTCTTTCCTATAATCCTTCAGCATGCACTGCCCTGACCACAACAGCTTAACTTTTGACACCCACAGTAATTCCAGTTGACTT
Organism: Neogobius melanostomus; assembly: GCA_007210695.1. Lineage (NCBI taxonomy): Eukaryota > Metazoa > Chordata > Actinopteri > Gobiiformes > Gobiidae > Neogobius > Neogobius melanostomus. Next base: position 3,504,132 of record VHKM01000227.1, on the reverse strand, counting down.
GATGCGTACAAATGTGCGTCTTTATGCATAATGTAGAGTAAAACTACAGCGATGGGGCTCATGAATAAACATGAACTGAACCACTATAACGGCACCTGGTCTGTTCTTTAATGTCGTTGCTTCGGGCGCTTGTTTTCCTCCGCGGTCAAGTGAAAGTCTAAAGTCTAAAAAAAATCCACTGAACCCCACAAAAACACGGCAAAGACGTACAGAAGTATCCAGTAAAACATGCGGAGCACAGAAACCACAAATTCAGTTTGCAGAAAAAGCAGCTGTACTGAGAGAGAAGGGAGGTTGCTGTTTGTTTAATTGGTACCAAACAATATGAAAAATTATGTAAAAAAAGTAAACTGCCAAAGAAAGTTCACTGTTGGGTCTCTCCTGGTAAAACCAAGCAAAACAAACATTTAAAGCACTAAACTCAGTCATTACCAGCTTGAGGAAGAGGCCTTGTCTTTAGTTAAAGGCCTTTTCTTTTTATATAGTGACATTTGTAAAAGCAGTCACTCGTTTGTCTTGGTTGCCATGTTTGGAACGCTATCTGCATACCCTCTTATACGATTATGAAGCAATCTCAGACAATGTGTCGATGTCTCGTCAGCTGTAAAGAGATTGTGAAACCAAAGCACAATCAAAACGGTAAAAATGTGTGTAAGATATCATCAGATCATCGTCAATTCACAGAGAAACTGAAATAGCATTACTCGTAATCCCTTGGTGCGAATGTTGTACCCAAGTTTAAATTCTTTGTGTTTGACAATAGGACAGACAGAACAACATACGGTAGACAGATGAAGCTATAATACAATAATATATAATGTAAAGCTGCTGAAACAACTATATCTTTCTCAGTGATTAGTTATTACCGCAGTTAGAATTATTCTTACTGTGGTCCACATCTTTGGCTACATCCAAAGATCCAAGTATCAAGTCATTCTCTCCCGTTCCACCCGCCGTCCTACCTCCTCCGCATCTCCCCCTCTCTCCGTGAGTCAACATCATGCACAGCACAAACTTTTGATTGGCTTTTTTTCCGCCCACTCGCACACATCCATCACCCCATAAAGCCCCCACGTTCCCCGCTGTAGCCATTAATCTGAACCTGCTAATAGAATTCATCAACACCGGTGGCTGAGAAACTCCCCCACACGCGGCCTTGCATCATCCCCCCCTCTTCTCGTGCCGCCCCCCCTCATCTCTTGGCGCCCTCCCGTTGCCATGGGAATAGGCCCATCACATTGACCTAATTAGACAGCCATGCAAGCGCTGAAATATGCAGGAGGCGTCCGCAGACGTACAGTGGGACAGCGGGTCAGGGAAGGAGACGCGCACGAGGACGAGACCGCAGCTGCCGGGGAGTTTAGTGGGACAATTGGTCAGGGCCGAGGAGAGGAAGGACGATTGGTGTGACTGACTCAGTGCAAGTAGCAGAATCGGGTTTTAGAAGATGACAGCGAGACAAAAAACAATTTCGGAATAACACTAAAAACAATACATTTTACACTCAAAATGATCGAGATTACTGCACCGAAGCCCGAGCCAGGTCCAGCCGACTGAAGGACAGCTTCATCCACAAGGCTCTTTCCCTTTCATCCCTCTGCTTCCACTTGCTTCCTTCCTAAACTCCTCCCTTCCTATCCTTGTCAAGTGTGAGTCAACTTTCACAGTGAGCAACGTGACTTTCATTTATCACCATTTCCCGGATGAATAGTCTTGATCTAAAGTCTAAGCAAGTCTCTTAATCATTGACTAAATGCCATGTGTCTTTTTGGCTAGAGGTGAAAACATCTCAAATGGCTGACTGGGGAGCGTGGGGCCACACAGAAGACATTGATGTTCCAAGGATCTGATCTTGGACACCTGGTATACATGTTTTGGTGGTGTATCCAACTCTGAGGAGCGACAGATAAGTAAAAACAAAACTTTTACTTTTACTGCTTCGGCATAATACTAAACCATAATGGCCACAAATATGCACAACACTTATCAGTTTTGCTGGGAAGTAGTGGAATATTCATGAACTATGCAACATAACATGAGAGTGTTCGAGTGGCACTATGTAATCCCCCGTAATCTCATCTCCTCTGATGACAATAACGTTGGCTTTATTATGACAGGGCTATGAAAGTGTCTGTCATTTTTTCTTCTAACTCTTTCCATCTTTTGGGTGATTTTATACTTGGCCAAATCCTGCTAATAATGTACTGAAAATGAAGAGAGTGGGAGCTCCAGATCCTCTTAATCTACTGTAGTGTTTAATTAGATGAAATCCCTCTCATCGAGTATCCTCTTCACTGGTTTAAGTGCCTTTCCAAACCATTACAGCCGCGACTAAACACTGTATATGCTTTATTTTGTTCTTGTGAAGTGGGACCAAAACCTTAGACGACTCTGTTGAGGCTCAAATGCAATTGTCACGATGCTGCAACAGAGCAGAATGGAAGCCATAATGCAGATGTTCTGTGTAACAGATACAAAGCAATTGGGATGTGCCAGTTTTGTTTTGGCTATGATCGTCAATGTTTATGAGCAATTTTAGGTCTAACTGGATAAAATGGACAAAAATATAAACTTTTGTTTTTGCTCCCATTTTTCATGCACTGAACTCAAATACATTAAACATTATCTATATAGACCAGTGGTTCCTAAACTGTGGTACGCATATCCCCGGGGATACGTAGGATGCCCCAGGGGGTATGCAAAGACATTTTGGTAAAAAGAAATATGTTTATGACAGTTGAATAGAAATGGACCCATTTAAATCGCCACACTGGAAACACACTTATACAGTTGGAAGTGCCCTCTAATGGAAGTGCCCTGTGTTTGCTCTGGACATAAATGCCGTTCACTCCAGAACTGAATCGGAGACAAGCTTTGGACCCGAGTGCATAAAACTCCATGGAAACGGGAGCGCGCCTGTGCATGAGCCCTCACTAAAACAGCTATGCCTTTTACATGGTGCTCGTGCTTCACAGCTAGAAGGTCCCGGGGGGGCCTTTCTGTGTGGAGTTTGCATGTTCTCTCCGTGTCTGTGTAGGTTTCCTCTGGGTTCTCCTGTTTCCCGCACCACTAAACACATGTACAATAGGTTAATCCTCTGACCAGGTGTTTCTGACCATTAGCCTGGTTCCCCATCTGGAGATTGGTCCCCAAGTGTCGGCCTCTGCTGGCTGCTCACTGCTCCTACAGGTAACCATTGAGGATGGGTCAAATGTCGAGAACAAATTTCCTTATGCCTGGAGTACACTGTGCGAGTTTTGTTGTCTTTTGTTGATTTTTAGATGTCACACTGCACGACGGGATGGTAAAATCGTGAGCTGCTCTCGTCTCCACTCCGCGATTGTTCAACGAGACAATCGTAGCTACGATCAAAGTTTTGTCGTTGCAGTTTCAGGCTTCAGAAGAGACTGAAGAAAGTTCAGTAACATTTTCTTTAAATAAGTACATTTGACTTTGATTTCAAGAAATCTGTCCATGTGGCAAGTTTTCTTGCACTCAAATTAGGAAAAAACATCAACAGCTACATCAACAATCTTACAGTATAAGGAAATTAATATTTTCTTTTTATCTAATTTTGAGTGTGATGAGATCTTTTTTCTATGCAAAAAACATTCCTCATAGACAGAATTTCTTACTTAAATCTGGAAAAAAACACAAATTTCCAGAATAACTCGCAGTGCAGCCTTGATTTTGTGCTTGGTGCAACCTTGATCTCACATTTGCTTGATTGAAAAAAATAACACATTTTTTCGCAACTAAGGCTCTACCGTTGACAGGTATGAATGTTGCCAAGTACTTGTGTCTTCTGCTTGTCAATTTCAAGAGAGATTGACAGAAAACAAATTCACAATAGCATCCTTCCTTAGGGCATTCACTTGGTAATGTCAGGATTTTTGGAAAATCTCCTGACATTATCCTAACGTTGTCCTCAGGAGGTTGCATGTGTGAATTTGACTAGAGGAAGAGACATAGAGAGAGACAGAGAGAGAGAGAGAAAGCGAGAGAGAGCGAAGGTGTGAAATGAACAGCTGCTGCAGGGAGCATGTCCTCTGCTCTCTCGCTGCCCACTCCTCTTCACATAACTGCAAACACGTTCCACACAGCAGGTGCGACTGGTGATTACATGTGAAAGGCCGCTTTTCATCAACCAACATGGATTCTAGCTGACGACACCTGGGCTCACATGCATCATCCTTATCAATGTCATAAAAAGGCCAGAAAAGGTGCAGAAATCACATATGTACTGCAGTAAAGAAAAGATGGACCCCCAAAGATAATAATGGGCTCTGGTCAAACGAAAGCCACTCACACGTTTTTTTTTCATCTTGCATTGATATTCTGAGTCTTGGAAAAAGTGCTAAAATTCTGTGCCAAAATAATCTCAAGTTTACTAATGGACAAAATGATCAATCATCTCCTTTGGGACCAAACAAATAATACACTTTGCATAGTAACCTTGTCAGATATTTTATGTTGATGATGGTGTCGTTTAAATTAACTTTATAGGCTCTAAATCGATTCAGTAAATAATCTAACAAACCATATTTAATGTAAAATATACATTAAAATATACATTAAATGCTTTAGAAACATCAAAACCATATGGTGTACCACAAGGCTGTCTCTTAGGCCCTGTTCATTTTGAATGATTAGTGGCGTCTCTTACCTCGGTCACTGTCGTACAGGTATGCGAACTTGTCCCACTTGTAGTACTCGATGAGGCTGAGCAGCGGGCCCTTGATGTCCGGCCTCATTTGGATGATAAACTGTTGGGTCCCGTCCAGAGGGAAACTGGGCGTTATGAAGGACACGTGCAGCGTCCCGCAGAACGACGTGATGGTGTTCACTGACTTCTTATCATAGAATCCAAAAATGGCGTACACTCCTCGAGAGAATTGTGAACAAACTGAAAAAGACAAAAACAAAAACATAGAATTGTTACTTCAGAACATGTCTTGTTTGAGGTATACAGGTAAGCTGACTGTTGTGCAATTGCGAAATATGTATAGCACAAAAGGCTCTCTTTTTTATGCATCATAATATTGTTTCATTCAGAAGTTTTCACTTATGTTATTCATGAGTTAAGAGGTAACTTGTCAGTGAATAAAAACAAAAATAATTGAGGTGAGACACTGCAGGTAAAGAGAGAATATATATATATATTTTTTTTTTTCGAGATATCAAACTTAGATTACCGGTATGGATGAGAAACCAACTGTATTGCACATTTTCTGTAAATGTTCTATTTTCATATAAGATAAGGCATTTTCTGCATAAAAATTGCCAAAATTGCCAGATTTTCTGCTACAAAATCTACTGTAAATACTGAATAGAGCCAGGTTTAGATATGAGGTTATATTTTGTTGAGATTTTGATTACAAAGATTTTTTCAGAAGAGTTTTAAGATTTCTTGCGTAATCTCATCTCAAATCTCAAGATGCTATTTGTAAGTGAAGATAATCTGTAAAATTTCACCATTTATTGACTTTCACATAAGTCAATAAATCATGGTAGGAATTTGATATTCCTCTGAATAAACCTTCACAATATTGTTAAGTACAAGACTGGAAAGTTTGGAGTCTGGAGGAGCTACTAAAGTGGAGATAGTGTTGCAAGTGTGTAGAAAACCCTCATTTTCAGACAACGGGACCTAAAGTTTTGTAACGCCTGTGCATGCACCTGTGTATTTCTCCCATCTTTAGCCGCTGCTATGTCTGAGAGACGGCTGTCTACCAGACAGGAAACTGCCATATTTGGATTACAGCGTCATCTCGGTCGCCTTTCGTGCTACACCTGGATACCAAACATGTTAATATTTGTGAATGAATAAACTTGCTACACAGAGAACTAAAAAAGAAATAGAAAACTAGCTTAATATGTCAACATTGACCACTGCGTGAAAATGTTTCCCACCTGCTCACTTTAAGTTTTTCCAACTGCATCACTTCTATTTATCAAACCTTGTTTATTTACAACAAAACAGACAACACTTTGCCGTCAAAAGGATGCACTTACGTAATTGTGTGTATATTTACATGATAGTATCTATCCATCCATCCATTATCTTCCGCTTTATCCGGGGCCGGGTCGCGGAATGATAGTATCTAATCCTAATCAATATCTCATGCTTCCACTGTTTTCCCCTTGGCAAAACATGCACTCCAAACATTTTTGCCTCCACAATATTCGTTCTCAAGTCAATTATAAACCATTCCATGGTTAGCGCCTCACACAGTTCTTGGGGGATGTCTTGTTCAGTTTAGAGATTACTAACAGACAGGCTGCTCTCACTAAGCTCTGCCCAGGGAGCCCTTGTATCCACTCTTAGGATCTATCCCGCTGTACAGCCATGTTTGCATTAAACATTCAGCAGCCACCCTTGCACTGTCAAATAGGAATACCCACGTGCCAATTCACCAAAACATCAATTCTTTATGTACACCATTTGCCGCGGCGCTAACAGAAAGTGAGATAGTTTTTGTTTGACACGATCTAGCCCCGTGTTAGCCATCTCCCGCTGGCCAATACAATAACTCTATTATTCTATTAGCACGATGCGATATTAGACACAATGCTACATACGCAAGCAGAACAGCCTTTGTTGCATCATTTACTATCCATGACACAATCATGTTGCTTTTTCAAACTTGTTCTGTTCAGATAGTAAAAAATGTAAATTATACTTTTCGGAGTACCCCAAGGCACTGGCTGCATCTAAAAAGTGTAAATAAAGATGAGGAACCTCCTTCACCTTATCCAAGACGTGCATCCAAGGAGCATCCAAATGTGCCAGTGCACTAGGAGGGGTTAGGAAAGGAGCTGTATCTCTCCTTTAATACCTCCTGTAGCCTAGGAACCTTGGGATGTTCCTCATCAGCCCATAAGGAGCTGAGAACAATCCCACTGCCACCCGAAGGTTTCCAAACTCGGCCAATCTCCGCATGAATGTGAAATGATTGACAGTTTTTCTGCGTGACATTTCATGAAATAAGAGAACTGTGTATGTCTTAAATATATGAAAATATAAAGCAGGTCATGCAGCGTTAGAAGTTTTATTATAGGAAATGTCTGCACTTATGGCAACATTACACATTTTTGTTTACATTTTACAAGACCGAAACTTCCGCCACATGGCTAATTTGCATAACATCCGCTGTGAAAGAACAGACGCTAATGCAGCTGTCGGTGGTGAACTAAAGGACACGGTTTGGAATTTCAATAATAATTGAACAGTGATGTTTATAAAGAGTTGTTTATTTAAGACACATGTGTCAAACACAAGGCCTGCGTGCCACATGCGGCCTGCGAGATGATTCAATGTGGCTCTTTGTAGGACATGGATTTCTGAGTAAGTCTCAAGCCCATTCCTGTTCGGAGTTATGGATTTTTAAAGAAATAGCCAGAATGCTTACTCCAGCCACTAGGGGCAGCATAAATTTAAAAAAGGAATGAATTCCACACGTGTCCAGCAGAGGGCACTGACATAGTAAGAGATCAGGATATAAAGAGCGTTTTATAGCCATGTGGTAAATGGTCAGTCTGTCCCAGGGCGAGTGTGGAGTAAATGAATAATGACTGTATGTAACACTTTGAAAAAACGTGTGACACAGGCTGATAAGTGCAAGCCGTTGTTATTTATTAGGCCACAGTCCTCCAATATATTCGGGGGGCTGAATTTCGGCCCACGACCCAAAACGAGTTCGACACCCCTGATTTAAGACATAATTTTGATATTTGTGCAGTTGCTCGGATTATGTTGGTTACACTAATATCATTAAATTCGTTGCATTGCAGGATATGGTCAGAGTAATTTCCTGTTGTTTCCTCCACTGGGTTAGGAAGGTTCAGATTGTCCTGACGGGCAGAGGAGCAGCTGAAGCTCCGGTTCCTTACTGCAAAAAGTTCCTCAAGGCCGACCTCATGACGTCGCCTCAAAGGTTAAGGGAAAGGAGACAGGAGCAATCATGCCACCTTTTAGATGCAACCACTGTCTTCGGCCTCAATGTATTTCTTAAAATGTGTGGTGTATTTTAATTCTCTTGGGCATCACCGGATAGTGCATATGGAGTAGCATATGTTTCAATAAATGCCTTGCCATATGACAACTGAAAGTATTTTTATCTGCACTCTTGCTTTTTACTGTAATTCATACATTTTTATGTTGATGTTTTATGGATTGAATGATTGCACTTTAAATTACCGTGTGTATGAATTGTGCTCTACAAATAAACTTGCCTTGGCTAGCATCAGTTAGCATTTTCATGACGCAATCAGAACAAAAATAATGCAACCGTATAATTGTCGACTCTGCACCATTGTTGTTCCATAATTCATGACATCTAGGCAGGTGGCTCTATACTTGGCTGGCTTTGAACATTTATTACATGCTGACCTGAAACGTGGAGTGGGGCCCTTTAGCTGGTTGTTACGCTAACATAGCACCGCATGGTCAGCAGATTGGCATGTTGCTTATAAACTCTTATTGATCAAATGTGAGCTAATCAGCCTTATTGAGTGGGACATACGTGTGCTCTAATGTAATTCATCTAATGAGTCATATCCGTGCATGCACACAATATGGCCGAGGTGAGTTGCTGACCAGGAGTCCATGCACTAGGTAAATAACCCTAGGCTTTCACGAATCAGAAAGAAACAAAAACCTGTATGTCTAATAGGTTCCCCTCAGTGGCCAGAAGTCCCCTGTACAAGAGATTCTAAAATTTCAGTGGGGCTTTTCTGGTTTAAAGCAACCTGATTGCAGCGCAGTGTCTGGAAGTACAATCGGCTGTTGTTTGCATCAGTGCTGGGCAATTGAATCGAAATGAAACAATTTGTCTTGCAATGAACACTGGGAGAATAAGGTAGGCCAGGCCAGTTTATAAGCTAGGCATTTATTTTCCCCTTTCAAGCATTGGCGCAGGTCTGATTGGTTTGCAAAATACACAAAAAAAAAACTCCCAAAACAACAGAGAGGAAACTTGAAGGCCATATTAGATATTTTCGTTCACTGAATGCATAAAATAGTATCATAAAACTTTTCAGATTTGGTCGACTTTGTAAGAGGCACTGAATTATAAACGCAGCATATACTGTATGTAACAGTTAATGCACAACTATTTCCGACTTCAACTGGCGCTCGTGCTTCACAGCTAGAAGGTCCCGGGTTCGATCCCCGGTCAGAGGGAGCCTTTCTGTGTGGAGTTTGCATGTTCTCCCCGTGTCTGCGTAGGTTTTTCTCCGGGTACTTCGGTTTCCCCTACCACTAAAAACATGTACTACAATAGGACAGAATTAATGTAGTGTGAATGAATGAGTGGTGGTGGTCGGAGAGGCCGATGGCACAGACTGTCAGCCTTGCTTCCGTCAGGGCAGCTATGGCTTCAATACGTTTGTTAAGAGTTGATGTCATCCTTCTACTTCTAGCCCTATAACATCACACACAATAATTAATTACTACCGGGGTCCAAACTGTTGAGAGTTCCACTGATAAACACAGCAAAAAACGCAACTTTATCTGAATCTCCTGCTGAAATAACAACAGATTAAAGGCAAACAATATAGCTCACCACATGAAGACATTTTTATATTCAAACTAAGCCTTCATTGTGCATGGAAAAAAAATAATTAATGAATGTCAGAAAAAGCAGTACTAATGAACATCCAGGGTAAATGTAATATTTCTTTGTGATCAGATGTGTAGAAAGAGCCTTGTAGTTGGCTACAGCAGGTTAAAATCAGCTAAATCCTATTATAATGAATAGGGCTAAAGCTTCGTTGGACCCGGAAGTAGAGCGATGACATCATCACTTAACAAATGTATTCACTATAGATACAGACGGTATTGCATCATAAAAGGGGGCGTGGCCTCGCTGAGGGTAAAGGTAGTATGTTTTGGAAACACAATTTTTCACTCTTTTTAGCCATTTTATTTATCACACGCAAATAAAGTCAAGTCTAAAACGGGTCCATATGGATGTTTTTTTCACAGCAGATTGTTCAGTAGAAGCAAAAAAATGGTAGTCGTAGCTAGCGCTAGCTGGCATTAGAATGTAGCATGATGCTAAGATGAAGCATCATCTTAGCATTCTCAGTCATTTATGTATTTCTAGGCTGTTGAACCACTTTGCTCCTCCCCATGTCTTTGTGTCTTAATTTAGTAGAAAACTGTATTCATTATTCAACGTTTGTTAAAATAGTTTTTGAACAATTAAAGAAAGTTTTGATTTTTCTACAAATTGTTTTTCCCTGGTGAACTGTATTATTCTAATTAAGTGTAAAGCAGTTTTTGGCCTTTTATATGCTGTTATTTCAGCAGGAGATTTGTATAAAGTATCGTTATTTCTGTGTTGTTTATGGATCTCTCAACAGTTTGGACCAGGAAGTAGCTTATTATTGTGTGTGATGTTACACTTAACAAACATATAGACCATTCTCAGTCTTTGTCACTTTGGTTGGCAAATCAGCTGTTTGGAACTCCGCCCACCAGTACAGGGTTGTTATTATTTAAGGTTAAATTTAATGTATATTTAAATAGGCACAGTTCCAAACAGCTGATTGCCAACCCAAAGCCGCATGACTGAGAATGGTCTGTAGTAGCTCACCACCACTGCTTATAATAATAATAATAATAATAATAATAATAATGCATTAGTCTTATATAGCGCTTTTCCAGACGCTCAAAGTCGCTTTACAATTTGGTGCATTATTCATTCACTCCATACTCGGTGATGATAAGCGAGGCAACCAGTCTGCGCACATCAGCCACCACCACCAACCACTCACACACTCACTACATTCGCTAGGCTTCCTGGTGTTACTGAACGGTCTCCCATCCAAGTACTAACCAGGCCCTACCCTGCTTAGCTTCCAAGGTCTGACGGGATTGGGCCTCGCAAAGGCGGTATGGCGCTTATGGTGTGAATGAATAATAACTACAGTGTAGTCATTACAAGAAACTTGGACTTGTAAAACACAATACAAGTGTAAGCCATTATCATCATTATCATTATTGTTATTATCATTTAACTGCTTGAAAACAAGAAAGCTTTAAAAATAAAATATTTGAACACAACAGTACCAACTTCTGATTGATTTCCCATCCCACCTCCTCTGAATCCTCGCCATTGCCCCTCATCTATTTATCCTATTATCCATTGTTGAACTTACCGCCTAGACAGATTGTTCTCCCCCAAAATCAAAGCTGAAACAATCTCATTACGCTCCTCTCGACGCCCATTTCTTTCTACAGATTACAATCCTATCCGTCCCTATATCTGATCATTGGCTGCCTGCGTGCAAAGCCCCTCCATACGTGATATAATATGAATCCCATTTAGCTAATTGGCAGCGGTCCTATTAATCCACAGTGATAAGAGCCGCGCAATTATTTCTTTATCGATTCCTATTTTCCACTCGGCGTGCCAGGGCCGTTCACGTGGAAAAGCGAAAGCAGTGTCCTCAGAGTGGCTTCTCCTGGCCTTCGATAGTGCTTACTGTAGCTCATCAGGATCACAGCAGGAGGAGAGGGGACATAAGGCTTTTTCTGCAGGGCCAGCGCTATCCAGAGCCACACTGTCAGCTTGTATTATGCCAATGGTAATAAGGCAATATGGAATCATGTTTACATAGGTGCAGCCAGACATGTACATCAAGAATTATGTGTGTTCATGTAAACGTTTCGAGCGTTGACGTGTAAGCATTGAAGAATGATTGCGGCCTATAAATGTGATTTTGGGTATCGCAGCATTGATATTGCTTGATATCTTAAGGCGAGACACTGCAGGCACATTTAGAGATGTACATTTCAAACTGTTGCTATGATGCCGACATAAATGAGAAAATAATGTATTGACAACCTTTCTATTGAGAATGAGGAGTCACGTGCCAAGTAGTCTGAATCAATGTCTTTTTCATTCAATCTTAATCCTGTATTTAGATTGAGCAAAAACAGGGTGTCCCTCAGTTTTGTGTGGCTCCTAGCGACACATTCCCCCCCTGTGCTTTTTTTTGGAAAATAACTTGACACTTTTCATCTAAATCCATGTTTTCTGGAACGGGCACATGGGTGGATTTGCTCTCTCTGTAATCCCAGCCACACGGCGCACACCCGAGATGCTCCCGGCTTGTTCTTTGCCAGCGGAACAGAGCCTCGCCTCATCTGTCTGCCTGCCTGCTTGTCTATCTATTGGCCCATTGTCACGTTCCGCTGGCTGTCTCGGGCTGTCTTTGGCTGACTGCGGCAGCTCGCGCACTCGCAGAGCCTGGTCGGGATTAAAAACTCCGAGCTCGAGCTTGGAGAATTGATATCTGCCCCCCAACTGCGACGGCTTATGGCACAACCAACAGTTTGACTACGTGTTGACCCCGTATGCCTCATATGCGACTAAATACTTATGCAGCTTATTAAGAAACCAAAGTATTATATATATATACAGTATATATTTTTCATTGATAAGACTTTAGGGGTCATTTACCAAGTGTTTGCTCATGTGTAAAACGGGCAGCGGGTGCTAAGGTAAGCAGCAGCGTTTACTCATGCATCATTTTCTTATTTGATTTGGGGCCCTAATACTGTATTACAGCTCATTTCAAAAGCTAAATTAGGCGCAACATGCCCAAAGGCAGCAATATGCTATATGTTTTTTGTCTTGATTAATGACACCCATTATCATTAAAATCATCCCTGTCAAAACTTGCACAAGCTGAATTAAGACACTGCATCAAAACACTAAACAGAGTTAAATCACAGTTAAGTGCCCTGCTATATGAACTCCAAAGACGAACGATTTCAAGAAAAAAATAATGTGATAAAGGCAGATTTCTCATTGATTATGACTGATATGAAAGACGTTCCTCTCTGGGATGAAAAAATATGATTGCAGTAAAGTACAGTAGACAGTGAACGCAAACTCTTACTGTTACATTTCCATATTAACAGTGTAAAAAAATGAATCAATTTAGCGTCCTGCACCTGTAGTTTGTCCATATTGCTTGAGAGTTGTTTTACAAATCAGTTGTACCAATATTAAGAACATCCCCCCCCTCAAAACAGTAGTGTACTTTGGGGTCCCAAAGTAGTGCCACGGGCTTAATTTGGTCCTTCAAGAGGTCCCATCTGGGGAGGATTACACTTAGATGTATTTGTGCACGGAATGAATATATGAATGCAATTGAAAGTACTTTTAACTCTCAATATCATCAAAAGGACTTTTTATTTGTATGTTTTCTAACTATTATCTCAATGTTGTTACATTTGTGTAGGGCTGTGGTTTTGAGAACTGTGCTGGAGAAATGTCCTTATTCTGCCGCATAGTGTTCACTTTTGGAACATTGTGTGCTATGAGTGAAAAGTGTGCAAGAGTTTTGGGAACTGTATTCAAAAGATGAGTCGTGTTCAAGGTTTTGACAGCAGTCCTGTTTTTGCCTGTGTGCGTGACTAAGTGGAATACACGTTTTCAGTGTTTCGAACCCATGTACCGTAGACCATTGAGATGTAAAAATGGAGCTGTAAAGAACTTTTAGTTTCATATTTTCTTATTTTATTTTTTTATTTGTTTCTTTGAGCAGTTTGCCTGGTCAAAAGGAGTGGGCCAGGATTGTTTGGTAGACTTTGCCCTTTAACTATCCATAGTCATCAAACAAAACAATGCAATTATTTTAGTCCAGAGCTCAGGTCTCTGCTTTAACATTTAATTGTATTCACAAATTCCAATGCATTCTGTAATTTCAAAGCTCTTTGCATTGTTCTTATGCTTTTGCCCAAAGCTTTTGTTGAGATATGCTGATTTAAAATCTATACAATTACACAATGGGATCATGAAAAAAAAAAAAACTATAATCATGTTTTAATTACTGTCCCCACTCATTCAGAATCGGATTTTGTCTTCATTCCCTCAAATTCATTCGCACTCTCGCAAAGACTGAAAGAACAAGAGGATTTTCCCATTTCTGCCTCAATCCGGAAAGGTTTAATTAAGAAAGAAAGGCCCGGCACAAGCGCTAACTCTTCCAAACGGCCCGGGCTGCTCAAAAGCCATTGAGCCTCTGTCACATCTCACTGCCTTTCAATGAAACTGGAGAGTAATGGCCTCAAGAACAGGGAAATCACCACATGGAGCAAAATCGCCTGTTTGTGAGATCAGGCTAATTAGCGACTCTGAAATATTGTTGTTACAAAGATATCCTTTTTAAATATATGCACCTTTTGTCATGTTTACAACCCTAAACCCTTAACCTAAAGATTTTATTTTGAATTTTTCACTGAAAGTTCACACACAAGTAACAGACAACTGTGAAGTCAAAGCAAAATGATACATGATTCTGTTATTTTTCAAAAAATAGAAAAGTGAAAAGTGGGGCGTGCATAAGTATACAGCATGACTTAATACTTTGTGGAACCCCCTTGCCCCTTTTGCTGCAATAACAGCAGCAAGTCTTCTGGGGTATGACTCTACAAGGTTTGCACATCTAGAGACTGACATTTTAGCCCATTCCTCTTTACAAAACAACTCAAGCTCTGTCAAATTAGAAGGAGAGCGTTTGTGAACAGCAGTTTTCAGGTCTTTCCACAGATTTTCAATAGGATTTAGGTCAGGACTTTGACTGGGCCATTCTAACACATTAATATGTTTGTTTTTAAACCATTCCATTGTAGATTTAGCTTTGTGTTTAGGGTCATTGTCCTGCTGGAAGGTGAATCTCCGCCCCAGCCTCAATTCTCTTGCTGACTCCAGCAGGTTTTCCTCCAAAATGTCCCTGTATTTGGCTCCATCCATCTTCCCAACTATTCTTACAATCTTCCCAGTCCACGCTGAGGAAAAGCAGCCCCATAGCATGATGCTCCCCCCACCATATTTGACCCTGGGGATGGTGCACTCAGGACGATGAGCAGTGTTAGGTTTGTTCCACACATAACGTTTTGCATTTGGGCCAAAAAGTTAAATTTTTGTGTCATCTGACCAAAGCACCTTCTTCCACATGGTAGCTGTGTCCTCCATATGACTTGTAGCAAACTTCAAACGGGATTTCTTATGGCCTCCTTTCAATAATGGCTTTCTATTTTTTCAAAAATAACAGAATCATGTATCATTTTGCTTTCACTTCATAGTTGTCTGTTACTTGTGTGTGAACTTTCAGTAAAAAAATAAAAATAAAATCTTTACGTTTAGGGTTGTAAACATGACAAAATGAGCAAAAGTTCAAGGTGTATTAGTACTTTCGCAAGGCACTGTAAGTATCCCATTGCAATTTGTTGGGGTTGGTAATTATCAACCACTGCACTGTCCGTAAACATAGCAAATATTTGAGGAGCTATAATCAATAATACGTACCATAGTGAGCATATGGCTTGTATTGCTCCTTCAGTGGTCTAAGTGGCTCTTGAACAAACTATAGCTGTGTTGTGCAATTTTCCATGGGGAATAATGTACAATACGAGGAAGGTGCTTTTTGTGTGTGATAACCACTTGAGTGATGGACTGATGGCACTCCATTGGATTTTTAAAGTAGAGCCTATACCAGTAGTACAGCCGAAACAAGTTTGTTTGGAGGTGTGCCGTCAATGAATGACTAGAATCATAATTTTACAGCACTGACATAAATGTCTGTTTGTGTGCTAAAATAATTTAAAGCAGGGGTAGGTGCTTGTCAGCAGGCCTGAACTTCCCTATTGTGGCCACAAATGCCGGAGTGGTACATCATAAATCACTCTACAAGGAGTTGAGGGGCCTTTCAAATTAATTTCTAATACCTTATTTTCACTATTTAAACTGTTTGATATTTTATGTGCATAATACACTGATCTAAAAAAGTGTCCACCTGAACACTCTGAATGACAGGGTTTTTCCATCAATCAGAATTCACCAGGTTCACATTGTGCAGATTTTGCCCGCGAGCCTGAAGTTTCCAACTGCTAAACTAATGGACCAGATGATTTGTGCTCGGGGACAAGATTTGGCTGGACATGGTTTACCACGAAACTATGAGAAACTAAATATCAGGATTTATTACATTACACATACTACAACTATTACTGCTTCAACTACTGCTACAAGCACTTTTATTACTATCCTACTTCCATCTTCTGCTTGATACACACAGGATATAAAAGTACAAAGACTCTTGCTTCTGTCTCTGTGACATATATAGACTTTTCGCCTTTAGCCACAGACATTTTAGCAGAACATTAATCTGTCTTTTTGTGTAATTTCTTCTGGGAGCAGTCAATCTCCTAATGTTCTGAAGTGAGTGAGCATGTAGAACAGAGGTCTGCTTTAGAGCGCTGTTTGGGATTCCGGTCATGTCTCTCTCTCTCACTCTCTTCCTCTCTGTGATAAGTTCCCTCCATTTAAATATCCCAATGAGGAAAGTGCTGATGCATGGTGTCCCTCAGCCGGCTCTCTTAAAAAGCCATTTCCCTGATCTTCATCTTTTACTTGTAAAATTGCTGCTGTAGTATTTACACCAAAGAGACACTGAAGACGGGCACTTTCATGATGAGAGCTGTACGCTGCCTCAAAGTCACAAGCGGAAAGGATTATTATGTTCATAACAAGAACACTATGTGACTTATATAGAAAAAAGAAAAGAAAATGTAGGCAATGGCACGTTGTTTGTGCACAACACTGTAGAAACTAGAAGTATGGTGGCTATACGAGCAAACATGTTCTTGGAGCACACTCTTCAAATGCTATAAATGGCCTTCCGCTACATCACCACCGTGCTAATCCACTAGCTTTGAATAAAAGCTGACCTGGAGGAGCTCATCTCCAAGTTTACTCTTAGTCTTCCCCCTTGCTGTGGAAACAGGACCAACCCCCAACCCACATCTGCCCTGTTCTGTCAGGAATCTCTGATTTAAAGAACCACAAGAGGGAACTAAATTCATACTCAACTATTTTCTACCCACAGGACAGTTCAATCCAAACAAATTAGTAACTGCGTCCAATGCACTCTATCGCTCTCTGTTTCCAACACATCATGCATGTTAAACTTAATTATTTATCTCAGGGTTTGTGAAGATATTTTCAAATGTAGAACCATGACTCTTAATGGACACCAATGTGAGAACCAAGAACGAGTCAGTATCACAGATAGACACCACCCCTTGGGCCTTAAGCTTGGGTTCTCTTGTTCCTTGAGTACTCACTTCCACTTTGTTGGAAACACACCCAAGGCACCCTCTTCTGCCACAAGCATTTGTGCCTCGGGCAAAAGCCTTTATTCTGCTTTTGCTTTTACTCACTTTTGGTCCTTCACCTGCTCCACACTGGAGATTAATTTCAGCAAATTGACCTTTTTCAACCAATGCTGAAAGCCTCTAGCCTGGTATTACCCAGGCTGCTGTGTGTGCTCAAATCATTTCAAACTTCACAGCAGCCTGGGGACCATGGCCGAAATCTTCGCATGGATTTGGGAACCAATCATAGCCTGGCTAACGCCAGACTGCTGTGTGCGCTCGAATCCTTTCGAACTTCACAACAGCCTGGGGACCATGGTCGACATTTTTCCATGGATTTGGGCACCAATCACAGAACGAGGAGGGACGGTAAGACGATGACGCGCTATTTGACATACGGAAGCTTGTAGTTTGTTTAGGGATTAAAAAAAATAAAAAATATTTATGGTTCCAACATGACAGCAGCAGACGCGATGCCATCGTTCGATCAAGCTTTAGAACGTGTTCTAAATAGTTTAGCTCAAAAGTTTACAGCGGGTACGTCATACGTCATCTGATACCATGATATGATTGGCTATGGCTACGTGCAGACGCATGAGAGACATTCGTAGCGCCCAATAAACGGCTATGGACAATCGTAAACCACACCTCTCCTACGAGAAAATGAATTGGTGGTCGCCTCAGCTAAGAGGAGCTGATTTTTCTTTTGTATGGCCTGCCTGATCCAAAACCAGAGCCAAGGGGGCCATATGGCTCCCGTCGAACACACCAGTGTCCCTCAATTCAGATCTGCTGTGGACTAAATTGGGTCTGAACAAGGACTGGTATGGTATGCTTTTACTGGACAGGAACAGTGCACAACACCACATTGACCAAGACATAGTCAGGAAAGATGCTTAGTGTCATGTTATAGCACAATTATGCTAATTTGCACCTGTGGTCCCATCTCTACACCATCTCCAAACAGAGACTAAACCAGGAGTTCTGGCCTCAACTAAGGCCAGAAGAAAGGACAAGGGAAAAGTACAAGTAAGGGACCAAGACCAAATTCCAGTGAAAGTCACTTTACCCTTGCTTTACGTAACTGGTAACATAAAATCCAAAGTTGCTGTCTTCAAAATCCACGAACTTGACTTCCCATTGCTCCCCTGTACTTTCTGCTCCATTATCACAGGACGTCTGGTGTCACTCTGGCACCCAGCATCACCTCCGAGCTCAAGGTGTTGTCTTAAATTTAGCCGCCCCAGTTAAGCGCCCTCATTTCCAGCACTGGGCCACTCTTACCGCCTGGACTCCTGCCTCCGATCAAAGATTGAAGCCACCTAAAGGAAGCGCTGATAAAACATCCCCCATCAATTCAGCCAAGATCAAATATGCCCCGTGTACTTTAATCAAGGAATAAATAAGCATTTTAGGTCCAGGCTTTGAAAATTCCCTTCAGTTTCAGCAGCACCAGCAGACTGTTTACTCTGTTAAATCACTGGGAAGCTCAAATTCCCATAAGAGAACGGCAAAGATGCTGCCTGAATTTATGAAGTGAAAACGGAAGACTGTACAGATGGTCTGTTGGTCGAATATTGCGCCAATACAAGTTAAAGTTTTATTTAAATATTCACTGTGGGAAGTATACAGTACAAATCCATTTAAATAAGTGTAAAAATCACAAACATTGCAACAGAATTCCTCCTCTGTACAGCAACACGACGGGAACATACTTTCTTGTGTGTCAGTGGTATTTGACAGTAACATCTGCCCTGCGCCACCTAATGTTCTGGAGTGTGCATTACAAGGCTTTTAATTTTACCAAAGACATGGACAAATTAGCTTTTTTAATTTAGGAGCCTTGTTAGAAATGTAGTGGAGTAGAACGTGTTATACTTATCAACCAAATGTAGTGGAGTAAAAGTAATAAGTTATCAACAAAAATACTACTCAAGTAAAGCACAGATCCTGAAAAAATGTGTATCATCTTAGCTACAAACTGCCCTATAGTGACTCAAGAATCCTCCAAGTACTAGCTCTCTGTATTAGCTAAAAGGATCTCTTGGTTTGATCAACAGCGATCGACAGTCCGGTCACAGCGCTCCCCAGTCACTGTCAGCCGACCCCCCTCGTGCTAACACTGCTGTTCACACTGCGCTGACTGATGGCTGGGAGACTCTGGGACTCTTTATGTAAAACTCATGTGTCACCAGCTGCCAGCAGACTTAATGCACATATAGCTCCACTGTCAGAGCAGCCTGAGCGAGGTCAACCAAGACCTCACCTGCTCACGATATGACAACATGCAAATGTGCTGAAGAACCAATGGTAGAACCGGTAACTGAGAGGTGAACTAAATCTCAATCTTTCTCATTAATGTCGTGTAGTATGAATTCATTTATTCACAAAGTTGGCTGGTCTTTCTTGTCAAATAGGAGAGAGCAACACTGTATTGTAATTCTTTCAAAGGGGCTTGTTGGGAGACTTTCTGAGTATCTTACATGTGAACTAAGCTTCTGCTCATGTAGCTACAAGGAATACAAGGTTGCATTACTGTTCTGGAAAATGGTCTTGTAAAGAGCAAGATTAGGAACTAATTTCCCAAATATTCATTATAATCGGTCAGTATGCCCATCCCACTTTTGTTGAAGCCGCAACTCTCTGGTCTTAACCGTCATGCTCTGACTGCACCATATGTTTTGACTTTAGTTCTCTTCATGATATTGAGCCTTATTTGGCGCAGGGAGGCGTAGCCTGATACGACTTTCTCGCAAGCAATAATTTGTCGTGGCGCTCCTCATGTGTGTGGTGTCAGTGCGACTGTGTTACGGCTATTTGCCGTAACACAGTCTAAAACCTTAGATCGTAAAAAAAAAAAAAACATAAAAAGACACGTTAATATTTGAGTGATGCTACTGAGTCCGCTCACATCCCCCAGGGTTGGACTGGCCATCAGGAGACAGACACCCAGAGGCTATCGTACTTTTGGGCCAGTCAGATCAGATGTGAGCGAGCTGTCACAAAGCTCACGGTTCAAAGCCCCCCATCATAAAACTGTCTCGAACGTCATACTGTCTGTAGGTCTTTAACGGTCCACTCCCCGCGGCCCTGTGCTTTCAGTCCAGAGCCGCAAAGCCGATGTGTCCAGCTGTAACGTTTATCTGTGTCCTGAAGAACCAAGCCTCACGTTCAACCATGTGAATCTTTTTGGGTGCCTCACATGTGGCAGAAAAACTATGCAGAAAATGTGTAGTATGTGGTCTCGCGTCATGTCTTGCATTCATCAGAATTGTTTCGTACGGCTGGGTACTGTTAAATGATACCAGTTAGGTATCGGGGAAAAAAGTTGAACGTAGATAATATATCTTTAATATTAATAATGGCTTACATTTGTATTGCGCTTTACAAGCCTGTATTACCAAGTTTCTCAAAGCGCCACACTGTAGTCATTATTCAGTAACTCTATGCACGGGGTCGGACCATTAGTCTGACAACCCATTAGTCCGACCTCTCATTATTCCGAAAATGTTCCATTGAGTAGGGGTTGAAAAATAAAAATAGGTTCAGGCAAGAGTCCACTGACCTTAAGGTTAGGGCCAATGGTTGTATATGGCTCTCTAATCCACAACACAACTGGGTTGGACTAATCGCACCTCTGCTCAATGGTACATTTTCGGGATAATGAGACGTCGGATTAATGGGTTGTCAGACTAATGGCATGGCACCATACTCGGTAGTGGTAAGGTACTAAAATTGCCACAGCTGCCCTGGGGTAGACTGACGGAAGCGAGGTAACTAGTCTGTGCCATTGGCCCCTCCGACCACCAGCAACCACTCACACATTTCTATTCTACATGTTTTTAGTGTAGAGACCAGTTACTTGTTTTTTCCCATAAACAAATTTAAAATGTAAACGTAAACGTTTAAACATGAACATTATTGTTCAGTTTTTGGGTCTAGATGACAAATATACATATTGGAACAAAGTATTGTTCAGGTATCGTTATGGTTAAACAGGTATCGTTACTAGTATACAAAAAGTGTAACGGTACCCAGTCCTATTGTTTAGTATAACTCCTTATGTGTGTGGTTGGTGCTCTTTATATCACGTTTTAAAATCGCAAATGATTTTAAAATCCTCTAGAGTGTACCAGGCTTATAGTAGTATGTTGAGTATTTAAATGTCTGCAGGCCTGGATTGTGGGTATTAAACTTCTTCTACTTCTATCTCTATCACTCGCCTTTTCATCCACTTAGACTTTGTTTGTTTTTTTTCATTAACAATAGTAGCGCCGTCATGTAATGTAAGTTTTCCGGGGAAATAACGTTGTAACTTAATAAGTTTCCTTTAAAAGTAGTGCTACCCAAGAACAGTGATTAAAAGTTGGTCGAGGCTAAGCTGAAGAAGATTGCCTGGTAGCGCCTCGTCATTTCCATCCTAGACAGCAAACCCTGCCATCCGCAACTATTCACAGACTCTAAGTTGTCTTTATTCCACTGAGATGAGACAAAGGCGGCTCAAAAGACACCATTCAAACCATGATCATTGATGTTCCTCCATAAAAAGCTCCTGTAATCATCTCCTCTTTGCGTTCTTATCATAGCTTTTCAGATGAACAGCTTAAACGAACACGTTGGCAGAAGACGCTGACATAACGACTTTCATGTGCCTGAAATCAGCCTCCAGCCTCCAGCCACAATCCCACTATTACTATTATGAGAACCGTTAGCAAAGTCGTCAGAAGCCAAGACAAACTGCCTACGAGGGCCAAAATATTTACCCAAAAAATTACCGCGCGCACCAAGTTATATCACTGTTCTCTGAGCCGGTGTGATAGCATTGAAAAGGCACGCTCGCTGCTTCCATTTGCTCCACAGACTGTTGCCACGGTAACACAGCTCAGCCATGTTCTTGCCGCCGCACGCTCGCTGCTAGGAATAATATTCGCCTGGCTGTGTCATTTTGTGTACGGTATTATAAAAGGCTTTAAATGTCAGCGCTCGAGAGACAACTTAAGAAATCAAAGAGAGGTGTTTGAAATGCAGACGGGATAAAGCAGGTGCGGCGAGAGCGATAAATGCCTCCAGACTAAAGGAGGTGAAAGGAAATATCCAAAGAAGTGATGTTCCTGACATGAAAATGACAGTAACTAAGTTTGGACGTTTTGCCGTTGTTTGAGTTGAACACGGTTAGAGTGGAGGCCTGTCACATCTTCATGAGACCGTTACAGATTCAAGCTGCATGAAATCGAAACACAGCTTCAACCCTCCCTGACGTTCAGAGCCCGAGATCGCTCATATGGCTCTAACATGTCTCATATTCACTTTGGTGTCAGACAGTGAAGATACTTGTACACAAGCAGAGCTGTTTTAAAGTCTTTTCTTTCAGTGACTAAAAGCCTGAGCAGAGACCTGAGCACTGGACTAATATGGTTGTGTTTCCTGGTTCTAGTCAGGACTCGAGTAGTGTTTTGGATGTACTACAGCTGTATAACAGTGAGCAGCTGTTACAGTAGTCTACTACTACTAGAAGCAAACACATATTAGTCTATTTGAGTTTGGTCTAAACTTTGTACTTATTTCAGAGCACTGGTTCCCAATTTGGGTGGAGGCGCCTGAGATTAAAGGGGGATCCGAGCATAGTCTGTAAAACTAAGAATGGACTGGGGGAGCGAGGCTTCCCCCATAGCATACAGCACGGACTAGATGAAGCTCAATCATGCTAGCAAGTTCACTGGGTTTTTGGAGCCAACTCAATTACTTAGAATATTGCGAAAATCAAAATAGTGAAAAGATAAAATTAGTACAACGTTGTGCATGTTAAGACAAACATCTGGAGATCAAACCTGCTTTCAATACTGACTTAAAAGGAGCAAAAACATTTAAATGGAAAGTCCATTGGAGCCACTAACTTCCGGAGCCAGCCGCCCTTTCCTTATGGTTACAAGAAGAAGTTGGCCACAGTTAGTCCATTCTTAATTTTACAGTCCGAGGGACCAGACAAGGGTATAGCATGAATCAGACTTGCTCAAACCATTTATTCTGCTATTCTGTTGCGGTCAGCTGTTCACTTAAAACCAACAGTTGCAGTATCAAGCTGTTCACAATAAATCACAATAAATTTAATATTAACACTGTACTTTCTATGAGGAAAAAAAAATCCTCCAGCATAAGGCATTGACTTCGGACAACCGTGCGCTTTCCTAGTTCTGCATTTCATGAAAGCCTTTTTTATCCTTAACATTTCAATCAAATGCTAATCATTACCAACGCCCGCTTCAAAACTGTCAAATGTGAAGGATGCCCGTGGGGCGTTGCCGTGGCGACAGCTCTCTCTCAGTCCCAGTTTGGAGTCGCCGGCGGGAGCCTGGTGGGATGTGTCGGGGCCAGTATTTTTGTGTGTGCTCATGCGCTCGGTGTCTGCTCTTCCGGCAGCTGGTCTCCAAAAGAACAGCATGGCTCAGTTCATATCAGCTCCTGAGCTTCCCTTCACCTTCCTGCTCAACCATTGGATTCATGACTCTTCACTGGGAGACGAATCTTTCGGATTAGTTCAATACAAAGAGTCAATCGAAAACTGACTCATTTTATAAGAAGCCAGCTAATGTTATCTGAGAACTAATCCCTCAGAGGCACACAATATGGTTAAAATCACTCGAGCTTGCAGCACTTTGAGGTACATGTGATGGAATCAGAAATAAACACATCCCAGAACTAACTAAACATAGGAAAATCAGTGAAATAATACACCAGTGAAGATTATATTGGCTTGGACACACATGAAGGGTATGGACAATCAAAGACCAACAAAGCGCTCATGTAACTACAAACCATGTTAGACCAGCAGAAACCTGAATATGAAAGCCTTGGAGATGATGAGAACCACCTGGGAAGAGGCCAGAGGAGGCATGGGATCGGAAGATGCTGGGGCAAGCGTGTGACCCAATGAGCAATAATGGTCACATAACATAATAAGGCCACAATTCCAAAGCCATTTTCTTGTTTTGGTTTGTACTGTAATCTTTATTGGATTGAACAGCACAGGTTGAAAGTGTTCTCTCATTTCGCCTACTATGCTGATTCATTGCACATGTTTTCTGATAGAGATCCCCAACATGGTCGTGGTCAAGCGTACAGTATGGTATAACTTCAGTCACACATCGTTGAGTGCCTGTTGATTGTGCTGAAGGAAGTCCAAGACAAAACATCTTTGCAAGGAATAGGAAAAGAGTGTGGTTTGGTTGGCCTGGCTAGTTCAAACTGTTCACTGTTTAACCTCTTACCACCCGCCTTAACCGAGTGTATTTTCTCCAATTCGGCTTTACCCAAATCTAAAAGCTCCTGAGCTTACAGCCTACAGGCCAGGGTAACACCTCATTCGAAAGCTAAGACCTGTAAAACGGATCTAAACTGATCTTTTTCCTTGTGCTGTTGCCATGTTGTTTCTTTCTTTCTTTTTCATCTAATTTCTGCCACTATTTTGTTGAGTTTTTGTCACCTTTTTTGTTGCTCTTGTTACGCTTTTGTAGATTTTTTGTGGCTTATTTATTGTGTTTTTGTCACTTTTTTATGCTGCACTTTAATTGTTTTTGTTTGGTCACATTTTTGCCACATTTTTTGTTGGTTTTTTGTGACTTTTATGGTCACTTTTTGATACTTTTTATTGCTTTTGTTATATCCTTGTTTTCATCTCTCTTGTCACGATTTTGATGCTTTTTTTTCCAAGAAACTTTTAAATTTGAGTAAAGCCAAACTGGAGATAATGTGCTCGGTTCAAGTGGGGGTTAAGAGGTTAACAGTTCAATAGATGTGATTCGGTCACAAACATCACATCACTAATCCTAGTTCTCTCTCCTTGTGCCAGTCTCCCTTTCCCCGTGTCTTCTTTTGTGCGCTAAACTGTTTCCAGGAAGCCTTTTCACAACACCGTGGCTGGATCTAGTCTCAGAGAGGCGTGGATATATTCTTTGCAGCCTTAGAGGGCCCATGTGCAGGCAGACCCACTTGTCAGTCGAGCTGTAGCTTTTGTCAGAGGCGTGAATAGTGTGAGAGCTGGTTGGGATGAATTGGTTGAGAAGGATTCGGAGATACAGACAAAACTGCTTGGATAAGTTCCAAATAACTTATCAGATGTAGATACAGGCTGCGATCGAAAGTGTGAGATTTAATTCATATTTTACTGAAACGGACTTAAACTTGACAAAAACCTTTTTGTCTAATAAAACCGGACCAAAATGATGCCATCACAAAAATGACTAAAGACCAAAAAGCATTTTTGCTTTTTGGGTTGCCAAAAAACAACACTGCTCTATCTGCCATGCATGCTGGCAAGAAGCTGAACTCTTTCATTAACTCGCTGCTGCCCCTGTTGTGTATTTACTGCACATACTGCTTTTTAGTGTAAGGAATTATTTTTTGGTATCAAAGGTTTGAAAGTAACTCTCTGTATATCCTTTACAAGGGGTAGAATTATAAAGGCTATCTGATCAGAACAAAATGTCTTTATGGTGGTCAAAAAAAAAAGAAAAACTCTTGGCCTCAAAGATAAGTTGACAAATTTGAATGTCCGGGTTTGAAAATGAGTCTTCTCGGAGCTTGTAATCCTTGACAGAATTGAGGTATCTACCCTTCAGAAAGAGGTAAAAGCCATAAACAGAAACCCTCTTTTCCCCTCTGCCTTGCTTCTCTCGAGAATTTACGGCTGTAGTGCAATTTTCACACTTTGATTTCTCCAAAAATTGGTATAATTGAGCCATGAAACCTTGTGGCTGGATGATAAGAAAAGCAATTTTAGTCGACTTCATTCAATCCAGTATAGTGCACGTGGCAGAGAGCACTTGATGACTGATTGGCTGATACGCTGCGGTGTCCTGACCTGACCGGAACCCACTTACTGTTGCAGTAAAGTGGGTCTCCAACCTATTCTGCTCCTAATAATGCAGTCTTTGACCACAATCTTATGTGCCAGCAGTGCTTCCGATGAAATAAGGTGAGTTTTATTCAATACAGAGTGGAGTGTTGGAGATCGCAAACAACACCGGCATGGAACAAGTGCCACTGTGGTCATTATGGATTTGAGTGACATTAAAACCAAAGCGCAATGATCAATTCAAGCTGAATTTTCAGAATAAAAAAGGTAGCCTATAGCATAAACACTGCAATTACTAATGACTAATAATGGTCTGACAACACCCCAATGTTGTCAGACCATTATTAGTCATTTCCAATACCATGTAATACCCAGCCTAGTATCACTATCAGTAAATTGATCCAATACCAAAGTATTTCACATTATGCATGGGATCCTCTGAAAATACCATGGGTTAAAGTCATTCCTGTCTTACATTTAAAAATCAGTCAAATCAGTTAAATCAGTTTTGGCCGATTGCATGTGTCATATCGGCGTCTCCCAGTCACCGGACTAGGAATTCTGTGATTGACTTGGTGTTACCGGTTGGTCAGCGAATCAGCTGGATATTGCATGATATAAATTTGTCTCCATCATGCTAATTTTGCCAAGCGTACTGCACACCGTTTTATCAACTAGCTAGAAAAATATATGAACTTCTTTGTGACATAAACAGATATAAAAAGGCGACGGGACTCTCTGAGAAAACAATTCAATCGCCAGAGACTACCACCACACAGCGTTAGGATGGGGATCGAGGCATTTTGTTAAAACTCGGTTTGAACTGAACCCAGAGGCGTAGTTTGCCATAAGGCAAGGCAGGCAGCTGCTTGGGGCCCCCAAGCCAGCAGGGGCCCCCAGAGGGCCAACAGATTTGACAGAAACGACCAAGAGAATAAAGTCACTGCAGCAACCGTGACAAGGTGCAACGACAATTGGCCGTCGCATACTCCCTGAAAGGGCCCCATGAGCACCCCTCCCCCACCTGCTTTTCAGAGGGGAAGGAGCGAGAGAGAGAGAGAGATGGCACAAACCCATGTATTGGTGTAAACAGAGAAGCTACACATTTCCAACAAAATGAAAAAAGTTATGCCTCTGGCAGCAAAAATGAAAGAAAATAAGGAGAAAGAAGGAGAGCAAGACAGGAGTGTAATAAGTTACTGTAGTTGTATGTCTCTGAAGTGCCTTTTTTTTTAGCACCCTTCATTGCTTGGCCCCCCAAAACTGCAAGTTGCTTCCTTTATTGTCGACAGTAAGCGATCTTCAAAGCTAGTTCATACACAATAGTTAAGGCACAATATGTTAATTGATCACAAACCCTGGAAAAAACAAACACATCGACATGCAGAGATTTCCTGGTATTGCTATAACAGGTTTGTGGGAGCTAGAAACGAGTTTTTGCTGCGGCTAACAGCGTAATATAACGTCTTCCATCTGTCACAGCTGGAGAACGGGATACTTTAGAAACAGCAGCTTTAATAATGCTGATGTACACAACAAAATGATTCAGTGGCTTGATATTTTGTGGCTTTTTCTCGGCCCGCTAACAATGCACAACCCAATCTTTCTAAAACAATGCTAGCTACCATATTGATTGCTCAGGCCGGGCCCATACTTCACTCGTGGCTACACTTTGCCCACATTTCATTTGCCCACTGTAATAAAAGCCATCGCAAGTCCTCTGACCTTTAGCGAAAATACCAAGACGCCGCTCGGATTCGCCGCTCCTTGTTCTAATGATCTCAGAACCTGCCAGGACCAAAATTAGCTACACCCATAAAAAAAAAAAAAAAAAAGACTCACAAGAAACAACGCAACCAGCATTTGAGGGAACAGCTGCCATGGCAACCAGACAGCAGTGTTTGCACGAAGATGAATAGGCATCAAGTGGGAGAGGCCGTTAATACACGAGGCGCCTATGTGTATTAAAACCGCGGCGCGAACGGATCATAGATTGGTACTGGAGCGAGTTTATTGTTTTTCTGCCCCAAGACGATCTGTGAGATAGTCTTTAGATGTCACCCTCTACTCTGGATAACATAAGTCCATAGTCTCCAGGAGTTTGACCCCTGGCTTCGGACATAATTCATCCATTATTGTTCTTAGCTAGTTCATCCATCAGAATAGACGAAAGGATAACACCAGTGTGACAAGGCGGACTCATTTTTCTCCAGGATACTGTAGAGGGTATGCAAGTGTCAGGACAACATACTGTAGCCTCAACCAGTGGCGTGCTGGGACCTCATTTCGGCCCGGGAATTTAGAGAAGACCGGCCCACTTTTCTGTGGGATTATAGCTCAGTGATAGCGCGCTAGTCTCTGGTGCAGGAGGTCCCCGGTTCAACTATGGCTTTGACACTTTTCTAACGCCTTCTCTTTTTACATGGGCCACTGCACACACAGTCTGAACAACTCCACAATCAGCACCAAGTTATGAAGATAAAATAAGATAAAAGATTTGGGCACTTTTCTACCTTCCACTGGCTTTTTCTCTCTTTACTCGCGTGGACACTTGTCTCCGCTGGATTGGACTGCACCAACTTCAACTAAAGCGGAGGGGTGTTCCGCTTAAACCCCTCTGAGTTAGTTCAACGTCAAATGGTACTGTTTAGGCCCGGCCCTAAACAGTACCGCGGCCCAACGGGAAACCTCCCGACTCTCCCTATGGCCAGCACGCCTCTGGCCTCAACGTGGCAACAGAAGCCAAACGAGTGCCAATTCGGTATTCAGCAGTTCAGCTTTACCCAAATCTAAAAGCTTATTGATTGGAGCTTACAGCCTATAAGCCAGTGTAATGCCTCATTTGAAAGCTAAAAAAAAACTGGAAACAAATATTTTTCCTCAAGTTGTAATTGCTTTTTCATTGTATTTTTCGGTGCTTTTGTCACATTTTTATTGTGTTTTTGTCGCTTTTTTGTCACCTCTTTTTGTTACTTTTTCATCACTTTCTCGACGCTGTTGTTGCGCCACGTGGAAGATAGGGCCCAGGATGTGACATATGAAGAGGTTGTGTTTCCATAACTGTTGTCACTTATGTACCGGTATTCACAAGGCTTCTTTTTTTAACCATGTCAGAACTCAAATTATATGTTTCACAATACCTTGACGAGTTACCATTGTGTTCAAACTGTTTCTCAGCAGATCTTGGCCTTTCTGCTTCTGTATTTTTCATTTCTTAAAATAGTATTCTGGACACTTTACTTATAATCCACAACATCAGGGTTAAGGTGAGATTTGGAGATGCTGAACATTACTGATATAAATATGAGAAAAAAATGTATTGCAAGTTTTCTGTCATTGTATTTTTTCATAGGGAAATAAGACATTTTGTGCATATATTTTCAGCAACGTAATCTAAATAATGGATAGACCCGGATTTAAGTTGATGTTTTTATTTTATTGACATATTAGTTACAACGATTATTTTCAGAAGCAATTTTGGATCCTGTTTAGTTTCTGAATAAGCTAATCATAAGTGAAACAATCTGTAAAAACTCAAATTTTGACTTATTTTTTTGGGTTCAAAGCTGAATAAATCAGGCTGGGAATTACTGTAGATATTAAAGAATATCTTGGCAAAAACCTTGTTAAGCCCAAGACGGGAAATGTTGGAGTCTGTAAGAGCTACTATCATGGCTATTTCGTTGCATGAGTGGAGCCAAAACCTCATTTTGAGAACAGATCGGTTGTGTTTACTCTATAGTTGCTGACATATAGTCTCACCTAAGCATTCTATAGGCTCAACATATACTGTGAAATGCCATTTAAAGGCTATCAGCTTCATGAAGTACAAAAAGAGTATAAGAGTAAATGCAGTGTCTTGACATACACACATGTGGTATGTTGTTGGTCTTTCTGTTATGTTTGTTGGGAAATAATACTATCTTGCCTTGCAACAGGTTGATATAAAAAGCCCAATCAGTCGTGACGGGCTGATTTGCAGAGAACTGATACTGATGCTGATTTTTTTTTCTTAGGAGCTGTAACCATGGGAACTGAGATGTATCTACTGAGCACAGGCAATCACATCAAAGCAGAGGAGAGCAGGGTATGTTATGTCATATTTGAATGTATGCATGTACCTGTATGCTGATGCTCCTAATACAACAACAAGTTTAATAGCCAGCCTGTCTACTTCTAGACAGGGATTGACTAGTACCTGTACTTTGCCACTCAACCGAGCACCTTTCAAATCAAAATCGAGTCTCAAAATCATCCACAAATTGTCCTCACTGTTGTCCTCTCTGCCTGCCAGTGTTCAAGCACCATTCATTTACAGCTGATTGCACCTGTCCAAGTCTCTCCTTGTTGTACTGCTTATCTATAGGGGACACGGGTTGGAAAATGAGATGGAAACGTTGCTGAATGTCAGAAAGCCTGTGATGAGATTCGCTCTGTTGTCATTTGCATGTATAATGTTGCTGACGGGAGACAGAGGCCCTTGAGAATCCTGTTATTTCCCACAGCCCGCTGTTTAAAGCAGCTTTGACATTGACACAAGTATACCGACCAACCTCAGCACTAATAGCCACCAAACAGCAGGGCCGTTTCCAACTTGGAGCAAATAGGCATATGCACATGCCCATTAAAGATGAATGTTGGTTCACTGAAGAAATGTACATAACAAGACTTCTCAAGTTACAGGATTCCACTCCAACTTGAGTACTGAGTCATCGGTGCTCCAGTCCAAGTCCAGCCTCTCACTTCTTTCTAGTTCTTAAATATGGGAGCTCTAAATGTTGCTAAGGGCGCCACAAATCTAAAAGCTGAAAATCAATGACCTTTCCAGTAAGTCAGTCTGGCATAACCTTGACTCCAACGTCTTTCAGATACAAAATAAAAAAATAATTCTATAAACAAACATTCATTTTATCGAAAGACCTGCAATGTTTTGCCAACGATAGGGTTTGAGTTTACAATATAATAAAGGTGGACAAAACCAAATCTGTTCCATTTCAAGAAATAAAATGATCTGTAGTGCCTTTAACTACAAAGCAATGTCCGATACAGCAAAGCCTTAACTCCTTAACGTCCTTGACATTTTGTATTCTCTTTATTCCTTTGCCATAAACAAGAATAGCCTTTTATAGTAAAGCATGGACTGTTTTGCTGATGAGAAAGTCAGAACAATAGGTGTTTGCAAAGTCAAGCCATCAGTACAATAATGAACATTTTCCTTGAGATTTCCTTTTTCTTCTGAAGTTGTTATATAATTCTGCAAACAAGAATTGGACTTTGTCATAAGGCATGCACTATTGGGCAAATGGGGAAGCGTGTTGGCATTGACAAAGTCAAGCAGTCTAGATGATTTAATTACATATCCAAACCTTTCAGCGAGCCAGGCTGCAAAAACCCCACCTCCAACTAGCTCCTATTTTTTAATGCTTTATAACAACTTCCACAAACAAGAACTTCATTATAAGACATGCACTGTTTTGCAAATGAGTTAGCCGAAGTGTGTCAAGTGTTCTCAAAGCTGAGCAGTTGGGACCATTTTGACCACAAAGCAATGACCTTTCAACAGTCCGGCCTGGAATACCCTTAGCTCCAACTGTCTTGAGATTTCTAACTTTCTTTATGCCTTTTCCATAAACAAGATGCAGTGTTTTGCAGATGGAAAGTTGGTGGATAATCTTAGCGCCAACTAACTTGAGAGTTTCTATTATCTTTATAATGCTACATATAAGCATTGTATTTTATTGTGCGGTGTGCACTTTTTGCCAATGGAAAAATATTGGCGTGATGCATTTATAAAACCATATGGATGGGACTATTGGAACTACAAAAACAAATAATTTTCATCAGCCCAGCCTGGAATAACCTTGGCACCAATTTCCTTATTGTTTATGCTTTTTAAGTAAGTCCTGAAACTATGCATGGGGAGACGGTAAGTATTGATATATTGATATATTGCAACATAGTAGTGGTTTTGATATTGGGTAACAAGTAAGAGTCAAGGCAGCAGTTACAGATACATTAGCGCCAAAACCTTACTATAGCAACTTAGTATTGGACCGCACCATCCATATCATGACACAATCTGAGAGTTTAGGTTTCGTTTGTCATTTAAGTGCATATGACAGGTTTTAATGCTTCTGAAAATGTGACTTATTTAGATGGATAACATCTCTTGCAAGCAATAATTATAATTTTATTTCAGTGAAGCAGCAATTTTAATGAAAAAATGTTGGGAATAAAAGTTGCTTTATTTGAATGTTTAAGCTAATGACAGGAAGTGGCATAGATAAAGGTAGGTAAAGTTCCATATCAGTTTGACTCACTCATTTCCCATACGTTTGTTAAGTGATGATGTCATCACTCTACTTCCGGGTCCAACGGAGTTGTTTGTTTTGTTTGTTTGTTTATTTATTTAACAGGGACAATGTGCAAAAAACATTAATTAAAGATGCTTTGCACCAGATTTAGCTTGAGCTAGTTTCCATCTGCAGTCCTGAGCAGGTGAGTTACAAAATGTACAATATAAACTATATTAGTAATAGAGCTTTTGCTCTATTCACTGTAATGGGATTTAGCTGATTTTAACCTGTTGTAGAGCCGACTTCAAGGCTCTTTCTAAACATCTGATCACACAGAAATATTACTTTTACTCCAGATTTTCCATCAAATTATTTTTAAAAATATCTTCATTTTGGAGGTGTAAAACCGTTTTTGGTCTTTGATCTGCTGTTATTTCAGCAGAAGATTCAGATAAAGTTGTGTGTTTTGCTGCGTTTATCAGTGGAGCTCTCAACAGTTTGGACCCGGAAGTAGCTAATTATTGTGTGTGATATCACACTTAACGCAATAGGCCACCGTTTTTCCATACTGAGATATGTTCTTACCTGAGCTTGACGAGGTGATGCGTATACCTGTCTGGTCTTTGTGCGTGCGCTCAGTCATGCAAAATGACCAAAGATGGTGTCAGCATTTAGCCTCTCCTCTCCTCTATAGGGCCAAAAGGAGGTGAAGTTAGAAGCGACCAAGGTCTTCCACGTTTCCCTATTTAAATACGGTTATGTGAGTAGTTACACGATCCAAGTATAGTTACACAAAAGCACTTTGATGTGGAAGTGCTCCTAAGGTGTTACGCCTTACAATATAGTACCCCTTTTTATCAGCTTAGAAAATCGACATGTTTAATTTTGTGTAACTATACTTGGGTTGTGTAACTACTAGGGGTGTTGAAAAATATCGATCTGATATATCGCGATATTACGTCACGCGATTTCATATCGATCCAAAAAGCGCCCGTATCGATATTTAAACATCTATTTTTGTGGAAATATTCATTGCAGCATCTCTCTTTGGTCCTGGACTTTTACTCCTTTCCGCTAGATGGCAGCGCACCGCGCAGCTCGCTTGAGTAACACTAGAATCTAGTGAGAGTTACACAGGAAAGTTTTGCCATGGAAAAGAAAGAGCTATGAAATGCTCCGGGGCTCTTTTAAAACTCTACATTTGGCCCCACTTTGGCTTTTACAGCAAAGACAGAGACCTGGATATTACGAGAGCCACCAGCTTGTGCATAATGTTGCTGAGTGCGTCGCCGCTGCGTTCGGAGAGGATTTATCTTCGTAGCACTAGCATGGATTTATCTTCGTAGCATTTTTTTACGGAATAAAACAAAGCCGAGGGAAAACTAAATACAGCAGGCTCATGTTAAACAGTCTCGCCACTGCAGTACTTAGTACAGTACTGGTTTCCCCTCGGCTTCGTTTGTGTGCTACTGCTAACACAAAATATTTAGAAGAGATTAGCCCTATAGTCACGGTGATGCCCGTTTTGTCAGTATGTCCCTGATCTATGAGTGACACCCGTTGTGGAGTAGATAAGGTTTTAAATGCCCCGTCTGAGTTATTAGTTATTGCTGTTCGCTAAGGACTCCCAACTATAGAAATACTAGAAAACGTGCATCCCAGTTTAGTTGGTTTAATTACTAGGTTTCCAAGAAATCTGTTTTCCTTTCAAAGTGACATAATCACCATACAACACCAGAGTCACAAGCATATTAGTGAAAAGCATTTATATCATAAGATAGGCTATATACAGGTGCTCGTCATATAATTAGATTAACATGAAAAAGTGCATTCAGTTCTGTTATTCAATTTAAACTGCGATATATGATAGACCATTACATGCAAAGTGAGATATGTATTTGTTATAATTTTGATGATTATGGCTCAGCTTGTAAATTAAAAATCTAATAAAATTAGAATATTTTGAAAATGGACTATAAGCTATAATCATCAAATTATAACAAATAAAGGCTTGACATGTCACTTTGCATGTAATGTGTCAATCATATATTAGTTTCACATTTTAAGTTGAATTACAGAATTAAATGAACTTTTTCATATTCTAATTATGACGAGCACAGATAGATAGATAGATAATAATCTCTTGGATTTGTATAGCGCTTTTCAAGATACCCAAAGCGCTTCACAGCTCATTATTCATTCACTCCATACTTGGTGGTGGTAAGCTACTGTTGTAGCCACAGCTGCCCTGGGGTAGACTGACGGAAGCGAGGCAACCAGTCTGCGCCATCGGCCCCTCCGACCACCACCAACCACTCACTCACTACATTCGCTAGGCTTCCTGGTGTTACTAAACGGTCTCCCATCCAAGTACTAACCAGGCCCTTCCCGCTTAGCTTCCAAGATCTGACGGGATTGGGCATAGCAAAGGCGGTATGATAGATAGATAGATAGATAGATAGATAGATAGATAGATAGATAGATAGATAGATAGATAGATAGATAGATAGATAGATAGAGATAAAATGTAGTTGACACAAATCTAATGAAGACGTACTAGTTTACTGAATAGTTGTTTCCAAAGTAGTAAAAAATAATCGCAATAATCGTCTAAAGCTTCAATATCGGGATATATCGTATCGCGACCTGTATATCGGGATACGTATCGTATCGACTGAGACTAGGCGATACACACCCCTAGTAACTACTCACGAAACCGTATTTAAATAGGGAAAGAGCTTGGTCACTTCTAACTTCACCTCCGTTTGGTCCCATAGAGGAGAAGAGGAGAGGCTAAATGCTAACAACATCTTTAGTCTTGACTGAGCACACGTAAAGACCAGACAGGTACGCATCAGCTCGTCAAGCTCAGGTAAGAACATATCTCTGGATGGAAAAACGGTGGCTTATTCCTTTAACAAACGTATTGACATAACATGGTTGGCGCGGCAACAGTTTAAAATTGTTTATCTCTATCTATGTCCTTCCTTCAGTGTCCAATGATGAAGTGAAACTATAAACATACAGAAATGGTCAAACAAAAGAAAGCTGTTTTTTTTTTTTTTTTTTGGGGGGGGGTTAATACTTATTTTGAAAATAAAATGAATGCTGGTATCAATAAAATGACAAAAGTACTCGGTATGATTCAGAAACATGTGGTATCGTCCATCGTTACCATCAACGAGAAAAGCATCTTATTGCAAAGGATGCGCTGTTCACCATTGTCCCCCCCCTTTATTGTAAGGCCTGCAGTGTTTGGCCAATGGGAAAGCCGGGGCGTGTAATGCGTTCACAAAGCTGAACGGTGGGGACAATGAAAGGTCAGCGTGGGGAGTTATTTTGTGGATTGTTACGAGTGTGCTTCCTCCCAGCAGTGACGCCGAGCTCGGAAATGTCGGATAATGTATGCGGCTGGCCCCGTTTCACCCCCGTTTCTCCTGCTGTTTAATCTCGGTGGAGGGCAAAGCAGATTTCCGACACGCCAGACCGCTATTGTGCATGGCTTACTGTACTCGTAGGCAAAATTAGTACATACTAATGAGGTTTGTTGTTCTAGCTTGTGCAAGACATCTAACTGAAATTGCCGAGTTAATCATTGTCTATTCATTGCACAGAGCTTTACTAAAAGCCTTATAGAAACAATGCACACAGTTTACCTGTTGCTTTTGTAGCTATTTTCCTGCCGATGTTGTACTGTACACACATGACTAATAAAGCCCGTGGTGCTTTGGTATTTTGGATACGAACACACAAGGAGCATCTGTATGTGCTACAGGGAGAGAGAGCAGGCAGCAACTCACGGCCATTTGATGAAAACAGCAAAGTTCCTCACAGTCACGGCGGACAGTGGACACAACATTAAAAAAAACACAAAAAAACGACTGAGCGCACATTTTAAGCACACAAAGAAAAGGTATGCAGAAACACGTGGCGGGATAAAATTGGGGAATGAATTGTCTGGTAGCCGTCTGGACGTGCGCGGTTAAGAGTATTGTCAAATTTATCGTAGACTTGAAAAGTGATTCAATGGAAAAAGGGTATATCTCAGTTTCCTGCAGGGCACTAAAAGGTTGTTTGATTTCACACAGTTCTATTAGCAAAACGGAGTCATTACTATTATTAATGTACATTAACACTAACAAAACACCAACATATAATATCCGGACTGTATTCTTTTTGTTGGGTATAATATTTTTGTCCCATAGAGTGTAGTGTAAAAATATAATTTGAGGAAAAGAAAACAATATGGCGATACCTACAGTCTGTGTTGTACAGTATTTGCAGGTGTTGTGAAACGGTTAAAGGTGTATTATGCAACTTTTTATGCAAAAAAAAGTTGATAGTGTGCATTTTGACCTTGTAGTGGCCCAGCAGCTGTATGAGAGGTCAGCATGACACCTTTACTTTCTATAACAGTGGTTTCTACAACGCTCCAGGATGAATTGTTTTGTAGGTTTTCTGGTGAGCGTGGAAAACCATCCAAACAATGATACTGGTGCCACTGTGACGGTCAAATACGCACAAACAACTTTTTTTTCCGCATAAAAAAGTTGCATAACACAGCTTTGAATGTTAGGTATCATGAGAGCTGGGGCAGTAACTAACAGTTTATGCTCAAATATCTTGGACTTTCAAGGCTTTAAAAGGGAAGAAATGAGCAGTGTAGCTTGAATGTCCATGTAATAGCTGTAAATTAACCAAGCAAATCCCAAATGAGATCAGCCTCATGGGAGCACTTTAAGGTCAGTGCACCCTCGGGATCATTCTCTCTCCTCCACTGTCAAAGCGGAGTGCAATGATCCGCCCCCCGAGTCTGTGTTTACATCCGCTGTGCCGGCGTAGTGTAGTATGCGAATGTGTGTGTCCATGTCCACGTGTTGTTCTATCTCTGTGTCTCTCAAACAGTCCAGAGCAGCCAGGGGACAGGTGAGGAGCCTGACCTTGCGGTATTGGACGGCAGCCTCTGTGGACATTGGCTTGTGTCCTATCACTGCCCACATGTCCGCCGGACTCCTGCCCGATGTTCCTATGGATTGGACTTACAACTATTGAACTAGACCAAATGTTGATCAAGATTCATACAGCAACAAACATAGATGCTACGGTGATAAAATATGGTCAAAAGCAATATTAGCTAGTAATAAAAGTACATCATTACTGTATACATTTCCTAAACATTGTTATGTAGCAGGATAAAAAAACGTAAACCCTCATGATCTTATTACACATTTCTAAACGGCTGTATTGGGGCCAACTGCCTCCATAGTTTCTTTAAAGGACTGTCGTTTTCCTCTGTTCTCGCTGCCATGACAATTTAGAGGCCAAGGTTATTCCAGCGCCCCAGCTTGTTCCTTTGTTGTGAAATCTTTCTCTACAACCTTGCCAGTTTTGTCCAAAGACTCTTTTCTCACTGAAATGGCCAAAATGTGTGTGTATTAATGGCTAAGCAACCCATAAGACTTGAAGATGAGAGAGACTGGCCACGCACGGACATTTGAACACTGTAGGCTTGAAATTACGACCGATTTTTAACACACACGAAGGCAGCGGGTGATATCACACTCTGGATAAAAGTAAAAAAGAACAATACAATTGTAGATGGCCAATTACTAAAAGGTGAAGGGACTGTCAATGCAGCTGATGTGCTTTTATGATGATTTAGATTCAGATCTTTTTTTTTTTTGACAATAGGACAGAGAGTGGAAGAAAGGAGGTATCCAGGCAAGACCACAGCTAAGCACACAAGTCTTCTATCCCTACTATTGCTCTGGCTAATGTTCATTCATTGGAGAATAAGCTGTATTATATTTGTCTGCTACGCTCTTCCCAGACGATGGTGAAGACTGTTAGACGGAGTTTCACAGGTGACCCTCAGGTGAAAAGCCAGGGGAGAGGGAGGAGGACAAAGATGAAGATGAGAAGGAGCGAGAGGGGGTGGCGCGGAGGGAGGTGCGCAAGAGGAAGAGGAAGGAGGAGGTGGAGGAGCGGATCAGTGCGGGACACCACCTCTGAAACAGGGACAAACCCAGGAGATGGTGCACAGTTTCAGAGGAGCAGGCAGTACGTTGGTTTCCCTACCTCCAAAAACATGCTGGTCAGGTTGGCCCACAAAGGCGGTGTGCAACATCTGATCTACTCAATTTCATTGTACAATTGTACAATGAGAAATAAAGTACTTACTTATTGTTATTTCTTTAAAGCCACATTGCTAAATTTTCCAGTATATACATTGCTATGTCAGCCAACAATACCAAACAAGCTCCTAATACTCAGCTACATTGTTGTTGTTGTTTTCAGATATGAAGCATTTAGAAGAGAATGTAACATATTAAAACCAAACATTTGGAAACCTATAGTTAAGTTCAAGCGGCAACATCTCAGTGGAGATAAATAGGCAAAGATGAATGTGAGTGTGTTTGAGAGTGCGCATGGGGGGACGACGGATACAAATTAGGCTACAATCTGGTGTGGCTCGTTCATTAACTTGCACTGTCCCGACCAAATAAACCAATAAATAAATAAATAAAAATAAGTTGGAGCCCCTGTCACAGAAAGTCAGGTCTTAAGTTTTTGTTTTCATCAATGAAAACATCGATAATAAATAAATCCTTGTAAATGTTTGTATTTCATTGGGTGAAAACTGCATGTGTGAAAACTCAAACTGCATGTGTCCAACACCATGGAATGGTAGGTACAAGGTCATTGTTATTTATCACTTTCACCTAATTAATTACACATACATTCCTCATTTTGTTGACTCATATATGGTACACTTCTTTTCAAGTCACAATGTTGTGTTTCTATCTTTTTGTTGGTTTAGCAAATACTCTCTGACAGTTGGCTGACATTTCCAGACGTCAGCAGACTTCATCTCCCCCAAGCCTCGATCCTTAAAGCATTTGTCCCTATGTCAGGCATTATTTGTGCTTCTATTGACAGATCAAACAGCGCGAAATGCCACCGAGCTGCCCTACCTTTCTCTATTGAGGCTGTCTGCGCATATAAACTAGCTAAACTGTCGGGTTTCTATAAAGGGAACAGACGCGCTAACAACCACAGTGACGCGTTGGCCCTAGTCCAGACACAAGCATTGTTTCGGAGGGAGTACATCTGGGACTGACTTCTCTGCAATACAATGGAGCTTTAGTTTGCCCTGGTGACAATGTAAAGACAAGTGTCTTTGTTTGGAAATGAACGATCTAAATTAGCCAGTGTTTTAATTAACTGAGACATTGAGATCATGCCTTAATGCACAAAATTCACCATTTGTGGTACGAAGCTAGGATATTATTGTATGGACACATGTTTAAATCTATATTTACGCTAACTGCAGTTGCAGCATGATACTGTAAAACAATCCCAATCTCTTTTGTTCAGATTTGATAGACATTCAAGGTACATTATTACTTTTTGAATCCTTTTGAATTGAATTGAAGTTAAGAGTACAGCAGGCGATCCTATATGTGAATTGGGTTTTTTCTTGTGAACTGGGAGTCAACTTTGACTCATGACTCAACTTGGAAGTTCAGGCAGAAGCTCTAACATGTGGATTTGGACTTGACTAGATACAGTGCATGAAACTTCACACCACATTGATTAAATTATGATTTTGTTTGATGATAATAAAGCTATGAAACAATGAATAATACTTCAACATGGACTTTATTTGAATGACTTCAAATGTAACAATGAGGAATTAAGAATCAGTATTGTATTTGGTAAGTAATTGGCAACAAACCATTGAAAGAGTCTATGAACATACATTTCGTGGTGTAACACTCGATCATAAAATCAGCTGGAAACCTCACATCATAAAATTAAAACAAATAATGCAAATATTTCAGCCCTAATGAATACATCTAAATATATTATTAACAACAAAGCTCTATATACTTATACTGTTCACTTATCCTCCCCCATTTAACATATTGTTAGAGATCTGGGGAAATGCTATAAAAGTAATCTTGACCCATTGTTTAAAGTTCAGAAAAAGGCAATAAGAATAATCCATTTAGCTGGATACAGTGATCACACTAATCCATTATTCTTTAAATCAAAAACAATGAAATTTGAGGACCTTACTGAACTTAAGATGGCACAAATCATGTTCAAAGCCTCACAAAAGTCGCTTCCTGAAAGAATACAAAATATGTTCTGTAAACGAGAAGTCAAATACAACTTGAGGGGTAAAATTAGTTTTGATAAACAGTACTCCAGAACAACCTTAAAAAGCATGTGTCCCACGGGACGTGGTGTAGAAATTTGGAAAAATCTAGATCAAAGCATCAAACTCTGGCACACTTCTACAAAGAATCCATATTCCTCAAATATGAACAGACATTGTGAGTGTTGTTGTATATTCTTTTGCAGTTGTTTCTTTATTTTGCTGTTGTTGTTTTTTATTACTGTTCTTTATTATTTGCTGTTACCTTGCCTTGTTTATGATTTGTAATGAAATGTTATTGTTTTTACTTTTGGGGTGGGCACTTATAAGCCTTTGGCTTCGGCCCACTCCTTTTGAGCAAATAAATAAATAAATAAATAAAGTATACTTGGCAAATTAGGCAGCATCTAAAGGACCGCAGTGGGCGAGTGAGGGGAGCATGGGGGGTGGTCAGTGTGATAAACAAAGAAAGGTGTCATGCCCTGATACTAGTGAGCTGCTCTAGTGTGCGGTGAGTGCTAATACACTAATAAAGTGTCAGGCTACAATACACACTGTAGCCTAACGTGTTTAAATGCATTGCTTAATGCTTGCACTTCCTCCACCTTCTCCAGGTAGGTATGAATGAGCCGCTCATCAGATCGCCATGCTGGCTGGTTGTCACCAGTTTGGGAGAGTTTGGCCACAGAGTTTTCGACCACAAAAGTGCAAATTACACTTGTTTACACAAACAGCAGACTTTGAATATCACACTTCACCACTACTTTAATTAAAAAACAC
Organism: Neogobius melanostomus; assembly: GCA_007210695.1. Lineage (NCBI taxonomy): Eukaryota > Metazoa > Chordata > Actinopteri > Gobiiformes > Gobiidae > Neogobius > Neogobius melanostomus. Next base: position 3,462,865 of record VHKM01000227.1, on the reverse strand, counting down.
TGACGTATCGATGAATTATCTACCAAGCAAAAGATACAGAGAAATAGAGAGGAGCAAAGTGGTTCAACGGCTCATAAACACATAAATAACGGAGAATAACCCCTAGTATGACACGTACAGTATTCTCCATTTATCGAAGAACCATGGTCAAAATCCCCCAGCTGGAGGATTGACCCATCGCGCATCTTTTGGGTTGATGGGGGACACCTGAGCACCCACCCAAGTAAAAAACCCTCGCAGAAATATCTTGAATCGAAACCCGGACCTCAGCTACCAGGCCACCGTCGGGCTGAAATCCATCAAAAGGATATGGAAGTTGCTTTCAAGTTTATTAAACTACTATAAAAACACAAATGCATAACGCACGGGAAATCACTTAAGCAATTGGGACATCTATGGACAATCTATAATGCCATCCCTATCTTGCGCTGCTGAATGTTTCTGCCCTTTAAGAAGGACACGCTCAGCTTAAAGATGCTCCATACGGACATTTACATTTCTATCCGACATTAACAAGCCTCCTGTCTTCTTACTGACTGCTCTTTGTTCTTATCGCTCCCCATAACCTCCTCGTGTTGACCTGGCATTTCACTTTATATATTTTTATTTTTTTCCGTCAGCGCCATCTTCCCTTAAACAAACAAGCAATCATAATAATAACTTTGCCCGAGAACAGACGGCAGGAAAGGCAGAGAACCGGATCAAATTTTAATCACTCTGTTGATGGCTAAGACACTTTCCGCCTTATGCATGCTAATGAGCGCCTCGGTTTTAGTGGGAAAAGGTTACGCGGAGTTGAGGGAAGATTGCCTCATTCGCTGTTGTTTGAGGTGCAAGTTGAAGAAGCAGATGCCTAAATGTCAAGCCCATTTGTTTAATGCTAAAGAACTGGCTGGCTGGCTTCAGAAAAGTCAGAGAGGGGAAATACATAACGCATGATGCAATAGCTGGAATTGATATAACTATATGGAAATAAACACATAACTAAAAGAGAATGCTAACCATAAGGCTAACATTAGCTTCATGCTACAAGCCAACATTTGATTCCAAGTGCCTTTTTTTTTTACTATTAGTGGACAATCTGCTCTGTAAAACATTCATGATGACCCTATTGGACTTGACTTTATTTGTGTTTATTATAGAGCCTTCACAATGCAAGTAGAACGCGCCATTGACTTGAATGTGATTTTCCAACATTCTACCGGTCATTATTTTCTGATAGAGGATCTCTGAAAACAATAATGACCGCTGCCAATAGCAACGGAGTTCGTGCTTGTCAGGTCTTTCATATCACTCCGCAAGTAGTAGTAGCGGACACTATCTCTGTCCCTGTCCATAAGAGAGAAGTTGGGGAAATCGCTGGTGAAGTTAACGGGAGTCCGAATTTCAACTTACCCGGAGATTCACCACCATTCCTCCTCTCTAACTGCACCGTAAACTAAGTAGCTAGGCTAGCAATAAGTAGCTAGCCGTGCTGCTACTAGCCTCGCCACACTGCCTGGAATCAACAAACGTTGCCAAACAACGCGCAACTTTTGGGAACTATTTACCGCGGAAATCATTAAATAAACCTTTCTGCCTTCATAAAAGTGTATGAAGTTTATTTGTGTGTGTACAGTTGGCAAATAGCCGTATAATAAGCGGGATAATGTATAGACCGCCTTACTTGTTGAATAGGCTTATTGTGCATTGAGCTGCCTTGTGTACGAAATGCGCGGTATAAATAAAGTTGCCTTGCCTTGCCTAGTCTGCCAAAAGAGTGCAAAAATAATAATGTCTATTCACTTTATTCCGGAGGTTTGCGTGGGCGCTGCCATTCATTGTGCCCCCCCCCCTTCTCTCGTATTAGTTTACATAGGGCTGCAGACGTCAAGAGAAAATCAGTTACTACACGGACACAAAGCCGTTTCAGGCCGCCACAGAAACAGTGCAGTGTTGATGACTCGTTGGTGCAAATGAACATCGGACATTTTACACAAATCAATCTACTGGGCATCATATTTTTCCTCGTTCTACACTTAGTGAATGGAGCTCTACTGGAATATCATGATAAAGGAAGTTCCGATCCGTGGCATAGAGAGGCAAAAGTGAATTCCTTTCCCCTTACTAGGCCACACCCCCTAGTATGGCGCATTGCTTTGTATCTATAAACCCGATTTTTGGACAGGGCTGTTGTATTTTAAGTCTTGTAACTTGATTTTCTTTGTATGGAAAGACTTTATCACCAGGGGTTGTGTTGGTTTGCATTTGCATGTGCTAAACACAATATACAAGACTCCATTTTCAATTTATGCCATGCTAACAAATCGATGGTGCCTCCCTCTGCTTCCAGCTGCAGTCACAAACTGTGAGCTACTCCTTAGGTCGCTACTTGTGTGTTACCATGTCAACCAGTAGAAAGCAGAACTCCATGCAACAAGCTGTACTGTACTTTCTCCCAAGCTCTGAAATCATGTTACTGAGCTTTATGATTATTATGATAAAGCTAGCTACTAATGTAAACAATTTATGCTACATTTTGGTGCAAGGCAAGTTACATTACATACTGGAATAGTGCTTGCTAAGACATTTGCATCAAATCTTGTGTATCAGAGCGTATTACTGTGCAAAATGGTTATGCTATTGACTTGGCTTTTTCAGACACTTCCCTCGTCAACAAATCTTCCTATCGAGCAGCCATGTGAGATATACAATGTTGTACCAAGTGACCTTTCGCTAGCCCAGCGGAACATCATTGCAATTTATGTTTCATTTTAAAACAGAAACAGAACCAGTGATATGAGAGGGCGGAATGCGCCGCTGAATGGATCAGCTTTCATCAGAAACTTTTAAAGATGTCAACAATATGATGAAAAGCATGTTAAATATATCAACGCGACACAGCGTAACATTTCTCCCTGTAAATACAAGCGATAATTTAGTGTAGGTGAACACGTGCCTTTATTTCAAGTGGCTAAATACGAGGTTTACTACAACTTTAGGTCCTTTTCCAAACTCTTTATTTCGCCCTTTCAAAAGTCCACGGTGTTGCAAATCACCATAACAGAACCGAACATGTGTGACCTTGTTTTTGTGCGGGGGGGTCGCCAAAAAATAAGGTCACACTCTAATATTTTGTCGGGATGCCTTTAGCTTTGCTTTCGGCATGCTTTCATGGTACATTGCATTAATTGTTCGCCAAGATTGTTGTGTATTGGTGATGGGAGAGTGTGACCATTGTGCAAAGCCCTCTCCAGCACATCCCAAAGATTCTCAATGGGGTTAAGGCTGGACTCTGTGGTGGCCGATCCATGTGTGATAATGACGTCTCACGCTCCCTGAACCACTCTTTGACAATGTGAGCCCGATGAATCCCGGCACTGTCATCTTGGAATCATGTGCATCAGGGAAAAATAAATCCATTTAATGGAATAACCTGGTTGTGCAGGAGATTCAGGCAGTCAGCTGATCTTTGGGCATATAACCTCAATGTGACCAACTGCAGCAACACCATATCATAACAGTTAGTTAATATCTTAACCCCCACCATAACCAAACACATTTTCGGTATTACTCAAATCTGAAAGCTTCTTGAAAAATAGCGTCAAAAAGCGACAAAACAAGACTTTAACAAGAATGAAAACAAAAAGCATAAAAAAGTGGGGGGGAAAGCAACAAAAAGGCAACAAAAAAGCAACAAAAAAGTAACAAGAACACAGCAATGAAGTTACAAAAACATGACAAAAAAGCGACGACAAAGCAGCAAGAGAATCTTACATCAGTTTTGTAGGTCTTAGCTTTCAAATGAGGCGTTACACCAGCCTATAGTCTGTAAGCTCCAGTCGATAAGCTTTCAGATATGGGTAAAGCTGAACTGGAGAAAATGTCACACAGGTGTTAAAAGGTTAAATCCAGGTGCCCAGCAGTTTATAAGTCACCTATAACTACATGCACCATATAAGTGACAGTGGATTATGTCACCTGATTAAAAAAAATGTAACAAGGAAAACTGAAATAGATTCATAAGCTTGAATTCAAAATGAAAGGGCAAAGATGACTCAAATCAAGGACATCTGAGCTGGCCTTAGTGTTGCATTTGATCATAATGCAATAGGCCTGCGGTTCTGAAACTGTGAGCCCAAAGTCGGCGGTAAACATGTTCAAATCAAATATTGGTACTGACAACAATGGTGATGTTTGATTTTTTTCCCATTCAAAATACACAAAACATTACCTTTAAATCAATATCTATCAAATTGGCTGGCCACTGCATTTGATGAGGCGCAGAATTTCTGTTGCGATTTAAGGAAAGTTGTCACATTTTGCCTCCTGGGAGAGCACACATGGGGAAACACAAACACAAAGCACAGATGGTGGGAATGTCAGTGAAGAGACCTGGCCAGGCCCCAGCCCCCCTCACTGTGAAGGGGGTAATGTCGGTGGTGCTTCTTTTAGTGTGGGGCCTTGGCAGCTCTCCGTGAGACTCCTGAGGGAACTATACACATTAATAACAAGATATGGTGTACCCGTTCAGGGCCGTGAAAATAATTGTAGCCTATTCTACTAAATCATGTTTTAGCGGTTGTAGATGACAGCGCCAGCCCTCCGTATAAATCAACAGGTTTAGTTTAAGTTTATTTATTCATTTGAAACAGAGACAGTGCACAATATACCTAAGCCCAAACAGGAGAGATGCATTATGCCAGGTCTTAGCAGAAGTGTTAATGTCCACCTGTAGTCCCTGGGCACGCTGATATAAACAATTGTTGGTATATTTACATCACAAAATATTTCAAGTGGCAGATGATTTCACCATCGATTTTTCACACAGTGGTCACAGTTTTCTCATTTTAGTTAAATGTCATAAAGTAATAAAACAACTAAAGTAATAAAAACTCACCCTGTATGATGCTTATTTTCGATTTTATAACAACAGCTGTCTTTCTCACTCGTCTTTCTCACTTGTTTACATTGGCATGTTTGGTATCCACGTGTAACACGAAAGGCAGCCGAGACGACGTAATCCAAATATGGTAATTTCCTTTTCTGGGAGATAGTGGCAACTTAAGAGGGGAGACAAATACAGACCAGGCAGCCGTCACCAAACTTTAGGGCAGTTTTCTCAAAATTTATTTTGTTTTCATCATCATCTCCACTCAAGTAGGTCCTACATACTTGTGCTCAATATTTTGAAGTTTTTCTTATTTCATTCCTTATTTCTTGAGTTTTTGAAGCGCAAATGAAAAATATGTGTACCTAATATATAACAAATAAAGAAATTTAAACCTGGCTCTATCCATTATTTGGATTTTACTTTTCTCTTTGGAGGATTTATAGAAATGTAGTGGAGTAGAAAGCATTACATTTATTTATTACACAAAAAATGTAGCTCCAGCTGAATAAGGACTTCCTTTCTACTGTATTATAAAACTTCTACAATCTCAGCCTCAGATACAACCACATGGAGACTTACTCACTCCTCGCTGGTGATGAAAAATGCACAATTAGCCTTTTACTTTGAGCAGCCTTCGTATATCTATTGGACTGTCTCCTTCCCTTTCCACGAGCGGCGGGCTGTGGAGTCTGAGGCCGCCTGCTGAATAAATCATACTGTATCTTCCCGCGCTAAGTTGTTTCTTGTGTAGCTGAGTGAATGATAGATGTACAGCGATGCTAACATTGTACAGTGATGCTAGCACCGCACGGTTAAGCTAACAGAGCGGTGTCCTTGGCAGACTTTAATAAAATGAAAGCACTGCCAATAAAATTGTGCTGTCTCGTAAAAGTGCCCCCAAAACACTTTTTATTATTACTTATGGCCTCTGTTATTTATAGATGATAAATGATGTACTTACAGTAGTAACAGCAGTAGTAACATTTATGTTAATCTGAAATGCTACAAAGTCGGATGAACATCTAACAACTGTTTTACTCCCAAGGTTGTGGCACTTTTTTAGATTTTATTTTTATTTATTTTATTTATTTTTTTTGGGGGGGGAGTGGTTAGCATTGGTTAATGGCAGCCTCACTTCCATCAGTCCACCACCAGGGCAGCTGCGGCTACATATGAATTTTACACCCTCTCAGTATAGGGTGAATGAATAGTACTTAATATTGTATCGCAAAAAATACTGTATCGCGATATTAGGCGATGCAATATTGTATCGCAAGAAGCCATAATATATCGCAACATCACTAAAGTCTTCGTCTGACTGAGATCGACACATTTTCTGGCAACCTCAGCAAAAACAAACAATGCATTGAACTAGCATTATAGGCTTCGAAACATGAACAACTTTTTTATCACTTCAAACTTTGTGAATGTGAATGATTTGGTAAAGAATATCAGTAAAAGTAATATTGATCTGGGAGATGTGTTCCTGCATAACAACAGTGCTTATGAAGTTCTGTCTGTTCAGTTGTTGTTGAATTTTCCTTGTATCTAGTCGGTTTTGTTCATTAGCTTTTCATGTTATGTCAGCCAATAAAAACGGTCTTTTATCACTGATTAGCGTTTACCTGAGCTGAACATTGAAATTTGGTGTTAGCATCTCTAAAGCTAAACTTTGTTGTTTTTATTTTATTTTATTTTATTTATCACACACAGTTTTTGTTTTTGCTAGCATTAGTATGGGGCATTTCTCTCGCAATTACGTTACTTCGAGGACAACGACAACTCACTGTAAACTCAAGAAAGTAGCAGTGCTTCACCTAAAATAAGGTCGCATTAAACGATAAATTAACAATTCAGTTGATTTCCGCAGAAGGGTGCATTGAGAAGCTTGTTTTGACCTGAGTTCCCCAGTTGTTCTCCCCAGTTGAGCGAGCGTTCTTGTGCATAATACTGTAATGTGGTGCTGCACGATTAACCTTTGTCGAATCCAAATTGAGGTTTTAGCTACTGCGATAACGTAACCTCTAAGGGCTGAGTTTTTATGTGTTTGTTTTTTTTCTGTCTTGCGCCTCCGCCATTTGAGTGAAAGACATGTTTGCAATGTTCAAGTCACTGCAGAAGAATCAAGTTTGTATGCGCTGCAGTTGCTGAAAAAAAACTCTACGTGTGTCTCGCGCTGTGCAAACGGCAAACTATTCTCATCGCTAGCAACAAACGTGTTTTTGTCACGTAATATCATTTCATCGCAGAGCGGGCAGTCAAAAAATGCCTCCGCTCATCATCGTACGTCTCCTTGCATTAAGCTGCATCTGACATGTAACATCTTTACAGCAGGTTATTGATGTAAATATGAGGCGGATTTTCATAAAACAAGCAGTGTTTGCAGCTTGTGATTCAGAGAATGCATTTATGTCACTAAATAGTGAGGGAGAAAGAGTGTGAGATCGTGTGGAAATATTTCTATATATGTTTTTTGTCATAATAGGCTTTAATGATTATATATGCAACTGTGTTGATTGTAATCTGTGCTTTAAGGTTCATTTTGAATTGGGCAGACACTTTACTGCATCATTGTTGTCTTTACTCTTGGTATCCACTGGGGGGCAGTGTGTTAGAAGGCGGAGTCAGATAGCGCAGAAGAAGTGCCGATAAGGAGACGCCTACTTCCTGTTTCTATAAAAAGCCCATGCACGGGGCCCTCCCTCTCTCTCTCCCTCCTTGCTGCTGGATCAACATGTGTCCCTTGGACAGCCGCATAACTTTTGTTTTAGTCTGTAATGTTAGGAATAAACAATGATTTTGATTTTAATAGAACGAGTCTCCATCCTCTCTCCATATAAAAGAATACGCCAACAAGCGCCATGTTTATTAGAAAAGATTAAAACTATAAGGATGTTTTTCTGTCAACTCCCTAAAATGCCTATTTGCCTCTTGCAGATTTTTGTCTTGTTGCTGCATGTAGCTGCAATGTAATAACTGAGTACCATGACGTTTAACAGCAGTTTTAGATGTATACCTACAGCTCAATTGCATGACAAATAAAACCATATAATATTAGAATCGCAACTAAAATTGCAATCGCAATCAGAAAAATCCCAGTTAAGTTGTTTGTAAAAATCGTGCAGCCCTACAGTAATGGCCTGATTTACAAGGCGCCGGGCACTAAATTGCAAGTACTTAAAATGAGTACATGCCGCTTCATAGCGTTTTGCACCTGATTTATCTCTAGAAAGGTTTTATATTATTACTGCCAGAAGGAGGAACAAAAATCACTTTAGCACACACCATCTATGTTTCATTATGTGTGCAACCACTCGGACTGTAATAAGACATGTGTTGCTGTCTGTTGCCTTTTTGGGCGCTGGTGCCCTCTAAGGACGGTTATGGAGGGGGGCATATTGAGGGGAAAGCACAGCTCCGCCGAGACTCCTTTAGCCTCATTTCTGGGCGACCGGCTCCAGGCAGGCCTCTTGAATATTTCACAGCCTCAACTCAACCGGCGTGAACAATAAATTGGCCACAACCGATGCCGCGGTGCAGTTTGGCGGCGTTTGATCAGTGGACCGGGGCTTGGCGTTTGGGGCGGCGGGCGTAGAAGCCACGTGCATGCTAATCTGCCGCTCTTACAGTGTGACGAGATGCAGGCCTGACAAACAGGGACTTTGAAGTGTCTAATGAAGGGCTGCCTGTGCCGATGACCTCAAAACGCTGCGTTGCTTTGAACGCGTTCGCCGTCGCCATGCGGCTATTGGAGTGGACAGGTTGGGGAACACGGGTCTGTCCGTCGCTGATAACGCATGTGTAACCTGCTTTGTTTGTCCGTGAGCGGGCCGTGGATGGACTGCCAATATTTAATGACTTTTACGCTTGTTACACGGTCGGCGTTATAATTGAGCTATATTTTCACGTCCCAAGTAAATTCAAATCAATTGAGAGCAGAGAGGATGCTTGAGTAACTGCAGGACACTTTGGACCGTTAGTAGCAAAAATGATATTTCAACACAATAAAAGAAAGTGGAATTTTGAATCTGAATCATTTACAAAATGCACTCAATGTAGCCTTGCAAATTGTGTTTAATGTGTTCATAACTCATTCGTGTGGCGCACAGAGAAAATAATGCATCTAGAACTCATCTGTAACACTCTAAAGCAGGGTGCCCAAAGTGGGGCCCGCCGAAACAATTCTGTTGGCCCGCCAAGAGTGACCTACTTTTGCGCCATATGGTTAATACTAACTCTCCCATTCATTCTCAATGGTAAATATGGATGCAGTACACTTTTTGGCCACACGCGTCAACTCGGGGGCGCTGTTTCATTCCTTTCGCAAAGTTAAAGAAACACTGTTGTGGTGTCTTGGTGTTTATAATAGAGCTTTGTAGCATCAACTTTCCCAGTTTTCCAACTTTTATTGCAAAGTTTGTTGACATCAACATAGGTCATGTTAAAAAAAAGAATTTATGCTGAACTGACACTTTCAAATGATCTAATGTGGCATTTTCTTTGAGTTAACAAATGAATGAGGTAAAGTCATGTAGGTGTGTAGATCAGGTGTTTTTTACATTTTACATATTGCTACAATTGTTGATTTGTTCTACTAAACTAGGCTTTTGCCATAGTTAACATTTGGTTTAATATAGCATGGTATTTGCATAGATATAATCAAATGCAAATGTATACCGAAAATAAAATAATGTAACTATTATTATTTGCAGTTAAATGTGTTTCACGCTTGACATCGCCGTGTTTGGCCCGTGACCCACAGGCACTTTTTCATTTTGGCCCTCGGAGACAAAAAGTTTGGGCCCCCTGCTCTAAAGACTAAGTGGAGGCATCAAAGAGATAACATGAATCCTTTCCCTAAGATAATTGAGATTAGTTTTTATGCTTTATTTGGAAGTAATCTCAAACACATCATTATCACTATCGTCCAGGGTCGTCCAGCTGTCTCCATTTATCAGACTTTGTTATATTAAGTGTCCCTAACCTCCTCCAGCTTCATATCATCAAGTTACCCACGGCCGTTCAGAGAATAGCGCCGCACCTTATTGGCCCAAATAACTTTATGATTCCCCGCGTTACCCATAATGCCGTTCAATAATTCAGTTGCGGCAGCCGTTGTAGTTTGTTTTAATCTGTCGGAGTGGATGGTTGGGCCGCTGTGGAGCTGCGACGCTAATGCGGGAAAGGAACGTGCTCCGTCTGATTGCCCCGAGCGCAAATGGAATGCAGGTTTACTTCAGGTTGTGTACACTGTAATTATCTATGACTAATAACCACAATGCATTGCAGTGCGAAACAGGAAAAAAACACAACAAAAAGCCACTTATGGCTTAATAGTGGGGTTTGGTGTTTGCTAATGTGCAGTGCTGAATGTACTTGAAAATGGGAATGTTGTAATTTGCATAAAAGTCATTGTTCCAAATGTATGTGCTATATGTTATTGGAAACCTTACAAAGCAAATGGCAGATAAGATGACCCTGTGTGTGCAACCACACTGTACATAAGGACCACGATTGAGTCTTAGTTAGTCACTTTTCTGTCTTGGAAAATGGAATATTTCTCTTCCTTTGTCACCTATCTTCTAGAACAAACATAACAGGAACAGGAAGTTAGCATCCTGTTTCCTGTCCTTGCTTTATTCCTATGCGGAGTTACTTGTGTTTTGTCAGTGGATAGTCACTTACAAAATGTTAAGAACTTACACTGGATGTTAATACTCCACCAGAGAAGACTTCTGTGTTTATGAATGGAGGTAATTTGGTCTTGAGGCTTGAGGCTAACGCTAACATTGTTCGATCCCGTCAGACCTTGGAAGCTAAGCAGGGAAGGGCCTGGTCAGTACTTGGATGGGAGACCGTTGGCAACACCAGGAAGGCTAGGAGAATGGAGTGAGTGAGTGAGTGAGTGAGTGAGTGGTTGGTGGTGGTCGGAGGGGCCGATGGCACAGATTGTAAGGCATTATTATTATTAACATGTAGCCAAACAATCATTAGCATCAAATTACTACGTCAAAACAAACTGTGGTTCAGATGATATAGCGGGTTGTCTTATAACCGTAAGATTTATGGTTTGAATCCTGGCTGCATACTGTTATTGTGTCATCGGGCAAGACACTTCACCCACCTTGCCTCCGGTGTCACACACAGATGTACGAATGAGAGTGAGAATGGGTGAGTGGTCCTTGAAATGCCTAAAGTAGGTGGCAAGGCCTTTTATTAAAATGTAAATACTTTTTTTAATTATCATATATTATTTTGTTGATTCCATGTCACACACAGCCCATTTCCATTTTAGTGCTGTATGATTAGGCCTCCCCAAAGGCGTTATCCCGTCACATCACATCTGGAAAAACATAATTAAATTTATAATGTGCCTATGGGGGGCAGGTGTAGCAGACCGTGCCTACATGTATGTGTGTCTCTTGTGATAAAACGAATGTGCAATTTCTCGATCAATTAAACACATAATAACAATGAACAGTAAGCACCAGTGATGCTATTTGTCATCAGTTTTGTGAGCTAATCTACTCTGTCTGACTCATCCAGTGATGTATTCAAAGACATCTTATCCAGTAGCTCTCTAAGCCTTTTCCAAGTAGCTCCCCGAAGGCGTTCTACATTGCTACATAAGCTGATGAATCAAATTTGATTACTGTCACATAACTCTTATCTATCAAGTCACATTAAATAAGTCATTTCTCTTTCTGCACTAAAATAATCAATCTATTCTTATTTTCTTTCTTTGGGTTGACATACTACATCACAGTTGCAACTGTTTTTTATTGTTTTGTTGCATAAGCACAAGAGGAAGAAGTGTTGGCATTTTCCTATAGCCAGACCTACATGTGTATATCTAGAGTTATTTTCTGCTAAAGTGTCCTAACATAGTAGTAAAACCTGAATAAAACATTGGACCTTTAAATGTATCAGGCATAGTTCAAGCATACACTATAGGTGAAGACAGAGACCATCATTTATAGTAGATAAAGGTTGATTGGGGTGGTGGGGTACAGGACATTCACTCAGAACAACGGGCCTAACCTTCAGACCACGAGCGGCCATTACAAGTCCCTGTGAGCTGGATCGATACGGCCGTCCCCCGGGGCCTGATTAATGCGCACCTTTATAGGGAAGACAAACATTGCATCACAAGATATATTTGAGAAGGGGGTCCAGTAGAGCTCATCGGGTCTCTCTTAGGTAGTTAAACAAATAGATGCCATGTTTTTGTTCGGTACAAAAAGCAAGACATCCCTCTTTGGGTGTGAAGAAAGTCTCTTTGGAAAGTTACAAGTCAGGGCCTGAGGAGACGCAAGAACACTCTTAATAGAGACACAATTATGAGTTATTTTTCTCCGCCAAAAACAACCATAATGAAATAAACGCTTGTATTGTATTCTATTTGCTGGGGACATGCAATGAATACATATGCGTTCGTATCTTGCACCGCTTCCCAAAGGTGACCGCTCGACCTAAAAAGCATCCATTCCATCTTAAACACAGACAGCGTGCGTTAAATAAATGCTCTGTCCTCCTGTGCACATACACACACTCACACACATACATGGATGATTTCCCCCGGCTGTAGCGGCAGATGCAAGCATGTCCAACTGTTATTGATGGAGGACTAACCCGCACCCCCCAACCCGACATGCTAGGGACTGATGGACCAAACTGCTCCACCACGGACGCTCAACCGAGTGAGTATGTGAGCATGTTCCCCCGGTCCGAATCCATTAAGGAGAATTCATGTCTCTGCTGCAGAACACTGATCGAAGAAGACGGGGCAATGCGAATCCGCTGAAGGTTTATGTTGAGACGGTATATGGGGGGGGTTCAGTGGATCACAACATAATTTACGCGGTTATGCTTCTTGCCGCCACCTACTGGTTTTAAAGCAGAGCATGCATTCTCTAGATAAGGATGTTTGCATACTGTAAAAGCCAATTGCACAACCATACTGTACATAAGGGACAGTGTAGTCGGGTGAGGGCATATTCAGTCTTTGGAATGTGGAATTTCCCTCTTCCTTAATCATTAGTAAGGGAGGCTTACTACTGGTACTGTAGTTATGTAGTTACTGTAGTTATGAGAGGGGAAAGTGCAGGAGTGGAGGCTTTAACAAGGACAGTGGGGAGGGGTCAAGTTGACAGGAGGAGATTTTGGATTTCTGGATAAGGGTGGAGATTTGGATGACACATGGTAAGGTGAAGGCAGAAAACAGGTGGGTTGGAGCTGACAAGGATGGAGCAGGATCGTTAGAAGATGAGGGAGTGAGTTGCTGGTGGATGTGCTGGATTTTAGAGGTGAAAAATGAGGCCAAGGTATTGCAGAAATCAGAAGAATAGAGATGAGACGGAAGAGAGTCAGGAGGTTTTGTGATGGTTGAGATGAGTGAGAAGAGTGCTTTGGAGTTATTAGAATTAGAACTAAATAAATAGATGTCAGTTGTCAGTTAAAAGCTAAGCTAAAAAGGTGGGTCTTGAGCCTGCTCTTAAATACAGAAGGACCAGGATCATTAAGAAATTTAAAAAACATTAAAAGAACTTGAAAAGTTCTTTTAATTAACTTTTAAACTTTTGAACTGATTAAGCCGGAGTAAACACGGTAGTACAGCGGTTAGCGCTTGTGCTTCACAGCTAGAAGGTCCGGGTTCCATTCCCCCCAGGGACGGGGCCTTTCTGTGTGGAGTTTGCATGTTCTCCCTGTGTCTGTGTAGGTTTCCTCCGGGTACTCCGGTTTCCCCTACCACTAAAAACATGTACAATAGGCCAGGATGAATGTGAGTGTGTTTGAGAGTGCGCATGGGGGACGACGGATGCAAATTAGCCCAAGGCTACAATCCGGTGTGGCTTGTTTACATCCATATATAAATCCAAATATATGGATTTGGCTTTGGAGATAGATGTATGTATGTATGGTTTAAAGGGTATGATATTCATAGTTTAGTTTAGTTTATTTTCTTATTTGGTGTCTTGCACCTAAAAGGTGCCCAGCCCGCATGGGCTTATAAGACACAAAAATGCAGGCAGACATCAGAAAAACATTAACATTAAACAAAGAGTGTCCTCTTACGTTGAAGCCAAGCGCTCAACAAAAACGTAGATAAATAAAATGGCTTATACTTGAACAAATACTTAAGCCTCTCCTCATCTGATAATTCAAACAAATGTACAGCAACATCAGACAATTTACAAAATAACTGCCTTCTCAAATCATAATATAAAGGACAATAAAACACAAATGCAGTTCGTTTTCAATATCATCTAACTGGCACAAACAACATGTCCGCTCCTCCTCTGGTACCGAATGGAATCGACCCGTCTCCAGAGCCAGGGGGAGAGTCCCAGACCTCAGCTGAGCACAGACTGACCTCTGACCTCTGGGCAGGTTCAGGGTCACATAGGGCTCAGAACCAAAATGATCTTTTATCAAAATATAAGTTCTCAGCTTTGGCTTACACAAGACATCATTTAACCATTTATGTTTATATTTTTCAAAGTAGACTTTTGTAATTTCTCCAACATTACATCTCAACTTGTTTCTAAAAATAAACTGGAGATCAGCATCAACAAAAATATTCTCCATCTGCGCACTCCAGCCATATCTATTAGACAGGTCCCAATTAAAGATGTGTTTGGACAGTCTTGTGTCAGACATATGATAAACCTATTCCATAACCGTACCATGTCACAAACATCATCATTTCAAATCAAGATATAAAAAAATGGTATGGTCAAAGTACCAGAAGGAGGAAATGGGTACTTGATTGCTAATGGGTATTACAAAGTGCTGTGTACTTTAAAGGTCAGATCTAATTAATAATGAAGTATATTGTGGTTGTTACTATTATACTATTTTTATTGGTTTATTTGGTAGGGACAGTGCAAGTTAATGAACAAGCCACACCGGATTGTAGCCTTGGGCTAATTTTCATCCGTCGTCCCCCATGCGCACTCTCAAACACACTCTCATACATCCTGACCTATTGTACATGTTTTTAGTGGTAGGGGAAACCGGAGTACCCGGAGGAAACCTACGCAGACACGGGGAGAACATGCAAACTCCTCACAGAAAGGCCTAGTCCCAGGTGGGAATCGAACCCAGACCTTCTAGCTGTGAAGCACGAGCGCTAACCGCTGTGCTACCGTGCCGCCATATTGCAGTTGTTATTGCCATTGTTATTGCTATTGCTGTTGTGTTGTTATCATCACTATTTTAACTTTAAACTTTAAATGTAACAGTCTAGGATTAATACCTAACAATCTGTGGATTATTCTTAGAATCAAACTTAATCGATTCAGACAGCAGTACTGCTATTGATGCTGATGGTAATATAAAGGAATTAAATTCTTAGAAGTAAACATGCACATATCTATGTACTCCGCATTCAACATAACCCGTAGTATAGGGCAGACATGTGGGGGCCGGCAGCTCGAGGAAACCCTCTTCTGGCAGCAGACTCCTAAAATGTGTCTCTTTTAATGCATAGTATAGGACACTTAACAAATGATGGTCCGGTTGCTCGGGGGCTGCTCCCCTCTGGCAGCTGGTCCAGTCACAGAAAAAAAAAGAAAAGAAAAGCCCCGAATCCCTTTTAACACATATCATTAAGACCATTCTTGTTATCATGAACATCAATCAGTCTGCGATTACTGTACCTTTCATGAATAAATGTGGAGTATTTTATGTATCATTCAAACACTTTGATACAGAGTAATGTTATATGGGTTGTAATGGTGATGGTGAATAACGGTAATGCCAACATGGTAATGAATTCTGTATGGGAAACAGAAATAATACACTGGTTGTAGCGTGTGAGATACTGTGAATGTTGACCTGGTATAATGCAGTGTCGCATTTGTTAATATGTAACCAACTCGGTTGATAGTTGTTTTGTAAAATGGTAAGAAATATGCACTGTTGTTATTTATTGTTATTTAAGTTTATGAACAGGGGTGGGAGTCAATAAGCTTGTCTTCTTCCCACTCCTTTTCGAGCTTGAATGTAATTATTTATTTATTTTTCTTTTTTCTTTTATTATGTGTATATATTTTTCTGTTTTTCTTTTCTTGGCTTTTGTGCCTTGTTGTAGCTCGAAATAAAAACTCAAACAATTATTGCAATAGTTGACAACTATTTTGGTTAAGATACATTATGCAACTTTTTATGCGAAAAAGAAAAAAAAAGGAACCTAGTTACCCAGCGTGTGTATGAGTGGTCAGCATGGCGCCTTCCATCACAGTGGCCTCTAGGACGCTCCAGGATCAATTGTTCTGTAGGTTTTCTGGTGAGAGGCTCCGTCAGCAGCGGAAACCTTCCAAACAATTGATCCTGGAGCGTCCTAGAGGCCACTGTGATGGAAGGCGCCATGCTGATCACTCTTACAGCCGCTGGGTCACTACAAGGTCAAATAGGCACAAATATCAACTTTTTTTCCATTTAAAAAGTTCCATAATGCACCTTTATGTTTAAACCAGTTTGTAAATAAACCTTCTCAACTCCAGCGCCTTCCCCATAAAGTCCCGGTCAATGTCAGTGCAGCCTTCAGTCATTAATGCCCAGTGGCTGAGCTCTGGGGTTCTTAGCTTTCAAATGAGTAATGCCGTGTTCACACAAACTTGTCCTAAAATGGCGTCACTTTTGCTTCATGTGAGGAATAGTTTGCGCTTTCACAGCCAAGTGATTAATTGATTAATCGTAAACATGATCTGTAGATCAATCGATTACCAAAATAATCGTTAGTTGCAGCCCTAAAGTATTGACTGTAGGGTCTACGTCAGGGGTGCCCAAACTTTTATCCTCCGCGGGCCAAACACAACCATTTTAAGCATGAAAAACTATCAACTGTAATGCAACTCAGAGACAGTTCCCTTTGCGTATTGTGTCTTTCATCATATCAAATGAGATACTTTTGAAACAACATTAACTAATTCAAAACATGTCGGTACGCAAACGCTGTGACCCATCTTCAGATCTCGGAATGCTTAACCCAAGATCAGGCCTTTCTTTTCCAGTATTTTCTCTCCCCCCTCCCCCCTTTACACAAGTTTAACTCCACTGTAAATTGCCTTTTCAGAAGTGCTACAGCAGTACATCAGAATCCCCAGTCATGAGCGTAGTCTCTCATCTCCTCTGACTATCCCCCAGACGTACATATGTATTACCATTTTACCACAACAGCACATCAATCACACATGTGTGTGCAATGAACGATTTGCGCCCCTCGGGCATTCAGTCCTTCTCACATCCATATATTTACAATACGGCCTCTCCTGTAAATTATTTACATTCATCACATTCTCAAAAAGGTTAAGTCGTTTCTTGTACGAGCCTGATTCCGAAACAAAATGCAACCTGGCTAAATGCTTAAACTTGCTGATGCTCTGCGGTGCATACCTGATATAAATTGTGCCTGTGGCCATAATTATTAGCTACTTTAAGCGAAAAAGAGACCAGTCATAGCCTAATGCTAATAAAATACAATTCCTCAAGCTTTTTCAAAAGACAAAACACTAGATAAAAGCAACATTACCTTCACAAAAACGTCTGTCAAATGTTATCCAACGGTCAAAATGTAAAGCTATCAAGTTTTAAAATGTCTGAATTGAATTGACAGACTGGCAGGAGTCAATAGCTTCCTTGGCCCTTTGTGAGACCATGGACAAGATGAAGACAATGACCATGTCCATCAAAACTCCACCTTTGGCCTGGGTGCAGTTAAACGATACCAATGAGGTTTAGGTACTACTGGTATCAAAACAATTTGCTATCAGAAACTAGTCCCAAAAAAGTCTTTTGATGCTTATTGGGTCGTGAGGCAGTGCTAAAGACAGGTTTTTGGTTGTTCAAGCTCAAATAAATGTAAACAAAATCATCTTGTATGGAATAAATCATTATCTTTGTTTTACAGTTGTAGACAATGAATAATCAAAAAAGTATTCTTCAGGTACCAGCACAGGCATGTAGTACTCAGTTACATTTGCTCAAGTGCATGCGCATGAGTCAGTTTTGAAGAAATGGTACTACTAGTACTACTAGTTTTATCATACAGTACTTTTTACTCTTACTTATAGTGAAGTATCTGTACTCGTACTTGAGTAAAAGTCCATAATTTAGCGGCATATGCTTCATTTTTTCTTGATACATTGTGTAATTCTGGCTGTGTGTAATTGTCCATGGTGTTGATGATGCACAATGTGTAGTGCTTGTGTGGAATGTTGCCGTAGGTTGTGTGTGAGATCATACTAATAAATTGTTTTACCATTTGATAGGCTAATAATGATTGTTGTTGCTATTGTGTGTTGTTTGCTGCTGGCAATCTACATTTTGATCGGGGACTACGGTTGAAAACTAGCTTTAGAGCTAAAACTGGCACATTTACATAAATGTGGATTAATGTGCATTGTCCCTTTTCAAATAAACGTATGAAAAAAAAAGAACATTTGGATGTAGTGTGTCTCAAGCTCCTTGTTCTTTTGAATTGTTTGTTTTTCTGTATTTTCGTGCCATTTTCTTTGTAAATATCACGATTTCCACATGATTTTATGTTTTGTTTCACACCATTTATGGCGACATTGAAAATAAACCAGACTTTTTCAGTCACTCAGTTAATAATATGTCAGGATCCTCTGCACAGGTGTTGCTTTGTAAATAATAACTGTATATTTATCCTTATAATGTCTGTTTGAACTGAATGACCTGCCCTTGCACCAAAATCTCCGTTCTATTGTGCAAGTCACAGAACGAACATTCAGATGTTATTAATGTATGAATTATATCAACATTTGTTATGTAAGTATGTAGCCTCAACCTTTAAATTGTTTTATGTTTTATAATTGTTGTTGGCATTATACACCTTGCCCAGGGACAACAGTTGAAAACTAGCGTTGCAGCTAATACTGACACATTTACAGAAATGTTCATTAATGTGTACTGTCCCTGTCAAATAAACTAATAAATAAATAAATAATAATACATTTTATTTGTAATGCACTTTACATTTGACACCAAATCTCAAGGTGCTACAGTGGACAACATAGTTAAAAACAATACAGTATACAATATAACACAACATTATGTTAAAAGACTGGACTAAAAAAACAAACAAACAAGCATTAGCTGTTTAAATAATATTGTGTAAAAAGGTGGGTTTCAAGTCCTTTTTTAAATGCGTCCACCGTCTGAGGGCCCTGAGGTGGTCCGGGAGGGCGTTCCACAGGCGGGGGAGCAGCGACTTCAAAAGGCCCTGTCGCCCATTGTTTTGAGCCGTGTCCTGGGCATGACCAGACGGTGCTGTTGGCCTGACCGGGTCCTGGTTGATGTGTTTGGTGTGAGCAGTTCGGTGAGGTAAGTGGGGGCCGCACCGTGCAGACAGTGATGGGTATGAAGGAGGACCTTGTATTCTATGCGGGACTGAATGGAGAGCCAGTGCAGTGTGAAGTTACTCACAGTCCACACTGTACAAATAATAGACGACTCCTCCTCACTCCTCCCCGTTTACCATAATGACCACGTTCGAGGGGGAAATCATGGCGAATTTACAGACTCCTCCTCCCCAGCTCTGACGAGGCATGTTCCTAATAAGGGCATAAGGGCGGGATCTTCACTGTAGACTCGGCCCGTGCGTGACGTGTAGCTCGCGCAGCTCCAATGCTAACAGTCCGACCCTCATTAAGTACGAGATTTCTAAAATTTATCCTAAGATAACCAGCCCGGTGCCTCTGATTGTGTCTAACCCAGCGTAATCACAGGAGGAATATCTAGCTGTAGACAGTTCCAAAAATTAGGCACCGGGCATTAAAGTTGTTTTTAATGTGTCTAAAGTGTAATGCATTCCAATGGGGACTAGCGGCTATATGGCGGTACTACAGCAATGGCGGCCTCCAGTGTCGTCGTCGCAAAGCAGAGCAGCCAGTAACATTTTCTCCAAGTACAGATTACCTTTACTTGAGTACTGGTTTGGGTCGCTACTTTTTTACTTATACCTGAGTCAAATTATTTCAAAGTAACATTACTCTTACCTGAGTCAATATTTTGGCGACTCTACCCTCCTCTGGGCACCAGTATCGTAAACCATGTATCGTTAAAGTGCTGGTATCATGAAAATAAACTGAAAGGTAAAACCCCAGCCCTACATTTGAAAGTGCCTGTCTCATCTGGGCAAAACTCCTCGGAGCATTCAATAATGTGTGCCCTTTCGTATAGGAGCTACTCGAAAACCAGTCAACATGCACGCTTGTTTACCCAACTTTATTTGCTTTATCGACGCTCAATTGAGCCACGCAAACGCTGGAGGGCACTGACAACTATTCTGACCATGTGCGTCTATAAATAAAGCAGCCCCAGTCGGCACAGGCTGGGGCGCTCACTTTCACCCCATTGACAAACAATCAGAGGAATCTTACAGTACTTCCACCTGCATGACGACACGGCCATTGTTTCGCGTCAAGATGTTATGTATGACAAAGGAAGAAAAAAATAATAATAATCCGTTTGGAACCCTCGCTGAGAACACACGGGCCCGGCTCATGAAGCTTTTATATGGTAATGCAATCGATGGGAGTGAGGCGGGCACCAATCAGAAGCGTTTGATTTATGTTTAAGTGACTGCGCGCGGGGTAGTCGCTTGGCAACCGCCTAATGAAATGGAAGCGGCGCCTCGGCTATTAACAAAAAGGACCTTCGCACCTGTCTCTCTCGCCGCCGCCGCCATCCTGCGATTTGAAGCGCTCACCGCTGTCAAACACTGAAACCGGAGTGAATAAAACCCAAGTGGCCGCCAAAAAAAAAAAAAAAGGGATGGGCGTAAAAAGATAGGTGGGTTATGACCGTGAAAATAATATCAAATTATTGACAGTTGGCACATTACGTGGGAAGAAAGAGATAAAAGCATATGCATCTTAAAGCCACACTGTGTAACATTTCGTCGAATAAAGAGAATAAAAGACAAGCGATCGTTTAATTGCGAGTTTTTTTGTTTGTTTGTTTTTTGCCATCCCCTTCGACTTAGCTCTTAACTTTCCAGGGAGCGGGACATCACTGGCTCGTTTCCATGGAGACGATGCTTTTATATGATAATCCTCTATTTGTTTATTTGTATATAACTTTATTATACTGGCGCTGCAAGTTTAGACGTTATGCAGTGTGAGTTCGGCAGTTCCACCGTCGAAACATGTCACCCCGAATGTTCCGCGGTGTGGCTTTAAAATCTCGCCCTAAAACCTCGATCCCTCAATGCAAGTGTCAACGCTCATTTGGGCTGTGACATCATCTGCACACCCTCTCTAACTTCCCCTGCCCGAGTAGTTTCATCAACAGCAGGAAACGCAGATCCCTTGAGTTTCGTAGAATAGCCGTAGAGAGACGCGTAAAAGTTGCCCCCCCCCAAAAAAAAAAAAAAAATCAGCCACGGCGCGCAATGACGCACGGTTGGAGACGGAGGGGATCTTTTGGGAACGAATGTTGACTGACAACTGTTACTGTGGAAACCAAGGTCCAGCGCGACTACACGTTTGCGGACAAGAATACGGATCAGACGCGCTTCGATTATCTACCGTGACAAAGACAAAAGCGGTGGGGAGCGTTGGGTTGGGGGGGGGTCAAAGGAGCCACGTTTTACATCTTGTTTTCCTTTTTTGGGGGGGTACTTACAGCAATTGGTGACGGCGAAACTGTTGGCCACTTCCAGATTGTCAATGTGAGGCGTCAGGCGAAATTCCTGGGTGCCAAATTGAACCATTCCTATCCGAAACGCGCTGTACTCCTGGTCGGCGCCCCTTGGGAAAAGACCACCTGGAGGGGGGTAAATAAAAGCAAAACATGTGAGAATTGTAGAAAACAGGGACGGAAAAGTCACTATGCGCCGTCTTGGCTTCGGTTCTCCCACCGATTTGGACGCTGGGCGAGCCTCCGAGCGCGCATCCCCATAGAACCAAGAGCACGGAGATGGATAGGCTGACGATCTTCTGCATGTTGGTTTTGCGAATGTCCACATCCACCGGGAGGAAGGTGGAAGAAAAAGGAAGAAAAAAAGAGGGTCCACGCGTATTGGGGGGTTAGATCCCGGGCATAACGGAGGCTCGAGGAGGCGAGGAGAGAAGAGAGGTGTCTGAGTGAGTGGTTCGCGGCAGTGCAGGAATGGGTGCCAGCTCCGCGCAGCTCTGAGCGCGGCGACTGTGCGTGCGCTGCTCCCCTCCTGTCCGCGCGGCGATGTCTCCTCCTCCTCGCCGTCCTCTTTCCTCCAGGCTCCACCACCGCTCCCCGTCATGAGGTGGTGCTCCCGCGCTTCAGCGGACTTTATTATCCAAATACATGTATTTCTGGGCGATAAACAATAGTCAATCTTGGTGTTTGACACCTGTTTGCATCCGTGTTATTGTCAGAGGGCATGTCATGCATAATTGTGGCTAAATTATTGGATCCTTCAAAATTGCTATTGTAATTGCCACAGAGTCCAGGGTCTTAACCCCACTGAGAATCTTTCGGATGTACTGGAGAGGGCTTTGCGCAGTGGTCACACTCTCCCATCATGAGTACAAGATCTTGATGAAATATTTATGCAACACTGGATCTTTTGACATTGCAGAAGTTTATTTAAACAATGCCACAGTGAATGAGAGCTGTAATCCAAGCTAAAGGCGGCCTGCCCAAATATTAGAGCGTGTGAACTGCTGAGAAAGGGCCGAATTGAAAATTGACTTTACGGTTTTATTTGTCGAACATTGACCCCTCAAAAACATACCTGAAGTAGTGTTTTGTTTCATTTTTTTTTTCAGGAATGAGCAGCTGCAGTGAAGGTGTGGCTTGAGCTGGGACTGTGATTGGATGCTGCTGGTGATGAGGATGCTGTTGGTCTTCCAGGTTGAATTTGCACATAAGCTTCATTTGTTGTAAAAGCTTGAATAAAGTGATATTGTCATGTTTGCAAAAAACAAGGAAAAATAGATCCAAAAGTAGAGGCCGCACAAACACTATTTATTAACACATGTAGGAAAAAAATAAATAAAACCCTCCAAACCTACAATTCTGAAAACAACAAGCAAACTTACTGACGAACAGGACACTAGAAGTTAAGCAGACCAAGATACTAGGGTCGTTCCAGATGAGACGGACGCAGTTTTGACAGCCGTGCACAGAGGCACTGTGCATGCTGGTTAGATTTATGTCCGACTTGCTCCAGACTCGCTCTGGCACGTGGGGCACGGAAAGATCGTGAGACCCCAACGAGACCAGCCGTCTGGGTCAGCCGCTGCATTTCCCCAAGAGCTACTGCAGCGGCTCCATGGCTCACGCACAGGTGATTGGATACGAGTCTGCTGTGATCAGAAACCTGCTCCTCGCTCAGCGGTGACCCCCTCCTCTCTCCTCAGGGCAACAATCTAATCAAATAAACTATGACTGCAACAGTTAAAGTTATGTACTGCCCCCAAAAATAGACTTCAAGTGTGACGCTTTTCCGAACAAGCAAGAGGAAAGATTTTATCTCACAAACTTGACCAAACTAACACATGTGAAAGTTTTCTCTGATGAAGAATGATGTCACTGGAGTAACAGACAGGGGTAAAGGGAGTTAGCTCTCGCTGTTCTCTGGATGTGGCACTGTTGCGCCGTCTACTCTCGCTGATCATCCAGGCGAGCCCCAACCGCATCTCGAACGACTCTGATGTACCAACCAAGACAAGAGGAAACACAGGGGACTGAAACAAGGAACAGGTGAAACACATCAGAATGGGGCAGGCAATTGGTACAGGGGAAGTAAAGCGAAACCACAGGGACAGAACAGACATGTCAAAATAAAACAGCAAGAACATGGACACAATGGAGACCATGACAGTTATAGCACTTCTCACAATGCGAAGAAGATTTTCAAGTTAAGTAATGCAACAAAATCCTGGGAATGCAGATCAAATAAATCCCTTATTTAGATTTCGTCGCTGAAAATATCGGCAATACCTGTTGTCGACAGATAAATCTACTGGTTACATTTTGCTTCCAAAAGCTGCAAAATGTAACCAGTATTACCCTTTTTGTAATGAATGGATCCCAAAGATTTGGCTGCGGATAAAGAGCTCTATATCCCGTCACAAGGTCGTCCTTTCCTGTCACACTTCCTCCTTGTCTCCTCTTCCACTTCGTCCACACGCTCACAGCACGTCTTAGCTTCACATTTGGGAGCAGGGAAATATTAATGAGTGTGGCGGAAAGGGGGCGCGAGGAGGTGAAGTTAAAGGACGAACCCGACACAATCACAGATGTTAACTCCAGAGGAAGTCCCTATTCATTTGTATCCAGGTCCAAAGAAGGACTAGTATTCATTCGAGACTTTGACAGCTCAGACCAAAAGTGTTTTTGCACATTTTCAAATTGTCAACTCTAATAGTTCATGACATATTTACCCACAGCCAGTGAAAGTTGAGAAATGTTTTGTTTGTGTAGAGAATGCCCTTGATCTTCCCTGTTCCCTGCGGTAAAGGGCGCTTTGGCCCAGTTTCATTTCCATTGCCTCCCATTACAGCAGACATTAAACTGAATAATAAAGCAACCTTTTGTGTTATCACTGTCAGTTCTCTGGCAGACACAGCTTTCGAAAGAGTGAGAAAGAGAGGATTTTATCACTTGGTTGCAGTCATGTTTGATACATGCTTATACAGTGGGTTGCATAAGTATCGGCCCCCTTTAACTTTTCGACATTTTGCCATGCTATGGACCATAAACATAAATATATTTAAGTGAAATTTTATGTGAAAGACACACGCTAAGTGACACACAATTGTGAAGTGAAATGAAATTGATACATGATTTGGAATATTTTTTATAAATAAAAAACTGAAAAGTGGGATGTGCATAAGTACCGGCCACCCTTTCCTTTTAGTGCAACCAATTGCCTTCAGAAGTTGCCTGATTATTTATTATTATGTCTAAATAGAGTCTACCTGTGTGTAATCTAATCTCACTTCAAATACAGCTGCTCTGTGATGTCTCAGAGGTCTGTTAAGAGACTATTGGGAGCAGACAGCATCATGAAGTCCAATAACACACCAGACGGGTCCGAGATAAAGTTATTGAGAAGTATAAAGCTGGGTTAGGTTATAAAAACATTTCCAAAGCTTTGAACATCTCTCAAAGTACAGTTAAATACATCATCCAGGAATAGAAAGAGTGTGGCATCATTGCAAACCTACTAAGACTCGGCCATCCTCCTAAACTTACTGACCGAACAAGGACAGCACTGACCAGAGCTGTTACCAAGAAGCCTATGATGACCCTGGATGAACTGCAGAGAGCTACAGCTCAGGTGGGGGAAACTGCAGGACAACTATTAGTCGTACACTGCACAAATCTGGCCTTATGGCAGAGTGGCATTTTTAAAAGAAAACCATAAGAAATACCGTTTTCTATTTGCTAGAAGCCACATGGAGCCACGTGGTGGCTTCTAGCAAACAGAAAACGGGACTTCTTATGGTTTTCTTTAAAAAAATCGCTTGTTCTTGCCACTCTGCCATAAGGCCAGATTTGGCAAAATGTCGAAAAGTTAAAGGGGGGCCGATACTTATGCAACCCACTGTACATGCATTTCCAGGTGTGTGGCTTCATAATGCCACACAGTTATTAAAACGAGGAGTGTTTTTATACACTTTAGACACTTTGAGTCCGAAAGGTCTCAATGAGGACTTTGATTTGAGACCTTTTTTGTGAGTGTGACCGAGGTGAGCACTTCTACTCCAGTGCTTGTGTCGTCCTCACATACATCACTGCAGTGTTGTGGTTTAATCTGGTTCTATTCCTCGGACGCGTGATTGGTACATATCCTGATTGTACATAGATTCTGTAAATATTGTAAATACTTATGCTGTGGGATAAAAAAAACTGTATAAGTTTACTAATATGTGATGATTACATGGTGGTGTAGGCCTGAGATGTTATGTGTATTGTGTATAATTTTGTCACGTGATGACCTAATGTACATGTGTGTAGCCACTTGTTTCATGCCTGATGAAGGGCGAACATGCCCAAAACCTTACTTTGTGGTGCCAGCAATAATAATAAAATACATTCTCAGCTCTTTTTTTTTTTTTTTTTACTCCTGCTGCTGATATCTGGCAACAGACAGCACAGTAGTGCAGCGGCTTCAGATCAAGATGGTCCCGGGTTCCATTCTCAACTGGACGGGGCCTTTCTGTGTATGTTCTCCCTGTGTCTGCGTAGGTTTCCTCTTGGCACACCGGTTTCCCCTACCACTAAAAATATGTACAATAGGTGAATCCAGGTGATTCTGACCATCAGCCTGGTTTCACATCTGGAGATAGGTCCCCACTGCTTCTCACGGGTTGCCCCAGTGGCATTGAAGGATGGGTCAAATGCAGAGGACAAATTCAAGTATGCCTTCACCTCAAAGTAATTGTGATCATCACTCACGATTATACTTGCCACAAAGACCCAGAGAGCACATGGCCATGTAAACAAAGCAGCATGTGGCTACAAAGCAGAGCCATTGCAGTCAGTCAGTCCAGCTACACCACATGACTTTGCCAAAGATCTGCTTCCACTTTTAGAGTATTACAGTCTGTAGTGTCAACAGAGCCTCGGTCAGGACCCGTGTCCTCCACAGTAAACACCCCCGGCAGCTCACATGAACCCTAACTTAGCTCTTACCTCTGTAACTCCTTTTAAGATCTAGCCTTGGATACAGCTAGAATGTCAGGGCATTCTCTCGCTGTTCTGCACACAGCTTTGTACAGCCTGGAGCTCCGGGGCTGTGGCTAATACTGTAATTAGCTAATGTTAGCAGTGGCTTTGCTGATTTTAAGTGGTGTCAGTAACTGTCCCGATGGTTGATTTGCATAAAATCCTCAGGTTTCAGTTTTTTAAGTGTCGGCTCTGCTCATCTGCCGTGAGGTGTGCTATTTTTGGATGTAGTATCTTGACTTTAATGACTGGAGATGGAGATTCTTAGCTTGATAATGTACACTAGCCAGAGGGGACCAAGATGGCGGCCAAAACAACAAAAGTCACATGACCAAAAAAAAGCATTAATATTAAACAGGTCCTAAAACAACAGCCGATTAACATTTGAAGTCTTCTTCCTCCGTTCCTGATGAGATCAAATGTGATATTCTTTCTATGTCACTATAGTTTTAAAGAGGTGACCTATTATTCCATAAAGTTATCTAGACCCAGCCTTCCATCTGAAATGATGAGCACACTGTATAAGCTCATTGCATACATGTTGACACAAAGCTTCAGCACTCACCGCCTCAAGAGTCTAGGGAGACTCTTAAGACCAATACATGGTCTTTTTGCATGCACATTTTAATAAAAGGCTGATCCCACTTACCATTGTGAACTGGTGGACTTAATATTTAACCAAGAATGGATCAATGGTCAATGGCATTATCTCGTGTTCAGTGTACGCATGCAGTGGAAAACGTGGAACAAAAAGCTTTGCAGAGGTTGTTTCAGCACCATGGACAGCTCTTCCACTGTTGGACCCGCTTCTTCATCTCATTTCCTCAGTTTTCAAACAGTGACAGAGGAAGCGCAAGTGCATACGACCAGTGTTCATGTTTTAATAATATACTTTTGCACCAGTGAAGTGGAAGTTCATATAGAAAACTTGCAAAAACACTTATGATAGAGGCTGATTCATGGCACAGTTTCGGAAATGATACCTCTTCGAATGTCACAGTCTCAGCACAAGGATAATAAACATCATGAAATATGTTACACCAGAGACGACTGCCCGGTGGCACAGCAGTTGGCGCTCTTACCTGCAAGTAACAGGTGAACATATTTTCATATTCGCTACATGTCTACAGTACTATTGTACTTTGTCAGACTTAAAGTGATAGTCTGTAAGTTTAAGTGTTTTACAAATCTCGTCGATTGCGTATAAGTTACCGTCTGTGCCTGCAATTTGACATAATGTAAGTCATGTGAAAAATCTATATATTTTCTTTTCTTTAGTTCCTCCCTTTGCTGATTTTAGCCGCTAATCAGAATCTCCGGGGCCATCACTTTGACCAATGAGATGAGCTCTCCTGTGAACCGGCCTGTCAGGTCCAATCAGGAGGGAAGAGGGGGAACTTCATTCTTTTCTTTTGCAATTACCCTCCATCTATTCATTTTTGCAGTCGCACAGACGTTCACTTTAAGATTGTACTGGCTGTTCTAACAATGCACTTCACCCATCGTGGGACAAATACAGGGTTTGAGGGTGAGCACAGCGGATGCTAACAACCCATAGCATGCTAGCATGACAGCGCTTCATCATTAGGTTCAGACCGTATTATATCGCCACCATTTTGATTCAAAGACTGATTTTAATACTTGAAATAGTTTAAATTGAGAGCTGATATCTTCATCTCAAATGGTGGCGCTTAGGGCAACACACGGCAGGTTTAGTAAGTATTGATTTTTCATGCAGGGGTCGAAGTGGAGATTTTTAGCTAGTTTCCTCCCTTAACATCTTAGTTTTCATGTCAGAGTATACAAATGACAAAACTTACTCAGTACAATGCTTATCTTATGATGTTTTGTCGCTAGTGAGGCGGAGATATCCAGGAAGTACTATATCGCTTCACGCATTCATTCATAAATATATTACCGGTCCATCATCCTGGTACAAAACTTTAGAGCTGGTTTATAAACTTATAATTCGTTTATTCTGAAAAAAAACTTTGTTACCAATGTCAATATGAAATAGAACCATACATTTAACCCCCACATGAACTGAGCACATTTTCTCATTTTCTCCAGTTTGCTTTACCCAAATCTAAAAAGCAAATAAAGTGGCAAAAGAGCGACAAAAATGAGACGAAAACGAGAGTGAAAATGCAACAAATGTGCGACAAAAAGGCGATGAAAAAAACGGACAAAAACGCAACAAAAAAGTGACAAAAAGCGATTATAATGGGGCAATAATGAGACGAAAACACATTAAAAAGCAGTGAAAAAAAAGTAAAGAAAACGGCAACATTGTGGCAGCAACGCAAGGAAAATTATCCGTTAAGATGAGTTGTGTAGATTTGGGTAAAGCTGAACTGGAGAAAATGTACTTGGTCAAGGTGGGGGTTAAGAGGTTAGATCCGGCTCTATCTGTTTTTTAGATTTCCATTGCTGAATATATAGGCAATTTTGGCCATCTTTGTGCACAACATGCCTTATTTTTATTTGAAAATATAAAATGAATTTGCAATACTTTTCCCCCTCATATTTATATCAGTAATGTTCAGCAAAAGTTTCAAATTGATATCTTAAAAAAAAAGAAAAGAAAATCCCACATTCAGCTGCAGCGTCTCGCCATAACCTCACAAGTGTTTCGCCGACAATAAAGGTTAGCTCTTGGATTCCTTTGCCATTGTGTCCTTTCACGATTATCGTTTTTTGCCAAAGCCATTTTTCAAAGCCGACTTCAGCGGCAACCGTGTCCCCACTTTATCTCCAGACGCCATTTTTGAAAGTATGAATGCAAAAAGACCCACGCGGATTTATGAGTTTGTGAAATGTCGTTTGGTTTGGGGACATCTGCTCAGCCGCTTCCGCGCGCTAGGAAGGGAATGTTTACAGCGTCAGAGAACACACACGATTTTCTTCACGCGCGATTTATGGGCCGCACCATGGTGTTTTGGTTCTACCATCTGCTCCAGACTTTGTTGAATGAAGATGTGCTTAAGGAGAGTTGGGGGTAAAAACATAATAGACAAGTGATTTATGCTGGGCCTGCAGTACATGGAGGTAATCATTCAGAAATCCAATTGACCTAATAATGCCTTTATTTTTAGCAACGTCTCCCAGAATACTCTAAGCACTTTAACAAGAAATGACGAATTGCATTAAATGACCCAAATTTGCCACAAAATGGATAGATCTAGGTTTAAATCTGTGGTTATATTTTTATGATATATCAGATTTAAAAAAAAAAAAAAAAAGATGTATTTCAGAGGGGATGTTGGATATTATGTTTAGTTTTTTTTAGCTTTCTTATAAAGGAAAAAGTCGCCTTGTTTTTTTGGGTGCAGAGCTAAAGAAAAACAGGCTAGGATAAAAATAATGAAATATCCCTCTGGAAAAACCTTTAAAATATTGTTAAAGGTACACTATGCAACTGTTTATGTAAAATAAAAGTTGATATTAATACGTATTTGACCTTTCAGTAGGGATGGGTACCGTTCGTTTTTTTCCGATACCACTACTTAAACGATACCTGCTCTTCGGTGCCTTAACGGTACTTTTTTCGATACCTATGTTATTTTTAATTCAATTAAAATAACGTGTATAAAAAATATCGTTCAAGAAAAAGTCCTAAAACAGCACAACAGAAGCTCCACAGGCCGCAGCAGCGTCACCTGTAACTTCGTATTTTGAGCACAATTTCTACTTTAAGCAGCGTTAAAAAAGAGAGCAAGGACGTTATTACCTCCTGAGCTGCAGAGACAGATCCACATCAGGACATGGTTTCTTTCAGCCAAAACTTTCTAAACACACTGCGCTTTGAGGAGCGAAGGCACTCCACACATCAAAGATCCTTACATACTGTGAGCGCTCACTCTGCCACTAATAATTTACCAACACTGTACAAAAAATACAGAGTGATCACTCACTTTTCCACAAACAATCTTAGATATTCCCCTCGCTGCAGCTGCTTGTAAAGTTGTAAACAACAGCACGTAAACTCAGCCTCTGTGTGTCTGTCGCTAAAGGTAAAGACGTCTTTCTTGTTCTCACTGCTCTGTTTTGTTTTTCAATTTGCCTAAAAACTCAAGTTTCTTATTCAGTCCTGGTTTATAACTGGTTTAGTTTAGCTCTGGGCTTTACAAACGGTGTATGTCCTGGTTTAGCCCTGCCTCAGTCCTGCCGCAGACCGCGGCTGAGCCATCTCTTTTACAAAAGTTTAGTACGTTATAGCTTTGCTTTGCTTTAAGTTATAGCTACTGTACAGTATAAGTTAGTTTTGCTTTGCTCCATTTGCGCTGAAGCCGCTCATTATCTGCGCACACGTTCACTCGCTGCGAGTCATATATTGACGTCTAGAGAGAAAAAGAACCGAAAGTTGGCACCGAAAGAATTTTAGTTTTTCGATACAACCCCCGACCTGAGCTTTTCGGTCGGTACCAAGTAGGCACCGTTTAACGGTACCCATTCCTACCTAAAGGCATAATGCCTTTACTTACGCTCTAGGGTCAAATGTAAGTAAGTTTTCACTAATGGCCGCTGGCTGCTCTGCTTTGCGACAACGACACTGGAGGCCGCCATTGCTCAGCCATTGCTGTAGTACCGCCATATAGCCGCTAGTCCCCCATTGGACTTTAGACACGTAAAAACAACTTTAATGCCCGGTGCCTAATTTTTTGGAACTGTCTACAGCTAGATATTCCTCCTGTGATTACGCTGGGTTAGACACAATCAGAGGCACCGGGCTGGTTATGGTAGGATACATTTTAGAAATCTCCTACTTAATGAGGGTCGGACTGTTAGCATTGGAGCTGCGCGAGCTACACGTCACACAAGGGCCGAGTCTACAGTGAAGATCCCGCCCTTATGCCCTTATTAGGAACATGCCTCGTCAGAGCAGGGGAGGAGGAGTCTGTAAATCCGCCATGAATTCCTCCTCAAACGTGGTCATTATGGTAAACGGGGAGGAGTGAGTATTGACGGTCTATTAATATGTCTATGGTTTTCACCGGTGATTGAAGCGTATCCATGGTTACATACATTCCAAACCAAAAATTGGTCCTGAAGCATCATTGGAGCCACTAGCATGGAAAGCATAGGTGCCAAGCTAACCACCCATACAGCCACTGGGTCAATGAATAATGAATATCAATTTTTTTTTTTTTTTTACATGAATAGTTGCATAGTGTGCCTTTAAGTCCAAGACTGGCAAGTTTAAAATCTGTAGGAGCTACTAAGGTGGAGATGTTGTTGCAAAAGTGTAAAGAAAACCTAATTTTTGAGAAAAGAGTTCCTGCATATTTCTCCCGTCTTTAGCCGCTTTAGCTGTATCCCACACAGGAAATGACCATACTTGGATTACGGCGCCATCTGCGTTGCCTTCCTTACTGCACATGGATACCAAACATGTCAATATCCGTGAATGAATACGCGTGGGAAAGACTTAGGAGCGCTGCAATGTTGTTATTTCCACATAATTAGCATCACAAAGGGTTAGTCTGGCACTCTGACATGGGACTGCGGGTGGAAATTAGCCTTGAGCTAAATCTGGCATATTTACAGCACTGGTTGTCTGTTAATTAATATAAATAAATAAATTCAATTCAATTCAATTAAAACAAAGGGAGAAAATCTGAACATTCCACTGCGTGAATGTGCATTTAAGGCGAGAACTGCAGTGCCTCGCCTTAAATACACATCTTTTCATGCTAAAACACTAACAAGCGATCCTAGCAGTGGAATAAAATGTGCTTTGTAATGAGACATATGCTGTGCGTTTTTTTGTCGATCGGTCTAGCCGCACAGCTGTTGCTGTTTACATTACATTGAACAGCTGTATGTGTTTATAAAGATGACTTTATAAACACATTGTACAACTGTTCTGAAGAAAATGAAAGCTAGAAATGTGTGAGTAAAGCTTATGCGTCTCCTCTTTCATTCATCATAAACAAACAGACAATCAGATCCGGTATTGGGTCTTTCACTTTGTAATCTGTTGCGAGCCCGAGCCTATATGATTGATAGCTCATGTGTGCTCCATGTGTGTGCGTCCTCGCGAAGGCTGGACACGCTCCGCTGCTCTCTCTCTATATCCCTCTCACCTCCATCTCACCCTCATTTTCATAAAACATATCAGGCAGATGATATCTCCCTTCGCCTTACACAAGTGCCTCCGAATGGCCCCTCAGAAGTCGCTATCAAGTCATCGTAATCAGGGGAGCGCGGGTTTCACTCTGTGCGACTCGGAAGAACTCATGAAAGTAGTGAGGGTTGAACTGTTCTGATCTGGGGTTGCTGCAGTTGGTTCAGCAACACCAGGCCCGATGTTGCGGGAGTTTTTTTCTAATTGCCGACTGCAGACCATACGTTTGCGCAGATTGGGGGGTGCTCTGTGAAATCTTCAGCTTCATAGTAACTGGGCTGAGCATCCATATATTCAGGGATGGACGGTGTTTAACTCACAGTGGTAAAAATAGTTTGGAGTTTGTCCTGCAAGCGCTTAAAGTGCATATGAGTGATTTTAATGCACTTGAAAATATGACTTATTTAGATGGATTACATCAGTTGCAAGTTCATCAATTGCGTAGTTATAATTTGTTTCAGTGAAGCAGCAATTTTAATGAAGAAATGTTGGGCAGAAAAGTTATTTTTATTTGAATTTTTAAGCTGCTGACAGGAAGTGACATAAAGGAAGGTAACAGCATTTTTGGCTAATGGGCCTGATAAATAAGTATGTTCAGTAACTCTCTGTTGAGTTTCAGAAATATTGATTGTCGTATTGAAGAGTTTTTTGTAGTTTCTGCGGACCGGAAGTAGAGCTGTGACTTCACCACTTAACAAACGTATAGCAGTTTGACTCATTCATTTCCCATTGACTTAACATGGTGGCACGCAACAGTTTAAAATTGTTTACCTTCTTCGATGTCACTTCCTGTCTGTGTCCAATAAGGAAGTGAAACTATAAACTTCACAAAAATGGTCAAACTAAAGAAAGAGTCCACATCTTAACCCCACTGAGAATCTTTGGGATGTGCTGGAGAAGGCTTTGCACAGTGGTCACTCTCTCCCATCACCAATACAAGAGATTGGTGAACAATGAAGGCAGCACTCTTTTGACAAAGCAGAAGCATAAAGGAACAGCCCACCGTTTTTCTAACTGAGCTTAGACGAGTTGATGCGTAACTGTTTGGTCTTGCGTGCCTGCGCTCAGTCACACAAAAAGACCAAAGATGTTGTTAGCATGTAGCCTCTCCTCCTCTCCTCTATGAACACACACAGCTCTTCCACATTTCCCCTATTTAAATACAGTTACATGAGTAGTTACACGATCCAAGTCCAGTTACACAAAATTAAACATGTCGATTTTCTAAGCGGACAAATGCAGACCAGACAGGTACGTATCAACACATCTAAGCTCAGATAAGAACATATCTCAGTATGGAAAAACGTGGACCTGTTCCTTTAACAAAACAGTGCCACAGCAAATGTGCTGTAATCAAAGCTAAAGGCGCCCCGACCAAATATTAAAGCTCATGACCTTTTCTTTTATGGGGACTTTCTTTTTTTCCTTGGCCAAGCAGTGTATTATGCAACAAAATGTAGAAAATACAGATCGCAGCAGCAGCAGAAAAGAACAGAAGAAAACAGAGTAATGACTGAAGCAACATCCATTATAAAAGCCTACAGTTAAAAGCTCAAATATATCCAATTAAAACAAATATTCCATAGACTTACAACTAAACAGCAGATGGTGTATGTTCACGTTGTTGCTCCTTGTCCTGAGCCCGTTCACGTTTCAAATAATACCGTATCATAATCAACATACATGTCTTAACAGTAATTTAGAATGTTCCGAGCTAAAAGTGATTTGTCTCAACTTACAGATTGGCTTCAGCAAAGTTCCATGTCTGCACAACTACAATGATTGATTAACACGTTGTACAGTGGACTATTGTCTGGGGACTCTAAACCCACTGACCTTTAGCTAGTATTAAATCTTGTGCCTCCGGAGTGTTTTTGACATTACCTTGTTGTTCTTATCTGCGCTGCTCACTAAAGGGCTGAGTGTGCCTCTTAAGGCCACTTACCTCCTGATAGACAAACACTCGTCGTGGGGATCTTGACCTTTCGCAATCCGAACAAGGTGAGCCGCAAAGCGTGGGTACAGTGACAGAGAGCGCAAAGAGAAGTGAGGCAGTGTGGGTAGCCTAGTTGGCGACGCACAAGTCAATGTTGAGATTTTTAGCTAGTTAACTCCTTTAAAGGAATAGGCCACCATTTTTAAATACTGAGGTATGTTCTTACCTGAGCTTAGATGAGTTGATGCGTAGCTGTCTGGTCTTTACGCGTGCGCTCAGTCACGCAAACAGAGCACTGACAGTGTTAGCATTTAGCCTCTCCTCTATGGACCCAAACAGGAGTGAAGTTAGAAGCGACTAAGCTCTTCCACGTTTTCCCTATTTAAATACGGTTACGTGAAGAGTTATTACACCTTACAATATAGTTCCCCTTTTTATCCACTTAGAAAATCGACATGTTTTAATTTTGTGTAACTAGACTTGGATCGTGTAACTCTTCACGTAACCGTATTTAAATGGGGGAAACATGGAACAGCTTGGTCACTTCTAACTTCACCCCAGTTTGGGTCCATAGAGAGGAGGAGAGGCTATATGCTAACGCCTTCTGTGCTCTATTTACGGGACTGAGGGCACACGTAAAGACCAGACAGCTACGCATCAACTCGTCTAAGATAAGGAACATATCTCAGTATTTAAAAAACGTGGCCTATTCTTTTAACATCTTAGTTTTAACGTCAGGGTAAAAATAGACCAAACTCATTTTGTCGAGGAGGGCGTCTACAACAATAACTACAACAGCGCGGCACTTCCTCATCTTTCACATGCTTATGTATGTGCAAATAATGACTTGTTTGGTATCCACGTATTGCACGAAAGGCGGCCTAGATGGCGCTTTAATCCAAATATGGTTGTTACTGTTCTGGGAGAAATATATAGGCAAGGTAACACCAGGAAGCCTAGCGAATGTAGTGTGTGAGTGAGTGGTTGGTGGTGGTCGGAGGGGCCGATGGCGCAGACTGGTTGCCTCGCTTCCGTCAGTCTACCCCAGGGCAGCTGTGGCTACAATAGTAGCTTACCACCACCGAGTATGGAGTGAATGAATAATGCAATGTAAAGCGTCTTTGAGTGTCCAGAAAAGGGCTATATAAAACCGATACATTATTATTATTATTATTACTTTATTTATACCGCACATTTCGTACACAAGGCAACTCAGGCGCAGATGTCACAACTTTAGGACCCATCTTTGAGGTTTTCATTACACTCTTATAGACTGGCAGCACGGTGTCACAGTGGTTAGAGCTCTCGCTTCACAACTAGAAGGTCCTAGGTTTGATTCCCACCTGGACGGGGCCTTTCTGTGTGGAGTTTTCATGTTCTCCCCGTGTCTGCGTAGGTTTCCCCTACCACTAAAAAACATGTACAATAGGCCAGGATGAATGATGGTGTGAATGCATGGAGGTGATCAGAGGGACTGTTGGTGCAGATGTGTGCAGTCCTGACAGCGCTTCTGTCAGTCTCCCCAGGGGAAACTGAAGCTACTAAGGTAGTTTACCACCACCAAGTATGGAGTGAATGTAAAATGCTCTCATGTAAAAGCGCTTTGTGACCATGTCAGTGAAAGGCGCTATATAAATAAAGATCTTCTTCTTCCAAGCTCTCCCATCTTGGACTTTAAATTATTCAAGCTGAAAGTGTTTCTTGTCTAATCTAATTCCTGCCTGATTTATTGAGCTTTGAACCGCAAAAAAAGAAAGCCAAATGTTTATGTTTACACATTTGTTTTCACTTACAGTATGACTAGCTAAACAAAACTAAAGAAGATATCCAAAATCCTCCTAATTTTGTTCCCTATTCACCTGTGGCATCTCACCTTAAAAACAAAACAAGGCGTCTTACATTTGCACGGGCTCTCGGTTGTCCTGGAATTTTCTCTCCGACAAGAACATGGCATTCTAAGTTCGCTCCGTACTCGCAAATAGGATGTGCTCACAATAAGAACTTAACAGAATGTAAAGCATTAGGTCACGCCTCACTTGCTCATTCTCTCCATCTCCCCTCTTATCTCTGCTCCTCTTCTGCCTGCACTCCGCCGGAACTAATTGCGCTCAAGAGTCTTTCGGTCACGGATGTTTTACAGCGCGCGAGGCGTCACCTTGGCCGCGCGCAAACACGTTCATCCACACCTCCAGCACAAAGCGCGCTCCTCCGGCCTCACAGCTCTGCCGCTCATGTGGTGATGAAGAAAAAGGCTGTTTGACCTTTAAATGTACACGAGCTGGTGATAAACAGGCAGCTTCCACACAGCAGCCTGCATTCAATATCAAAGATGTGCCTTCTCCATACATTCTTGCATTGAATAACTCATTTAGAAATGCACTAGTATGTCTTATTAAAGGTAAGGATTTGAAGATTTATTTATTTTTGTGAATATACTGTATCATACATGAGCCGCCTGTTTCTCCTGATAGACACAGACTTTGTCGGAGTTAAAACAAAGAGGGAAAAGAAAACTATTCTTTCTACTCCATCTAAATACATAAATAACGGGGAATGCTAACCGTAATCCTATCATTAGCTTTATGCTACATGCTAACATTAGCTTCTCGTGCTGGTTTTTCACTTCTACAGGACAATCTACTCTGTAAAAAGATTCATTATTGCCTCGATTTGGATTCAACTTTATTTGTGTGTGCTAAATACAATGTCCATAGTGCGCCAGAAGACATCTAATTCTATAGCGAAATATTGTGATTCCCATAGCTAAACCACACCCCCTAGTACAGGGGTCACCAAACGTTTTTCAGCCGAGGGTCACTTCAAGAGCATTAAGTTGTTCGAGAGCTACCAGTTAAAAACAAATCCTAAAGGCTTAAATGTACACTGTTTACTTATAGCAGGGATCTCCAACCAGTAGCTCGGGAGCTACCAGTAGCTCGCTAAAGACTTTCTACATCTCTATACGCATGATAACTCAAATTTTAGATGCATTTTTTGTTTGTTCTGAACATGCTGAACACAATCTGCAAACAGTTGGGTCAATATTGTAAAGTATAAGGACTAAACTCAAGTCATTTTCTTTGAAATACTATCTTGGCTACTAATTCTCCAGGGTGAAGTCCACCTAAGACTAGAACAATCGTGTAGTGTGTGCTGACCTTAAGTCGCATTAAGTGTTTTTGAAGCAGAAGTAGCTCTCTGACGCTCTTGTTGTGTAAAAGTAGCTCGCTGGGTAAAAAAAGGTTGGAGACCCCTGACTTACAGTATAGGATATCGGCCCCATATTATATCAAAATAGCTTTATTTTAAACTCGTATTGAGTCACAAGAACAGAAATAGCAGTAGTTTTAAGAATCCGATTCAAGAAAATTAAGTGTATTACACAGAAAAAGTCTCAAGGGCTACTGGGCATGCCCCAAAGGGCACCTGGGTGCCCGCGGGCACCACGTTGGTGACCCCTGCCCTAGTATGACACGTTCCCACCTGTATCTACATAAGATAAACACATTCAAATCAAATATTCAGCATTCATATTGATTTTTTTCTGGGCCTTACCACTTTGGATTTCCAGATCAAAATGAGGAATAGCATGCTCACATACATGGCGAAACTGGTACTTGTGTTCGATGCAGTTTGAAGGGCCAATACTCCTTCCTCAACACCTTTTATTTTGACAGTAGAACACAGAGGACATAATGTACCTGTAGCACATTGCTCTTTCACAGCCCACCTCCCAGCTCTGTGTGTTTGTGTGAGTGTGTGTTTTTGTTGTGAGGAAGCCTTCGCGTGGATAAACGGCGTGTCACAGGAGCGCGCTGTGACCTCCTCCCCCGCTGATGGCGCTCTAATGATTGGCTCGCTGTCACACTGTGCTCCCGGGGGCCCGGCTGGTTGCGTGGGGAGAGGTCGTGTCGGATTAGAGCGCTCCCTGTGCGATATAGGTTACCGCTGGGCACTTCAGTGGGGTGGGGCCCGTTGGGAGGTGGACGCACACACAGAACACTCAGTATAGTCCCTGCAGTATCATGGAGTGATGCCCTGGCAGTGGGATCTCAATAAATCACTGTTAGCCCACTGAACACTTACATAGAGCCATCCTCTCTCTCATATTTACTCTGTTTATGAACTTGCCTTAACTATGGAGATCTGCGAATGTAACTTTTATAAACAGACTAGGCTTGGGCTACAATCCGGTGTGGCTTGTTCATTAACTTGCACTGTTCCCACCAAATAAAATAAAAATAAAGAGACTGAGGATTATTATGCAAAATTGACTTTTTTTTAATAAGCATGGATTAAGCCTAGAAAGATTAAATCACGATCGAAACAACAACATACTGTAGGAGTCATTTGAACAGACTTAGGTAGTCTAAGATGAGGGCTGAGCGGGACTTTAATCCGCTGACGAAGCCTTTTGGATGAGAGGCGAAAAGTTCGAGACTTCAACTACTGAGTACAGAAGATGACTCAAGTACCTTCATTGAAGATGGACAACTCCTGTACGACTGAGACTTACACAGAGACTTAGGTAGTGTTTCTATACTTTTCCAGAAGAACAATATTGATTAAACCTTTGGGTCCTGACCCACCCGTTGAGAAACACTGTTCTAGAGCTTCCTTCCATGTCTGCTGAAGCCCAAAGCTTCTCAAAACAAGTACTTTGCAAAAAATATATTTGGGAAGGGAAAATATATTTATTTGCTAAAGTGTACTACTTAAGACCAATATTACAGTCATTGCTAGATGTTGCTTTTTATGTAATTTTGCCTGTAAAATAATAACAAATGCCTTTTATTAGAATAATGAATTGTTATTATTGGGGGGCCCCTGAAACAGTTTCAGATCGATAAAGGGGCCATGATGTCCCGGACTTTGGGAAAAGCTGCCCTAGCACATCTTTGAGTCTTGAAGATTTGTGAATCTTCTCCAATGGCTATTCTTTCGGGATGCAACAATTCTCAATATTATACTGAATTGTCACAATGTACAACCTGTGCTCCAGTTTTCCTCTACCTCACCCCTCCCTTTTGTGTTGTGTGTGTCTCCGCCTGCGTGGGCGTGGCTCCTGGGTGCAGGTCGGCACAGCAGGCTTCAATCTGCCGATTATCAGAAGTACAAGAGGCTTGGTTTCCCTGCTACACACTGCCAGTTTGTTTGTTGACTTCAGTCAGTGTCCACCTGTTGCTGTCCATTTTTACACCTGATTTTTGTACTTACCTCAATTATCTTTTTGTCCAGAAAACTGTCTGCGTACTACCTGCCTCCAGTCTACCAGTCTACCTGCCTGCCTGCCCATACTTACCTGCCCATCTGCCTAAGCAGGGGTTAAAGTGGGATTTGGGAGGTGGGGGAACTCTAACCTTTAACAAGCAGTAGGAATCGCGCTAAATTTTATATTTTTTTATGTACTTAGGTACTGACATGTAGTCATGGGTTCAGAACAGATACTGCACAATACAAGGTATTTGATACTGTAATTATTTTATTTTCCAATATTTTTTAGTACTTGAATTATTTTTAGATATCCTTTAGTAGGTTTTAACAATCATAAATGATTGGAGGTCTATGTGATTTACTAAATGAACAAATTCTGCTTTTGCCAGATCCACTCTTTTGGGTTAGATGTAGGACTGCAGAGCACCATGCCTGCCCAGAGAGGAGCTTAATAGATTATAGAAACAAATAAAATGTCAGGATCCACTTATTCAAAGAAGGCCCAACCAAAGAAACATGTGTGCTGAAACATTACTTATTAACAATTTTGGCTTGTTATTATGTTCTTTAAGAAAATCCTCGTTCACAGTCAGTGGTGCTTACAGCAGGGCTCTTGCAGGCTGGTCAGGGGTGAGCCTCCCACCACCAAACGTATTCATATTTTTGGGATAAATAAATGAATATTTAATTATCATCACTGCTTGAAGAGAATAGAATTGGGCCTAAACATAAAAGTTATATTATATTCCAGCATTTTAAGGCTTTGGAGGAAAAAACAACAACACAGCAATAGATTAATACAGAATAACAAAGAGCCTAATAATAAACTTGGACTACTCAGAACTAAACCAGGGCAAAAACATGCAATATCAGGACTAAGGCAGGACTAAATCACATCTACACCAGGCCAAAGGCCTAATACAGAATGAGACCAGTACATCTCAAACAACATGACTAACTCCTGCTCAGCCACTGCTCCTCAGCGCTGAGCAGACAGACCATGGAAAATAATAAATAAGGGCGGACCAAACGCTGTTCTGTCCAGACCTCGCGCTTTACGAAAAAACTCAGTAAATGAAGCGCTCCTTGGAGATGGCGCACTCATCCACATATTCAGCTTCAGCCTCGTTTACCATGTTAACTTTGCAAAGAGCATCTCTGCGCTTGTACATTTCCCACAAACACGTATTGAATGAAGTCAGAGCAGAAAGGAAGAAAAATGCACCTGTCAGATTAATGATTCAGATGTTATTTAGTAAAGTTAGAGCCCAGGGAGCGAGGTTTAGCGTGTTGACCGGTTAAACACGAGTGCTGGTGGTGCAGAGCAGTTTTCCAAAACTCGTGTTCCATCAGCTTTATCGTCCGCTTTACAAACATCCACAGCTGAACTGGTGTTCCTTACCTTAAAGTCGCTGGTTAAGCCCTTTGCACCGGTGAAGGCAGGAACACACGCTGCACCTGACGCGGACCGCGAGGAGCCCTGCTTCTGCATGGGATAATCCGAGCAAACACGATTCATACTGTCCTTGTGCTGCGGTTTGATAAAATCTGTCAGTCCGTCCAACGATAAGCCTCCGGTTTTCTCAGTTTAGCGTCTTACACCGTTTTACAGAGCCATGTTTTCATTTGAGCCCGCGCTACGAGATGATGGTCCGGAGCCGGAGGCACACTGCTACGAAAAGTGCCGCGAACTTGTTGTGGAGCTACGCGAATGTGGCGCGGATAATGCCGGAAAAAATATAATTTTTATGGAAAATGAGGTCAGATTTTATTTTTTGGCCCCGGGACGCATATTGAGTAGGCCCAACCTAGTACTTTTATTGCATTGATTTATCTCACAGGCAGAATTTCGTATGTGCGTGAAAATGACAAAGTTGCAATCATGAACTTTTTTTTTCTTTTCTTTTTTTGCCATGCGAAGGTGGGGGAACGCCGTTCCGACCGTTCCCGCCCACTTTAACCCCTGTGCCTAAGTATATTTGCATCTTTATACTCTGCCAACTTACCTGCAAGATACTTACCAGTCTGTCTCCTCGTGTTCAGTCCTCTGGCTTGTCTCCGTCCATCTCCTGGTCCTGTACTCACCTGGTCTTCCGGTCCCAACCTTGCCCCACTCAAAGTCTTCAAAGAAATAAAACTAACATTTGCTAATCTGTCGTCTGTCTGCTTTTGGGTCCTATATTTCAGTCGTGACATGAATTGTTCATTACTTAAATATGTGCCATAAAAATCGATGAGAGATTGTAGACTCAGGATGAGTAAACGCACAAACTAAGCAAGCGGTCAGTGTAAATTACGGCTACAGGTCCCCTCTCTAGCCCTGACCTGAGCACCTTTAGAGCGTTGCCTTGGACACGATTGAAGGCTCACTATACTGCAAAGACAGCACAGTTGGAGCTCTCAGTCTCTCAGATTCAGGGTGCCAAATGTGTAATTACCTCCTGCAGATCCAACCTGGAGCAGAACTATTGTTTTGTTTGAAACAAAGAAATAAGCCATTCAACAACTGCTGATTAGACACACATAGCTGTATGTATTTCCACAGTGAAGTGTTTGTGCTTATAACTCTCTAATTCTTTCATTAATAGAGGAATACAATCTGCCTTTCGTTAACAAAAACCTTTAAATGAACCCCAGTAGAAAACATTTGAATGTGTACCATTAGAAAACATGATTTTCCTTCACACTGCGTCTGTATCATTGGACCTGGTAACAACATCTCCATGTCTGTCCATTAGAGGGCACTGTAATGCACAGATCCAAGGGTATATTTCAGTTGCAGCTAAAGCCTGCCAGAACAGTCTATGCTCTTTTGAAATCGGCCCATTTGACAATGAACAGTAAATCAGGGTCTGTAAACTCACACATGAGGTTTTTCTGTGTAATTAAAGTCGATGTATTGGTGTGTAGATGCAGGTCTACTGTCTTTCTGTAAAATGGGCTGTGTCTGTTGCCATGGCAGCAAGAGACAAAATAATCCGAGATGATCACGACTGAACTTTCATTCCAGTCTGAAGAATGTGACACACATAAAGGCACAAGAACTTTGCCGTTTATTGACGATAGAAAGCCAATTTAAAACCCCATAAAAGTAAAAAACATGAGTTGCTTGTTCATTATTTAGATATGAAGTTAATATTCTAGGCCTGTTTCTGTTAATACATAAATAAATAATGAGATTGCTCTTTGATCCAAAGATGGGTTTGTTGACTATGATCAATAATAATAATGGTTTACACTTGTATTGTGCTTTACAAGCCTGTGTTACCAGCTTCCTCAAAGCGTCACACTGTAGTCTTTATTCATTCACTCCATATTCAGTGGTAGTACTATTACTATTATAGCCACAGCTGCCCTGGGCACACGCTGGTAAGACTCCGTATCAACTTGATTTCTACAGCGTAACCCCTGCAAGCAAACAGGAAGCGGAGTAAACCAATCAGAATTATGAATCACAAAACTCACCTACTGCCGATGTGTTTTTCGTCATTTACCCCTGATTAGAAAAACTCTCGGCTTTCCCAGGCACCGCCCGTAGATTGTTATCGAGGGGACTTCTGCAGCCCAAGTGTGATGCTGCTCGTGAACGGCACGTGACCGCATATAAACGATTCTGATTGCAAAGATCCGTTTGAGTTTGTCAGAAGCGGCAACAGCCAGCTCCCTGCCCAGACTGATATCCCCCGTGTCTAATACAGAGGGGTATCATTATGGATGCCAGGCTACCCTCCGACCACCACCAATCACTCACTCACTCACTCACTCCGTTCATGCTGGCCTATTGTACATGTTTTTAGTGGTAGGGGAAACCGGAGGAAACCTACGCAAACATGAGGAGAACGTGCAAACTCCACACAGAAAGGCCCCCTCTGGCCGCGAACCAAACCCGGGAACCACTGTACCACCAGGATTACAATAATGTTATTTTTTCTTTTCATTAATTCATTGATTTCCAGCAAATGGCATTTCACAGTGAAACCAAATGTATTTATTTATCATTTTGAGTCTATACAATGCCATAGTCCTCTCCTGGAACCACCACCTT
Organism: Neogobius melanostomus; assembly: GCA_007210695.1. Classification (NCBI taxonomy): domain Eukaryota; kingdom Metazoa; phylum Chordata; class Actinopteri; order Gobiiformes; family Gobiidae; genus Neogobius; species Neogobius melanostomus. The sequence goes on along the minus strand of VHKM01000227.1, from coordinate 3,418,983 downwards.
AACGTGGTGGAGGGGTTTGAGCACCCGAATGATCCTGGGAGCTCTGTTGTCGGGGGCTTCGTGCCCCTGGTAGGGTCTCCCATGGCAAACAGGTCCTAGGTGACGGGTCAGACAAAGAGCGGTTCAGAAGCCCCTTATGAGAGACCAACAGGCCCGGTTAGAACCATGAGGCCGTCCTTCTGTGGACCCATCACCTGCAGGAGGAGCCATAGGGGCTGGTGCAATGTGATTTGGGTAGCTCCAGATGGATGGATGGATGGATGGACAATGCCATAGTTCTTAAGTTGCGAAATATAGACTGACTTTGAGGCTCAGAAGCCAGGCCTGAGCATAACTCTAACCCTGGTCAGGACTTGGCCCAGAGCTCCCTCTGCACTTTCAGTTTCAGCGAACATGATTCGAACCTATCCAATGTTGGATTATGGTCTTTAAAACTGTGGCGGACCGTTTTGTGTTTTACCAGTTTCTACCTCTCTGGAAGTACAAAACTGAGTGATTCAGCAGTAGAAGAAGAAACAACCAATGTGGACAGGATTACTTAAAAAAAAAAAAAAGATGAATTGATTTTTGCACGAGTCTGTCTCCTTTATTCATGGCTTCAAAGTGATGAAATATATGGAGCCAAAGCAATTGAGAATTTGAATTTCAATATTCTCTTTGTCATAACAAGAAAAAAAGCAATGCGACTGAAACCCATCTGTAGTTTGGGGATCACTGTTATTATGTGTCGGTTTCATAAACACTTCTTGTCTGCTACTACAGGGAAAAACTCCTCCGAAACAAAGGCGACTTTTTATGATTTCCTGCCTCTAATAAGCCCAGGTGCCATTTTCCCCCCTGAACCTGCTTTAATGTGACCCTGTTGTGCCGCCATAGGGTCAGCATCTATCTCGCATCATTAGGCTGCGACAGGTTTCATGCGAGCGCTCTCCCAATGATACTCTGAGGTCATCTTCCCCAACACGTCCGCATGAATAATAGATGCGTAATAGACGACTGCTTTGGCATCATTAGGAGGGGGTCACAGCTTGGCGCGGAGCAGCTGGTAGCTTGTTATGTGTGATGCAAGATGCGTGTTAGCACAGCGGATCAAAACACCTGGTGGCTTATGCCAGTCATTAGCATCACCTCACGTCTGATTATCAATTATGCTTGTTTGGATAGCCACTGTGCATCAGTGCGTTAGCTAAGATTTGTCATTTACTGCACTCGACATTGAGATATTTCCCTCTTTTCTTGAAATGAAAACACAAATGTGCAAATTTAAGTTGGTCATTGACAAAACTTAGCAAACTTAGCAAAAATACAATGCTAATTCAATAACTTCAGGCCTGGAACAAGCAAAGGTCTGTTTGGAGAAGAAAAAACATCTGTCCAACTGCTAAAAATGCAGCCAGTGGAACCAGGAAACATTTAAGGGGAGACTGGATTCAATTCCAACAAATTCTGGAAGCAAAAGAGGATGGCCACTACAAATGCATAATGGCTGTAAACACACACCAAAAACAAACCTCAAAAAAAAAAAAAGCAGGCGCTGAAGGATTTGCCGTGGCCTTCACGGTCCCCTGACCGAAACCTCACTGAACATCTGTGGATAAACTTTCAAAGAGCAGTGTGCGCAAGACAGCCCTATTGTAAGAAAGAAACAGCAAAAACAGTCAGACTAAAATTGAAGGACTCTTGGCTGCCGACATAAAGCCTTTACAAGCTGTGATACTATGCCATTGTTCATATCAGCAGTGGGGTCTAAACTTTTGCATGCTACTGTGTATTGTTGATGAGGGACAACTAATTATGCAGTGCAAATGAAAATGAAAAATGTGTTCACGCTGAGGTTCATAGTCAAAAGTAAGGTGTAAATTAGATTCTTTCCTTTGGACACATTAATGTGTCGGAGATGCAATGTGTTAATAGGAAAGTTGTGAGACCACACAATCATTGACTTGACGTGATTTTATTTTTGATATTTAGATGAGGTGACCGCTGATCTGAATCTGCTTCACTTACAAAAAAAGAGAGAGAGAAAAGTTCAAACTTTTTTCTTGCCACAACTTTCTACCTTTTGGTCATCCCAATTTGCTGTTGCGAATGTGCGTTCAGTTGCTGTGCATTAAAGTAGTCCCTCTTTCTGAACATGCCAACACCACGCACGCTGACTAATGGCTGCATTATTACAGAAATATAATTTTTCACTACTGGCAATAAAATAAGATAATTACCTGCCCGTCGAAGGTATCACTTAGATATACATTAGCTATTAGTTTAGAAGTCTAGTAGAAGAGAAGAAAGAGAGAACGAGAGCAGAGTACCTTTACAGGACTCTACTACACAAGCAAATTGTAGGCGACTTCAAGCATGAATGCTGGCCAAAAATAAAGAACTTAAAGCTACACATTTTAAATCAAGTTTTGAAATACAAACAAAACAGCAAGAGGGATCAATCATTTTACGTGAAAAGTCATTAAATCATTTATTGGTATCTTTTCAACATCACAAACACATGGCCGTGTCAGTACAGGCCCATTTACACATGGGGCGGTGGCCAAAGTCTTACAGGTGGAGGTTATGGCAGTGTCACATGACCATCTGGACAAGAACTGATCGCTTTAAGTAATCCACATTTTTCTTCTCAAAGAGCAAAATAGGATAATAAATAACTAATACATATTTGTAATTAATATTTGGGTATGCATTTGTATAGATTTTTAATCATCTTAAATATACATGCATCTTCTTTTTTCACATGCGAGGTAATAACAATGCTACACTTAGCATTAAAGCTGAACGTAAAGTGGCGGCAGGGTGTAAAAAGCTGTACAACTTTGCATATTCGCTAATAATAATCTTCTCTAATACTCTTAATTATTCACATACCCTTTTTTAATTCATAATAAATAATGTATATATTAGCAATAGATAGAAAGTATAACAATTAACATAATATTTTTTGATTAACAATAGTAGCCTAGCCAGCCATTCTAGTACTTCTTGATGTTCTATACAAAGAGATAGTCTGGTCCCTGTAGTTTCGAATAAATGTCTATGAATGACAAAAACTACTTTTGAATGCATTTGGGTTGAACTCCAACCAATCAGACTGTAGATATGTCTAATTAGCCCCACCCTTTCGGCGTCAACAGTTCTGATGGGTTTGGAATGATATCTGATAACAAATAATTATGTTATTTCCTGCATAATTTGCACTGACTAATGAGAATGTTGTACATTTTCACAAGAGTTCTTCTATGGCCAGGTCACTCAAAAAGTCAATGGGTCTGGCAGGCCAAGGCAACACAAATCAATCAGGATATGCATTTTACCTATATAAATCTCGTACCAATGCACAGTTTGATATTTTTTGGGAAGAACAGTTCACTTTGGATTAAAATGTGTCCCTTAATATTTTTTTCTTAGCCTGGTTGGCCATATGAGATTCTCTTTGTATTCTACAAAGGAAGTAGTGGTCTTGCTTGGTAATGAGTGGAGACACTTTGTCGTTTCTTTGTATAGATTACAATGAGAAAGACGCATGACTATCCAGGCTATAATCATCTCAAGTGAGGAGGTAACAACATGTGATCACAAGTAACTGGACCAGTAGATGACGTTGAAGAAAAGGAAGGAGAAGGGAAACAGGGCCCTCGCGTACAGGTCAACCCTCTTGGCGGCTGACGGGATGACTGGCTTGGGGGGCGGGAGCTTTTTGCCGCTCTTGCTCTGCGATTTGCCGTGTACGCTGCTGATGTCGATGGGCTTGCCGTAGCAGTCAAAGTTCGAGAGCTCGAAGTCTCGCGGGAGGGAGCCGACGATGCTGAAATCGTTGGTGCGCAGGTCCGACTTGGAAGTGCACACTTTCTTACAGCGCGTCTCTGCCACCTGCAAAACACGCAGCGTCCAAAATGTTACTGGGCAGAAGAAAAGGAGGGTTCGAAGAGAGAGAGTGTGGATGCGTGAACATTTCCATCCATTATCTACTACTTCAGTCATTTCGTTCACATGTAAAGTCACCAAAGCCAGTCAAACCAGTGTTGTCCCCATCTACATGACAGCTGTAGCTAATCGTGTTGTCTTTAAGAGCAGCCCAGCCAGCAAAAGGCAGGGGGTTGATGTCTTTGTGATTCCTTTCCGGTTTACCTTTGAGGGCTCATGTTTGTTGCAACAGTTAGCCACGGCTAGACTGATGCGCGTTCAAACCTTACCGCTGTTTTGGGGCTACTGTAACTACAATGTCCTACGGATCTTTATTCTCAAATCCACCTCGAACTCTTGGACAGAAGCCGATTTTTGTGTGTTTTAGTGCTCATGGCTAGTTGCTAACTTTATATGATTCTATGCTACGATAGGGTACAGCTCTATGTTGATGAGAAGTGTGTCCTTTTAAAGGCCGCTTTACATGTAATTGATGGTTTTGTTGACCTTTTTGGTGTTTCTTTCTTGTTTTCATATGATCGGAGCTATCTGTAGCCAACTAAAGTTAACTTGCCTGCCATTCTTGTTGTACTAGTATTGTGCAGTTTTGGTTGTCAACGGAATCTCCAAAGTAGCCAAAATTAAAATTGGCTAAGCTGTTACATTACAGTCTGACTACGATCGCAGGTCGCAGATTGTCGGATCGCGACCCCCAATCGAACTTGATTTTGGCAATGCTGGTCTAGTCACAGTTGGCAGAAGACTTGACTTTCATGTAACTGCAAAGAATGATTCACACCCACAGCGTTGTATTGTGTGAAGATTATCTCGATCGATATGACACTAATTGCCATCGACTCCACCAAGCCACCAACTGATTGAACTCATTTCTCAAAAAACATCCTTCTCATCTGTGGCGGCGTACTGTACAATTTGTCCGACAGCACTACTTAAATAACTCATTTTCAGTTCTTTTTTCAGTACCTATGCTATTTGAAATTTAATGAGCTTGTCCAGAACCAAGAGTGAAGAGAAGGTGAAAGAAAAAGCAACAATAATTTTTGAAGTCCAACATTAATTAATGCTATTGTCTCTGACATTCCCCATGTACCTCGGTCTTCCCCCCAGTGGCCTCAGGGTACAATATAATCAATCTATGGTGTTTCCCACTCCACTTATTATGCTCATCAAAGCTTCATTATTCTGACGTGTTTTGTGACAAAAAACCCCATTACACACAAAGCAAATCATGTCTCCCTTTGCAGCCGAACACAAATATGGACTCATTTACACGCAGAAGTCAATTAATTTCAATTAGGAGTGCTATCAGGAGGCCGAACCGCTCCACACGGGTGGCGATGGGAGTGTCAGTTGTAGAGGTGAAGTTTTTTGGCAGGACACGAGGTTTAGATTAGATTGCTTCAGATTAGAAGGATTGAGGAAAAGGGCCTATTTTGCATTTAGATTGGGTTAAAGGCTCGATGTTGGGGAGGTTGGCAGAACTCATTCATTCATTCATTTGAAGAAAAAGAAAAAAAAATCATGGAATTGTTGTAATAAGATAAAGTGAGGATGGATGTCAAATAAATCATGTGTACTTCCAGGGCTGTTTGTAGCCTCGGGGGGCCCTGTGCAAAATTTGCCATTCTAGTACATTGGATTGATAGTGCTGTTATTGCTGATGGTACATGTAGCAGTCAATTACTAAACAGTAAAATAATTAAATGACTAAATACTAAGATTAAAGATGGTAATTGGCAGTGGTGCATCATTTACGGACACTATGCATGCGCTTATATTTTACATTGTGCTAAAATGTAACAATTACAGTGTAGTTTGTCTAATGCAGCAACTTCCCTCTCTCTTGATACAGTTATATTTTTTTGCCTTTTTCTGCGAACTGCATTTGTGGTTTCTGTGTTCCACATCGTTTTGCTGGATGATTTTGTACGTCTTTGCCATGTTTTTGTGAGGTTCGGTAGATTTTTTTTTTCCTGTAGAGAGTCCATAATGGTCCTGAAGAAAGCAGCTTTTTTAAAGTAAACAAGCGTATGAGCTAAAGACATTTGAGACCTACAAAAGTCTTCTTCTGAAAAACTGAAGAGGCACCAAGAGCCCCCCACACCTGCAGCACAGTGGAGGCGTCACAAGAGGCGCAACAGGAAACAAAAAATTGACAAACGGGGAAGTATCCGGGTAAGACTCACAGCTAAGCCACACATGCCTTCTATTGTTCTGCCTAATGGACGTTCACTGGAGAAAAAAACAATGCAGGACACCACGCTCTGAAACAGGGACAAACCCAGGAGGCGGTGCACCGTTTCAGCGGATAAGAGGAGCACTGATCCGCTGAATTCCCAGACCTCCAAAAACCTGCTGGTCAGGTGTGCCCACAGTGGCAGCGCGGCTCAGTGGTGGCGCGGCTCAGGACTAACACCTGAACACTATTTCGTTGTACGGTTGTACAATGACAAATAAAGGACTTACTTACTTACTTACTTACATTTTCGATTTCTGTTTCATTTGGTGATTTAGTGCCATCTGGTGGCAAAGTGCTGCATCGTAAGTAAAAAATTTAATTGTAAATACAATTTTTATTAAATCTCTGAACTGCACACACACAGAAACACTGTCATATTTTCTGACATAACTGTGATTGGAAATTCTAAATTGACAATGGTGTGCACCTTTTGGAAAACAAGGTCGAACAAAGCAAAAAACGCTGAACTGTTAAAGTCCTATTGGCTTTAACTGGGCTCCAGCAGGAACCTGGACTTGTTGAGTTAGACATGATGTTTGTGTAGGCTTTACAGAAGTTCTCGGTTGTGGACAAAGGTTTTTGAGCTGTCATCTTTCATCTAAACTACAGGGTCCAGATCATGACTCCAAAAACGTCGAGACACGGATAAGGCTGTTTTTGTATGTAAATCAATCAAATAAGGTATTGAAATCAAATAGAACTTTCACATGCCAATTTTCTGCAATAGGGAGACACCATCTGACGTCCAGTCTAGCGGCTTCACATACGCAACAGAGAAGTACTTGAAATGAAACTACGACCGTGTGTACTACTCACATGTAGCGTGCTCACGTGCAGCGGCGTTCCCCCGGTCCCGTTCACCGTGTTGTTCCGTGCCACCTGGCTTCTGCCGAGGGCCTTCTCCTTGGCCGCCATCTTGGCCTTCTCCGCCTCGATGCGCTTGGGGCTGTTGAGCATCACCTGCACCACGGCGTACTCCACCAGCGAGGCGAACCCGAACAGCAGGCACGCGATCAGCCAGATGTCGATGGCCTTCACGTAGGACACTTTTGGCAGCTCCGAAGCCAGGGACGTGCACTCAGAGGACAGGGACAGCACTGAGAGGATGCCTGCGAGGAAGAGAACGCGGGAGTTATAAATCTACAGTAAGTAGATACAAAAATAAAAAATTCAACTGGAATATCCCCGATGTCAGATTTCCTACTGGAAAAGTTAGACGATCCTCACAAGCTCCTTATTGGGGAAAACAACTTGGCGATGCACTGTGTTAGCAGTAACTAAAAACACCCGACTACAATATTTTGACATTTCTTGTGTTCTTACCCCTTTAGTTGTATTCTGCAGCCCGCCTGCTGTTTGTCACTCAGCTCCTGCTTTGCGATGCTAATGTTGCTAATGTCCACCAAGGGCTAACGACATCAAGGGCTAACTACGCTCTCGACATGATTTGCAACATTATTTACTAGATTATAAATATACAACAACTACACTATTCGGGTTTTTGAAATTCTGTAATTAGGGCCATATTCTGTCTAATTTCTACCAGCTTCATAGCTAAAATTTAACTTTCTGACTTGACAACTGGAACATGGCAACTCGGAAAAAAACGTCTCTCCCAGTTCCGAGTTCCAACTTTCTAAAACTTGATGAAACTTGAACATTTGTAGAATCTCCTTTGGTTCTTTTGGTCACACGTGATAACATGACACTAGGATGGAAATAGCACAGGGATTGACAAAGGGAGATGACACACCCTGCCGCCCTGTTTCCAGATTATTACCAAGGAAATACTAACCATGTTACCTGGTAATGTACAATTTTACAACTTTACACACTTGCACACTGGGTTAGGATAATGATTTGTCATATTACCATGAAATAAATCCATGTGTGTGCATGTCCTGTTTCTATAGCTACTATAATGACACTTTTAGATACCAGGCTATTTACATACATATTGTAACATCTTGACCCATCCTTGTAAAAGAGATAATTTGATCTATATATGCTGTAAAGTGCTACAGGTCTTTCTTCTTTAGATACCATAAAACTAATAAAAGGATTCTGGCTACTGGTCTGGAATCACCTCACATGATAAAAAAACTGTCAATATAAGCTTTTACTCTTTGCTAAAGGCATGCTATAAAATCAATGGTGGCGTGATGAACACTTTGAAAGCAGAATGGGCGGCACGGTGGCACAGCGGTTAGCGCTCGTGCTTCACAGCTAGAAGGTCCCTGGTTCGATTCCCACCTGGACGGGGCCTTTCTGTGTGGAGTTTGCATGTTCTCCCCGTGTCTGCGTAGGTTTCCTCCGGGTACTCCGGTTTCCCCTACCACTAAAAACATGTACAATAGGCCAGGATGAATGAGAGTGTGTTTGAGAGTGTGCATGGGGGACGACGGATGCAAATTAGCCCAAGGCCACAATCCGGTGTGGCTTGTTTACCACCACAGAATTGTTTTATCGAAGACTTCACTGAATTACTTTCATTTATATGCACTGATTTTGATTGTTTGGTCATTTCAGGTGATTTTAATGTGCATGTGGATGTGACCAATGACAGGCATACAAAAGAACTTAATGCTGTTCTTGAAATGTTTGGTTTAACTCAGCACGTGAGTGAGGCGACCCACAACAAAGGTCACACTCTAGATCTAGTTATTACAAAAGGTGTTAATATATCAAATGTGAATGTTGTTGATGTTGCTTTATCTGATCATTTTTGTGTCTTTTTTGACTTGTCTGTTACACCAAAACCAGTGGTTGGGCCTGGAGTTATTCAAAGAAGACACATAAATGATACAACAAGGACACAGTTTATGGAAATGATCAGATTTGAAAATCCTCCATGTTCAAATGTTGATAATCTGTTGGACTCTTATACATCAAGCGTCTTAAATGTTTTGGATACTATTGCTCCTGTCAAGGTAAAAATGGTTAACAATAGACAAAAGGCACCTTGGAGAAGTGAAGATTCGGTCAGGGCACAGAAAAGGGAGTGCCGAAAAGCCGAAAGGAAATGGCGCAAGTCAAAGCTCCAGGTTCATTGTGAGATATACAAAGAAGTGCTTTGTGAGTTCAACCAGATTTTGCGTGGAGAAAGGGAGAAATACTTCTCTAAAATCATCGCAAACTGTAGAAACAATTCTCGTGTTCTGTTTTCCACAGTAAACAGATTAACTAACCCTCCAGTTTCACTGCCCTTAGAACTAATCTCTACATCTAAGTGCAATGAGTTTGCAATATTTTTTTATGATAAAGTCCAAGGCATAAAAAATGCCATAATTTCCACAACACAAATACCAACCCTGCCACCAGCTAGACACCTTGAGCTGACACATTTCACTCCTGTTACTGACAAAATAATCGAAGAGATTATCTCCGGTCTGAGTTCATGTACATGCTGCCTTGATGAATTACCCACTAGATTTCTGAAGTCTGTGCTGACCAGCTTGTTACCACAACTTGTTCAGTTAGTTAACATCTCATTTGAGACTGGAGCATTTCCAAAGGCCTTGAAAACCGCGGTCATTAAGCCTCTTCTAAAGAAGAGCAGCCTTGATCCCAAGGTACTGAACAACTACCGGCCCATATCAAACCTACCGTTTTTAGGAAAAGTCCTAGAGAAAGTAATATATCAACAGCTCACTTACTTTCTCCTATCTAACAATGTGTTTGATACTTTCCAGTCAGGATTTAGGCCCCACCACAGCACTGAGACAGCTCTGATCAAGGTGACAAATGATATCCGTATGAACACCAATGCAGGTAAGGTCTCAGTTTTAGTTCTGCTGGACCTGAGCGCTGCCTTTGACACAGTGGACCACGGGATCTTACTTCACAGATTAGAAAACTGGGTGGGAATCTCTGGTACTGCTCTAAACTGGTTCAAGTCCTATCTCGAGGATAGGACGTACTTTGTCGAAATTGGCAACTGTGTCTCAGACAAAATTGCCATGACCTGTGGAGTCCCCCAGGGGTCAATCTTGGGACCCCTCTTATTCAACCTGTACATGCTTCCATTGGGTCAGCTAATAAACAGCAACAATGTGTCGTACCACAACTACGCAGATGACACTCAGATCTACGTGTCACTGACGGCAGGTGAACATGGGCCTGTAGATACTCTCTGTCACTGCATCGAACAGATCAGTTTGTGGATGCAAAACAACTTTCTCCAACTAAATTCAGACAAAACTGAGATCATTGTCTTTGGCCCACAGACACAAAGACAAAGTGTTATCAGTCACCTTGAGTCTCTCGCTCTAAAACCAAAAAATCAGGTTAGAAATCTAGGAGTAATCATGGACTCAGACCTGAACTTAAACAGCCACATCAAAGCAATAACATCATCAGCTTTTTACCATCTGAAGAACATTGCTAAGATCAGAGGAATAGTGTCAAAACCAGACTTAGAGAGACTCATCCATGCATTTGTCTCTAGCAGGTTAGACTACTGTAACGGCCTGCTCACTGGCCTTTCTAACGAGCTGTTAGACAGCTGCAGTACATCCAGAACGCTGCTGCTCGAGTCCTGACAAAAACCAGGAAATACGACCACATTAGTCCAGTGCTCCGGTCTCTGCACTGGCTTCCTGTCACTCAGAGAATAGAATTTAAAACAGCTCTGCTTGTGTACAAGTCTTTTCATGGTTTAGCACCAAAGTACATCTCTGACATGTTAGAGCCGTATGAACCATCTCGGGCCCTGAGAACTTCAGGGAGGGGTCTCCTGGTGGTTCCCAGAGTCAATAATAAACACGGTGAGGCTGCGTTTCAGTTTCATGCAGCTAAAATCTGGAACAGTCTTCATGAGGATGTGAGACAGGCCTCAACTCTGACAATGTTCAAATCCAGGCTGAAAACAGCTCTTTTTACCCGTGCATATGAAAACTGAAAGTACTTTATCTGCACTCTTGCCTTTTACTGTAATTGATTAACTTTGTGTTGTTGTTTTATTGATTGATTTTAACTGTTTTCTTGTAATTTTTTCTGCAACTGTGAAGCACTTTGAATTGCCTCGTGTATGAATTGTGCTCTACAAATAAACTTGCCTTGCCTTGCCTTGCCTTGTTTACATGCATGAGACCCACGTATGTTCATTAACATGCACTGTCCCGACCAAATAAATAAAATAAAAAATAAAATAAACTACTCAGTGTAAGTCTGGTGATGTATTGTTGGCTATAAAAATATGGAGGAAGGTTTTGTGTTCCATCTATGATGCAACAAAAGCCAGGAAATACCGACCGGTGTGCTGCTGCAGTAGTAGTAGAAGAAGAAGAAAGGAGCAAAGTAAACATTTTTGATGAGGGGATAATGTTATAATGCAGTTAAAATGCAAACAAAGTTGATTTTGAGTGGCATGTATCCCTTAAGAAGCACTTTTTAATTTTATATTTTTGACCATGAATCCGTCCTTTAAAAAAAAAAATCGTTTCCCCCTCTGGCTGCAAGAACAGAAGTCACCTTGATAGGATCAGAACGAGGATAGATGTGATGTAAAGGTTACAGAAATCCTTTGTGTGTCCCCATTATTTATGCCCCTCTTTTATCTTACATATTTCACAAAGGAAGCCGCTGTTCCGTTTCTGCTCACAAGCGTTTCCTGGAGTGCTAAAGAGTATAGAAAATCGATATCATGTGCGATTATTCTGGGAGCAGGGTATGTGATATAGAGCGGCTCTGACAGGTTCCCACTGTGATGCCAAGACCGTTAGTGTATGGGGCTGTTTGATTCAGCGAAGTGCAAGAAGTACATTGTACATTGAGTCTATATATTACTGTATTAAAGAGGATTATGTTTGAACTGTAGTGGATTCTCAAGGTCTGAGAAATGCATACTACAGCAGTTTAATGTTTAATGTTACACATTTCTTGTGAGCAAATCGATTAAGGTTGCAAAATATAAAGAAAAAATGTCACCTTTGATCTTAGTTTTGAATGTGGGGATAACTGGACCTGTACAAAATGAGCGTTCTATCCCCAGACAAATCAAATGAATGGTGAAGCCAGGCACAATATTAAAGTATGGCGAGGCATGACATGTAAATTTCATGCCATTCCTATGATTTATGTGGTTTCTCTATTATTAAGAGATGATGTTTAGTGGCCATTGGATGTGTACCCTACAAAAAGCAGAAACTGAATAGATTTATGCTTAAAGGCTACATTCATATTCAAATTCTTATCTTAAAGTGGACATGTCATGCATATGGAGCCTAACAATAGACATAAAAACATTATTTTGGGAGCCTCAGCTTTGATATTTTACGTATTATAATTTTGAAAATATGTCTCTGTAAGAATTAAATAGTAACAATGAAATGCAGGAGAAAGAGCTGGTGAAAATCTTGACTGGGGCTCCACCTGCTGGCAGCTATAAGAACAGGACAGTACGGTTCAAAATCGATAATGTTGAACTATGGGCTTTAAAAATGTGGAGGACAGTTTTTGGGTTTGAACAATGACGTAACCAGGAAGTACAGAACGAGGTGCTGATGCCGTAGAAGAAGAAACAGCTAAATTGAACAGCTTTGTCCGAGGATTACTCAAAACTGCGGGAATGTTGTGAAATACTATTCCAGATAATTATGTCTTTGATTTAAACCTTAAGAAAGCACATTTTTCATGATATGTCCACTTCAAGTAAAATCTTAAACGGTCTGTCTTTCTAGCTAGGCTTTGACCCTTGTGTGGTCGATGGGTTGACAACAGCTGTTATGTTATGTCAACGGGAAATGAGTGAGTCAAACTGCTATGGAACTTTATCTCTATCCATGTCACTTCGTGTCAGTAGCTTAAACAGTCAAATAAGAATAACTTTTCTTCCCAATATCTTCAAATTTGCTGCTTCACTGAAATAAAATGATAATTACCAGATGTTATCCATCTAAATAAGTTATATTTTCAAAAGCATTAAAACCTGTCATATGCACTTTAAGTTCAGTCATATAATGAATCTTATTTTAACTGCAAAAATACTTGTTCCATCAGCAGATAGTTTTACTTACCTGTTTCAATGAAGGTAAAATATTGTTAGTTCTGCAAATGGCTGAAGCTAAAATGAGTCATTTCCAGATGGAAGGCTTTTTGTGATATGGACATTGTGACCCCTAATATTGTATGACAATAATAATATGGGGTGCTTACATTTTCGCACCCCACTGTAAACATGCAGGATCATTCAATCATGTGTTAATGTAACAAAAAACAACTTTAGATGATTTTGATGAACACAGAATCTTTCATAAGCCTTTTCTCATACACGTATCATCCGACTGACCTGCACCGATCCAATTCGGAAGAGTCGGGTGAGGCTTCAACGGGGGAACAGGGGCTGATGGGAGGACAGCGCAGATGGACCACTGGACACATGGACATGGACAGAGTGGTGGACAGAACGATGAAGGAGGAGTGGTCGGCAACAGGTTAAGCATGCTGTGAATCATGGGGGACAAGATGGACACAAATCACATATGCTAATCTAGTGGAACAAGCATATTCACACAGTGGGTTGGGGTTAGGCTCATAATATAATAGTTGGCTCTGGAATGTAGAAGCTAATCCATGTGTGAAAATGCTAAACGCCAGAGTTTCCTTTCCTGCTTTATTTATGCAGGGATTGTCTTTCTTTTGAAGATTAGTCGACAGACAGTCATTAGTGGAAGATATTCACTGCCTGCAAGAACTATGCGCAGGATATAAAAGCATCTCAGGAGGCGTTTTTATTTTTTTAATTTTTTGTGTGCATTATGCAACGTTTTAAGCGAGAGAAAAAAGGTGATATTTGTGCGTTTTTGAAATTGATGTGAACCAGCGGCTGTAAGAGTGGTCAGCATGTCGTCTTTACTTTCCATCACAGTGGTCTCTACAACGCTCCAGGATCAATTGTTGTATAGGTTTTATTGTAAGAGCAGTGAAAACCTTGCAAACAATTGATCCTGGAGCGTTGTAGAGACCACTGTGATGGAAAGTAAAGACGCCATGCTGACCACTCTTACAGCTGCTGGCTCGCAACAAGAAAATATGCACAAATGGCAACTTTTTTTTCTCGCATATAAAGTTGCATAATGCACCTTTAAAGTGAGATATGGCAGGTGAATGGGGGGAAAAAATAATTTAGAGATATCACTTTGAAACATTTGCTGTAGATTACGGCTAAGAATATGAGGTAAAAAATATATTGTGTCTAGTGAGCTCCAGAGGTGGCATGGGTCTTCCTGAAGCAGACAGCTTTGAAACACTGCGTCGGAGCCTGTTTCGGTAACAGCTGGTCACGTGACTGTCTCGAAAAGTGCTTCACTCTGCAAGTTGCAGATCAGTGTCTCAAAGCGGCTCATCGACTCAGAATGTTTCCCTGTGCTGCCTTGAGCGGTGAGGCGCAAAACCACAGATTTTTTCTGGTACATACAGCGACGCAAATCATCAGTGATAAATAAATGTGCTGCATTTCCCCCATTTTCAATTTAACCGCATCCATGTGGTGAAAGTTGCCTGCACCAGGCTGTGGGCCTGCAAGAATAAACGTTTTTCCTATTCTTTACAAAGTCCTGCTTTTGAAGAGATACAAAAGCAGACATGGCTGGCTGACCAGGCGAGGGAAACGTAAGGAGCGCCATCTACAGCAAACAGTGGCTAAATTAACTGACTGAATGAAATAAAAAGATGGCGCATTGATGTCCTGCTGACTGAGTTGGACCCTCCCACTGGAGCTGAACCACATTACACAAAATATTACGCTTATCGGCCTATGATTGATTTGATCGTTCAAACATCAATATCAGGCTGCAATAATGAAACCACCACACGCCTGTTTGAAACTTCTCTTGCACACATGATTGTGTTGGTGCTTCAGTCGTGTTCATGAGAAGTCTCAATAACAAAGTTTGTCCACAAGAGGTCAGTGTTCAAACAGAATGAAACAGCTCTGAGACTTCAAACCTTATGAGACTTTTCTGCCAGAGAAGCCTTGAAGTGTCACAAGGCTCCACTCGCCCATCACTAATTGTGTCATTTTATGGATAAAAATGGCAAAATAATGGATCGAGGCCAGGTGTAAATGTATGGTTTTATTTTGTTGAACTGTTAGTTACAAAGATTTCTTCAGAGGGGATTTCGGAGGTTTTTGAATAAGCTATTTATACGTGGGAAACATTGTAGAAATTCACATTTCGCCTTTCCTGTTTTTGCGGTTCAAAGCTCAATAAATCAGGCAGGAATCATGAAAAGAAAAAAAACTCTGGGAAGAAACGTCCAACTTTTCCGGAGGAGCAACCAAAGCGAACCTAAATTTGAGAGAAAGAGTTCTAACGTTTTGTAGCACATTCGTCTTCATTCACAGCTGTCCCCAAGAAAGGAAATGACCATATTGGGTTTCAGCGTGTGAAAGACGAGTGAACCCTGCAGAGTTATTTCCAGGAAATCTCCGGCTCGCTTGTAAACAAAACTTCCATCGCAAAGGGTGCGTTTGTCTCTTTATTATTCTGACGTTAAAACTAAGATTTTATGGGAGAAAAAATCTCAACATTAACCATTCTGTGAAATATCTGTTTTCACCCGCATCGTTTCGCCTTATTGTCCAAATAAGAGCTTTAATAAGAAAAGCTAAAACTACAGTGAGCTCCTATTCTGTGATTGGTCTGACAGAATGCTATGGAGAGATATAAAATCTCTATGGAGGTGTACATATATAAAGTATATAAAGAGAATGTGTCTTGACGCCTACCCTTGCTTCTCTCCGTACGTGATGATCTGCAGTACACAGTGCTGTGACAGTGGGCAGATACTGACCTTCAGCCTGTCACTGTGATGGATGCAGTGGTGAAGGAGGGGATCAGAGCCACAGTGTCACTGATCCTTAAACACACACATCCCCCGGGAAAAGCTCTCTCCATTCAACCAGCCGCTGATTTTTATCACCTGATATTTTATGATTTCACATGCAATTACCTCGCTGACAGATGCACAGGAGTGAATTTTTTTTAAATTTTTTTATAGGGTTTGGAATGAGACTAAAAATAATGCATATTGCACGTTTTGCGGACGCTTTACAATTTCTTAAATTAGTCAATCATTGTCCACACTGGTGTGAAGCTGTTACAACTGAACACAGGCTAAATGGTGTCATATTGAAGGATGTGACCAAAGCAAAGGTTCACATCACTGATGCAGTTCAGTTGTTTTATCATTCAGACATTGCTGTATCAGCCCGTATCAGATGTCGGATCACTCTGATCATCTCCAAAGTTGCAAAGTTGTAATTACCATATAAATTACAGAAATATCTTTAGCGATCTGAGCCTGTTCCTACAACCCGGACCTGTTTGAATTGAGCATTCTCTCTCCATACAAATGAAAGGAGAAGCCAGGCCCTATATTCAAGTATGGTGAGGTATGGTTTGTCCGTTTCATGGCATATATATACTTTATTTGGCTTCTTTATCATTAACATGCAGTGTTATAAGGTGATGTTTAGTGGCCATTGGACGTGTATCCGACCACACAAAAGAAAAAAATGAATATGGTTTACAGTTACACTTTTATACGCTAATCCTAAATAAATAAATAAAAATCTCAAAAGGTCTGAACATTTCTTAATGATTTCTAAATGGGCTTTGACCTAAATGTGGTCGATGGGTTGACAACAGCTGAAAACTTCTAGCCTGGAAAAATCCAGACTCACCACTGTACCAGCGAGTGAGTCTGGTCACTGCTGCGTCGATTCTATTTCCCACAGCGATACATACGCAAGCAAACAGGAAGCGGAGTAAACCAATCAGCGAAGGGCGGGCGTCTGCTGTTGATGCGGTGTTATTAGTATATGTGTTTTTGGTCATTTACCGTTAATTGGAAACACACTCTCGCTCTCTTGTGCGTCGTTCGTAGATTGTTATTGAGGGATTTCTGCTCCCATGAGTGATGCTGCTCGTGAACAAATAAACGCAAATAAACAAATCTGATTGCACAGGAACGATTTGATTTTGTGGATACCGCCACCGGGGGCGGGGAGTCCAGACTGATTCCAGACTGATTGCCTATAAAAAAAAAATACAGAGGGGAATCATTCTGGTCTCACCAGGCTAGAAAACGTCTGGATCTTTCATAATTAGTTTGATAGTGAAATGCTAAAATGCTAATGAAAAGTTTCCCGGACTAGCCAGCTAACTACGTACATACATTAGGATTGGATGGCGCTTCTTTTTTAATTTTATTTCTACGGTAATTATGACCGTCAAAAAAATGAGCAGTTACCTGGAACGAGGCATTACCAAATGTGTATTTTGTGTCAGATTTACTATACAGTTTTATGCCTGATAATGTTGCAGATACATTACTTAATGGGGACACATAAACACATCCAATCAAAGTCAAAGGGCTTAAAAAATAAGACAAATCCTCTCTTTATATTAGCAGTGGTGTTTTTGTTGAGTCATGGACACAAAAACGCACCACCCATTATAAAAGTAAACCATTTTTCATGACTTTCCTATGTGTCAAAAAATACCCCACATGGTCATTTGGAACCCCCTAAAGACATACAGTATTTATCAAAGCCAGTGTCCTCCAGAGTCAAAGTCAGTCACAGATATAGATAGTGGGGCGGATCGATAGGTTTTAAAGAAATCCATACCTAAGGGGACCCTGGCAGCGCTGGCGTCGGGGTTGATCCAAAAGGACAGCCAGGACAGCACCACAATGAGCAGGGTGGGGGCGTACACACCCATCATGTAGAAGCCCACCTGTCTCCTCAGGGTGAAGATAACCTCCACACAAGTGTAGTAGCCTGGGAATAAGGACACGAGAGGCACAAAGTTTTAGACTAGAAACAGCAACGGAACCTAATAAAACAACGATAAATGTGTATTGTACACAAACATACTGGGAAACATTTGGACAAAAGTGGAATTATTAATTTGTATTTTTTTTTTCCATGCACAAACCGACCTAAAGCAGTACTAAGTAACTCATGCCCCCAATATTGTACATCCAATTACACAATGGAGATCATTTTTTTCAATCAAACTTGGCTGTAAATACTGTTTAAGTGGCGCTAGCCCACAGTTAGCTTTGCCCGTTAGCCTTCTTCTTCGTGATTCTATTAGTGTGTATTGGGGCCTCCGACCCGTAGGCAGGGAAGTCATATTATTAACACTTGTATTACCCCCAGAAGGACTACAGCAAGGATTTATTAAGGTAAACAAATTACTTAGTACTGCTTTAACTGGCCCTTCTGAATTCGTGCATTGCCACTAGGTGGTGGTATTGCAGAAATGGCAGCCCCATGTCATGACGGTCACGAAACAGTGCTACCCTCGCCCATGGGTTAAACATTGGCTGTGTCCCGAGAGAAAGAGAATATACCGCTGGTACGTCTCCGGTGCAGGTATTGAAGAGCGTGGGGCTTTCCACGCCACAGAAACGTGGTCAAAACACCAGCACGTACCATCCCCGGCCACCCCGGGTCTGCGGTAAACATTCAACTTTGATGGTCTGTCGGAAAAAAAAATCTTGAGGAGGGACCTGCATAACATCGCCATTTCATTCATTCTATTTGACTTTTTTAGGCTTTATTGGATATTGTTGACTTAAACCCTTGACGTCAATACGGGAACGGTTTTTCATTAAAAGATGATTCACATTTTCCTCCAGTTCAGCTTTACCCAAATCTAAAAGCTTTTTGAAAAAAAGTGTCAAAACGAGGATGAAAATGTGACACAAACGAGACAAAAAAGCAATTCAAAAAGTGACAAAAAAGCAACAGAAAAGCAACAAAAACGTGACGAAAAACACAACAAAAATGCAAAGAAAATGTGACGGAAACGTGATTAACACAACAAATAGGCGACGAAAACATGACAGCAAAACCAAGGAAAGAGCTTAGATCAGTTTCGTAGGCCTTAGCTTTCAAATGAGGCGTTACTCTGGCCAAAGGGCTGTATACTTTTAGATTGGGGAATGTGTTCAATTAAAGCAAGGGTTTAGAGGTTAAAGAAAAGAAGAACACACTCCTTATGTCTTCTTGGGTATTGCAGTAAAATATGAATAAATAATTAATCATAGAGAAAAGAATCTGTGAGACCAATTTGGACCCAGAAATAAATTGTGCTTTCATTGCGTCTTCGATAACCTGTACATTGAGACCATTACGAGCTCTAATAGCGTGCCCTTAGAGGAGCGAGAGGCTGATTTAAACACAGCAGGCGAGAGGAATGGCCCTGCTCTCCGCGGCTCTATTAAAGACACATCAGAGGAGAGGTGGGAGTCAGGTTAAGTCCGCCTTTTATTAGGCTCCTATAGCTAACGCTCACACGGCCGAGACAGCTGCGGGTGCCATTAGGAGAAGGAGAGAGAAGAGAAAAGAGAGGGCATATACGTAAGAGCACTTTTACAGCGCTTAACCCGCTAAAGGCTGGTGCAAAAGAATCCAACTACAAAGTGACCATGGTTATGCGTCTTAAAAGTATATTTTCTGTCTCCTGCATTCAATCTGAATGTGGCCACAGCTACTCACTTTTTACTTGCACATGAGCGCTATTATTACAACAAAACAAACAGTGATTAATCTGTGAATGGCAAAAGCATTGTGTTGGCATATAAGAAATGTAGTAGTCATATTTTAGTATGTATTGACATTATCTGGAATTTTCACATTATATTATGTTTTGTATGTTGCATAACGTCTCTGCTAAAACATAAATCACTCTAACTTTTTAAAAAACCTTTACCCGAATAACTATTTGGAGCATTTCTTTGTATTTCTACTTTCCATAACATACTGTTTTTATTCTGTCTCAGGATCTTTTTGTACTGCTTTACAGAATGTATTTTAAATGACCTATCGGCCATTCAGTCATGTGACTTTTGGTTGGCAGTCAGCTGTTTGGAACAGTTTAAATATGAATTCAAATGAACCTCAAAAGAACGGACAAATCAAATAATTTGTAACAATCAATAATAATTTGCCAACCAAAATGAGACAGAGAATACTTTATTCAAGCTTTTACAACTACTTATGACTCCTTAGCCTTGGTATTTTTTGTAGCATAAAAAATTAATAACTTAAATAATGTGTCTGGAACAAAATATCTCTATACCTAACTATATAAATGCAAGATTTTTTTTTTAATGTAGTAATACAGAGAAGATTACTTCGCACGTCAAATACTTAGGGCAGTTGTGTAGGAGACGAGGGAGCAACCCATGTGACATCGTTCAGGAAAAATCCTGCACACTGCCAAAAATATATTTTATTTGATAAGGAGATTAATGTAGTAATACAAAATACCAGCAGAGGGCAGAAAACCTTTCAAAGCAATTTCTGATTCACCTGGCTGGTGTTTTGCTTTGGGTGCAGAAGTGGGAGATGGACTGAATATACAGAATTACCAAAACCATATGAAACATTAACATCACTGCAGGTAGGTTTTTTAATGAGTTAGACTATTAATACATGATTTAGGATTTCGCATTCAAATCACATCAAACCTCTTCAAGCCTGTTGAATACATTAGCTTCTCTTATGGTGCTGTACAGTCTGATTGATACTCTCCAGCTGTGTTTGCGTGTTTTGCTGTTCCGGCGGGACTGTGAAGAGGATGGAGCGAGCGCATGTTTAAATCCCCGTGGGCGGGCTCCTAGTGTGCTGAGGAAGCACAGAAAGGATCTTTGTGCCGGGACCCGTTTCCATGGCAATCTGGTGAAAAGTCTGACTCACTTTTAACCCAGCAGCTCTGAATGGTCGTGAAAATAATAATAAAAAGAAATAGCATGGTCATCTCACCATGATAGAGCTGTAATGCTTTATAGGGACTGTTGTTTTGTAGTCGCATTGGTACAGTTAGCTATAAGCCGTTAAGTGTTATACTGCTCCTATGTGTTACACAGCGCTAGAGAAAACACAGCATGGATAACCGTATGGGCTTAATTTTCACAAGTTCATTATTAGTTCACTCTATCACGGAAAATCCAACTCACCATGGGCACATTTTAATAACATGAAGAACGTGACGCTCATTTAAAAAAAAAAACTTTATATAATATTTAATGACAGCAGAGTAATATTGGCTTGATTGGCTGGATTTCCAATTTAGAGTGATCAAGCAAAAAAGCCAACGGAATGATTGAAAGTAGATTTGTTTATGTCTTATATTGATCGATCTAAATTTTATACTCCGGAGCGACTAATTTCCTTTTTTTTATCCAAATATATAATTTCACATGCCACTAGAGGGCACTGCAGGCTAATCGAGCAGCAGAAACAATGTTTAGAGTGAGTGAGAAGCGGAGGTTACTACAATGAAGTAAACAAAAAAAAGCTAATCACGGGCTAAAAGCTAGGTGGCCAAAGCTAGAGGAACAAGTTTACAAATGGGTGCTTCAACAACGTGCTGTTGGAGAGGCTTGTCAACGGTGCAGTTACGCCTCCGTGTCCAGGTGTCCTCCATGTCAAGGCGATTGTTCAGAAGTGACACAGAGAATGAAGATTTCAATGGATTTAGTGATTTGGAGTGAGATCGAGAGTTTGGCATGTTCTTTATGCTATAGTTATCTGATCTGTTTATGTGACGTTAACATACGAGACACCCATTTAGTTTGTTGTATGGTAATTGCCCAGCACTATGCTTATGTAGCTTTAAATATGGATTTCAACTAAATTAGTAACAGTAATATAGTGTAGGGGTTCCTCAAGGATCAGTTCTGGGACCCTTTTTGTTCAAGCTGTGCTTGCTGCTTTCCGGTCACTTATACACAGCAATAATGTGTCCTATCACAACTATGAAGATGACTCTCAGATCCACATGTCTCTTTACAGGTGAACACGAGCCTGTAGAGCTGCTTTGTCAATGCATCAAACAGATTGGTGTGTACATGCAAAATACCTTTCTCCCGCTAAACTCATATCACTGTCTTTGGCTCACAGGAACAAAGACCTGGAATTTCTGTCTCTAAAACCTAAAAGTCTTTTTGGAAATAATTGATAATAATGGACTCAGACCTGGACTTTAACATACACATTAGCCCCAAACTAAATCAAGCACATTTCCCCCGGTTTGTCATTGGCCAAGGCTAAAACCTTATTGAAAAAAGCGTCACAATAGCGACAAAAACAAGAAGAAAACGAGGATGAAAACGCAACAAAAAAGCGTAAAAAAAGTGACACAAAACTAAGACGAAATTTTTTTTTAAAAAGCCACAAAAAGTAACAAAAGAGCAATGAAAAAATATGGAAAAAAAGTTATGAAAAAGATCAGTTAGGTAGGTTCGTGAACTTCGCATGCAGTACGTGTGTAACGCACACCCTAATAAAAAGGATCATAGAGAAGCTTTATGAACACGTGTGTCTTTTATGCCTTCCATATTGAACAGCTCTAAATAAGACCTTACTTGGAAGCGGCTTGTGTTGAGCATGCCAACAACATAACGTAAGAATGCCAAGAATGTGAAGCAGCAGTACGGTGGAATTTTCTATTTTATTAGGCTTGAATAATTGTTTCTTAAATCATCGTCGCATCTTGCAGGATCTTGGTCATTATCACAGTGTAATTTGAGACATTATGGACCACATTATATACAATTAGAGCAGGACCTCGGGAGACATTACCCTACTCCATTAGAAACCCATAAACTGTACTTTTAATGTTAATAGTTCGAAATGAATACAATTGTTGTTTGGATCTTCATAGCAAGGTCTTTGAATCTGTGTGCAAATTGTGCTCTGCAAATACGTACGTGTCTGTCCTCGGACCAGTAGTTGTACTTACTATCACTATTATACACATTTGTCTAACTCCTGCGGCATATACTTCTAGGTTCTGCTAAGAAAGTGAAATAAGCAGTGAAGTCTTCCTTTTATATTTGATTATATGGATCATTCTTTGCTAAATCGTAATCATAAAGCTTTTACAGGCTCTTGGCCTTATCCCTCTCTAGCCTGCTCTTCGACGTACAACTTTACAAACTGTATTATGTATATCTTATGCTGAGGCGGTGGTTCAGACATTGGTCTTTCTTACCAATAATATTAATCCTACTCTTTGAATATAATCTCCATATTCTAAATCTATATACAGTGCTTTGTCTTTTCTTTGCTATTGAAGAAATCCAATCTGCAGAGCGACTAAACGGGCCCTCACCTTCATTGTATTTCATCGATGTCACATTACAATAGGACGTACCGATTCCTCTACGGTCCATCCTCACCGCATTAACGTGTATTAGCTCTAAATGAAATTTCCTTTGAGCAGCCGAGGCGTGAGATTGACTGGCGGAATAATCTGACCGGGCCGCGCTTCGGCTCAAATAGGATCATGTCATTGAGGCGCTACCGTGGCCGGCCCGTATCCAAACTGGGGCCTGATTGAATCTTTCATTTAGAGGCGTAGCGCTAATCTCGCCCGACGAAAGATAATCAGAGGCGTGTCTATAAAGAGATACCGTGGCTTTGTTAGGATATGGTGACAAAGTTAGGGACATATTTCTGCTTCATTCAGTGCATGATAATGAACACATAAGAGGCGGGTACATGTTGTGTAGTGGTACGGGTAACGTGCAAACTCCACACAGAAAGGCCCCAACCAACCTGGAATCAAACCCCGGCACGTTCTTGCCGTGAGGCATGAGCACTAATGAGAGTCAACATTTTGCTAACAGAGGAAAGTGAAAGCAGTCATAGTAAAGAGTTCAGTAAAGTTGAATGTATTAATAAATCACATCCATTTGCTCAACATTTTTCAGCACCATTTAACTGTCGTTTCAAACTAAAAAGGTGTAGATGCATTATAGGACGGGACACGGCAAGTGAATAGGGTGGAAAATAATATTAATAATTTAGAGATATCAATTTGAAACTTTTACTGTAGATTTTATGCTTACAAATTGACATTTTATGGACATTTCAAGCTTTAAAATGGTCCTCAACAACTGGCAGGAATTATATATAAACAAAATCCCTCTAAAAATAACTCTTCAAAAATATTATCAAGTCCGAAACTGTAAACTGTGTTTGGAGTCGTAGGAGCTACTATAATGGATTTTGTGTTGCAGGAGTGGAATGTAAACCTCATTTCGAGAAAACAAGCTCCTAAGTTCTGTAACTTCTGTAACTTCTGTATCGCTGCCTTTTATGCTGCGGCTCTCTCCCAAAAGTGAAATTACCACATTTTTATTACATGCCAATATTTGTGAATGTATAAGGGAAACTAGCCGTTGGATATCTCTGGCTCGCCATCGCATGGAACATGATCAAATAGGTATTGTAAAGGTAAGTTTCATCTTTTTGTGTACTCTGACATTACAGCTCAGATGTTAAAGATGCAAAATAGAACTTTTTCTGAAAAAAACAAAAACACTTTTTATTATTGCATATTTGACCTTTTAGTGACTGCACGGCTGAATGAGTCGTTAGCATGGCGCCTTTACTCTCCATTACGGTGGCTCCAGTTTCTGGTAGGTTTTCACTGCTGACAAACCCTCTCCCCAGAAAATCTACAATTGATCCTGAATCGTAGTAGAGGCCACTGTGACAGAAAGTAAAGGTTCCATGCTAACCACCCACAAAGCCATTGGGTCACAAAAAGGTCAATTATGAACAAATATCAAGTTTATACTGTAAAAAGTTCCATAAAGCACCTTTAAGGAAGACTAGCTACAAGCTCAATATTGACTACTGCGTGAAAAATCTATGTTTTCACCTGCCGTGTCTCACCTTACATGGCACAAAGACCATTAGATTTCATTCCAACAGGTAGTAAATGTACTTTTTTATTTTGACATTGCTGGATTATCCATAGATTTCATTGTTTTGTCGGATTATAAATATTTCATCTGGACATTAAACTGGTATTCAAAAAAGCATTACATTTGTTTAGCTGCTTCCCACATAAACCCCGTCTTGATATATTCCAAATACCTGTGCCGGCGTAGAACTTGGTGCAATTGCCGTATTCGATGTCCTCCTGCCTGATGTCGAACTGCGGGAGAGCGATGGCTTCCATCTGCACAGGGTCTCCGGTCTGCCACATGAACTGCAGGTCATCTGTGGTGTAGCCGACTGCGCCAGAGGAGGACAAGTCAGAGAGTCTTACACATGACTGCCTAATCTCTAAAAAATTCAACTAAATGTGACTCGGAAAGACTCGGGAAAACTCACAAAGAAGTCACGTAGTCTGTCCCCAGCTTTAGTCTACACATTTTGTAACATCGCACCTCACTCCTGGTTTAATTACCTGGCATATGTGAAAGCTATCATTAGGTGCAGGATGCCTTGACTGGATTTGACCCCTCCTCTGTTTCATTCGATCTGAGCTCTTTTGTAAACAAGATGTAATAAGCGCAGTCAGGCTCAATTAGCCCTGAGACGTTTCACAACACGCTTAAAATATGATGATTTATTCTCCCTCTGTAAGTGCCCCCGAGCACAAATTGGCTCAAACTACCGAAGCAAATCGTACCATCCAAATAGCCACAACAACTATTGTTAGAAGAGCAACATTGTGTTCAAATGCGTACGCTGTGTCGGAAATATGAATGAAACTCACAGCTTTCTAGTTGCATCTTGCAGCGCTGCGTGTCCATAGGGAACAGTGTGAGGTCCAAAGGGCAGGACAAGGTGACGGACAACCTGGAGACACACACACAAAAATAGATTTAGGAAGGGATGAAAACATGTTTAACAAATCCAGTAGCCTTAAATTGCGAAGGGGACTACATCAAGCATAATGTGTGACAAAAAGAAGGCAGGCCCTACAGCTTCAGCAATCATAACGCAAGTTAAAAACTTTTATGCTTTTAACCATGACCTTTTAAACTTTTAACCTTGTTGCAGTGTTATTTCCTCGTCAGAATGTTATTGTATTTTGTTTAAATCAAACAGTATTGTGTTTTCTGGTTGGCTTTGGTCATTCCTTCTTCGACTGCTGAAGGGCTGAGATCTGTATCTGCTGTATATTGTGAAGGATGTCCCGACCATCATTTTTGGCTTGTAACCATGGACATGTCTTTAGTTACAAGACATTGTGATGGTTTCAAGGCAAAAATGACTTAATTTTGTTCTTGCAGTTCTGGGTGTAAGAACAAAGTTAGGACAAAGTATGAATGAGCTTTAATACG
The DNA here is from genome assembly GCA_007210695.1 of Neogobius melanostomus. Lineage (NCBI taxonomy): Eukaryota > Metazoa > Chordata > Actinopteri > Gobiiformes > Gobiidae > Neogobius > Neogobius melanostomus. Next base: position 3,392,702 of record VHKM01000227.1, on the reverse strand, counting down.
ACACTCTCAAAATGCCTGGACTGGCCACCAATACACAAGACACTCTTTTAAAGCCCATATTCCATCACTGGACCCGATCATGCTCAAAGTGTGTTCATCACAGCACCATGGGTTTGGTAGCATGCCATGTGCTGAAAGTGAAAGCTTGTGTTCACTGTTTCTTAAGGTGTAATTCCCATTGCAAGCGGGGGAGGGTCAATCCTGACCAGCCAAGTCTCTCACTCCTTACTGTTTTTTTTCTTTACATAAACGTTATTTCAAAATCTAAAACATAAAATGTTATTTATATAGCAGAGGCATTTGAATATTGTTTAATCAGTTTGGTTTTCTCTGAAGATACTGAAATAATGTATAGAAATGGAAGGTTGCTGTGTGGCCATATCTCAGCGGTGTCCTATTGAGTCACACAGTGGCGAGACAGAAACCGAATGTGTCAGAATATAATTCAGTGAGAAATGGTGAGATTTATGAGAGAGGGCAGCGCTCACGTAGACTGTTGTCCCCAGATGGCTCTGAGACTGTGAATGCAATATGCAGCCCATAGACTTTCACTGAGAAACATTTGTATGGAGATGCAATACACTGTCTGGATATTACTGTCTGTTTGTTACCCTGCCGTTCATCTATCTTTTTAACGCAGGCAATGCATTTCTTTCTTTACTTACAAATAGGATTAGGCAAATTTATTGCTAACACTTTGTATGCTTTATCGAAAGTAATGTCCCACTACAATTCATTTTCCGCGGACACAGCTGCCATGATTGTCCAAATGCCATTCAGATGGTGAACTTTTGTGTACCTTCCTTCCAGTTCGATGTGTTGGAGGGAGAATATCGGAAGTTGTTTTGAGCTGGGGTAAAGAAAATCATCTTTTCCTGGAGTTAGCCAACAAAACGAATCAATTGGCTGGTTCATACGGTGACCAGATGTCCAAGTTTACTTGGGACAGTCTCAGTTTTGCGTCATTTCTCCCGTGTACCCATAGATTTCTCAAGAACCATTGATTTGTCCCACTTGTAAACATGTTCCGTCCCGTTTTATGGCCACTGCGAACCCCAAAGCAACACACTTAACCTGAAAACCACTGTCTTTGTCCAACGTAAATGTCAGTCAGAGTATAAACCAATTGAACATCTCAAGCAAATCATCTCAATGCTGATTGTTGCGTGCCATTACCATAAGACGTTAACAAACAGTTAACAGTTCAGCATGAGAAAAGATTCAAGTCGAGATTTGTTTCCGCTGCGACAAATTATTAAATTGTGTTCCAGTTTTTGAGTTAGAAAATCTGGTCACCCTACTCATTTGATAAAGGCAAGGCAAGTTTATTTGTATGACACTCAGCCTCACTGTGTTTAGTCGTGACTCTAGGAACCACCAAGGTGAACTTTAATCCAGTGTTTCTAACTTAGAAGACATGTAATTATTGCCACTCTGAAAGTTTGGGGGTATGTAGTCTTCCGCGTTAGTCTGGGCCAGGTCATGGAGACAGCAGTATGGGCAGAGATACAGTACCCTGACTTCTTAAACCATGCAACCCTAACCCTGAGTCCTAGATGACCAGATGACCAGAGCGGAGACAAATGTGACCAGTCACTAGAATCAGGGACACAAGTCGGTTCTGGGGCATTTTGAGATTTTTGCAGATTATTAAAGTGTAGTCTCCAAGCTTTCCAACAATGTGTAACACATGGAAATCTGATCATATTTGGAGACGTAGCGGCGATTTGAAGTTAACAATTCCAAAATGTGAACGATCAGTGTTGCTTTTGCCACAAATACAAAGCGGGTACAAGGAGTCATTAGCAACTCGGTTCAGATTTTTAATCATACACTGTGCTGCAGGTGACAAACCACCTGTAGCGCAGTGGTCAAAATGTTGCATTGAATAAAGGAACACTGGTGTTGCAGGTAGACAGGGTGCGAGAGATTTTTTCCTTTAATGTGGCTTCTCTTACGCACCTGTTCCAAACAAGAGATGTGTGAAGTAAACTGTCTTTAGTTCTACATAACAACGCCATAAATGTGCCCAGTCACAGGAACCAGGGACACATGTCGGTTCTGGGGCATTTTGAGCTATTCACAGATTGTCAAAGTGTAGTCTCCAAGCTTTCCGACAATGTGTAACACATGGAAATCTGATCATATTTGGAGACGTAGCGGCGATTTGAAGTTAACAATTCAAAAAAGCCCAAAGGGCAGAAAAGGGCCTCTAAAATTTTGGGCAGTTCTCACCTCTCTCTGCTGCTCGAGTGACAATAGGGCTCATTTACATCTCATTTAGATAAGCCATACCCGCTCCCCCGTAAAGCTGTAAAGCACAAGGGGGAGAGAAGGCAAAAAGCAAGAAAAATGTGCCATCAAAGAAAAAAAAAAAAGTTTGCAAACTGATAATATATAAATAAATATCTCTTGGCCATGGACAATGACTACATTATATTATCCTTAACCTGCGCACACAGCTTACGACCAAAAACAAAACGCAAACAAATTCAACCCACTGAACACACCAGGTTAGCGTACAGCAAAACAATGGCCTCATCAAAAAGCAACACAATGGCACAGCGGCCACAAGCCAAAAAAAACAACAACTTTCACTCACCTGTCTGAAGTAACCTCTGCGTGCCTTCTGCTCAACAAACTCGTTCACTATTGTGATCAAATCCATTTTCCTCGCTCAGTTATTTTCAATGTAGAGTTATGCTAATCCGCGCTACATCCTTCTGTCTTAAAACACGCTCTGAAGGCGAGATGGCTCAGGAAACGTAATAGTCAGCAGGGTGCTGTGTATGCTTACAGCCAGGGCATCATCAGTCCCACTGGAAAAGTTAGCCTGGAAAAGTTCATTGGTTTCACGCAGAAAAACAAACCTCTGTAGTAGTATTCCAGCGTTAGCATTCGGCTATTCAGAACGTTAGCAACAGCAGCCGGCCTCCGTGAGACACACAGGGGAAGTGTTGCATAATCATGAAGCCACACACACACAATGACACGCCCCACGGCGTGCGCTATTTCTCCGGCTTTTTCACCCTGAGATTTCACGCTTTTAAATATATCTATACTGTTATCTAGAACATGGTGAGGCTTCTTCGTGATCTCAACTAAAAGAATCTGCAAAAAAGCGAAAATCACCAATTAAATAAAAAAAATCTTTTTATGATTTGTGGAAAACTGAGTCAGCCGACTTGTGTCCCTGGTTCTCGAGACGGTGCACAAATGTTTCAAATGGGACAAAAATGTGGTCAGTGATTAGATTGGCTGTTAGCAGAGTTCCAGACCGTCCTGCTTTTGAACAGAAACAGAAAGCGAGAGTGTCTTTGCTTTTTGACTTAATGATTTTTGAAAGCATGTATGCTGCATGGTTTGGTATTGACAAAAGTACGAGTTGAAACGTGGAGTTATGTAAGCAAAGACCTGAACAACCTAAGAATAAACCCTCTTTTACCTCATACTGATGAGCACGTCTCCATTGCGGAATATGAAGAGCAGAATGTTTTCCTGCGTGACGTCATGGAAGTTAGCGCTCTTCTCGTTGGCGAAAACAGGTCTGGTTTCCACAGACACTTGAACATCTTGGGGTCCACGGTGAGGGACTCCGATTTAAACTCCTGAGGCAGCTTCAGACGCGGGTCGTTCCAACGCTGGCGCAGGAATATGTTTACCCTGTAGTCCTGCAGGACAGTAGAAGACAGCAGGTGGATTGATCAGTGCAAGTCATGATACAATGATACTTTTTATAATACTCATGGACGATAGTTCCAGATGATTTGAGTCTGTGTGCAGTCAGAAGTCTTGGCGTTTAATAATTGCTTAAGACAATCTATTTTTGTCACCAGATCTTACACCAGGCTCATAGTTATTAAAAAGGCAAAATTGCAGTATTGTAATGTTTGATCACACACAGACCACACAGACCATAACTCAGTTTAAAACCCTACACTGTATTTTAGGCTTTTATCTTTTATATGCATTGTGATTTTGTGATTTTAATGTTGTGATGCCTTTGTGTTTTGTTGTACGATGACCTTGAGTGTCTTGAAAGGCGCCTCAAATAAAATGTATTCTCATTAATTTGGCACGACATGTACATTCATTGTGCATATAAGAGGTTTGGTTTCAAATTTAACTTGAATATAGGATGCACAATAATATTAACTTAAAATGTTGCTTGTTTTACATGTTTTGTGACGGTTCTTATTTTACTACCTTGTTAGAAATGGGCACATGATGTAACCACTGACTGTAAATTAAGAATTTACAAATTTATGCCTCCTTTTTCCTGAAGACGTTGGGAAGTGGGGCAGGCTCCGGAAGTTCCTTCCTCTAATGGAATTTACATTTAAACTTTTTTTGCCCCTCTTTAAGCCAGTATTAAACACAGTCTTGTCATTCTTTCGATATCTTTATTTTCAAACTATTTTAAAAATTGAGCTGTCACTAAAAACCCAGCCAAATTGCTAGCATGAAAGAGCTTCAGTTAGCTCACACTGAATGATATGGAGAAAGCCATCCTCACATAGTCCAGAGGTAAACATCCCACATTGTAACTATCTGTGCAACCATACTGCACAGAAGGGCCTTGTAGTTTCTGTGAGGCGTTACGGTACGAAGTCACTGATGAACAACAAAGAGCTATGGAGTACATCCATGGCTTGGGCACAGAAAGTGACTAGACAAGCTTTATTTCCTCGCACAGACATGACCACCCGGGCATTTCCTTCACGAAAGCCAAATTCAACCATTCTTGTTGCTCTAAATCCCTCATTATAGGCCTTTGTTGTGAAAACTCTACTCTGCTGTTGTTAAGAGTATCACTCGGGGGGGGACTTTTATTTTGGTAAGGCTCAAGCTGTTGTGGAGCAGGTGTGGGCAGAGACTCTTAATGCAGCGGGTGAAGATGGACGACGTGTCAAACAGACCAAGCACCAGCTGGACCAGACTTAAAGCTATCTACACCACACCAGACAGGTAATGATGGAAAAATATAGGAGGTTCCTGACTGTAGACAATATTGTGATCTCAATGTCCAATAAAATAACTTGTTTTAAAGGGGAGATATGTTAAATCAATGTTTTGAGCTTATGCTATATGTATATATATGTAGGCTTTTTTTTCACGCATATGTGAGCAATCCCTTTTACTTAGGTCGTTCTGTAAACATTCCGTCTATTGCAATATCTTGAGATCGTTTTATGCCAATCACCTTTGGTGAGCAGTATTATCTGCTCAACTATCGTTACTTTTTGAAAAATCTAAATTTACTGTTTCTAAAAAGTATTTTTTTTAAGTGTCTAATGAATTTAAGATTTTCTAAAACCATTGACTGCTGGGTGTTTAACCCCTAAAGAGCCGCTACAAATGGGTTAGACAATTAACTAAATGTATAAGGCTTGAAAATAAAGGCTTTTTTTATTATTGAAATGTAAATAAAAATGTTGATGCAGGAAAACTGCCTTGGTTGTCTTTTTTCTCATAAGCGTTAAGATAGTCAGTGTGATTCCCCCCCCCCCCCCATATGCCTGGAATTGAAATATCCTGTGCCTTACACTACTAAATATCAAAAAGTAATACTAATTTAAAGTGAAAATTATGTCATGATTTTGAGCACGGAAGTAGGTATTTTGTTTTAAAAGTTGATATAATGTGTATAGTTCCTTAACACCAAAAAGCACCTTCACCACTAGGGCTGCAACTAGCTTTATACCATATAATGCTAAAGTGACGCCACTTGAGGACATGTTGATGGCGTAAACTTAATGGTGCACAATGCAACTTTTTATGTAAAAATAAATAAAAAATATTTGACCTGTCAGTGAGCCAGTGGCTGTATGGGTGGTTAGCTTGACACCTCTACTTTCCATCCTGGTGCCTCCTATGATAATAAGGATAGTAAGTAAAGGCGCTATGCTCACCACCCAAGCCACTGGGTCAAATGTCAATTATGTATTAATATCAACTATTTTTTTTACATAAAAAGTAAAACCTTGAAAGTTAATGTTTGTTGGACGCTCTTAGTGTTAATTTTGCTTTATGAATGGATGAGACACAGACAGATTTGAATGAAATGTACTATATACAAAACACTACAACCCAAACTTAAAAATAAGTAGTTTTTGATAATAAATACTACATGTTCATGTCATTCTGCACTATTTGAGTTAGAGTAAACCAGAAAACAATGAATCATTACTAAAATAGTTGTTTAAATAATAAATAATCCATTAGTTTCTTCAGCTCTATCCACCACACATAATTATTCTACAAAAAAAAACAAACTCAAATTTGGGCTACCTTAAAGCTTATGAGATGTTTTTAATTTTCTTCTAACAGGAAAATCCAAAGCCGATGTGTGACAGTAACATACTACTTCGACATCCCCATCCAACCCAAACACCATCCTTTGCTCTCCATTTGTAACCGACATCTCAGGCCTCCGAGCACCTGCCTCAGACTCGGCAGAGCGCTTCTTTGTCCGGGGCCGGTATAAATCTCCCTGAAGCGAACATTTCTCTTGCAGATGTCTCCATTCGGGGCTGTTATTTCCGACCTGTTTGGCTCCCTCCGGTGACGCCGCCGACAGCTTCCACCGGCCTCGTTCCGATAGAAATGATAGAAACACTGGCCAATTCCCACGCTTCCATCCCCGTTGGCTGGGTGTCAAGCTGCTCGGGCTATACACGGTGGCGCTCTGGGGAGATTTAAGACCGCCGGTAATCAATGGAGAGAATCTGAGCGTGTTCGACCGCCGCCCAGACGATTCACACAATTCTATTACCTGGTGTCTGCTATTCCCTGGGCATATAAAACCACTTTGCTCAGTTAGGCTAACACGGAGAATTTGGAAACCGCAAATGTGGCCTTGTTTCTTCAGGCTTGGAGATACATAAACAAGAATGCTTTGTTTATATTCCAAATGGAGGTGGGCGACGCAGCAAAAATCCTAATTATCTTGGAGCCTCAATTTTGTTCCAGTTTTATCTGTTTTGTATTTTGTTTTAGGCAGGACACGGCAGGGGAAAGCATGTATTTTTCACGCAGTGGCTAATGTTTAGATTTTTAGCTTGTTTTCTCCCCTAACATTTTAGTTTTGATGTCAAAGTACATTGACAGTCATTTCCTCTTTAGTAGACAGCCATGGCCAGAGTTGTGGCAAAATACGGTAGAAATATAGAGAAGCAGACGTAAAGACAAACTTTAGGGCTGTTTTCTTTACACTCTTGCAACAACATCTCTACTTTAGAAGCTCCTGCAGACTACCAGCCAGGGCCGGCCCAGCCTAAACGCAGACTAAGCAACTGCTTGGGGTCCCGAGGCCACCCCAAGAGTGACAATGTTTTATTGCAGAAAATATTTAAAAATAATGTCGCTTAAACTGCATTACAATGCTCCATATAGTTAACACAATAATGAAATTGATGAAAATAATGAATTTAGCCTAGTCTAGCTAAATGTATGTTGCCAACATATTGTTGAACCATTCATGTGTGGGAAATGCCATCTCAAAAGACAATTCAAGAAGTAAGCAGAGGACAATCATTAATTATTTTTTGTCATCGGTGAGGCCATCTAATTTGTAATGGGTTTTTTTAAGAATTGGGTAGGAGCTTATAAGATGTTTTCTTCATCCTACTCCTGTTCTTCTTTTCATGGAATGTATTATTGTTGTGTTTGTTGGATTGTTGTACTAATTTTATGTTGCATAACCATGAAAAAAGAAAAAAATACAATGAAATGAAATGAATATTGAGCCCACACGTTTAATGAAGGGCCACAAGTCAAATAATGCATATTTTTCCACTTAAAAATAGCTTATTCAAAAGCGAAACAAAATCTTTGTAACTAATGTATCAACAATATAGAATCGTAAACTTGGCTAAATCTATTATTTAGGTTTTGTCACTAAACATATAGGGACTTTTGGCAGTTTTTATGCATAAAATGTCTTATTTTTATATGAAAACATTAAATGACAAAACTTGCAGTATATGTTTTCACATTTATATCAATATCAACACTCCAGCACCTTTTACCCAATAAATAGAATCAAATATATAAGAGTTTTTTTTGTAACATCGACCGAAGATGAAAAAACACCTTATTGCTCGGACCTGTCGTTCAGAGGTGTGTGATTGAGTTATGGCTCTAAAAGAATTCCATGCAGCAGCTGTGTCACCTTCCTCCTCCATCACCTCGGCGTCATCAGTCACAAGGCACCCAGGGCGACAGCAGGGAGTCACTCTAAAATGTCTTCTCAAGTTTCCTTCTTCCTTCACTTCCTTGGCTGTTGCAATTTATTCCACTGAATGTTTTTTTTTCATGCTTGAATTTCTATTTAATGTCATCGCTCTTTTCCAGTTCATCTTCAATAGAACTTATGCGGCAAGGCTGAAATTGCTAGAGATAGACAGACAGACGTTCTCATTGAGATTCTTTGGGATGTGTCGGGGAAAGGCTTTGCGCTGTGGTCACGCTCTCCCATCATCAATACAAGATCTTGGTGAAAAATGAATGCGTCTCAGGGCTCTTTGATTCACATCAATCTCAGACGCCTGGGATGATTAGTTGTCAGGTGAGCCCAGTTAAGGGAAAAACTACTGAAAAAGGACATTCCACATTATTAAGCAGACCACTATTTTCAAGCAATAAGGGAAAGAAAAAGGATCTCTCTGCTGATGAAAAACGTGAAATAGTTGAATCCCTTGGACTAGGTATGAAAATCTTCAATGTTTCACAAAAGATCAAGCGTAATCATCGTACTGTTCTCTTAACAGTACGATGATTACGCTTGATCTTTTTTGACTGATTCCGAGCACACATGGGTTTGTGCAGATAAAGGCACAATGAGGATGGTTTCTGCCAGACAAATACATCAGATTAATAGAGCAGCTGCTACAAAGCTGCTAACAGGTGTTAAAGCATAAAAGGAGAGAAACTCATGACGTGGCCCCCATCCTACCCTGACCTCAACCCTATTGAGAACCTTTGGAGCCTCAAGCAAAACATCTATGAGGCAGTCCCGGCGTCCCGCCCCCTCAGTCAAAATGTAGTGTTTTCATTTTTTCATATATTGTTTTCAGTCTATGATGTGTTCAAAACAACCCAAAACTCAGAAGAAACTCCACTGACTCTAATGAACAGTTTTGGAAATTCAAATTCAGAGTTTCCAGTGGTCCTTCAACCTATCACGCACCTGCTTACTATGTCATCAACGCATCATCCCGCCATAAGGACTAGCCTGTAGCCAGAAGCTATATTTTCTGTTCAAAATGGACATTCGCAAATGGCTGAAAAAGCGACAAACTACACCATCGGCGTCCCTGCAGCCTGTGTGCAGTTTTCTCATACTATGCTTACACGTCATTGCCCCCCCTTGGTTTTCAGCCACCCCCCCTTCTGTACTGAGCTGGCGCCGGGACTGCTATGAGGTTGGAAGGCAGTTTTCATCCAAACAGCAGCTCTGGGAGGCTATTCTGACATCCTGCAAAGAATTCCAAGCAGAAACTCTCCAAAAACTCACAAGTTTAGTGGATTTAAGAATTTTGAAGCTGCTATCAAATAATGTTTAAATGTAACCTGACCCTATGATGTTTTTGGAATAGCTTTTGATGTCAGTAAATATGACCTCCTAATGCTGCAAATTCAACAAACCAAACCATTTTCAGTTAATTACAACCTTTAAAATGTATTGAAACTATGAGCTGCATAATAATTTGGAACAGTAGATTTTGAGTTGTTTACTATATTTATTTTTGAATAAAATACTGTTATCACTGGGAGGTTTTTTCAATCACATTCATATGATCCTCTAACCGTTAAAGACTTGAAAATTATGTTGACTGTCATTTGAGTTGATCATTTAGAAAATCTTAGAAAATTGTTATTTGCATAATAATGTGAAACGTAGTGTAAATGATGAATTAACACTAACTACTACAGTGAATGCCTAACTCATGAATAGTTCTTTGTATACTTCACTTGTTCATAGTTAAGTAGTTATTAAGTGTTAGTCACACTTAACTAATGAATTGTTCATGATGAATTATGTGTTAACTCCTCATTTATTTAGGCTGATATCTCTAGATGTGTTAGAGCCTATTCACCCGCAGCATCTTGCCATAAAAGTAACACCTAACAAAGTAGTGGGGTTACAACCCGCCATTTGCCTAATTTACAACATCACATTACTGGTTTCTATTACGGCTAAGGTCTTCCGCTAGCTGATACACCAAATTAAACAGCATGCTAAGTGATGTGCCTTGCCAGATCCGTCACTGCCTGTTGTCTACGGCGAAGCTTAACCCCGTGCCATGTGTGTGCGCATTTACTCATTAGGCTGACACTGTTGGCTATAGGCCTCCTTCTGCGTTTCAAATGAACATGCGGCGCATTCGTTAGCGCGCTCCAGGATGGCTCCTCGTTACTCTTTCCTTTTAGACTTGTCCTTGACTTTAATCTGCTCATTAGTATTCCATCGGCACTCCTTTATCAGCAATTAAGTCGTCAGATAAATGAGCCATGAAAAGCCTCGTCCTCACAATGATGCACTGCCTAACGGGCTGATAGCGTCAGGGAAAAGCTCGAGGAATGGAGACTGTTCACAATGTGTCCAATAACTAAACATACTACAACGCCTGGATACTGTTATTCAACCTTTTTTATATTTATTAATACATTTTCTGTTAAGATTGAGACAAAATTTGAAAACTTATTTTAACAATAGAGCAGGAATAGGTAAGTTTGCTCAGTTGACAGACTGAGCTATAGTTAAAGGATGAAGGGCCGAGCGTTCTCGTGGTAGCTTAAACTCAGTTATTGCTATGTACAAAAAGTGGAGATACATCTCATATAAAGAGAGGGCACTGTATGTCAGTCCATTTAGACATTTTAAAGTAAATGAGAAACTCTTTTGGAGCATTTTCTTGGAAAAGGTGTTTAGGTCACTATTGTGCCCAATCATATTTCTGAATGAATCATATCTGAATGAATCATATAAAGTTATTTGGGGGCCAGTGGATTTAGAACTATTAAGAATAGGGGAATTGGGGAAATACAAAAATTCCCCCATTCCCCTTAAAAGGGAAAAATATATACTGATAAGCTCATAAAATTATATTATTGAGAGCTAACTGCAAAGGCATATGCATTGCTTTATAATTTTAATCGTTAAAGGTGCATTATGTAACTTTTTATTTAAAAAAAAGAAAGAAATTTGTGCGTATTTGACCTTGTAGTGACCCATGAGTGGTCAGCATGGTGCCTTTACTTTCTATCACAGTGGTCTCTACAACGCTCCAGGATCAATTGTTTTGTAAGTTTTCTGATGGGAGGCTACGTCAGCAGAGAAAACCTTCCAGACAATTGATCCTGGAGCATTGTAGAGACCACTGTGATCGAAAGTAAAGGCGCCATGCTGACCACTCATACAGCCGCTGGGTCACTACAAGGTCAAATACGCACAAATGTCAACTTTTTTTTCCACATAAAAAGTTGCATAATGCACCTTTAACTATTAAAATAATAAAACAATAGTATTTAGAAAATGCATTTGCAATTAGCTATCAATAACATAATTTTATGAGATTATCAGTATATATTTAGTTCGTTTTGTTTATTTCAAGCCTGCAAAAGGAGGATGCTTTTAAAATTCCAACCTCTCACACCACACAAACCATCACAAAACATCTCACAACAATGAACAGTCTCACAATAGGATATAAACACTGATTGCCTATTAGTGTCCTAAGAAGTGAAGTGCGTGTGGAGATGTCTCACCATAGTCGTCTCCTGGATGGAACCAAAGCTGTTGATGAAAATGTTGACTCGGTCCTCCACTGGAATTCCTGAAAGATGAAAAAGGCGAATTGAGCGGTGCAGAGCAACTTCAAACGATTTGTTATAAAATGTTGTAATGATGACAACAATTTATTAGGTAGAAGGACAAACCAAAAGAGATTTACTTTACTCACATATACATTGCCCAGTACCTGTTACATACAATGAACACCTAACACATTTGTAGCATCCCAATGAAAGGAGACAACTTTACATGTGTGCTTCACAACTAGTCTCTTCATAGAATTGATACAAATTCAGTATTATTTCCCCAAAATGTCTGAGTTTACAATATACTAAAGGAGGACAAAGCAACTGTCATTCCCTTGCGAGATAAAATCGAGTATAGGGCCTGTGCGTCAACTAAAAATATACTGCCGATATATTATCCAGCCCTAATTTTTAAAACTCTTGTTTGCCGTCACATTAATATAACCCAGACGAGCTACATAAGTGCTACAATTGGTCTCTTATTTCACCCATAATATTCAGCCATAACTGTTCTGGGTAAGTGGCTTTCCCTTTATTGTTCCGTTTGGATTAACCTCGCAAACATTTAAAACTGCTGGACCTCCCAATGTTTTACAGCGCGGTTGTTTACTTTTGCTAACCGCGCTCAACTGCCTTGGTAACACTGCAAACTGCGCACAATTATCCATTTCAATCGTTTCAATCGAAGGACCCTTGGCATCTCATTGTCCATCTGAAATTCTAAACAATCTTGCGCAGTTATTCATAAAATAAAAACAAAAACAGCCAAAACATTCTCTCAAATCTCTCCTCGACCTATAAAACTCTGCATTGCGTTTTACGGGCTTGGGAAAGTTTCGCACTGGCCGCAGTTGGGGGATATAATTTGGCCCATTATGACATGGATGTGAGTGGAAAACCGGGAGCTCCGAGCCCACCCTGAAATGAGGAGCAGATGTGGCTACGGGCTCGAGCGGTGGAAGCCAATACGCTCGCAGACACATCAAACGTGAGAGAAACACAAATTCGGCTTCTGAAATCCACGCTCTGGAAAATGTAGCCCAATCCGCGAGGGGGACTGCTAACCCCATCAACCCTCGCCGACACCTTCTAATGGTCCACCGTGCGCCAAAAGGCAAATTTATGATAGGAGTGTATTTATGTTCTTTCATTTGGAGAGTAATGTAAAGCAAATAGAAGGGGAATGGGGCGCGGGTGAGGTACACCTGGGTAAAGCTATGGGGAGGTGTAGAATGAGATTTTAAGGACTGTTTGTTTATGAGTAAAGATGGGGATTGATTGAGACGTCTCCAGCATTAGAGATACCTCATATTGATACCGTTTGGTTGGCAGCCTTATTAATTCCCCACTTCCGAAATACGTGCTAGGTCTTGTTGAGACGAGCTGCGCATGCACAAACACGGGACAGAGACCTGAAGATTGGACGACAACGTCAAGATAAAGGCTGAGTTATGATCCGATTCCGTATGTAAACAGATCCGTGCGATCCAAGCACGGATACTGTGACTACATTTATCCTTCCCCAAGTTTACAATTTCCAGCTTGTGTTATTGAAACTTACCACCATTGGGCAGAGGAAGGGCATTAGAAAATGTAAAAAAGGAGAAGAAATGTAAACAATATGGTGCCATCCGCGATGGTTTTTACGCCACAATGACTGAAGAATAGATAAGAAACTGAGGTTGGTTTGGTTGGTTGGTTTGCAAATTGGTTGGTTTGTTTGCAAATTGTTTAAGTCACTTTTTGGAAGTTGAGTCATCTGTTCTTCACCTGTTGACCTGTGTGGAGGAGTGTCCCAAGCAGTTATCTCATGCACTCCTACGTTGTGATGACTGACAGAGCACACAGACAGAAACATGGAGGAGATGGACAGAAAGCTACATGCGTATCCGTATGCGTTTCAAACGGAGAGCATTGGGCCTTAAATGGGCCAGAACTGTAGAGTTATTTGCGGGACAGGGGAATCATAGTCGGATCACACAGTCACTTGGTCATTAATTTAAATTATTATTCATCATACGGCCATACCGTCTCTGTAGTACAGCCATAACCTTGGTTCCATAATAAAGCACAGCAGTACTGTATATTGTTTGTTTGTTTATTGGGTAGGGACAGCGCATGTTAATGAACAAGCCACACCAGATTGTAGCCATGAGCTAATTTCCATCTGTCGTCCCCCATGTGCACTCTGATACACGCTCTCATTCATCCTGGCCTATTGTACATGTACATTTTGGTGGTAGGGGAAACCAGAGTACCCGGAGGAAACCTACGCAGACACGGGAAGAGCATGCAGGCTCCACACAGAGGGGCCTCGTCCCTGGTGGGAATTGAACCCGGACCTTCTAGCTGTGAAGCATGAGCGCTAACCGCTGTACTACCGTGCCGTATGCTACACGTACACTCTCTGCACCTGATAAAACATAATTGTTGCATTAAAGAATAACCTTTGCAGTACTTCCATGTAGCCTTAAGAGTAGAGTCAGTGGAATCAGTGTAACAGCTGTAATTGGGACCACTAAAGTACATTACTATTGGTTACTCATACAGTATGAGTAGCCATGTGCTCTGGATGCGTACTTACTCAGGACTTAAAAGTCATACAATAGAATTGGGAAGCCTTTTGACACCAATAGGACTAAAATAGCATGCTTCTGTCACAGTGACAGTAAAAATGCATCTGCTGCTGCTGTTGTGGTGTTCAATAATGCTACAAATGCTAGTCCCAACTTCCATTTTCTCTCCTGTGTTTGTGCATACGCTCAACATTGACCTAGCACGTATTTCGGAAGTGAGGAATTCAATACATCTGCAGACTGGAATTATTGCAATTTCTCAATCTTAATCTTTCGTTACAAACTCAAGTCTTTGTTGTGACTCAATAACCATTTTTACAATGTCCTTTTAAATGCTAATGTAGCTCACACTGCTGTCCAAAGAGCCAATTTCAAAAGCCATGTTTAAATATAAAATACATGCATGCACATAATATCTATATTATATTTATCAGGAATCGTGAAAGAACCGGATCAATGAGAGGAACAGTCAATGGTGTTGTATGACAGCAGCATGGTTTACAGCAGTGGGCGGTAAAATCTAATCAGCCATGTGCTTAAACGCAGACACAAAATCTAGGCCTGTCACAATAATAACTATAAACAACAATAACAATAAATTAAGGATAAACAATATGCTTTCGGGCTTAATAGTTATTCGTCATTCATTGGTCATTGTTATGCTTTAGAGCAGGGGTCACCAACCTTTTTTCAGCCGAGGGCTACTTCAAGAGCATTGAGTTGTTCGAGAGCTACCAGTTAAAAACAAACCCTAAAGACTTAAACGTACACTGTTTACTTATAGGATATTGACCCCATATTATATCAATAGCTTTATTTTAAAGTCGTACTGAGTCACAAGAACAGAAATAACTGTATTTTTAAGAATCAGATTCAAGAAAATGAAGTGTTATACACCTTAGAAAAAGTCTCAAGGGCTACTGGGCATGCCCCAAAGGGCACCTGGGTGCCCGCGGGCACCACGTTGGTGACCCCTGCTTTAGAGATACAGTGTTGTTGACGCAAAATGGTCCTCAATATTATCGTTTATTGAGATAATTATTTTCCTGCCTCAATATATATCGAACTTACTTAACGTATGCCATCTACTTTTCTCCTCCCACTAATCCTACCGTATAGATAGTTTTCATTGGCATCACTTGAATATTAGCAACCACTGACTCAGTGTATCAAGCAGATACTGTGAGTCTTAGACACTCCCCAAAAAATGTTATGTTGTTGTTTTTTTGTCGGGACACAAAAACACACCTGTCTTAGTTTCATGAAAAGATCGTGACCAAGGCAGAAAACAGTGAGAACATTAAGCCTTTTCCACATCACCCCTTTCATTACAATAATAACTTTTGAGATATGTTTATTCTAATAATGCGTTACAATCTGCCGGAATCGCCATAACAACTGAGCGGGCGAGAAAAGCAAATGAAAACGTTGGACATGGAGACAGACGGAGACGAGGGAGCTTGCCTTTGAAGTTGGGCCGTATTCTGGGATCGTAGCTGATCAGTAACCTGTTCAAGATGTTACTGGTGGAATTGGCAGGGACCTTTGCCAGATCTTCGGATGACAGCTGCCTGCAAACAACAGAACAAAAAGAAAAGAGATGATTAGAGTGCACATAGCGGGCAGACGAGTGGAGCAGATGTATAGAAGCCCCGTCTGATTAAGTCTATTACCCCCTCACAGCTACCACCAGCCTGGCATCGGTTACAACCCGGACCACCCACGCATTGTTACAGCAAGATAAATGTTTGGACAAAAAGGCCCCGTTCAAAGACTTGTTCAGATTAGTGCGCGGAAAGACACAGCGTTCGTTTAGTCATCGACTTAAAGGGGACATGTCACGCAAAATCAACAACATCACGACAATATTATTTTTGCTTCATTCTTGTAGGTATCAATGTCCACTTTGGTGGTTTATTCTTTCTCTCTAAAAAGCAGAGTGTCAGCGGTTTTGACAAAACAAGCCCGAGCTCTATTCAAAAAGCGAGTTGAATGGCCAGCAGAGGGCGGCCAAGCGCATGTATTTTTTTTCCAATAAAAGGTTTATCCACGTTTAATTAAGTAGTTACCTGCCATCCACCACTAGTAAGTTGTGTTTTACTGACACAGATCTTACACATATTTTCAGAAACCACAAGGGCTTAGCTTTCAAATGGGGCATTCCACTGGCCTACAGGATGTAAACAAAATCGCGACAAAAGAGCAAGGAAAAAGTGACAAAAAAACAACAAATAAAGGGAGAAAACATGACAGAAATGTGCCGGAAAAGTAGCAAAAATGTGTCAAAAAATGTGACTACAACGTGACATGAACTACGCAACAAAAAAGTTTAGATCAGTTTTCTAGGTCTTAGCTTTCAAATTGCGCTTTAAGATTTGGGTAAAGCCGAACAAGATAAAATATGCTCCGTTAAGGCCGGGGTTAAGAGGTTAATGTGCACGACTCGGGGTGTGGTTTCATTCAACAGGACCTGGTTTATAGAGTTTTTAGTGCTCAAATATGTGTGATATATTTTTATACTGCAAAACCATGTTTATGTTCTTTTGTTTTTAGCTATTATATGATTTGATTAAAAAAATGTCTTCCTTCTTGGTTGAACTCTACGCACATTATCCCACCCTTACACTACTCAAATCTTAACCAAATCCCTGTCCCTAACTCTAGAATATGATGCGATAAGATAGGGGTTTCTTGATCTCACAATGGAGAACTTCCCTTGTTACATCAGCTCATGAGAAACACTTAAGGAATGCAAATAGACAGGAAAATGTGATATCAAGTAAAAGTAACTAGAGGTATCTTGTATACACTGAACCAACAAACTTTAAAAGGGCAAAACAATCTATATAAATATAAATGAGAACAGAATATACAACATCAAAATATCAAGAAGTCAAGAGGGCAACGTTTACAGTCACGGCTAATGCTACAACAGTTATCTACTAAGACGCTAACGTTACATGAATGTTTATCCACAAACGTATAATTCAAAACATGCTACATAACATTATATTGAGGGCGTTTGTTAAGTGGTGACGTCACAGCTCTACTTCCGGGTTAGCGGAGAAAAAATGCTAACGGCGCAGCAGCTACGCTAACCCCGGAAGTAGCGACTCTAGTAAATATTACTTTTTTAGCAGTAGGTGCGGCATTTTTGGCTAATGAGTCTGAGAAATAAGTAGGTTCAGTAACTCTCTGTTGAGTTTCAAATACTGTTGTTTTTAAGAGTTTTTTATGTTTTTTTTTCTCGCATATTTGCCCGTCTGCTAGGACCCGGAAGCGGAAGTCGTGACGTCACACTTGACAAACGTATGACCAAAAGTGACACAAAACGTTCACTTGACTGGTGCAGTTGTTTTGTTAAACTTTTTATTATTAGCTGCGTTCCTCCACTGGGGTCGCCATTAGGCCTACTCTCTTCATGTCGCATCTGAACTCTGAGCTCTCTGCACATCTCCGAGTTTACAAGTTATCGTTCCAACTCTGGGGAGTACGTCGCTCCTGCGCCCAGAGCTGAAGCTTCAGCCGGATCTCTACACCATCCAGAAAAAGGCCCACAGGAGGAGGGAAACAGTGAAGCCTTTTGATCCTTACCCCCAGTGATCAAACTTTCAAGTATACTATCAATGAATATGTCATGAATCTTTAACATGCGTGTGACGGGTTATTTTAAAGCAAGAGAACTTGGGATTGTATCGTCAACAGCTAAGAATTAGATAGATTTGCCCTTCTCCTTTCCATCACAGAGGCCTTGAATCCATTGTTCGTAAGGTTTCTGGTAGGTTTTCTTTTTCATCCAGAGAACCTACCAGAAACCCTGAAAACAATAGATCTTGGAGTTTCATAGAGCCACTGTGATGGAGAGAAAAAGCGCCATGCTAACCACTCATACAGCCATTGAGTCATTAGTGGCATTTCCATCAAATAAAATGTGCATCAGTCTAAAATTGGCATAACAAAAGCGCAAAAGTAAACAAACAAACAAACAAATGTACATATTTTTCCATCAAAGAATTTATGCCAATGATGGCCGGTGGTTATAGGCGGGTGAATGGCACAAATGTAACTTTTCCCCACCAGGAGGCGCAGTGTGCGTGTGTGATTCATTGAGTGTGACTTATTTAGATGGATAACATCTCTTGTAAGTAATAATTATTTTATTTCACTGAAGCAGCAATTTAATTAAGAAATGTTGGGCAGAAAAGTAATTTTTATTTGAATGTTCAGGAAGTGACATAGATAGAGGTAAAGTTCCATAGCAGTTTGACTCACTCTTTTTTTTATTTTTTTTTATTTTATTTTTTTATTCAGAAATAATAAACAGACAGTAAGACAGAAAATAAACAACATAAAAGCAGCGTGAGGCGTGCATACGAATTCAGAACTTTACAGGTTCATTGTACATTCCGTGTGAACGGTGTATACTGTATAAGCAGAGGCATAGAGGCTATACAGGTGATACAAAAATGATTATTATTATTATTATTTATATATATATATATATATATATATATATATATATACATACACACATGCTTTTTTTTTTTTCTTCACATGCGCGTATAGGTATGCACATAAATCAGGGGTTGAGTACAGGAGTATGAGGAGTACGACCATATGTGTACCCATAACACGAAAATAAACAGCAGTTAGAGGCTCACCAGCCCCGACATACAGTAGGGGTGCATCCAAGCCCACAAGAGGGTCCACAAGGGAGCACGGGCCGAGCGGGCACCCAGGCCCTCCGTGGAGCGCCTGCATGACCACTCCGCCCGCTCCATATCGACAGAGAAATACAGTGTTGTATGGATGAATAAGGTCACTTTTTTAACCATAGGGTGTATTAAAATTCAAGTATATTAAAAGGTGATATTTAGTAATTGTATTGAGTCAATTGTTTTGGCAGCTTTTTTGTTTGAAAGTGTAGTTAGACAGCCCAAATACTGACTGAGTTCCAATCTCAGCAGGTTGAAGCGAGGCTTACCGACTCCGAATTTAGATCTATGTATGTGATTTTTGCCCATTAGTATAAATAAATTCACCATATATTCCAAGTTGCGATTTCTGTGATTGAAGTAAGTTATTATGTCGCTACATAGAAAGTGTATTCTGAAGGATGTTTTCTGATATATTAGTAATTCGAGGTCAGTCCACATTTTGTTTGTGAATGAACATTCGAAAAAAGATGAGTTAAGGATTCTTCGTATTGGTTACAAAAGGAACATTTTGTTTCCACATCTTTGAATTTGGCGATATGCACATTTTTTGGATAGATTCTATGCAATATTTTCCAGTGTAGCTCTCTCACTTTGTTGTTAACACAGTATCTAAACGGAATCAGCCAAGCTGTTTTCCACATTATACTGGAAAATATTGCATTCCACCGTGCTTTACAGGCTGGTATAGTTTTGTTTATTTTTTGTAGACAATTCCGGATATGCCTGTTGGAGCACTTATAGCTTTTTATATCTATACCATTAATAAATAATTGATCTGTAACTACATGCGGTGCCGTACTGCGATGTGACCTCATTAATTCCATCAAGCCACTGGAAATACTTTTCGTAACACGGTTGAAGTCCTTTTAGGTAACAGGAAAATTATGGTAATTCATAAAAGCTTCATATGTAAAGAGCTGCCCACTTCCATCAAATAAATCCTGCAGTAGTATAATGTTTCTTTCTATCCATTTTGTCATATATAATGACTTGTTACCTTTAATAATATTTTGATTATTCCATATGATAGCTTTATGCAGTGAGAAATTGTGTTTATAACAAATCTTCCACGCTAACAAAGCTTGATGATAAAAGGCGGATAATTTGATCGGCAGCTTGGCAATGCTGTAGTTACATTTCAAAAGAAAAGGAAGACCACCAACATTTTTGAAAATATTCGTCGGAATTAAAAACCAAATGGAGTCAGGGTTAATCAAACATTGCTTTATCCACTTCATCTTAAAGGTCAAATTGAGTTCACCGAAGTCGAGTAGCTCTAGGCCGCCCTCCTCTTTAGGGCTAGTAAGCACACCCCTTTTTACTGTACCTTGGGCGGTTTATTTCGCCAGACAAAGTCTGTCATCATTTTGTTAATCTCGCTACACACCTTGTCATCCACACTTAAAGACAGAGCTGGATAAACAAATCTTGAAATCCCTTCCGCTTTGGTTAACAATATCCTTCCCCAAATTGAGATATCCCTTTGAGACCATAAATTAAAGATAGTTTTTGTTGTCTTCAATTTGGGAGAGAAATTGAACTGTTGGCGTTCTTTTTCATCTTGGCAAATCTCAATACCCAGATATTTAACCAGTTGGACTCACTCATTTCCCATACGTGTGTTAAGTGTGACATCACGCATAATAATCAGCTACCTCCAGGTCCAAACTATTGAGAGTTCCATAGACAAACACAGCAGAAAATGCAACTTAATCTGAATCTCCTGCTGAAATAACAATAGGTAAAAGGCCAAAAACTGTTTTACACCTTCGAACAATATAGCTCACCATTACTCCAGGTAAAATGAAGATATTTTTATATTTGAAATAAGCCTTCATTATGTATGGAAAAAATAAGTTGATAATTAATGTCAGAAAATCAAGAGTAAATGTAATATTTCTTCTATCAGATGTCTAAAGAGAGTCTAGTAGTGGGCTCTAGAGCAGGTTAAACATAATCACATAACAAACGTATTGACATAACATGGTCGGCACGGCAACAGTTTGTTTGCCTCTATCTATGTCACTTTCTGTCAGTGTCCAATAAGGAAGTGAAACTATAAACATCACAAAAATTGTCAAACTAAAGCTGGGTAACATTTTTAGCAAAATCTTAAATTTCTAATTGTGTTAACTATGTTTTAGCAAAAAACTTTAAGTAATATAATAATAGAGGGATAAACAATGTGAGAGGGCTAAAAACCACTTGCCTCGCCAGCCAGACTGTATATAGTCTTTGCCAAAACATGCAGTCCGGTCTGTCTATAGTCCATGGCTTACCCGAGTATTGTATGACAGGAAAAATTAGTAATAAAAATCAGACAGATGACTGAGAAACAATGCCATCTTCTGCCAAAGCAATAAACAGACAACTAAACTCGATCGATTAAAAAAACTTTTGTTTATGGGATTGGCTAGGGCCATAGTCCAACGAAGTGGCTTGCTGGCCAGGATGGAAAAATAAAACTCACAGAATTTTCCATGTGGGGTATTTTAACAGTCAAAATCTTAAGTCTGTTGGAAAACTAATCTAGCAAACCTTACTCTGGTACAAGCGATCAAATCAATATTCTTCTTGAAGCAACTAAACACCTAACTCCACCCAGTCCAAAAGGAGCTGGTTGTGCCTGAAAGACCCAGAGGGGAAGAATGGGGGATAGGGGAAAGCTGCAGTGCTAATAACATGCTAGACTAATGATGTTTGTATGCATTGCCGAATGCAACTCCTTCTATAGTGCAGTGCTTCCTAAAGTGGGGGGTTGCAAGATGATTTTGAAACAATATTTTGTTTTTTACTTTTTTTACATTGATTGTGATGTATTTTTGATTTAAAACAGCATGTTTTGGTGAAATTAGGCCACAAATACGGTACCCAAGCCAACACCATGAATCCAGATTTTGAATGTTGTCATAAATGCCAATTACATTTTACATAGGAGGGTCCCGCGTTGTTGGCTGAGTGTTTTTAAGGGTCGCGGCCTGAAAAGTTTGGGATCCCCTGCTCTAATGTGCGTGGTTAGACTGAATGAGCCTCTGAAATGATGCAAAAAATATTATGAATATTTATGTCAGAATTTCAGTTTTTTCTTTCTTTCTTTTTACTGACATGTAACATTTGCATTATTAACACCAATTGATGAATGAAACCTTTATATGTTTTTGAATGTGACCAGATTTCTGTTCTGTCACTGCCCGCATTAAGGCCACATGGTTAGTCACTAAACCAGTTTGGAAACAGAATCGAGTGAGGGGTAAGGTGGGCAGACTCAAGAGTGACTCAAGGGCTGTTTTCATATGACAGACTGGAATATGTACAAGCGGTCAGCCACCCACACCAACCACAACAACAACGACAACACTGACCTACAGGAGTATTCAGAAACGGTCACTGCTTACATCACCAAGGGCCTAGAATCTGCTTATTCTACCAGGGAAAGTCCAGATATAAAGTTAAGAAACAGTGCTGGACTAGCACCAAGAAAATTGTACTGAATGAGGTCGTTTTGTCCCTAGAGTCATGATGTTTACTTCCTCATGTGTAGCGGCTTACAATCAGATCAACGTTTGGGATTTGATGAGGAAACACTGTATGTTGACAGGATTCAAAGTGACTGTAGCATGTCATCACTTTGTGTAGATGAAATAGCCTTCCAGTTCTCATGAGTTTCCGATTAAGGCCTGTCTAGGATCAGAGACCGTACGTCAATGTACAAAGACATACTGTCCCCATATGTTTATTCAATTATATTTCTTAACTCGTAATGACTCATGTTACCTCAGCTGATCCCTGAAATGCTGCCGCCATCTTTGTTCCTGAGATGCTTTCCCTTATGCAAAGTTCCCTCAGGAAATTTCTGTCTCTATTTACAGGAGCAGAGAAGAACATTTGCCAACTTAATTCAGCGATGTAGCACAGGTTCTGCACTAAAATATCAGCACAAATAGTGTGAAAGTAGTAATGTTAAGCTCGCGGTATATTATTCAAAATGATTTTAGGACCCACGGTAACGTCTCATGAGCAGTAGCCCGTGTACTGTATCTGTGTGCCAAAAGGTGCCACTCACTGGTTAAGGTGGAAGAAACAGCGTTAAGTGTTAAATCCACCCTAAAACACATGAAGTCAGTGGCAGGTTAAACAGTCCATTGTGCAGAGAGCAAATCTGATCCATTTTCGCATGATTTCTGCATAAATTTGCCAAAGGAAGAGTCCCAAAAGAACCATGTCCATGAACCATTGCATTTGTTATGTCCGGGTAAAACGAGAGTGAAACTGTGTGAGCGCATGGAAATCAACTGATGGGTTTGTTTATATGTTTAGGTCACTCTTTTGTGGTGAATTAATGAGACAGCAAATCAGAGAAAAATAGAATATCTTTTGAAAACATTTGCACGCTTCCATTAGATATGGCTAATAATAATATGCTATGACCTATTTATGATTTTGATAATTTATGTATTTTTAATGCCAGGGTAAAAGTATAAAAGATAACTAAATATATAAATATAAAAATGTGCATATAATGTAAAGGTCTTGAGAAATTGTCCTCCATAATTTTGCAGATCATTGTATTTTTTCCCAGAGAATAATTGAAAGATTTAGAACTGGGACGCCCTGGATGAAAACGTATTCACTTTTAAAACACAGAGGAACTTCTTGGTAAACACTATGCTGACAGGAGAGAAAGAGAGAGAGATACAAAATATCCAGGTTGACTCAATTTTGTTTTAAGCAGTTAAGTTACGTTGGCATATTTTGTGTTTAAAGGGACTAGATGGAAGTTGACATTTTTATACTCGCTACTGCCACCTCAGGTGTAACGCGTAACTGCAGTTTCTAAGCTTGTGCATGACAGCACGGAGGAAAATACATATTTTTAACATTTTTAAACCCCGTCTAGTCCCTTTAAGTATTTTTTTTATTTAAATTTTAAACTTGTTGCAGTCGATTTATTAGCATGCAAAAGATGCATTAAAACGTTGAGCAGAGAAATAACATCCGTATCTAATCTAATATCCATAAAGATATTGGCATGAGTGTACGGGTCCCTTACCGTTATTGTATTTTGTCTTGTCGTATCAAAACAATTGACAGGGGGACAATATACAAGGCACTTACGTACACTCTGCAGTGTCAGGATTATATGCCAGTAAATTTCCAACAATGCAATCCTCAATTTATTATGCCATTTTCTTTTTACAATAACTGCAGTAACATTTAATGATAGCTGTGTTTTATGGAATATACTGCCCGTGGAATATGGACACCACCCGGATTTAACTTGGCAAATAGGTAGGAGCCTCTCACTGGATCATTAATGCATGTTTAGCAATTATGCGCCCAATGAAACGAGACAGCAGACAGCCAACGTAATCTAAAGGACAAAGTTATTCCATGTGGGCTGTAAGCAATACCGATGGAGGTAAAAATCTGCACTCTGTGGTGGCTAATCCATGTATAAAAATGACTTCTCGCGATCCCTGAAAAAGAAAATGTTTGTGCTATCATGGGAAGGGAAGAAAAAGCCACTGATTGAATAACCAAGTCATTCGGTATAGATACAGACGACATATTTGGGAACGGCCACAAATAGTCACGCTCGAGGGGGGAAAAGAACTACTCTTTCACCTATGACATGACTATTACTTAAATGCTGAATTATGGATGTATTTTCTACTGAATAAAGATGCAGAGACGTGGAAGGGAACTAAAGCCGTGGTTCCATATGATACACTTGTGTCCCGCACGCCTCGGTCTATGTACTTGCCTTGTCATCTAATGTTCAAGGCCCACAGTTGTTGCCCGCAGTTGCTCCCACAGATGCGCACATTACTGAAGCAACAACAGAATGGCCTGAAAAGTTTAGTGAGCCGCGATGAGAACAATGTGAACAGATGCTGCCTTCTGGTCGGGAATTATTTAAATGTGCCAAGGCAAATACTAGAGGAAAGAGGGTGCTAAAAGACAACTATGAAAGTAAGCAACAAGAACAAATTTCCCGGGGACAATAAAGTATACAAACAAACATGCTAATGTTATGCTAACAGCGGCTAAATGCTAATATCGGCAAAATCCCCTTTTAGAACAGCGGTATGATATTGTCAAATATCAAATCCGTATGACCTGCATGTTAATGGTGAGGGCTCTCCTCTCTCTCCTCTGGCCAATCAGAGGCCAGCAGTCTGTTCACGTCACGTTAGTCTCGGTTCAGTGCTTTGGCCACAGGTTTAGCACTGGCCTCAGCAGTGGAGACGCTCGCCTAACCTGGTTGAGCAGGCACTGGCTTTATTTTACAGATTTTCATCACAGTGAAACCCATCTATATTCAGGCATTTCAAAACATGCGTATTTTAGCTCATATCTTACCCATTTACTTGGTTAAACAGCCTACATGTTAGTGAAACTGACTTTATGGAGATTTTAACTGTCGGACTATGCATTCCCCTCATCGAAACTAACCTGTTTTTAGCTTGTTCCAAATGGTTACAATTTCCACTCTATTAGGCTTCAAGATCTGACTTTTTTGAGACACATTGCCCGCATTGTTCTAATTTATAACACAATAGAATACAATAAAACGTTTAAGGAGAGACAACAAAACTCAATTTTTTTCTTTCACCTGGAAACAAGAAAAAACCTAATCTTCACATGTTTAATTATTGCACTGATTAAATGTTTCTACATAGATTTATTCGGGGAATTGAAATTTCAAAATCCCTTCTGAAAAAGTCAGTGTAACTTATATGTCAAAATAAAACCATACATTTAAACCTGACTCAGTCTATTATTCAGATTTTGTTGCCAAAGATAAAGGACATTTTGAGCATTTTTAGGCATAAAAGGCCTTATTTTTCAGAAAAGTTGCAATGCATTTTTTCCTCATATTCATGCCAGTAATCTACAGCAAAAGTTTCAAATTAATATCTCTATATAGTTTCCCTATCCACTGCAGTGTCTTGCCTTAAATCCAGTCCAGCCTTTGGCCAAGCCGTGTACGCAATCGCTAGCTGCTTCGGTACTTACGATGGACAGTAGACCTGCCTCCCTTTCTTCTTGCCCTTCTTGGTGCCCTTTTCCTTGGCCACGCACCCGTCCAGACACAGGAAAACCACCAAGAGGAGAACGGTGAGGTTCTTCAGCGCCATCGTGTCGTGAGCAGCGCCTGTGAACTGGGGGTGAAAAAAGAGCTTCAGTAAGAGAAAAATAGGGAAGGGGTGAGGCACTTTACCCATATTGCTAATTTTCTTTTACATTTTCATTAGTAGCGAGCAAATCTCTGTGAAGTGGGTGCTGTTTGTTCAAAGAGAGAAAGTCCCCGCATAAATAATCCTAAGAGGGTCATTCCGGACACTTGGAGGTTTTGACCACTAAATGATGTCTCAAGTTTAAAAAAAAAAAGCACTTTAGCTAACAACTTGCATATTAAGAGATCCTCGAGGTCACTTTTACATGCAGGTTTGGGCTGTGGCCAACACTACTGCACTGAATGAGCTTGATCAATCAGATAGAGGAAAGGGAAGGATGGACTCAGCAATGAAGACTATGCTTTGGTGGTGGAAAAATCCCACCCGTTAGGTATTGTATGTATAATTACTTGCTGCACTATATAAAGTCTTAACTTAACATGTCTGCAAGTACTCAATAGACAATAAGGCTGACTTTGACTTTTCCACTTCATATTGGCCATAGAGTTTCCTCGATACGATCAAAAAGACCGCCGTCACACTGCATTAACCCGCCGGTCTTCAATACACTTAAGACATGCACAATTGGTCTCCATCCAAAATATAATGGCCCTGATCTGAAATGACTGCAATCCTAGGCCCAACCTGCGAGTGATGCACAAATGTACAGTGTGGACGAGAAGACTGTTATGAAGACACACACATTAGCATGCTAACAAGTCAAGGGTGCAGTGATAAATGTAGTTTGGGCGCAGAACTGCTCTATTGATGGTTTATGGGTTGTAGATCAAGATCAAGATAACACTTCTGAATTCTATCTATTATGCAACATAAACAAGGTCACTCATTACATTTCATTATATTGATGTATTTATCAGGACAATTACAATTACAGGTGTTTGTACCAGACTGTAGCTTTTTTTAAGCTAATTTCTATCAGTAGCCATCTCATTCATAACATTACAGAGGCTAAAACACATCTCTTCATATTTCATAATCATATTTACCACATAATGTTGCAGATCATATTTTTTTACGCATTCAGAACAGAAGGAAAAAAAGCAGACTCATCAAACGTATGTAGCTATTTGGGAAGGGCTCACATGTGCACAAAATAAATGCAATAAAACACAACTTCTGACGTGTTACTGTTGCATGCACATTGGGTTAGGCCATGACAAAATACTTCAAAAGTCAGTGAGGAAGTTTGTAACAATGCAAGTGAATGATAGCAACATATACAGGAGCCATAGCTTCAGCGTCAAACAGGTGTACAAATGCACGCCGCTATGGTAAAGCGCTATACGCTCCTGCCTGTCCTCACTCATTAATCACGGTGCCTTGGCAGTAACCTGTGTGATTCTTTCTCTGTCCAGGGAATGAGGATAAGACCCACAGCAGAGCCAGCTTTCATCCCCTCTGACATCCCCCCAGCTTAGCCCCGACCGGCACCCCCACTGTATATTAAATGGAGCAGTTTATTGTCCTGACAGAGCCTGGCCCATAGTTCCTCGAGCGCGGGGTAGTGTTGGCAACTCGGAGCTCATTGATCATCAGCTTGTACGCGGGAAATCTCCGCTGTCCCTCATTTCAGCCTATTACTCCATGATAAAGGGTAGTGTCTGCAAAACTAAGTCAACACTGCTTCAACAATGAGGCGACCGCCTGGACTGCCAAGTACTGGACATAGGTGCACAGAGCCACGGATTCATTTTGATGTCCGAAGGCCTTACAATGGAAATATATATTTGTAATCCTCATTATGTAATAACAGTTTAAAATGTAAGAAGGGAAAAAAGAGTAACTTCATTGTGAAATAAAAAACACATTTTGTAATCTCATATTGCAATCATATAGTTTTAGCCTAAGAGTATTTTAAACCCAAGACACTTAACATTGCATTATTCATTCACTCGGTGGTGGTAGCCTCTATTGTAGCCACAGCTGGCGAAGACCAACAGAAGTGAGGCTGGCTGTCTGTGCCATCAATCCCTGTACCATCTGAGCCTCTGTCAGAGATTTTAATATTTTGTAAAGCATTTTAGATTAAACTTATTTCATGATTTAAAAAAAACATTTACAAAGTTTTCCTGAGCTTTGGTGTTTGTTTCTAAGCACCAAGAGGATGATTATGTTTATTGCTCAGATCATTCATTTGTGATGTAGGACACTGGCTTAGACGCGTAATGTTTTTTGGCTAACTTCCTGTTAGCCAGTGTAGAGTATAGACTACTTCCTGTCCACATTTTAACATAAATTAAAATTAATATAAGATTTAAATAACAGACAAAAACTTAAATAGACATCAAGCTGAGTGTTTCATAGACATTTGTTCATATGGTGGTGCTTTTTGATTTTTTTTTTTATCATTTGTTAGTTAAATCTATGTTAGCATTTAGCTTCAAGGCTAAAACACAGTTAAAAAGTCTCCCCTGGTGAATTAGTTTCATCCTGGGGGAGGTTTTTAACATGTTGTAAGTAATTATCCAACAGCTGCTTATTTTCTGAGACATACTGTTTAAATATATACAGGTGCTCGTCATATAATTAGAATATCATGAAAAAGTTCATTTATTTCTGTAATTCATTCACCTGTTGCATCAAAAAAAAATTCACAAGTGAAGTAATTACTATTGTAGAAACCAGCAAACGGCTAATCTGCACAGGGAAGAGAGTTTGACCAGATTAACGTGGATTTCTCAGGATGATGTGTACCGAGGTGTGGGATTGTGTTTTGGGTACGGAAAAGTCAGTTACTGAAACATGCAAAAGATCCAAAAAGTCCATTTGGCATGATATAGGCCCATCCTATAGCATGCATTTTGTTCCGAGACATCTTTTCCATAGTGTAATACTGGTCAGCATTCTGCATACTCTATGTGCCGGAGCCCCGTTCACATGGCAGCCATGAAGAGTGGGCAGCGCTGACATGTAAAACTGCACTCGCACATATGGAACAGATGACACGAGTTAAACAACGGGAGAGCCTGTGCCAAGCGTTCAATCATGTTCCTTAAAAAACGCTCTTATCTGACCCATAAATTAGGTCAACTTTCCCCCTGGCAGCTCCAGCTTAGCCTCCATACCCCGGTCCCAACTTGGCTGAAACACTTCAAGTCTGTAGCTACAGATAAACGGACATGAGATATTCGAAATTATGTAGGGCTGCAAAAATGTATTACCAATTATCCGGCAAGGATTGTAACTGTGTTTAGATTTGCTATTAAAGCATTACTAAGTAAATGAAAGTAAATGAAATACGTATATGTCATGAAACGGACATGTCATACTTTGCTGTACTTACTGTAATATAGGGACTGGCTTCACCATGTATGGGGATGGAACCATAGAAGCAAGTAGGCTTTTCAGAGTCTGTTAGGCTGCTCAATTAGCCGTTAGCATTAGCCATCAATCACTGTTGAACGATCCTGATGTTTTCAGTAGATTTACTTTTTTAGATACAAATTAGCATCTAAAAGTGTCCTCTGAGATAAATGCTAACTCAAATTCAGTTAAGTGTTTGCTTTTTGTGGGATCGGATACACATCCAGTAGACACTAAACTTCATCTTATAATAAGTGAATGATAAAGAAACCACAGTAATTATATAAATTCCATGAAAAGGACAAAACATACAGTAACAAATACATAAACATATACATATTTGTAGGAACAGGCTCAGATAGCTAACTTAGTTTCTGTGATTTCTATGGTTCCCCCAGCTGCCAGCAAAGGGAACTCCACTTTGAGAAGTTAACCAACATAGCTTTGGATCTTTATTTAATTAAGGATCCACATTAGTCTTTACCAAAGTAGACTATTCGTCGTACAGTAGGAGTCCATTATCAAGTCTATTTTCCATGCAGAGAAAATATAGCCAAGTCACACAACATAAAACCTAAGTCCACTTTTAAATCAAGCTCCACTTCACAGAGCACACTATAAAACACATTAAAGGTTTCAGAGAATATTGAAATGTGAACTGCTACACTAATACAAGAATGGCATGCATGTGTAGAGCTCTAAACTACACATCTTTAGCTTTGATCTACACATCTTTAGCTTTGATCGGTGAGGCTGGTGCCATAAGTAATTCAAGTGATAAAGTGCCTGACAGAAAACAGATATGGTGGAGGCATTTCTGGAGAAGAAGCCATGTCATGGCATCAATTGATGAAATAGGGCGTTTTGACTGAATGTGCAGGATTACAACCATACAGCCGTTTCTATTTGTCTTATGCAAATATCTTTTTGTACTGCGACGCCCATGATTGCCTTGCAACCTTTCCTTGTATCCTGCCGCAACTGATGCATTTATTATGGCCACACAATCACTCAGCTCGATCCCTTGTATTACTGTCACATCAATATGTTTGAGAAGTGTTTCCAGTACAAAGCATATTTAAGCTTCACTCAATTGTATCTCACTTTGTCTTGTCTGTAACTTCTGAATTGTCACATCAGCATACAGCGCAATAAACTGAACAAACAGCTGCGACTTAGCCGTCATGGTGGCATTTTGGCGTGATTTATTTATTTTTAATAGGTGAATGTTGTTACACCTCCGTGCTCCAACACTCTCTCAGAGCTGATCTGTATGGTTTCATGGTTTGATCCACCGCGCAGCCGCTCCATTGCTCTTGCTAACTGTCAGAATGACAGTGTTATGGACTGGTTGACGCGCTAATGCTGCGTACTGCTATTGTTTATGCTGAAAAATTGCATGCAGTTATATTTGATTGACGGCCTGTCAGTCAACGGCATTTAGTGACATAAACAACATTAATTTGCACGATACTTTACTCCTCTTTCTGTATAGCGGTGCCGATAGTCTTGCCGATTTATGCGTACATTCATATAAGTTAAATTGTTTGTGAAGTGGATGCACTTTTGGTGGAGCATCTGTTGCCGAATTAAAGCAGCATGTTTGTTTAAGTGTCGTGAGTAATAACTTCTTAAAAATAACTTACTGTATACTACATTTCACATGCCCTGATTTGAACTCTTTCTCATCTCTTGGGGTGCCTTTGCATTTATATTTGAGACAATGGTGAACGCTTCAACTACCTAAGATTTATCTTTCAAATATAGTGGAGTAAAAGTACACAAATATTAGCCACCTCAAGAAAAGCGCACATTCTCAAAACTCTACTTACAGTAACTACATTCCCCTCATTACTGACCACCTCTGGAAACAAACGGAAAGTGTTGAGTTTCTACCTTTTACTATAAACTGAAAGTTAAAATAAATTGCAAGATATGGCAGTCTACATCTACATAACTGACATCTGTACCTGCCAAGGTCTCAGTGTGAAAGTCTATCCACTCGATGAAAAATTCATGACGCATAACTAACAGTCCGTCTGTTTGCATCTCCCTGGAACGGATTTGACGCCGAAAGAAGCAGCAAATTTGGTTTACTTTAGATAACAGTTACAAAACGAGCTAATAACTGTTGTCAAATTGGTCTCCTCACACTTCCTAAATTCCATGCTTAGCTTACTCTCTTTTAATTAGCATTTGTCCACAGATAAGCACCACACTATTATTTTCTGGAGGGGTAGAAAAAAAAGCTCTTTCGGGCGGGTTTTACTCCGACCTTGGTGTGAACTGAGTCAACTGTATTTAAGAGAGAGTGCAGTGAAGGCAGCTAACCTTGGAGACAGCCTGACCACTGGCAAAGTGAAAAACGCACATATCCGAGCATAACGGCTAACGCGGTGACTCACCCAAACCTCCACTATGGCCGAGGGGTCCCGAGGTCAATAAGTCATTTGCCTCAGCCTGCCTCTTCAGCAAAATCCACATGATGACCGAGGCGGTACACATGTTAATAGGTTAAGCTAATAGGCGAGCTAGAAATGATGATCAATAACTTTTTGTATTATTGCAATTTTGAGAATGGGTGTACGCGTTTTGAAGAGTAAGAGCTTTACTATTAAGTGATTCTAGGTCACGTAGCAGTTGCAGTATCACACAACCAGCCTCACCGATCAATATGGTTACAAAGTTTTTTTTAAAGCGACTAATTGTGAACCGTAAAAAGTGAAAGGGCAACAAAACTGGAGGTCTTCTCTGCTTTCTCTGACCTAAATCAAAGCAACTACAGGGAGGGTTAAGCTGATACATCCTAGGTCAAAACTATTTGGAAAGCTTTTTGGACATCAGAGCAAGTTTCAGGCAGCAGACGAGTACTTTAGGCGAAGCAACTACCCACTCAAACTACATTGATATTCCCACGGAAAAGTGAAAGATCTCTGTTCATGGGCGTGCACTCTTGTTCTTTAGCGGATGGCGTGCTGGTGTTGTAATATTGATGATGGCACTTCTGACAAAGATCGCAGTTGCAGCTGGAGCGTGGCTCACTCTGCGACCAGTGTCCCAAAATATCAGACACCGCTAGATACTGTATCTGTTGTTGCTCGTTTTTGGTCGTACATTGGTTGTAGTTTTAATCTTTGTTTCTGTTTCACGTTAAGAGATTTGCTCCACGACAAGTGATCTTTTATCTCAGACGGCCCAAATCATACAATGTACACTTAAAGAAGGGGGTGTTTTGCTTTTTGCTGGTATTTGTTAATAATCTCAAACACATCTTTAACATTTTCTTACACTTTGTTCGGAAAAAATATATATATATATATCCAGTATCACTTTCTGATTTTCAAACAATCTCATTGCAAATCATAGGTCCAGGTACAGTATGTTTTTGATGAGAGAACAACAAGGTTAAAAAGAGTTGAGGACGAGAGACAGATTAATACTTTTTAGGCGTCTTTCCACTGAACACGCGCATGCCATGACAACTCTATCCAGTACGCTTGTGTTTCCACTACACTACACCCTCACAGATGTGCACGCCGCACAAGCCGTGATGAGAACAAATGTGGACAAATGCTTCCTTCTGGTGGGGGTTATGGAATCCTTCAGAGGTGCCAAGGGAAATGCTGAAGGAAAAAAAACTATGAAGGTAAACAACATGCTAATGTTATGCTAACACCAGCTAAAGTTGCGCTAACAGCGGTTAAATGCTAATATCTGTAATATGCAATTGTCTTATATACATATGTAGATGTTTTTATATCATTTATTGCCTTTGATTGTTCTGTTTCTATTAAATAAATAAATAAATAAATGCTAATATTGGCAAAATCCCCTTTTAGAACAGCGGTATGATGTATGTATGACCTGCAGGTTTATAGTAAGGGTTGTCCACTCTCTCCTTTGCCAGGCAGACGCCAGGGTCTGTTCACGTCATGTTAGTCACGGCTCAGTGCGCTTTGGCCACATCCAGAGGTCGGTGCCAAAACTTGGTCAGAACGGTTTAGCCCTGGCCTCGGCAGTCGAAAAGCTCTTCCAACCAGGTTGACCAGGCACTGGGCTGTGTAGTGTCTGCCAGTGTTAAAGTGGCTTTTGAAAACCTTACAACGAAAAACTTCAGTTGACAAACCTATAGCCTACTTTATGAATGAAGAGTCCCAGCTAATGACACACCAGTGTGCAATGCGAAACACACTTCAAACGTTACTGGGTTATCAACAGACACACATGGCCAGATAAATAATGTAATATTGTTCATAATTATGGAAACATAAATAAATAACTTTAGAATAAAATGAAAGGCCCTATATGTGACACAGTAATGTAGCTCCTGAAGTAGGAGTAAACCAATCCATCCAGTAAACCAATGGGACCTGCCTGTATAATTTATGGCCCAGCTGATCTCAAGTGTCAGCTCTGCTCTGGTTTGGTGGAGCAGGCAGGGTGTTATTATGACAGATTTGAAAAGTGTATAGTTTTAAATAAGCCCATTAAAACATCATTTTAAACATCTAATCATTAATGGCTTCAACATAACAGTAAATTGTCTATTTTATGGGGGATACTAAAGCAAGAAGTGCAAATAGTTGCGGAACGGTTATGGGAAATGATCTTGATTGCCATCTTAAAGAGCTTATAGGGAGCTGTAGATTCTCAGGCTGTCTGCGCTATGGCCGTTAAATTGGGTCTCAAACTGTGGTACTTGCTTTGTCTATATGGAGAGGTCTTTACAGTCTTTAGTACAGGCAATAACTGTTTTTTTCCATATTGTAACTTCCCAAAGGTTTTAGTATTTACATATCAGCCAATTTGAAAAACAGTATCAAAACATGTTTATAGAAGCAGTTCATCTTTGTGCACCAACTGATTGAATTATGAACTGCTAACATGTTGGTAAATGAAGTTATATTAGGAGTAAACTATCAACTTCGCTATCCTGTCCAGGGTGAACCCCGCCGACAGTCCCATATTCTCCAGCAAGAGGAGTGCCCTGTTGTTTTCATTTTGTGAAAGTCGCTGACGGAGGAGGGGGGGGAGGTTGGGGACTCCCAAACTATATTATCATTCTGCACATTACAGTCTCATATTATACAATCATACAGTACGTTAAGAGGCAGCATAAATCACAGCCAGCCATGCAGTCATGAACAAGTAACTTTCTGACACTAATCTACATCATACTGTTATAGATGCAAATGTGTAGAAACAAAACATGACGTTTATGTTGCTCCATTGTCTTGTCTGTGGTTCACGCTTGGTGGATTAATAGCTGTTTCTAATGAGGCTGGTGGTGACCTTTATGGCACTCTTGGTATACAGTATATATATATATATATTATATTTTTAATTTATTTATTATATGGACAGTGCATATTAATATACATTATACATGTAAATATGCCAGAATTAGCCTAAGGGCTATTTTTCATCTGTAGTCCCTGAACAGTTGTTATGTGTCAACCTGAAGGGAATAAAAGTACAATTATACACATAACATAATCTAATAAAATGCAACACAATAAAATATTTAAAAAAAACAACAGCACTCTCAACATCACAAACCAAACATGATAGACATTACAACAAGACTGTTACAAACTCAACAATTACAGAGACAACAGACATATATGATCTTTGTATGGGGATCCGGAATTCATACTGCAGCCAATTTTCAGTTGATACAATGTTAAACTAAGGGAGATTTTTAATGTAAATACTCATGTAAAAACAGTTTGAC
Source organism: Neogobius melanostomus (assembly GCA_007210695.1). NCBI lineage: Eukaryota > Metazoa > Chordata > Actinopteri > Gobiiformes > Gobiidae > Neogobius > Neogobius melanostomus. Next base: position 3,357,346 of record VHKM01000227.1, on the reverse strand, counting down.
TTTACAAAGAGGTAGCAGTGACCCAGTAATTATTAGTAGTTATTTCATTATCAGTCCCTCTACAATTCTTTTTAATCGAATGTAAATCTATGGATGTTGCAAAGTGTTACAACAGTCGATTGATATCAGTTGATAAACCCAAGCTTTAAAGGCTACTAAGTAAACCCCTACATAAATAAGACTACTCTGGCATAGCATTTGTTATTGCTTACTATTAGGCTAACAACACTACAGTGCTTTTAACACAGGGAGTGGTTTTCTATATACAAATGTTGATTTTTATTAATACAGCAGCAAATTGATAATCTTTTAATGAGCATGCAAAAGGTTGACAGACAATTCGATCATGGCCCTGACTGGTGCATACTGTGAAGGGCAAGTGTCCTTAAGGACTCAGTGTCTTGTACACTGGTGTATGGATGAGAGAGAATTTGTGAGGGCAAATGTGGGATAAGGGATGCAAATTAGCAACAGCAATCAGCCGTGGCATGTTTACAAACATATGTTTCTTGTATATGTCCATCTATAATGCACTGTCTCGACTAAATAAACACATAAACTATGTTGAATTATTACTCTGTTTATCATACAATATACTGTATCTTATTCTTTCATTAGGCATATGCTCTTATACAGTACATGCTCCACCTGCATTCACAAGAAGATGCCCACATTACTCAACAGGAATGGACTATTTTGACAGAGGTTGTTGATGCTGACATGACACTGACATCCCCTGTCTGTCTCCTCAAAGAGAGAGCAAGAGTCCCTATACAGAGACACGCTAAACTGCATATGGCTTTACTGCTATCACTTCATGATGTGCCATTTTGTAGAATGGTAAATAATCGTTGCCAACTGTAACTATGACGCTTACACGCAGAGGCCTTATGGATTCCTCTCACCAAACAAACAAACGAGCTACTGCTCAAGTACCGATCCACTCGCAACCTGTGGCTGCCCGTCTCTCTCCCCACAACAAAGGCCAAAGTAAGTGCGAGGGGAGCGTACACAGCGGGGTTCTGAACGGACAAAGAACCAGCCGACGGGCGAGGGTCGGGAGGAGAGGACGAGTCGCGGTGGCAACCACCATGACGCGCGCGGCTACGTGAGCTGGAGAGGACGCCGATATGATGCGCTGCAGCTGGGATTTATGAGCGAAGTGTGCGCCTGGAGCTTTCATGTCAACACAAACACGTAGATTGAAGACCAAACGTCACGTTCTACTCACTCCTGCGCGTCGCCGCCCGTCTATTCTTCGTTTAGACAAACACAATCAGCACAGGCGTCTCGACCAACCGCTGTCTTCCCGTGCCATTCTCCAGCTTTCTCCTTCCCCGAAAGCTTGTTGAATATGCAAAGTAAAAAAAAAAATACATTAAAAAGTTACATCTCGGCAAATTGCCAAAAACGAGTCGCTCTCTTCCTCCCGCGCGTGTTTGTTGTTATTTCGGAGGCGTTGTGTATATGGCGTCTCGGCTACAAGAGGGATGCCCAAGATGGAGGCGGCTTGGCTTGCGTGTACCTGTCATGCAACATGCGCAGTAGCGAGTGGAGAGTAGCGGACTGCGCGGCTGGAGCGCGTCAGCCTTGCCCTCCCATCACCATCATCAGCACCGCGCTCCTCTCAGCCTCCCGGCCCCCTCCCCCTTCACTCAGCTAAACGCTCATGACGCGATGGAGACGGAGGGGGGTCAGAGAGAGAGAAACGCATCACGATTTACAGCCGCGTTTTAAGAGTGAACAATCGGGCGAAGGGGGCATGGGAGAGCGCGGAGTAAAAGGGGAGAGCCAGTGGATGGCTTCCCTTCGTGGTGATGGTGGTGATGGCGGTGGCGGCTCTTTAATAAAGGGAGCGTGTGTTGATCGGTTTCACTGGGAATCCCGAAGCAGCGGCCCGCGGGAAGGCGGCCCTGTCCTGACTAATTTATAAGGAATACGGAGAACTACCCGCGTGCCAGATATCGATCACATACATAGTAGCAATGAGAAAGTGATCGGGGAATGAAAGAGACGACCGTAATTTTGAGAGTATATGGCAAAGGTTAAAAAGTATTGGCTGCTGAGTGTTGTGGGACACAAAAGCCCAAAGCCCAGTGGACACAGTGACGCAATCAATAGGCAGCCCATGAGCATATTACTTTACATTAGGCTACAAAGATGACTGCCATAAACGTCACTGCCAAATCAATTAACCTCTTAACCCCCGCCTTAACCGAACGCATTTTCTCCAGTTCAGCTTTGCCCAAATCTAAAAGGTTACAGCCTATAGGCCAGAGCAGAGGTTATAGCGCTCGTGCTTCACAGCTAGAAGGTCCGGGTTCGATTCCCACCTGGGCCTTACTGTGTGGAGTTTGCATGTTCTCCCTGTGTCTGCGTAGGTTTCCCCTACCACTAAAACATGTACAATAGGTCAGGATGTATGATAGTGTGTGCGCATGGGGGACGACGGATGCAAATTAGCCCAAGGCAACAATCTGGTGTGGTGTGTTCCTTAACTGCACTGTCCCTACCAAATAAACCAATAAATAAATAATTTGAAAGCTAAGACCTACAAAAAACTGAATGTAATTTTTTAGTGACATTCTCGCCACATTGTTGTCATTTTTATTGTGTTTTTGTTCCTTCTTTGTTGCTTTTTGTCACTTTCTTGTGGCTATTTTTTTCCCCTTTTCCATCACTTTTTAATCGGGGTTTTGTCGCTCTTTTGTTGTATTTTCATCCTCATTTTCGTCGCCATTTTGACGCTTTGTTGAAGAAGCTTTTAGATTTGGGTAATGCCAAACTGGAGAAAATGTGCTCGGTGCAGGTGGGGGGTTAAGAGGTTAAACCCAGAGTGCAGTCTTCTGTCTCAGTCTTCTGCACAGAACTTGTCACAATAAACATCTCAAATATTGTATGTGGTTAATGATTTTATGCTGTAATTTATCCAAAAACAGCAAGTCACTTTTTTAAAAAAGTTCAAGGACCAAGTGTATAGAGGTTGTGTCCCAGTCAAAGATTTTTTTTTAGGTGAGGATACTGACATATTAGTATAGAGTATAGCATACTTGTTAAATTCTTTTGTATTATCACCACCATCATGAGGATGAACTGAAATAGGAAACAAATGGTGAATGTACATTGAATTTCTGGCCTTGAACCCTGTTTGTATTGTCAATGTGAAGGCGACAGGAGGAAGTGAGGAGCCCACTCATTTGGGACACAAGTCAAACAGACAGACAGGTATTGCACACTCCAAACCACACTTGGATTATTGGGCAAAGCGGGGCAGTCGGCATTGGGGGCTGACATTTGCTGCTGCTGAGGCCAGGGAGGGGACACGGTGTGGAAGCCACCTCACAGGGCCGGGACAGGGAGAAACAGTGTCGGGAAGGGCATAGCCGAGTCTTCGTGAGAGGCATGCGGATTGAAAGCGGAGCGAGGTTTGCGTAAAGTGTCCAAAGAAGGCAGTAAAACTATTCCACTGTCACCAAAGCACAAAGACTTCATCAAAGAATCCAGAAAACACATTTCATTCACAACTTTGTGCTCAGGAACAGCGCATGGGGAAAAACCCAGAGGCTTTCTCAGAATCACGCAGCAGAAGTGGCTCCTCCTGAAGTGACGACAAGCGATACACGTGATTTGACGCGTTAGGGTGTGCACGGGATTTTAGGAGTGCAAGGACAGCTCCTCCTTTTCCCAAACAGCTGCCCCTAAGGTCCTACGTATCGGGAAAAGCCTTTCGCACCTCGCTATCTCTTGCTAAAATCTTCTCATAGCGAATTGAAACACTTGTCATACACTTCACCACAGCCACATGGTGTATTTTCTTTTCTTTTTTTCTCTCTCTCTTTTTTGAAACAGCCGTGCAGCAACGGGGAGCAAGGGGATGGGGGAGTGGAAGGGTCTTACAGTATTTGAGCTCACCCAGAGCATTAGGAAGTGAAACTATATAGGCTATTGTGTTTCAGCTGTTTTAGTTCAACATTGTAAGATACAGTCATACAGTAAATATGTGTTTGCCATACTACTCCCATGTCGAGTACATACTCAATGACAAGAAGCCAACAAGAAAGTGGCAAAACCTGGTGGAGAATACAACAAAACAAAAACGTACTTACAGCTATAAATATGAGTAATGTATTGTTTATCATATCAATGACAGGTTTACATGTATTTTTGCAAACAGCGAATTGTTAAAATATGCCTTGATTATTGTAATCGAGAATTTCCTACAAAACACAGGGATATTAACTCTGTCAACATCATCCTCCAGTTATATAACTAAAACAAGTCACTAAACACTTAAGACAATATGTTTCCCCCCTTGCTCATAGAGCTCCTGAGATCTCAAACAATCAAGCTTCAATTACAAACAGATTAAAACCAAATTTAAAATGCAACATTAGAGTTATTCCCCTGAACCAGCCTGTCATCATGATTTATTATACAAAGAAACATCACATTGTTTTTGGCCAGCGTGTTTAGCGTTGCTGTCTGACGATAAGGCGGTTGCGGGTGTGACTCCCAGGACAGGCCTTGTCAGCGTTTATTCCCTGTCTCACTGTGGGTTCTCCCTGCTATGCTTTTGACAGTCCAAAGACCCCACAAAAGGAAAAACGCCAAGATGTTAGTTAGGAGTTCCAAGAAGGAAGATTAGCCTGCACTTCTAGTATGTATATTTTGGGTTGATGAACGACCAGAAGAGCACAATTGAGGTGCATGCAAGGAGGAAATTGCACACACACAAAAGCATTTTTTTTTAAATTCTGAATGTTTTTTTAAATGTGCTAAAACAAGACAATTATTAGGGCTAAATCTGCAAAAGGCTCTGTGCAAGGATTGGTCCATTGCATAGACATAATAATTACTAGACTCCGTCTCCTCACTCCTCCCCGTTTACCATAATGACCACGTTCGAAAAGGAAATCATGATTTACAGACTCCTCCTACCCTGCTCTGATGGAGCATGTTCCTAAGGAGGGATCTTCACTGTAGACTCGGCCCTCAAGGGGCGCATAGTTCGGTCGTGCCCGCGCCATTAGCACTAATGCTAATGGCCTAGCAATCAAAGTCCGGCCCTCATTTTAGAGTTCTAAAATGTACCATACGAAAACCAGCCTAGTTTCTTTAATTGTAACTAACCCAGCGTTATCACAGGAGCAATATCTAGCTGTACAAAGTTTTAACAATTAGAAACCAGGCTTTACAGTTGCTTAAAACATGTGTGGAAAGTGCAATGCTATCTAATGGAAAACTAGCTTGTTTTACCGCCCATATACTGTATGCAGGTCCTGCAGCAATGGCGGACAATGGCGGACAATGTCGGCCCCTATCGTCGCGGTCATAAAGCAGTGCAACCAGCGGCCATAGCAACATGATGCTAAGTTCCTATGGTAACGACTGTTTCCTGTGTTTCATAACAGAGATTTAGCCGCGTCTTGTTGAGATAGATACAAATGTAAGCAGTACATGTCAGAAAACAAGCAGCTGTTGGATAAGTACTTTCAACAGCTGAAGGATGTAAATATTTCACCGGAACAGACTTCTGTGTTTATAGCTGTAAGTGTATTAGCCTGGAAGCTAAAGGCTAAGGTTAATTTGACGCTAACACATGTTTAAATAGCACCGTCCACCATCTGAGCAAATTTTTAGGAAACACACTCGGCTTGATGTTTAGTAAAGTTTTCTGTTTTTTAAAGGCAGTGTCTATAGAACCGTCCAACGGCTACAAACTCTTTTTGCTATGTTGCCGTCTCCTTATGACACCCCGCCATTCCGACACGGAGTTACAAACTAACCTCACCTTATAGCCCTAACCTTAAGGATAGTGGAGTTTACAAACTAACCCTAACCGTACCTTAGCCCTAACCTTAAGGATAGTGGAGTTTACAAAAACTAACCGTACCTTAGCCCTAACCTTAAGGATAGTGGAGTTTACAAACTAACCCTAACCGTACCTTAGCCCTAACCTTAAGGATAGTGGAGTTTACAAACTAACCCTAACCTTACCTTAGCCCTAACCTTAAGGATAGTGAGTTTACAAACTAACCCTAACCGTACCTTAGCCCTAACCTTAAGGATAGTGGAGTTTACAACTAACCTAACCTACCTTAGCCCTAACCTTAAGATAGTGGAGTTTACAAACTAACCTAACCTTACCTTAGCCTAACTTAAGATAGTGGAGTTTACAAACTAACCCTAACCTACCTTAGCCCTAACCTTAAGGATAGTGGAGTTACAAACTAACCCTAACCTACTTAGCCCTAACCTTAAGGATAGTGGAGTTTACAACTAACCCTAACCGTACCTTAGCCCTAACCTTAAGGATAGTGGAGTTTACAAACTAACCTAACCTACCTTAGCCCTAACCTTAAGTATAGTGGAGTTTACAAACTAACCCTAACCTTACCTTAGCCCTAACCTTAAGGATAGTGGAGTTTACAAACTAACCCTAACCTACCTTAGCCCTAACCTTAAGGATAGTGGAGTTTACAAACTAACCTAACCTACCTTAGCCCTAACCTTAGGATAGTGGAGTTTACAACTACACTACCTTACCTTTTTTTTTTTTTACCTTTTAGCCCTAACTTAAGGATAGTGGAGTTTACAAACTAACTCTAACCTTACCTAGCCTAACTTAAGATAGTGAGTTTACAAACTAACCTAACCTTACTTAGCCCCTTATTCCACGGGACGTCGGAATGACGGGTCGTCCCCACCTTTTAATCCAAACCATTTTCCTAACCTTAACCTTATTTTTTCCTGTTTCTAAACGTAAGCGTTTTCCAACTCCTGGCCCTAACCTTAGCGAGTTGATACGTCCATATCAAACATATGTGATGGCAAAATAGCCGGGGAGTTGCGGGAACCGTCTGACGGCATCGTAGACACTATTTTAAAATCTTTTTTTTTTTTTACGTTCAAAAATGGACAGGAAGTAGTCTTTACCCTACACTGGCCAACAGGAAGTTAGCAAAAACATTCCATACTATTAGTAAATCATGACTAATTGAACTTTGACACATTTTTTCCTTTCCATACATTTTTATTTTAGGCTGTGTTAATACAAATAAATAAATCTCTTCCAGATGGAAGCTCTCAGTGATTTTGGGGTATATTACAGCTAAATGCTATGTATATGTAATAATGATTATTTGGCAATATAATGTGCAGCCATACCCACACAGTCGAGACTTGGACCCCCTTGCTGTGTGAGGCAAGAGTGCACAACTTTGGCTCTGTTGGCATCAGACCTGACCAGAGAATTACAAAATCTTTGAGTTTTTTCAACAATTGTCTATAAAATGTCTTGTTAATCTCATATAACCGTCTCTTCACAATGATAGCCCTTTTATTTATTTTCAGAAAATATAAACCTACACAGCTCTTATTTTTGACCCTAATATTTCATTTTCATATCAACATCTTATTTGGCGCCCACTGGACTAACAGCCCTTTAACCTCTTAACCCTCACCTGAACCGAACACATTTTCTCCAGTTTGGCATTACCCAAATCTAAGAGCTTCTTGAAAAAAAGCATAAAATTAGCGACGAAAACGAGGATGAAAACCCCAAAAAAAGTTACAAAAGAAGCAACAAAAGAGTAATGAAAGGGAACAAAACACAGCAAAAAGTAGCAAAAACAGAGCCAAAAATATCACTAAAACATGACGATAAAGCAAGGAAAATTCTTAGCTCAGTTTTTTAGGTCATACTGTAGCCTTCAAATGAGGCGTTACAGTGGCCTGTAAGCTCTAGTCAAGAAGCTGGAGGACGCGGGAGTGGATGAACATCTCACTGCATGGACCATCGACTACCTCACGGACCGACCACAATACGTGCGGCTGCGCAGCTGTGAGTCTGAGGTGGTCATCTGCAGCACTGAGGCCCCTCATGACACCGTCCTCTCACTGTTTCTCTTCACAATCTACACATCGGACTTCACACACAACAGGGACAGCTGTCATCTGCAGAGGTTCTCCGACGACAACGCCATTGTGAGCTGTGTGTCTGAGAGGAACGACCTGGAGTATCCTGGCTATCATGGACTTCTTGGACTGGTGTGCAACCACCTGTGCTTGAACACCAGTAAGACGAAGGAGATGGTGATCGACTTCAGGAGGAAGCCACTACTGCACACACCGATAACATCCAGGGGAGGAGGTGGTGGACAGTTTCAAGTACCTGGGTGTTCACCTCAACAATAAACTGGACTGGTCCCACAAAACTAACGCCCTGTACAAGAAGGGCCAAAGTCGCCTCCACCTTCTGAGGAGACTGAGGTCCTTCGGAGTGAGCAGGCCTCGGCTCAGGACTTTTTATGACTCTGTGGTAGCCTCTGCTATCCACTACGCTGCCGTGTGCTGAGCTCCGGGCAGCACAGAGACAAGAACAGACTGAACAAGCTGGTCAGGAGGGCCAGCTCCGTCCTGGGATGCCCCTGGACTCTGTGCAGGAGGTGAGGGACAGGAGGGTGTTAGCCAAGCTCACCTCCATCATGGACAACACCTCCCACCCACTGCACGGGACTGTAGAGGAGCTCAGCAGCTCTTTCAGTGGAAGACTGAGACACCCTCAGTGCAAGAAGGAGCGCTACCGCAAGGCCTTCATCCCCACTGCTGTCACACTGTACAACAAGACTGTAAGTAACATGTGCAGTATTGGGGGTAACGCGCTATTTAGTAACGTGTTAGAGTACTCAGATTACGTTTTTCGAGTAACGAGTAAAGTAACGCGTTAGTTTTGAATTTGCAGCTAGTAAAGTACTAGTTCAAATCAGTAACACGTTAGTTTGGGCCCTGATCCGTCCCTCGTCTCCTTTCTTCCTCGGCTGCTGTGCTGCTCGCGCAAGCGCACTGTGTCCTCCATCACTTTCATCAACTTATGAGTTGATGAAGTACATCTTATTGTGGATGTACTTACATTATTTTGAACTTACTGGAGAAAAGGACAATACCGCGCTGGCGGCGAAGCTAAAGAGGAAACGCACGGTGAAGCTCCTGTAGCCCTCGCCTCCCAAACAACAACAAACTCACAGCTGGTTATGTGGCTGAGGAATGCTGTACAATCTAAAGCAAGTGGAGTATGTTGTGTGCTTATTATTACCAATTGAATGCACTTTGTAAAGCGTAAGAGCTCCTTTACAGACGCTCTTTTTGTTGACAAACGGGCGCAGTTTCTGACAGAGCCAAACTGTTTACGAACAAAGCTAAGCTTTTATAAGTAGACATGCTCATTATTGTTGCCTTTAACTGTCATTTGTTGCTTATAAAATAAAGCTCAGAAGTGAATTTATTGTGCTAAGATTGAATACAGTTACTGCTATCGGTCTGTATGCGCGAGCTAGCTTTTTAGGCGACTCAGTTTGTGAAACAGAGCATTCCTCATCGGAATGAGTACTCTAACGTGTTACCTTTATAATAAAGAAGCAAAGTAACGTAAATGCTACTTCTGGAAGTAACGTTACCCAACACTGAACATGTGCAATAACCTATTTGCAGAATACATGCAATAATCCCTGTCTTTACATCACTTATCTGTGTCACTTTATCAACCACTTGCACTATGATGTAAACCTGCACTGCTAATACTGACTATAACATTTTTTGTTATAGTCTGTTTACTTTATTATTATTTACTGTTTACACTTTTTGTCCCACAAAATCCTTGGTAGTCATTGTATATAAGATACCACTATTCACTATTTAATTGTTGTTGTTTTTTTCACATTTCCTGTCTATTTGCACACCCAGAGTGTTTCTAAGAGCTGAATGTAACAAGTACATTTCTCCATTGTGAGATCAATAAGGCTATCTTATTCTAATCTTATCTTATCTTGAGAAAATGTGCTTGGCAAAGGTGGGAGTTAACCTCTTAATAACCCCTCCTGAACCGAGCACTTTTTCTCTGGTTTGGCTTTACCCAAATCTAAAAGCTTCTTGAAAATAGCAACAAAATCAAGAAAAAAAACGAGGATTAAAACGCAAAAACGTGACCAAAAAAACCACAAGAGAGCAAAGAAAAGTAACAAAAACGCAACAAAAAAGCGATAAAAGTTCAACAAAAAAACAGACAAAAATACACTAAAGAAAAGTGACCAAAAAGTGATGAAAGTGAAGCAAAAAGTAACACAAAAGTGGCAAAATTGTGACAAAACGATATAAAAAAAGACATCAAACGAGCAACAAGAAACTTGTATAAATGAGACGGAAAAAAGAACGTGAAAAAAGTGACGACAACACGGCAACAATGCGTGGAAAAAGATCAGTTTAGATCAGTTTTGTAGGTCTTAGCTTTCAGCCACTGAAAGCCTTCGCACACAGACTTATGGGAGTGCAGCCAGAGGAGCAGTTTCCTGGGAATGTCAGAGCGCAGATAGGGAGATCCCAGAGAAAGGAGGGTCATGTTTCCTAAATCGCATCAACTTTCCAGTTAGAGGCCAGGCCTTCCTGAAGAAATTCCCCAGAATAATGTGTTCACTCATTTTAACACTTTGGTTTGTCTGTAACTAATCAGTAAAATAATGGATTTTAAAAGTATTATAGCAAAGGAAGGGAGGTGTGATACCAGCCTTTTTCACTTTTGATACAATTCTAATAAGTTTCATGGCTTTATTGACAAAACCAAATTCCGGTCTTTATGTTCACAATTATTTTGTTTTTGTTTTTTCTTGCATGCAATCCATGTATTTAATGTGTAATGAACTTCCTACTGGCCAGTGAAGGGTGAAGTATAATTCCTATCAATATTTTAAAGGTGCATTATGCAACTTTTTATATCTACAACGCTCCAGGATCCCTTTAAAAAAACGTTTTTAGGTTTTCTCGTGAGAGGGTCCATCAACAGTGAAAACCTTCCAAACAATTGATCCTGGAGCGTCCTAGAGACCAGTGTGATGGAAAGTAAAGGCGCCATGCTGACCACTCATACAGCCGTTAGGTCACACGCAAATATCAACTTTTTTTTCCCACAAAAAAGTTGCATAATGCACCTTTAATCTTATCAAAGTCAAATCAGCTTCAAAGCCTAAAGAAGACTTCAGGAAACGCCAAGCCAAGGGTGTTAGCGTCAAATTGATGTTAGCCTTTAGCTTTGAGGCTAAAACAGCTTAAGAGTGAATGGGTGACTGGTTCCTTACTGTAAAGCGCTTTGGGCCTGATAAAGGTAGAAAAGCGCTATATAAGTTGAGTCCATTTACAAGGGAAAAGATTAGTTCAGATGATTTTTCTTAGTCAGCTTTCAAATGCGGCGTTACACTCTAAAGGCTGTAAGCTTTTAGATTTGGGTTAAGCTGAACTGGGAAAATGCACTCGGTTAAGCGGGGGGTTAAAAGGTTGAATAACTGCTTATAATAATGAATTTCTGGACACTCAAGGACACTCTACAAAAGACAAGAGAATTCCTATACTAAGCCTACAATGCTAAGTGCAATGACCTGTGGGCTGCAACGACCAGAACATGTTCATAGCATGACATCACACACTGTATTTCTGAAGGGGCATAAGTTCATATCCCTGGGGCACCAGCAGGGGGCTCTGGTTTCAAAGCCTCTTGCCCCACCGCAATCACACACAAAAAAAGTTATAATTATTCACGACTGAGGACATTCCACATCCTCCTGTGCAGTTGGACAGTCAGTTTGGCTGCTGTTCGTCATTTCTCCAGCAGTTCTCCCACAGTTAATGAAGTCCAAGGGTGAGTAGGTAACCCCATTTGTCAGGACCACACAGCCATTCTTGAAGCTTTGAAGCCATTTTTCCTAATGCTTCTTGGGAACATGCATTGCGAGGGCCATGTGAAAGCAAGTGGGAAGCATTCTCTCCTCACAGCGAGAGGGTCTGGAGTTCAATTCCCGGACCATGTGTAGGTTTGCCCGTTCCCACCTGTGTGCTGGCATAATACGCTATAAGTCATGTTCATACTAACTTATTCCTGACATCCCTAACACATTCCTTGTATCTTTTTATTTTTATTTTATTTTATTAGTTTATTTGAACAGGGACAATGCACATTAATTAGCATCACTGTAAATGTGCCAGTTTTAGCTCCAAAGCTAGTTTTCAAATGTAGTCCCTGGGCAAGGTGTACATACAACAATAACAACAACAATCATTATTAACCTATAAAATGATAAAACAATTCATTAGTGATTCTTGGGGATTTGTTCTAGGTATATTCGATAGCTTTCAGGGAGCGTAGTGGCTGGGTAAAACATCCTCCTAATGACCAACTTAAGAAATTGTTATTACTGCAGTGGATAATTGAAGAATGGATCTGGATGTGGACCGAACCCATTCAAATCTCAAATTCAACTAACATCTCCATGGAGACGAGCTGGAGACGTACCCACTCCCGGTAAAGTTACGGTCACGTCTTAGGAGAGGTGAGCCACTCACAGCAAAAGCACATGTTTGTTTGTACATTTATGAGGATTTTTCAATGATAAAAACATCTGTCATAAAATAAATGGTTGTATTTCAATTTTATTTATTGAAAAATTCCACGCGGTGTGGCTTTAAAGTGCATATGACACATTAGACATAATTTTTGCGAAAACATAGTTAAAACAATTATATTTAAGATTTTGCTAAAGATTGTACCCACATTTCTTTAGTTTGACAGTTTTTCTGATGTTATAGTTTCACTTCCTTATTGGACACTGACAGGAATGTGACATAGAAGAAGGTAAACCATTTTAAACTGTTGCCGTGCCAACCATGTTAAGTCAGTGGGAAGTGAGTGCGTCAAACTGCTATGGAATGTCACCTTCTTCTATGTCACTTCCTGTCAGCAGCTTAAAATTCAAATAAAATAACTTTTCTGCCCAACATTTCTTCATTAAAATTGCTGTTTCAATCAAATAAAATGATAATTATGCAACTGATGAACAAGCAACTGATGTTATCCTTCTAAATATATTTTCAGTTAAATGTCATATCATTAAGTAATTGATAAAACACAGTTTAACGATAAAAAACATATAAGCAATATACCAAGTAATTCGCATCCAGTTTTTCACTTACTGTGCCGAAGTACCTGGTATTACGCCTTACAATAAGTTCCCTAGTCTAGCTAGGTAAACATATTCAGTATTAAAACGTGCTATCTTTATTTTCCCCATGATTCTTCTTTTCCATGTTCACTGTTTTTATCTATGAGTTTTTGAGCAGCCACATCTTTGATATTTTAATTTTGCGTGCTATTCAAAAGCTTAATCTTATTGGGATAAACCACTCGCTCAAAAGGCCACGTGCATAAAGCTGCTGAAACATACAGTATCAATGGTTAGGTTAGGTATGATTCTAGGCAAGTTTATTTGTAGAGCACAGTTTGCACACATAGTAGTTCAAAGTGCTTTTCAGAACACATATATATTACTGTTTGTAAACTTGGAATAGCCATTTGTACATATTTTCTCATATGTCACTCCTCAAAAATGAAACAATCCCATACTTTCCCTCTTAGTCACACTGTTTGAACTCCGCTGAAACTGCGGCGGCTCCTAATGGGATTTAGCTGGAAGCCGCGGACTCCTGCCTGCCTGCCTCTTTTTTTGTATACATTTGCGCATAGTCAGTGGCTGCGTGTCTCCGCGGTAACCCCAGCTCTGCGCCTTGTTCTCCATTTCCTCTGTTTATTATATCTCCCCCATATCAAAGACCTCGCGCCCCGCCGGACCACCAAGGAGCAGTCGGCCGAGCAAGTGGCCCGGGAGACAAAATAGGCCGCCTTTTTTTTTTAGCCGACAGAGCCAGGAGTGAGCGAGCGCGGGATTCCACGGCGGAGAGTGCCGACATCTGCTGCCGAGTGGAATGTGATAGGTCCTACGGCACTAAGACACAAGAGGAGCTCTGTGGGGACCCCCAAAGTATGAACCCACTGTATTCGAGAGGGCTTTTTCCCAGACGTTAGCGCTGATTAAAACCACAAACGCCCAGCCCCCCTACGCATACCTCAATGGTCAAGAGATTCCCCCGTTTGTTCCACACTGGAAAGAACAGGCAGAACAGTGAGGAGGTTTTCCATCAAAAGTGTGCAGTGGGGGTCTGCATATCATATCAGAGGTCGTACTAAAGGTTTGGAAAAGTGCAATGTTTTCTTGTGTTTTAGCTTATTGATTCATGTATATTATTAGTTTCTACTTTAAATGTTGTTTTTGCTTAAAGGAATAGGCCACCGTTTTTACATACTGAGATATGTTCTTACCTTAGCTTAGACGAGTTCATCTGTACCTGTCTGGTCTCCACGTGTGCCTTCCGTAACGTAAACACAGCACAGACGGCGTTAGCATTTAGCCTCTCTCTTCTCCTCTATAGCTCCAAACGAGGTGAAGATAGAAGCTTCCAACTCTTCCACGTTTTCCCTTTTAAATATGGTTACATGAAGTGTTACACAATTACACAATATTAAACAATGTGGATTTTCTAAGTGGATAAAAAGGGGAACTATATTGTAAGGCGTAATAATACCAGGAGTAATTCGGCATCCGCGCAGTGATATCTTCACTTCACTGTGCGGATGCCGAAGTATTCCTGGTATTATTACGCCTTACAATATAGTTCCCCTAGTCTAAGCTAAGGTAAGAACATATCTCAGTATGTAAAAACGGTGGCCTATTCCTTTAATTTCAGTCACCCAAAAATGACTTCTTAGCATTTTCACCATGTTACACTGTTGTTCTTTCGTAAAGATCTACCTGGAGGTTTTTTGAGCAGCCAGCACATCTTTGAGTAATCTTTAGATCTTTTGCGGTGGCTATTCTCCCAAAAAGCTTAATCCTTTCATTGGGGAGTCAAAACACACTCGCTTCACTACAGCTACGATACAGAGATATTGCTTTACTTTTTACTGAAGCAGCTGCACAGAAAAGAGGAGCAGGAAGAGGAGGGTGCAATAGGATTTTGTCTGAATACCAGGAAGTGGAACTACGCTATATTTTGTTTCAGCTGCTTCAGATCAATATTGCATTCGCGAACCAACTAAGTGTAAGATAGTGATGGATGTGTTTGAGTTTATCATCAAATACCTGCAAAAGAGCCTGCCTGGCCTGCCCGCTTTTTCAAAGACATGTAGTCTGGGTGCGAGCAGAAACAGAAAGGCCGGGCAACATAACAGCTTAAAACACCTTCTTAAAATGTGAAATATCACTTAAAAGAAAGTATCAAATCAAGAAGGTCCTGTGTGCAAATTCTGGCCTCTGTCGCATTTGTGGTTTTTCGAATTTACATGTTCTCCTCGTATCTATGCGAGGAGAATCTATGGTTTTCCTCCAGGTGCTTGTTGACATGCCCCCAATTCAGTGACACATTAGTAAAAAATGTACACACTTTCACAAATGTATTTCATATTTATTTTTTCACAGTTCGGTTCAATTCAGAGCAGCGCATTTCATTTGAGGCTTGTGTCTGGGTTGTTCCCGGACAACATTATGCTTGGACTTTTTTGGAAACAGTGCTTTGAGGATCAATGCTTTGGATCTTAAAGCCTTTGTCTGCACTTTGGACATTGTACTGTAGGGTACATTGGATCATTCGTCTCAGCCTGGGCATCTGCAGGAGAAACCATTACAAAGACACAACAATGTATGGTGTTTTCGAGGATGGAACTTTGCAGGTCTTGAGTGTCTGCAGCCTTCACTTTAGTACAATACACATCATCAGATTTTAGCACCGCAGTGCATTGTGGCACGGTACATGGTTACACCCCTAATATTTATGTTTCATTATTGCTGTGTTTGAAAGATGGGGTCATTTTCTCTGCCTATAAGTAATCCCACATTTGACATGATGCAACAATAGCTTTTTAAACGTTTTAATCAATAATAACCTCTATAAGAGCATACAACATTCATAACATTATCATTATTATAAACACATTTCACTTTGCACAGATTGCTCTGACGAATGTGTCGTGTCTTTCTGTGCTTTGCAGACACAAACCTTAGATGCCCTCTTCGTTGTGCTCTTACACAGTGCCAGTGCGAACAGAATAGATGCATGTGAAAAACATCGAGCTCTATAACCACGGGGACTTTCCTTTTCCCAGCCGTTAGCCTCTGATTAAAACCACAGACTCCCTCGCACATATACGTACCTCCCGTGATGCCGCTCCGGAGATCCTTTGAGGTGGTACTGTGAGCGATGTGAACCCTGTGCGGGGTGTGGGTGTGTGTGTGTGTGGGGGTGTGGGGGGGGGAGGACTGAATGACTGCTGCATTGCATCATGGGTCTCCCTCAATGGCTTCAGTATGTGTCCAGATTGGGCTTGGGTCTGTTGTGTCTGTCCCAGAGTACATGGAGAGGAGGGGGTGGGAGTTTCAGAGGTCTATGTTACAGTGCACCAGTAAGGCTGACTGTTAAATGCTGTTTTTAACAGTATATTAGAAGGTCAAACTGCAATATGTTACTGTACATAGGTAGTTTTGACATGACATTCTTGGAGATGGCTTTTTCCCTCTGCAGAATTTTCATCAGAAAGAACTGACATGGACACAAAACAAGATAAATGATGACTTCTCTTTTAGGGATGGGCATTAATATTATTGATATCAATGCCATCAATAATTTTACCTATCAATTCAATTCTTTATCGATTCTCTTATCGATACCTGACTTGTCTGTGTGTTGGGGAAAGCAAGGAATGAATGTGCTTTCGATAAACTCTATCAAAAAAGACACATTGTTGGTTTTCCCAAGAAAAGAAAGCAAGTTTCCAAATATACTGTGCCTCCTGCTGGCACTCAGCCTGCCTGGCATCCTCTAAAATATAATTTTCATCTATTTCTGCTTCATCCGGTGCTACATTCTCCTTCCCCGTGTGAACTACTTCTGTTGCAGCCCGTTAGCCAGAGCTGCGAGAGATCAGCCGATCCGCTCATAAGGCTCTTTTCCACATGCAGCGCATGTCAGCCGAATGGCTCTTTCACCCGCTTGTCGAGCTTTTCCATAACAAAGGCCAGTGCCAAACTGGTCTGACCAGGTATAGGTTTTGGGCCCGACCTCTGGCTGTGGCCAAAGCGGGCTACCCCGTGTCTGATGTGACGTGAACAGACTGCTGGCCTCTGATTGGCAACGAGAGAGTGGACAGCACTCACTATTGACACGCAGGTCATACGGATTTAATATTTCACAACATCATACCGCTGTGCTAAAAGGGGATTTTGCCGATAATAGCATTTAGCCGCTGTTAGCGCAGCTTTCGCTGTGTTAGCATAACATTTGCATGTAGCTTACCTTCATAGTAGTTCAGCAGTTTCTTTTCTGTTTTAATACAGCTCTGAATGATTCCCTAACTCACACCAGATGACAGCATTTGTCCACATTTGTTCTCATCGCGGCTCTAAAAACTTTTAATGACGATCTGTACAGCGTGCTCCTCTCGCGGCTCCGCCTACAACAAATGCATGTGTGTGTGTGTGGTGGAAACAGAAAGGTCTGCGGGCTAGTGTCGATACGTGCACGTAGATCGTGGCGTGCGCTATGTGGAACGACGCCGATATAGCGCACTCATAACGGAGACGGGGAGAGGTAGACCCGCTCACAGTGCGCTCAGGGCGGGGACAGGCGGCTGCAGCCTCCGCTCTGAGCCCCGGGCCAGAGCGGAGGCTGCAGAGATGCACTCAGACCGGGGACAGACAGTCTCGGACCCGCGCTCAGAGCACAGCGGCAGCAGCGCAGCAGCGAGGCACTGAACCCCGTGTGTCATGACAATAGCGACGTATCGAAAGTTTGCTCTTTTGTTGTCACTTTTAGATGCTTTCTTGTCATATTTTTTCTGCGAGTTTTCGTCACACTTTCATTGTTTCATTTTGACGCTTTTTTGTTGCGTTTTCATCCTCGTTTACGTCTCATTTTTGTCGCTATTTTGACGCTTTTTTTTCTCAAAAAGGTTAAGAGGTTATAGTGACAGTCTGTAAGATTGGACCTGAAAGCCACTCCTAGATTGCAAAATGAAGAGAGAAAGAAATTTCAAAAATAAATAATCAAAGCCGGTTCACAGGAAAAGCTCGTCACATTGGTTCAAGTTTTGGCAAAGGAGATTCTGATTAGTTGCTGGGATCAACAAAGGGAGAGACTTAAGAATAAATATATAATCATTTAAACACTTACTCATTGAATATTTCTTACTGTATGATACATGCAGGCCCAGGGGGTCGATCTTTATTTTAATGAATTAGACTACAGACTATCACTTAAATATCAAAGAAATCTTGATCAATATCTTACATTTTGACGTATAGAAATGCAATATTGGTTTAAAATGGCTCATTAAAATATTCCCCTTGGCCTGGCTTCCATGTTAAGAGCACCCCTTCAGTCCCCACTAAACAAACAACACTAAAGTATCAGGATACTGACATACTGAGGTCACGCAAATACCGCCATTTTGAGGACCCAATATCTTTACTCTGCTGATTGACAGTAGCATTTGTATGTGATCGTAATTATTGCTCCAAAAGATAAGGAAAGGCCTCAGAGAGCACATGGCTTCGTAAACAAACCAGCATGTTAGTAAGGCGCAAAGACACAGTACTGTTTTACCAAAGATGTGCGTCCACGTCTTAGACTAAATGACGGTCATTTAGAAAACCCTTCTTCATTTAGAAAACCTTTCTTATCAACAGAGCCTCAGCCTGAGTCAGTGTTTAGACTGCTCAAGACGTTAGCTCCTGTGGTTAGATTTTAGCATTCTACACAGTAAACACATCTGCGGCTCACATCTATGAACCCTCTTAGGAAAAATTGCAATGACCGCTCAGCTCTTACCTCTGTCACATGGTGTATCCGAGGCTAGATGTTTGGAGTGTGGCTCAGGGCGTCCTGTGGGAGACGTTTGTGCGACCTGTAGCTCAGCAGCTCTATCCATGTTATTCTGTGTCAGAGGTCCCCAAGATGGTGGCCATAACAACAAAAGTCACGTGACTGAAAGGCATGTTGGCTACATAAAGCGTGTTGTTTCGTGATAGTGAAGATAGTGTAGTGTTTGCCGCTTGGTGCGGGGGTTGGGGGGGGACATGGGGCTACAAAGAGGGACATGGGAAGGAAGTATAGGAAAGTGCTCCCTGGTTACATAGGACCGTAGGAGGAGCTCATGGTAAAAGGAGGAGCATTGTATTACCTGCCATTGTGACACGAAGAAGAGTTACTGCAAATGATTCAAAGATTCCTCAAACAAGCACAGATGTCTCACAGCACAAGTCCTAGTATGTTTCTCATGTGAGAACAATATTGTTAACACCAAAAAAAGTCAATATTGCACAATACCCCTTTTAAAATTCACAAAGCTAGTTCAATTAAACAGAAAAGATGAATCAAAATTCAGACAAATTTGTACTTGTACTGATATTCTCTTGAGTTTTCAAGCTTCTGAAAGAGAAATGTCATACTTCATACTACAATACTACATTTATATAAAGGCTCCAAAGTCAAAAGTCAATTTGGCCATGTGTTTTGGTCATTTCAAAAGCCCAATGATGCACACTCTATGCTCAGTAGATATACTGACATTGACTCATCATGTTGCTGAATTGTTGAATTTCATGTTTTAGAAGCTTCAAAGTCCTTTTCAGGTATTTTCTTTAGTTGTACTTTCTATGAAAGTACAGGTAACACTTTATAATAACTACACCTTAATTATCCTTAATTAATAATAAATAATAAATAAATAAATAATAATAATGAATTAACACTTAATTCATCATGAACAATTAATTAGTTATGTGTGACTATTCATGCATATTTTTTAAGTTAAGGGTTAAAGATTGTTTTACAGGCATAAAAACTGTGGTACATTTAGAAATCATCAAAAAATATATCGAGGGTGAGTATTTGTGCTTCCATGAACATTTTGGTCAAATATATTAGTTTTAATTTCCAATAGCAGGTGGCACAACCTAACTTAAATTACACACTATATATGAATTGTACTATAGAAAAGCAGAAAGCAAGTCATCTTTACTTTTATACTACATGAACATGTTTTCTCTCAGCATTGTATGGGGGGAGGAGGGATTACAAAGATTGTGTATGAAGGAAAGGCTAAATGGCATATGCCTAGTAGTTGAATAAAGTCATGCAGCATAGGAAACAATAACATACCCTGCAAAACATGTGCAATAGCACCTTATATGCGTCCTGTTCAATGATCACATGCTTTATATGTAATTTGTTGGATCTTTTCTGATAACGCACCCGGTCTTAAAGAAACTGTACTTTGTACTTGGCACTGAAGTAAAACATTTCCCTCACCATCCAAATGTGTAGAAACTGAAAGCTTTTCCTTGTTAATAATCCGACAGAATCAGAATCATAATTGGTTTTATTGACATTGAACAGGTTTATAAAGTAGGAATTTTCATCAGAGCAATCGTGCAACATGAAACATAAATCGTAAATAATAAACTATAAACATTTTAAAACTTAAAAGGGCATAAAGTAAATCAAAAATAAAATGTGATAAACTGTTACGGTTTGGGGTGAAGGTGTGGGAGATAGACCCAAATGCAGGCAGCTTTCCTTCCAAAACTTAACTTTAATTGAACAACAACCCGACAGAACAAAACAGCACAAGCCCCCCCCCCCCCAAAAACAAAACCAAAACCCAAAAGCCCGACGGGCCCGGGCGGGCGGAGGGGACCCGGAGGCGGGAACAAAGAACACCCCCATGGGGGCAAAAACAGTCAGCCCGACCGCGGATCCGGGGGGCTTCGGCACAGGCAGATCCAGGTCCGGGGCCGCGGGGGAGGCCGCGGCGCAGGCGGATCCAGGTCCGGGGGCCGCGGGGGAGGCCGCGGCGGAGACGGATCCAGGTCCGGGGGCCGCGGGGAGGCCGCAGCGGAGACGGATCCAGGTCCGGGGGCCACGGGGGAGGCCGCGGCGGAGACGGATCCCGGTCCGCGGGCAGGTGCAATGAGCGGACAGGCAGGGGCAGAGACGGGTCCGGCGGAGACAGGTCAGGCGGAGACAGCTCAGGCGGAGACAGCAACGGGTCAGGCGGAGACAGCTCAGGCGGAGACAGCAACGGGTCAGGCGGAGACAGCTCAGGCGGAGACAGCAACGGGGCAGGCGGAGCAGCTCAGCGGAGGCAAAGACGGGTCAGGCGGAGGCAAAGACGGTCAGGCGGAGGCGGGTCAGGCGGAGACAGCTCAGACGGAGACGGCTCAGGCGGAGACAGCAACGGGTCAGGCGGAGACAGCTCAGGCGGAGGCAGAGGCGCGGTCCGCGAACTCTGGCGGGGGCGGGTCCGCGACTCTGGCGGGGGGGGCGCGCCTGCGGGGCGAGGGCGGTGCGTCTGGGGGGCTCGAGCGCGGGTCTGCGACTTCTGGCGGGGGCTCGAGCACAGGCGGTCCGCGAACTTCTGGCGGCTGAAGGGTGCTTCGGGAGCACAGGCGGGTCGCGAACTCTGGCGGGGGCTGAAGCAGGATCTCCACTGCGCACTCAGGCAGCGGAGTCAGGAACGGAGACAGGTTCTCCCGCGGAGGCGGGAGCAGGATCTCCACTGCGCACTCAGGCAGTGGAGTCAGGAACGGAGACAGGTTCTCCCGTGGAGGCTGGAGCAGGAACTCTGCGGCGGGCCCTGGCAGCGGAGTCAGGCACGGTGATGGATCCTCCGGAGACGGGAGCAGGTCGAACAGCGCCAGAGGGGCAGGCAGGTCCGACCCCCCTCAGCGGGCTCTGGCAGCGGCGGCAGGTCTAAGATCTTCCCCGATGGCAAGGGCAAAAACGGATCCACGGACTCTGACGGGGACAGCTGCAGAGGACGAACCGGGGACGGCAGTGGAGACTGCCGAGCGGGCCGGTCCACGAGCTCGGGCGAAAGCAGCTGCGGAAAACGGACCTCACAAACGAAGACAGCTGCGGCGAACGGGCGAGGCCCCGGAGGAGAGCCGAGCCAGGCGGCGGTCGGGCGAGACGTGAGCCCAGGAGAGAGACAGGCGGCGGCCCCAGGACGGGAACACAACGTCCCGGTGAGGCAGACGGCGGGCGACAGGTGGAAGGAGAGGACCGGGCACCACGCCTTCTGGGAGCCCTGCGTCTTCCTCCCAGCCCCCCATTTTCAGCTGCTGCAGGCTTGTACCAAGCCGTCAGTGCTTCCGGGGGGATCGACCTCCCAACGAGCGGTAGAAGGCGTACCAAGCGCTGCTTGCTGGGTCTTCAGTTGGTCCTTGCATTCTGTTACGGTTTGGGGTGAAGGTGTGGGAGATAGACCCAAATGCAGGCAGCTTTCCTTCCAAAACCTAACTTTAATTGAACAAACAGGCAAGACAAAGACCGGAACATCGACAATGCAAGGACAAGGACAAAGGAGAATACAGGGGGATATATACAAACACAAGGGAAATGGGGAACAGGTGCAACACATTAGGACAGGGCAGGTAATCAAACAAGAGGAAGGGAAAGCAAGAGGCACACAGACAGAACTAGAACGTCAAAATAAAACACACGAGGACAGGAACACACACAGAGACAGGGGAAGAGCCCAAACAAAACCCCAACTAAACCCGAACCCTAACATAAACAACAACAAGCCATCTCCTGAAGCCCCAGTGGCGGACTACAGTAGTGGGCCTACACTTCCAGACCCACGGTAAAGTCTGTCACGGACATGATGCTATTTTCACCGATGTCACGATGTCATTGTAGATGGCCAACAGCAAACTCCATCTATCTCGACGACCCGTTTCACTGAAGGAATTTTCAAGGATCTGCCAGAGTTTCTCCGTCTTGTGTCTGCCACCACAAGTCTCTAGCCGCTTAGCGATAGCCCGCGTTTCCACACAAATAACTTCAAATTAGCAACTGTCCATCGTCTATAAACATCGCGACTCATCTCTGTATCCTCCACCTGAGCCTCTCACTCAGTTTAGTAAGTTTTGAATATCATACAAACATATAACAAATCATTTAAACAACATTTATCTGCACTCTCTCGTCTCCGTATATCATTCTGCGCTGTCAAAACATACTTCCGGGTCAAATTGGCGGAAATCTACATGTAAATTATGGACAAGAACACAAAGTATGACTTTATAGGATCAAATTTACGGTAATCATGAACTTCCATCCATCCATTTTCTTTCACTTGTCCGTTGCCGGGTCGTGGGGGCAGCTGTTGGAGCTGCCCAAATCACATTAACGCAAGTATTTTTTTTACTTTTACTTGAGTGAATGTTTGCGTCACTACTTTTTACTTCTACTTGAGTAAAACCATTTCAAAGTAACGTTACTCTTTCAAATAGATTCTGCTCCTTTGCTCCTTGTTTCCTGATAAGTCAATGAGCTATGTGTGGATTTGTGTCGGGTTGGCCAATTGAGACTAATTTTTTCTGGGTCTTGTTTGATTTTCATCGGGTCGCTCGGTCGGGGTGGCTCTGTCGGGGGCAGAAAAAACGCTGACCCGTGCAACACTACTGTTTATGTAACTTTTTTTCTTATAGCCAGACCTTAGTGTTAGTTTCGTACCTGACGGTTTCGGCTACAACTGTGGCCTTCCTCAGAGGTTGTCACGTGGTGTTGCTGTGAACCGGGTCGAGGGGGCGTACCAACTTTCCCACACCTGGGACGTAGTTCTGAAGAAGTCGCACTGCAGATGGCGCTGTCAGCCTGCTACTACAAGCAGGAAGACAGTGCCAAAAACTGTATAAATCAGCTGACCAGACACGTCACAGCAACACCACGTGACAACCTCTGAGGAAGGCCACAGTTGTAGCCGAAACCATCAGGTACGAAACTAACACTAAGGTCTGGCTATAAGAAAAAAAGTTACATAATTTTTAGAAGACCTAATGAAACTAATCGGACTACTACTGTTTATGGCTGATTCCAAAACCCTTAAATGATAGCCTCTAAGTACACTAGCAACTAATCCTTAACCTTTCATGGAGTGAACTGTTAGATCCCTATGCAGTCAGTGAACTTCTGCTTCAGCACCATTAAAAGTGACTTAATACTGTATGTATTTCGGAAATGAAGAATTGATTCTGAAGGACTGTAGCTACTGAATACTACCAATAACAAGTTTGTAAGAATTTTAATCCTACAACCTTGCGTGCCTGTATTAGGATTAAATGAACAGTCAGCAGCCCAGTGGCGCAGCAGTTAGCATTAGTGCTTCACAGCTAGAAGTTCCCGGATTTGATCCCCGAACACGGCCTTTCTGTGTGGAGTTTGGATGTTCTCCTCGTGTCTGCGTAGGTTTCCTCCAGAAAACATGTACATTAGGCCAGGATGAATGAGTGTGTGTTTTAGTGTACGAGACAATGGATGCAAATTAGTTCATGGCTACAATCCGGTGTGGCGTGTTTACATGCATGAGACCCATGTATGTTCATTAACTGTGCTGTCCAAATAAACAAACAAGCAGATGTAAACGTCCCTATCCTTTATCAAGCGTTAAGATGACTTGAATTGAGAATATTAACCAGGTTTTGAGCAGTTTTCACTCATTTAGACTTTTTTCAGGATTGGACCAAGTTTACTTTGCTAGTTTGAGGACATTTCTAACTGGTTCTGAGGTAATCTCGCTTAAAATAAGAAATTAAAACTGCCAATTGGACAAAAGCAATTTTCTAACCCCATTGGCAATTAAATGAATCTGGAAATAAAACCAGACAAAACTGGATACATCTTATCTGTCGTTCGGAGATTTGAAGTGACAGAAAATGACTCAAGAACCTTCATTGAAGATGAACAACTCCTGTACATCTGAGAGCCTACACAGATATTTAGGATTTAGTTGGGCATTTGACCAAGCTGTTTCACTTGTTCTGAGATGTTTCTGACTCGTTTCAACACATTTTGTCGTTTTTGATGGCCTGGAGTTTTAAAAATAGTGCTGTGAAGCGAGAAGCCACCAACCAAGGAGGCTGGAAACGATGGCTCCTTCAAAGGTCACGAGAGGAGAGATTTCTCCTTGAAGGTCGTCGATAATCTGGTCTGTTTCCAGGCCACTTAAATATGTTTCTGTGTTGCCGACGAATGGCTCACTTGGGATGGTGTTGTCGGCAATTACAGATGCTTCAGCCGTGGACAGCTTCAAACCCTTTTGGATTCCTGGGAAAAGCTGAACTCCAATTTTTACATCACACAATCTCAGCCATAGCAAAGAACTCAGAGACGCATACAATCTGAAACCTACAAGCTCTAAAGGGACAGATTTGATTGAAGCAGAGATGCAAATCACGTTCACAGTGAACGGAGGGACAGCAGAGAAAGACAGAGATGACAGCGGAGGCAGATACAGGAAAAACGAAGGGTACATGTGAAGATTTACAAACGCAACGTCGCAAGGTACAATATGATCCATTATAGTTACGGCCAGGTAGGACCTTTTAAAAGGGACCCAGTCAGGGAGAGGGAAGGGGCAGAGAGAGAGAGGAGAGAAAAAATGTTTACTGGCCCAACGTTATACGCGAAAAGGTACGGTAACTTGCTTAGAAAATGAATGATCAACCCTGCTACTTTACGGAGATCTGTCAAGGTTATGAAGAAGACGTCTGTTCCATGCATTATCATATGGATGGACGCCATCACGCCAAGCATGGCAAACAAGGCGACGACAAATCTGCAAAGGTGAAACAACCAGGAAGTTTCCGAATGAGATATTACTCTTGGAATTCTGTTGTGATGTCTTAGTAGGGCGCGCTCAAAACGCATGGCATCATTAGCTTCTTGAAACTCATAAGTAGCTTCTCGAAACGCATCATTAGCTTCTGAACGCTTCATTAGCTTCTTGAAGCGCAACGTTTCTGGCCATAATCCGGTCCATCCTCGATGCTCTATTATCAAAAGACTTGTAAACTACACTTGTTCGGTGACACAGTCAATACACATAATATTAACGGTAAAATAATACTAACGAGAAATAAAAACCAACCAAAAACGGCCATGTACAACTGTATAAATAACACAATCACACAATGGCCAACTTCTACTCTGTGGGTATGTAACGTTGATCTGTGCTGTCGACTGAGCGCTTTGGTTCTGTTCAAAGCGCTCAGTTCCGTTGCTATGACTACGGATAAACAAAGCGTTGCCATAGCAAATCTATTTAAAGAAAAACTCTTGAATATGTTGCCATGGTGAAATCTTTGAACACAAACATCTGCAGTGAATACAGGAATGCCCATATATGGTAATGTTTGAAGCAGTTACTTTATGATAGATTTAAGAATCTATTTTTCTACTAAATAAAGAACAAGACACAGAGAGGAGCAAGGTGGTTCAACAGTCCATAAATACTTTAAGAATGGACAATGCTAACCAGGAAACGCTAGCTTTAGTGCCGTTATTTGCACTTTGCTGTGGCTTTTTAAAGGGACCTCACTAAACAGGCAAACAACAAAACAAAACAAACAATAAAACAATCACAACTAATATTTTTACGGTGGAAATGGGAATGTCAATAATAATGGGTCATTTGATTACGTAAAACTTAATAATAATGTTCAATTACTAGAATGGTGACTGGTGTTTATAAGTAAAGATTAGTTATGGTTATTAAGCGAATGGGAAAGAGGAAAAGAAAGTACAAATTGTAAATTAAAATAAAATAAAAATAAATGCTATATACAGTATATTGGTAAACTGCATACATTTCTATCTTTGTGTTGTCTTCTTACTTTGGAAGTCTTGTAATCATTACGTGATTTTCTTTTTGTTTAACATGAATGTTTTCCTTTAGCATCGCATCATAGAAGGGGGCGTGGCTTCGCCGAAGGGGAAAATAAAATATTTTGGGAAACACAATTTTCCACTGTTTTTATCCATTTTCTGGTGGAATATGAACTTATTTAGCACACATAAATAAAGTCAAGTCTAAATTGGGTCGGCTTGCACTAGCTAGCGTTAGCTTGTAGCACAATTGTGACCCGCCGTGGATTCCAAGACACAAGTCGGCAGACCGTGTCTCGAGAAAACGCAAACAAGTTTTTGGGGGGAAATTGGTGATTTTCACTTTTGTGCAGAATCGTTCAGTTGAAGTCACGAAGTATCCTCTCCATGTTTAAGCTAGCAGTATTAGTATATTTAAAAGCGTAAACTTTTAGGTTCAAAATGACTAGTTTGAGGTGGGTTTCGGAGCTTGCAGTAGGGGCATGACTTTGTCTGTGTGTATTTACATACTGAGTAAACAGCAGGAGGAGGAATGCACAGCTGCTTTCAGTTGTGTTGTTGACACATGCTTTAGCAAACAAATGCCACGCCAAAAAGGCTGTTTTATACATACGCCTATTGTCGATCAGTTTTCAGGTTGAAAAAGTCTTGTTTTGTCAGAGAAATAGCGCACGCCGTGGGGGCGTGTGCGGCTTCATGACTCTAAGTTTCCCCTGTGTGGCTCTCAGACTCAGACATGGATCTACTATAATATCAGAGGCCGGCGCCACTTACGCTTTAATATGGATTTACCACATAAAGAGAAGCAAAGGTTACTTCAGACGGGTGAGTGAAAGATTGTTTTTTCATTGCTGATGGCCGCCGTGCCAATGTGTGCTGTGCTGTTGTTAGCTAACATGCCGGTGTTAGCATGCGAGACAGTCATCTAGTCACAAGGAATTAACCTTAAACTACTCCATAAATGTAGTCAGCGCATCCCTAGCTTTCAGCCACTTCTTATTTAGAGAGATCCGCTTCATATTTTCGGTTTTATTGCCAGATAAAGTTACGATGGATTTGTGCAGTGAAATGTAAACAATCTGGAACCGCGCGTGGCGATACGTCGCGATGTCGGCCTTTTCCTCTCCTGTATGTGCATTACTAAAGTATTACAGGAGTCTTTTCTAAAGTTATAACTTCAGTTATGTCCGGAGTCTGTAACTCTCTCTCAGGCTGAGGCTGGAGCTGACACAGGGAGGGACTGGGGAGAAGCGCAGCAGCATTTTCACTGTACATTATGTCATGTTTACAACCATAAACATAAAGATTTTATTTTGAATTTTTTACTGAAATTTCACACACAAGTAACAGACAACTGTGAAGGGAAAGCAAAATGATACATGCTTCTGTTTTGTTTTTTTAAATAGAAAAGTGAAAAGTGGGGAGTGCACAAGTATTCATACAGCATGACTTAATACTTTGTAGAACCCCCTTTTGCTGCAATAACAGCAGAAAATCTTTTGGGGTATGACTACAAGGTTTGCACATCTAGAGACTGATTTTTTGGGGGGATAATGTGTAGAAACACTCTACTGTGTGAGGTTTCATGAATCAGAGCACTGCAATAACATTAAAATACCCAAAGATCTCTTCTCTTGTTTTTATATTGTAAACGTATCTTATGATTCTGGTATGAAAAGCGCTCTCTAAGCAATGTTTGAGTGATTTGCTTTATTGATTGATATATTCTTTTTATTTTCCATAGTTTATTGCTTATTATTTATCATTAGCAAAAAACACAATGGCAATAAAATCTATTTGGATTCTGAGTCATACTTGGATTCATACTCATACTGTATATAATATATCACAGTTTTTGATTTGAACATTAAAATTATTTTTAACATAAAAGTTACAGATGTTACACAACACATTCTCAAGCCAGTGACAGTTTATCAATTGATATTAAAATTACAAATAACAATAACAACCCTCTGCTGAGATAAATACATGAAACCAAAAATAAGACTGATACACATAATGAAACTGGTAAACAATGGTTTGTTGTGGAAGCAATAACCTTTTTGCTCCCTCCCTGTGCTTTACTGCTTTGAGGGGGAGTTTGACAGGGGGTATGGCTTATCCCAATGAGATGTAAATGAGCCCTATTGTCACTCCCAACAGCAGAGAGGTGAGAATGGCCCAAAACTTTGGAGAGATTTTTCAGCCCTTTGGCCTTTTTGGAGTTGTTAACTTCAAATCACCGCTACGCCTCCAAATATTGTCAGATTTCCATGTGTTGCATATCGTTGGAAAGCTTGGAGACTACACTTTAATAATCTGTGAAAATCTCAAATCCCCAAAATCGACTTGTGTCTTTCATTCCTGATTGACTTCTGAGCAATCCCATGATTCATTGCGCCAATTGAGATTACGATTTTGCTTATTGTTCATGATGAATTAAGTGTTAATTATTATTCATTAAGGATAATTAAGGTGTAGTTATTATAAAGCGTTACCTGTACTTTAACTAATGAATTGTTTGTGATGAATAAAGTGTTAACTCATCATTTATTAAGGCTAAATAAAGGGCAGTTATTATAAAGTGTTACCAAAGTACAGTAATAAAAGGTATATACACATATGAAAGAAACATTGCCCATTCGAAGCAATTACTTATATGCATTAAAATCCCAAATCCCTTATACAAACATTTTAGACAGAAAAAAAACGGTATTGCCAACAGTGAAGCGTCGGCCAAAGCCACAAGAACACACACTTAATGAGGTCCAACAGTCGGCGCCACAGACAGAGGAAATGGAGAACAGCGGGCACCATTGTTCCGAGTGCTGTTCTGGCTTTGATATGACAAATTGAGAAGATTTGGGGGGAAAAAGTTTCCCTCTGAAAATATTCCAGACAAGCCACACAGCAGTAGCAAAGACTACAGCAACAAACTACGAGACAGACGGATGGGAACATGGCTGGGGGGAAGTGTCTTGGAAAGGACACAATGACAGCGTGCAATATTGTCACTGTAATTTGAACTTACTGCCGCCCACAGTGCTCGCTTACTAAATAGAATCATATGTGACACAGCTCAGCATAGTAGCAGTAGTAGTAAGTAGTAGTAATAGTCGTTGAAAATTCTTCCTCATATTATTAGATTTTCTTCCAAGACTTGTCCCTGAGCAAAGGTGTATAGTGCCAACTAGGGCTGGGTACCGTTCACGTAATCAGTACTTATACGATACTTGGTTTTCGATACCGATACCTGAACGATACTTTTTCCAATACCTTTAGTAAAATATTTGTCATCTAGAACCAGAAAACAGAACAGTAATGTGTGGAAGATCTGCAAATTAACAATGAGTTCATCTCTATTGTCAAGAAATGTGTGAAAAACGGGAATAATTTTGGGGAAAATTAGGAGAAATGGTGGCAAAATGAAGGAAAAAATGTTTAAAAAGGGCAAAAATAGCGGGGGAAATGAGAAATACAGTTGGGGGGAAATTGGGGGAAATAGACAAAGTAGTGGTAATAAAAAATTGGGGTATGGAGTATGGAGAATATCGAGCAGAAAAAAGTGTTACAAATAATAGATTGAGAAAAAATGAGGGAAAAATTATTTGTTTGAGCTGAAACAACAGAGTAACCTTTAATGCTGTCCCTGGACCCAACAGCATCAAAAATTGGACCAAAAGATAATTCCATACCTCATCCTTTTGGTACTTTTATTATTTGGATACCAGTAGTACTGCATTGAGTTTCTTGTGTATGAAATGCACAATATAAATAAAAACTTATAGAGACAGAGTGGGGTTAGGAAAGTTTTATTGGACATGAATCGTAATTGGGGCTCAGACCCCGGCGGAAGATTGCATCAACGAAATGATATACGTGGCGATGATGAATGATTGACAGAGTCTTCGCCCGGAGTCTGGACACTGGTGGTGGTAGACCCGGGGTGGCCAGTTGACAACGATGAGCGGAGCCGAGGAGAGGCCAGGCCGAGGAGGGTCGCAGCACAGCTGGGAGACGGCCGAGCGATGGCCGAGGAAGCTTACAGAGGGGATCCTGGGTGATGAATGACTGAATAAGCAGCTGCGGTGTTTGGCTGCTCGCGAAGGTGCGGCTTGAGATGAGACTGTGATTGGATGATTGGTGAAGAGCTGCCGGTGGTGAGGCGATGAATAATGCAGCTCATAGGTCTTTCAGGTTCAATTTGCGCTGATGCTTCATTAATTTATGAATGACCACGTATGGAAAATAATAATGATAATAATAATAATGCATCGGTTTATATAGCGCTTTTCTGGACACTCAAAGACGCTTTACATTGCACTATTCATTCACTCCATACCTGGTGGTGGTACGCTACTATTGTAGCCACAGCTGCCCTGGGGTAGACTGACGGAAGCGAGGCAACCAGTCTGCGCCATCGGCCCCTCCGACCACCACCAACCATTCCTCACTCACTACATTCGTATGGAAAAGCTGAAATACATTTTTCAAAATAGCTTCCTTTTGCTTTGATTACTGCTTTGCACTTTTTTAAATATATTTTCTTATTGAGCTTCATGATGTCGTCACCAGAAATGGTTTTGACTTCACAGAACTGTTGAAAACATTTGCGGTGACCGCCTTGTGAAGCTCATGAGAAAATGCCAAGGATAAAGGGTGGCAGCTTTGAAGAATTTATTATATAAAGCATATTTTGAGTTATTTTACCCCTATTTGGTTTCCTATATAATTCCATGTGTTCATTCATAGGTTAATGTCTTCAATGAGAATCACACAGTGTAAACAGTGTTGGAGATAAAGAAATGTGCATACATTAAAAGTGTTTAATTAATTGTTAAAAGAATTGTGCTATTTTGTTATCTACTTTGAATGAATCATATAGTGTGACCTTAAATTGCACTCCCGTTTGTGTACTTCCGCTTTTGATGGCAGACATGCAGAAGAAACCGTTTGTACAGATTAGTGACACCACAAGACTGCCAGATCTTAGTTTCACATCCTTTTAGGAAATTGTGCTTTTGTCCTTTCTAAGTGTGTGCCTATGTAAAAAAAAAAAAAACTCAGGACAGAGGCGCGTTGGAAGTGAACTGACGAGTACTCTGTGGACTGCCGCCGGCGTGTCTCTCCTCTTGCAAGTAAAACTAATTATCTGTCTTGTGTTGTGTGTGTCCAGGTATACTGAAACTGTGGTTTTAACATTATTCTCAAAATTTCCCTGAATGGGGAAAAACTGACAGACCACTATTTTAGGCCGTTACAATATACAATACAAAGAAGAAAGTGTTCCATGAGGAGGCTCAATAGATTCTGCTCAATTTATTTCTGCAGATAGTTTATAACAGCCTCTACAAACGTCCACTAAACTTTCTGCGCACTATTGAGAACTTCCAAGTCAGTACCACAGTAACAATTTCCCTCTCTGATTAGTTTTCATATGCTCCCTGTAGCTTCTTCTATTGATGTTTTGGGTAATTGTTTCCTGAACCCAGCAGGAACTTTAGCGCTCACACGTGTTTTCAATATGCGCAGGTGCAGCGTACCTTTGAAGCATGTTTACCACGGGGTTTGAAGGGCATAATAAAAGCAACAGCATTCGTAACCAGCTTGTTTGATGTCTTTTTTTTTTTGCATATTTGTGTGGTACTAGCGCAGTGTGCTAAGCAACTGCAAAAATTGTGGATGCAAAGAAAACCAAGAAAAAACTTCAGCTGAAATACAGGACTCTCTAAAAAAATAGTTGTGTAGCTGTTTCAAGATGCACAATAAGGAGGCACTTGATGAACAATGGGCTGCACGGCCAAGTCACCAGAAGAAAACCGTTACTTTGCAAATGCCACAAAGTATCCGCTTACAATATGCCAAACAGCGCAGAGACAAGGCTCAACATTTCTGAAACATTTTTTGGCCACAACCATAAACGTTACATTTGGAGGAGTGATGAACCGGCCTGTGAGGAACGGTGCACCATTCCTACAGTGAAACACGGAGATGGATTACTCAAAACTGATTTCAGGATGAATGCAGCATGTTATTAAAGGGGGGTATTATGTAAAATCGACTTTTTCAAGCTTTATATCATGTTATTATGTCATTCCCTCATTAAACACATGCCTGGAGTGTTGCCTTGGCTCATTCACATATTTTTGAGTAATCAGTAAAAACTTAGACGGCAGCCATTTTAGGTGTAGCTATGCCTCAGTCCTCCTAGGAACGCCCCCACCTCCTGGAGACGCCTCTGGACCTTTCGTCACCAGCCAAGCCACCAACCACTGCTCCTCAGCTCAGCAGAGCCCCCTCCCCGCACAGTAGTGTTGTTTAGATGCCACAGCAGTGTGTTGAAGGGGGCGTGTCGGAAAGCTTCTTAAAGAGACAGAGGCCTATTTCAGTACAGCCATTTTGAGAGAGCAATTTTATTCAAGGCAGTTATTTTAATTTACTGCATATACAGACCAACAGAAGGTTACGTCATCATTGTAGTATGCTATAGACTGGTGCTATGTGATTGAAAAAAGCATAATACCCCCTCTTTAAAGAATAAGAAGGGGAAAAGTTGCACTCATCAGCCTGGAAGCTGGGACGCACTTGGACGTTCATCTTTAAATCTCATTTTGTTTCTTTCAAACTGTTAAATCCAAACTGTTAGCCATGGTTCAAACTCAAAGTCATTCTTCAACTTTAAGCATTCCTAGCATTCTCTTATAATATAAGCACATCTCACAACTTTCAGGGGGAAGAGCCAGAGATTCACCGAAAAGTTGTGTTTTACTCATACTGATCTTACACATCATTTCAGAAGCTACAAGGTCTTAGCTTTCAAATGAGCCTGGCCTATAGTCTGTAAACAAAACGCAACAAAAACAAGACCCGAAAAAACAACGTAAAAGCAATGAAAGCGCGTAAAAGACAGATAAGTGACCAATGAATACGTGACAAAAACACAGCCAAAATGTGTCAAAAACAAGATAAAAGTTTCAAAAATTAGACAAAAATTCAACAAAAATACAATAAATTTTTGTATTTTATTTATTGGTTTATTTGGTAATATACATCTGTTGTCCCGCACTTCCACTCTCAAACACACTCTCATTAATTCTGGCCTATTGTACAGGTTTTTAGTGGTAGGGGAAACCGGAATACCTGGAGGAAACGCAGACATGGGAAGAACATGCAAACTCCACACGGAACGGCCCCGTCCAGGTGGGAATCGAACCCGGACCTTCTTGCTGTGAGGCATATACTACCGTGCCGCCCCAAAAATGTGCAGAAAAGCAAAAATGACCCAATGAAAAAGTGACAAAAAGTGGCGAAAAAGCCATGAAGACCCCATAGACACAATGACGCAACAAAAAAGTTTAGATCATTTTTGTAGGTCTTAGCTTTCAAATTAGGCTTACACTGGTAAGCTCTTCAGTCAAGAAGCTTTTAGATTTGGATAGTGTCCAACTGGGGAAAAAAGCGCTCGGTTAAGGTGGGAGTTAAAGGGATATTTCAGGATTGTTGACATAGGGCCTCATTTCCTAGTTATCCAGAGTGTTGTTGATGTCTGAAGATATTTTTTTCTTAAATTCATGCAGTTCTTATATTTGAAGAGCTTAGTTGCGCTAGGGTAACACATTTCTATGGTATCAGCGACCCTGCATTAAAAACAGTCTGGCGCACTCCACAGTGCACCTGAGGCAAATCACTTATAACGCCAGACTAACCATATAAATGTCTGTGTTAAAGGATCTGTATCCTGCTATTTTAGCCATTCCAAAGTAAAGTATAGGCATTTATATGATATATTGTACCTCTATCACTATGGAGTACTCATTTTTGAGTATTTTTGGGGGGTATTTTCCCTAACCTGGAGACAAGACGCTTGGATTCAGTTAACTCCGCCCTCTCTCCGCTCATTCCACATTCACAGTATTATAAATATAAATAACGTTGCAAAAAGTGAAGTTACTTCACATAATGCAGTTATAAGGAGTTGACATGTGCAACAGTTTCATAAATGGCTAACACACACGCTAACACGCGTTTTGATTAACTCACCGCTCAGTCTGGCCTCCCCATCGGGTTATGGGATCGCGTTGGTTATAAAAGTTAATCCACTTTGATTCTGCCCCAGGTTCACCAAGCATCCATCAGGTTGGTTGATATAGTCGCTGAATCCCAGAAATAAATTCCAACTTCTGGCGAGTGCACTCTTCTTTAGGAAGGTTGAATAGTCCTGTTCCTCTCATAGCCAAACGTGCATCCGTGACATTATCGTTCGGTAAGAAAAAAGAACAGGCGGTGTCCAGAGTAGGTTAGAACTCCGTCTTCAAAACAACACTTCTGCTCGGATCTATGGATCCTCCGGACGCGGGGGTTTGAGATAGCACAGACACGTCGGAGAGTTCCTTTTTTTTCTCTCTCTCTCTTACAACAAAAATAATGAAAAAGCTGTTTTATAAATTAAAATCAGGCCGTAAGGCATTACTTTACAGACGTAGAGCACTTCCGTTCCTTTGTGACGACACAACTGAACAGCTCAGTCGTTTACCAGGAGAGGGCGGAACAGCTGCTCAGAGAGCAGGATTCAGGAGGATTACTTAGAACTGCGTGAATGAAGCCAAAAAACACTCTGGGGGTGTTTTTGATAAGGAAATAGCATAACAACATCGTTAAAAGCTCCAAAAAGTCGATTTTGCATGATATAGCTCCTTTAATAGAATAATTTTTGAAATATAACTGACCTTGAAATGAATTACCGCATTTTGAGGGACTATTTTCTCGCAGATCACTCCGCCACTGCGTTAGCTTACAACCACGAAGCTGATGCTGCTCAAATGTAAGTTATTTTAAACGCAAAATGGTTATAATTATTATATTGACACAGACATTTATATCGTTAGTCTGGAGTTATAAGTGATTTACCTCAGGTGCACTGTGGAGTGCACCAGACTGTTTTTAATGCAGGGTTGGTGATACCATAGAAATGCATTAGCCTAGCATTAGCCTAGCGCCACTAAGCTCTTCAAATATAAGAACTGCATGAATTTAAGAAAGAAATATCTCCAGACGTCAACAACACTCCGGATAACTAGGAAATGAGGCCCAATGTCAAAAATCCTGAAATATCACTTTAAGATACTTTTTTTTACAGTACAATTCAGACACGAGTCTGCGTCTTTTTTCGCAAATGTCTACAAATACAACAAACCCTGATCTGAAAATGTTCGAATTGCGTGCCGTATCATGGGCAGTTGAATGATTTTATGTTATGTTAGTTTATTACAACTTTGTTATCACCAACCTATTGATAATTGCTTTACTTCCCAATTCTTTTCCTTTTCTTTTCACCCGAAAACATCTCTGACTGTGCCTTACAAGCACGCTATACACATACACTCTGCGCTTGACTAAATACAGCTGACTCTGCCTTGTTCCACTTACCCCGAAGTTTTGAATGGACACCGACTCTGTGTCGCTCTGATTGGCCGAGGCGGCGGCCAGCAGCAGCGCAATGGTTAACGTTTCGGGGGAGTTTCCTGAGTCTGAGCTTGGGCCGGGATCGTGTAGTACTTTACGCACAGCACCTGTTGTGCCGTGTTTTGGCAGTTTCCTAAAAGGCCAGAGCAGAGCACACTGCGCGCACACTTCTCTCCCGAGAGAGACAACACGCGTCCGGACAAACTTTGGAATCACGTCGCTCCTCTCCAGGGAACTATTTTGGAACCACACAACTTGCAGCTGCACCTTACTAACGTGCATTTAGGCTTCAGATGACTTCTTGCCGCAAGGACGCGTTTTTTGGGCAACATTGGGCAACTTTTACTCAACAGGTGCGCGCAGGCTTTACGCACGACCACTCTTGAATAGGATACAACACCTCCGAACAACTTTAACCATTTGGATACGGGCTGATGAAAAGGGATTATGTGGATTCTACTCTGGCGCTGTCCTCTCCAAATGTGCCCAATTACGCACAGGGGTCCGCGCGTCTGCTGATATAGGCTATACTATATATTTTTTCTTTTCTTTTTTACTTTGTGTTTTCCATCAAAGCCACCACCGCACTCCACTCCATCCAAATGATCCTTCCATCGGCTCTCATCCTCACATCGCTTCTTCTCCAACACTATGGATCCAGAGCGGAGTCGAGTCATGTCAGCAAGTTTCAGCTCACGGCGATAAAGGAGCAGAACGGTAAGTGGCACTGTTTGCGCGCTTTGTGAAGAAAGAAAAAAAGAAAAGAAAAAAACATGCATGGGATAAAGTTGTATTGGAAATGCGATGAATGACGCCGTTTCATTCACAACATTATCCAAACGTTTACCCGATTGTACGCAGACCTTTTGAAACTTTGGGTCTTGGTCCTACCTATCTGAAGTTTAGTACAAGTTTAGTGCTGATCTGGTCCTTTTTTAAGGTCCTAATTTATCTCAATTTTGACCTGCATCTCAAAAAGCTATATTTTATAAATTACTGAAATGAAAAATATCCCACCTTATAAGTATATACTTTTTTATAAGTATTTTTGCACTTACAATTATATGTTTTCCCTTATTATTACTCTAAGTGCAAACATACTTGTTCCACTGACAGATTCGTTACCAGCTCAAGGGAAAATATACTTATTTCCAGACATTGCTTAGTGCTATAGATTACTTTTGCGGTGTGTGGTAGAACATGTTTAGAGCTGGTTTGCACCTTTCAGACATGATTTGTTATACGCACATTAACTTTAATGAAGTCTACGTACATCTCATTTGAGT